>CM062817.1:871544224-872744224 GCA_031772625.1 Pinus tabuliformis
TACATAAATAGATACAAACCTTTGGGGTCTTCTAGACAACTTAATGTTGCTTCTCAACTTTTCACAGTTGAACTTAGAGCTTTCCAAATGAATCTTGACAGAAGATTCCTATACAGATTCCTTTCCTATTTTTCATGCAACGACATATTCTACAAATAGATCTGGCTCTTCTTATCTCAGCAACCCTTCAAAATACATTCTCCAATTTCTTCTATCAAGGTGTCCATCATGACTATGACATGACCTCCCTCTCAACTAGGGCGATTCCTTTTATCCAAGCTCCCTCTCGACTTAGGGAGATTTCTTTTATTCAAGCTCCCTCTTAACATAGGGGGCTCAACCTACGACATCAAAGAATCTCTCCTGGCTTCCATCCTTCTTATCAAAGTTATCATGACCATTATGACTTTCTTCATCATGCTTATCACATCAACTTTACTTTATGAACATCTTCACCATCTTGAAGATTATGTACCTACACAACTTAGATAGCAAGTACAACCAAATCTATAGAAGCATGAGGTTAACCATATCAAAATCATGGAAGCTTTCAACTTTAGACATCAAATATTCACACTTGGTTACAAACACGAGACACATACTCTTCGACTTCTTGCTAGGGTTTTTGTCATAAACCCTAGACTACTTCATCAAGACTTTGAGCATTTCATAACAACTTTTATTCCATCTAGGGTTTCAATGCTTCTTCCAAAGGTATGACATACCCTACTACATCATATAGCAAACCCTAGAAACAATTCAAACAAATATAGATCTACAATGTATCAATGACTTTTAGAATTCATATGTTAGACTTCCTACTAGGATTTCATACAAACCCTAGATTTCATACATGAGATCCAACAATCACAACCCAATCAACAACATGACTAGCTTCCACTAGGATTTGTTGTAAACCTGTTGTAGCGGCTACAACCACCCTCCAAAATTTTGCCTTAGCTTTGTTTTGGAGCCTCCCTTCCAACCTTCACAACAGCTTGCCTTGCTTCGTCAAGTTCACAAGCTTCAGTGTTTTGCTTGCACAAAGGCAGTCTGTTGATCACAGCTCGATGCATTCCCCTCACAGGCTGATCACCCGAACTTGGTCCAGCTACAGGCTGAGCAGCTCCCCCAAGAAATTGCACAATTCTGGAGGGCAACCAGCCTTCCCACCAAAAGTTGCGCAATCCTAATTGGCAGCGTGTTGGGCTCTAGAATTGCGCAATTCTGGCAGTCAACACTCATAGTGAAAATTGCGCAATTTTCCTCACTAGGGCTGCTCAACCCAGAATTTGTGCAAATCTGGGCAGTAGTTAGCGGCTCTGCCCAGAAATTGTGCAAATCTCATGGGCAGCCAACCCAACTCCAAGCCAGAAATGCGCATTTTCTCCCAGTGGTCGAGCAGTCTCTTACATGTGCAACTGAGTTGATCGGTTCCCTCCGGGACCGAGCAAAACTGACTTGCATACTTGCATGCATGGGCTTCTTCTCCCAAGGCAGCATGCAAAGGCATCCCTTGTTTATGGGATCTATGTTTAGCAGTTGGAGGTTACATGCAAGGATCATTTCCGAAACTTCCCACCAAGTGTTGCTTTCCCTAAATTAGTGGCATGCGCATCACAACCTCGATGTTATCAAACCTCATCAATTGGATGCTGCAGAGCTCATTCCTCACATCAACCTTGCAGCTCTAACATCCCACATCACATCTAGGAGTAGTCGACACATACAGCTTAGTTGTTTTGGGGTAAGCCCGCTTTCCATGCCTTGTGTTACATTTCCGTCGCCTTTTGTCTTTTTGCATGTGTGAGTATTGTTTGCTTGATTTCTTTGAATGCTTGCTGTCGTTTACATGTATACTAGCTTTTCCTAGCATTGTTTCAGTTTTCGTTGCTATCTCACTGTTGTCGCATGCATGAAATTGTTTTTCACGAACGGTCGTCAATTTGGCGACTCGCCTCACCCACATGCATGTGTTCTGTTTTTTGAATCTGTCATTCACCGTTTGCATGCATGATCATTCACTTATGCTTACACTCAATATCACCATGCATTCGCATTCACATTCGCATTTCGTTGCCTGTCAACGAATCTGGGCAACCTTAGCCCGGACTCTGCCTCACCAAAACAACATTGCGCAATCCTGAGAGGGAAGGCTATGTCTTCCTCTCAGGAAGTACGCATTTCTGCCCAATGACTGTCCTCCAAGACTGTTGTGCGCATTTCTTAGGGACAATCACTGTTGGCCCAGAAAATTGCGTAATGTAGTCACTGAGCCTACAACGATTGCCAGCTGAGATTGCACATTGCGCAATTCCAGCAGTTAGCAACCAGACTGGACTGTGCATTGCGCAGTTCCAGCAGCCCAGACTGTGCCTTGCACAGTCTTGGCAGTCAGTCTCCTGACCACCCAGCCGAAATTGCGCAACCTTCATGATCAGTCACACAGGTATGTTGTAAGTCAGTTCTCAAATTCATTTTGGTTTTCGACTGACAATTTGCTTGCCATGAGTGTTGCCATGTCTCCAGGTATTGCTGGTGTTCATCTGCCTCTCAGCAGTGAAGGGACAATGGTTTCGAAGAGAGCAGAGTCTAAGACACTATTCAGAGCACACCTGGAGATGCAATTGATCAAATGTCTATGAGCTTGCCTACTCACGAAGATATCAAGTAGTTCGTAGACAAGGACATCAAGATATGACAGCAACAGCATCATGAACAGTAGTTGAAGGTAGCATACAGAATGCAACGAACGCAACGAATGCAACAAATGCCAGAGCTTGTTGACAACACAGAGGCGAAACAAAGTTGCAAGCTGAAGCAGTCCACTAATGACGAGAGCAACTTTGGAGACTCAGGCTATGAGGTGACGACATGACATGAAGATCGCACGAAGACAGAGAATGGAACAAAGAAGGAGTTGCATGTGCTGAAGCAGCAACTGAAGGAAGAACATGAAATTGCACAGACAGACGAATGAGTTGCAGCAGGAACAAGAATAGCGGTGGGCGCAACATGCACTCACGGATGAAACTACGCCCGTACAAGTTATAGATCTATCCCAGTAGCTGGCACGGAGCAGACATGGTGAGTAGTGTTGTTCATCGCGTGCAAGGGATTCATGTCATTGTGCACACACATGCGATCCAACCCATTCAGCACACTCACCAAGACGAAGACAAGAAGTAAGTCCAACTGGCGCTGAACATGTACTTCGGCAAGTTGATGTGCATGACCACCAACACACACTTGAAGATCAGCATGGACACTATGCATAAGCGTGTTGCCAGTTCAGTCGCACCCAAGAAGACCATGCACATGTTTGCAGACAAGTTGGATGAAGGAGCCGAACCAATGCACCGGTTGCAATGGAGGCAAGAGTTCGCTTCAGCAAGATGTCACCATTGGGTGCATGCACACCATCACAGACAACCAAGCTTGGCATCAGCTCACCACCTTCACCATCACAAGCATGTCAAAGAGTTGGTCTCACCACAACAGACCGAGTGTCAGTGATGTCTTCCATGGTTTGCTCAAGCCATTGAGCACATGGGCATTGTAATGTAACGTCATGTCAAGTGGAAGTTCAAGTGTCAATAGTTGGATGTAACAGTCATAGAGTAGATGAAGAGTCATGAGAGTAGATGAACTGTCACAAAGGGGAATGTCAAGGGTCACCCCACCCTTTGCTATAAATAGAACCTCATAACTCATTGTATAGGCTTTTGGTCAGCCAAGCTTCTGATAAGACTATCTTGGAGAGAGCTTGGACAGTATTGTAACGCGCCTTGGCTTCTCCACTACACGGAGCTAGTACATCTCTTTAGAGGAGCAAGCGGATGTGGTTGTAACGTTCCACTGTTGGGGCTAGCAGGTGTACATGGATGTATTGTATGACTGGAACTTACACTTCTTTATATAATAAGAGCCAGCACGTTTCATGCATATGTTGTATTGTATTCCAGTTGTCTTGTTTACTCTAAATGGCATATGTATTTTCTTTCTTATGCACGCATGTATGGACTGTTTTGTATGAGCATGTATGAATCTTTCTTAACTGTGTTGATCGGTCTAACCATCACTTTGGATTGCCAGCTGACTTGCTCTCCAACTTGTGATGCATCTTCGCTCGTGTGTTCCTTTCCCATCCAAGTACAGTTACAGGTTGCCAAGGGGCACACTCATCTCAACCCACATGTGTTAGAACCTCTCATGCACCTTCCTTGACTCACCACAATGGTCACACCCTTGCTACTAACAGAGTTATCTTACTTTCCTCTGTGCAAAATCGCGGTCGAGGCATTACCATACGACCCATTGTTGGGACTCCTACACCAAACGGTCTGAGGTCTAATTGGGACTTCTTACCGGGGAGATCCCCTTACATGTTGGCAGGTCCAGCACCGTCAACAAAATCCTAGATTTTACTTATTCCCAACAATCATAACTCAAATTCAAATTTCAGCAATCTTACACAAATCTCAAATTATCACATTGTCATCATAAATCAGAGATTTGGACTTCTACTAAGGTTTAGTTACAAAACCCTAGAATTCACAAATACTATCATCATATAGAATCAAACTTTGACTGGGGCTTAGTTCCAAACCCTAGGACTCAAGACCATCAACAATTAGGTCAACTCATATATCTAGGATTCCATCATCATGCACAAGCATATCATAACATGTGTTAGTCAAACCCAACTACACAAATATCAATAAGAGTTAGACATATAACAAACATGATCAGACTAGGGTTTGATTGGACAAACACACATGCCAAGGATTTCATTATAAGGATCTTGCTTATACACCCTACCAAACCCTAATGATATAGGGTTTCAATACAAAACATAGCAAACCCTAAATTATCAATACTTCAAAGGTTCGAGATTTCAAACATTACCTTCAACCCTAACAAGTTAGTGTTTCCATACCCATACCATAATCCCCAACATGATATCATCAAAGCATCAGCTAGATTCTTTAGACTTCATCAATAACCCTAAGTAAACTAGGGTTCCAAACATAATCATCAACATACCCTTAAGTTAGGGTTTTCACAACGAATTTTTCTAGGGTTCCATGAGAATAATCAAAGATATGAGGGTAGATTTATCTAATGATGAATCACCCAATCAAGAATCTTTAAGATTCAAGAAAGTTAGGCAAATAGATGTTAGTAATAGTTTACCAAGAATGAATATGAAGATAGAAAAAACTTGTAGTTCAAAACATACCTCTTGTTTCTTAACAAACCTCATAATTCCAATGCTTTGTCTTGTGAGGCCTTCTTTCTTGAGTCTTCAGCAAGCTTTTCCTTTGGAGGTTGGTGAGGGCTCCCTCCAAGTTTGAGGGATACCTGTAACCTTAGAACAAATAAAAATGTTTTTCTAAAACGTGTTAAACCTACAAATACTAAAAATCAAAAATAAAATAACTAAAGCTTCGATCAAAGGACTTAGTAGTGTAAGTCCCTTATATCCAGTTCTTCGAGCTTAGTCTTCTTTGGAAATCCTTCTTCAGCAACATTGGCTTGGTCTCTGCTTCTTTTCTTATTCTTCAGATTGTTAAGACAATCACCTTTATAGTGACCCATCTTGTGGCATTAGTAGCATTCTATATTGGACATATCAACCTTCTTTCTTGGCCCTCTTGACTTCTTGGCGTGTCCTTTCTTGTGAGATGCAAAGGTATGCATTTGAAACATTTTCTTCTTCATTGTTGAATACTAATGAAATTCTCATTTCTTCTTGGGTGCAAGCATTCCACAATTGTTCAAAGGTAGGAGCTTCTTTCCAACTATTAAGATCTGAAGCAAAAGAACTCCAAGTAGGTGGTAATCCCAATAGTGCAGTGATTACTAGTTCCTTTTCCAGTACAATTTCATCTATGGCTTAAAGCTCATCTCTAATTCTAGATATCCTCACAAAGAAGGAAGCCATAATATCATCCTTTGTCATCTTTGTAGTCCTTAACTCATTCTTCAAACTTGCTACTTGACCAATATTTTTGATAGTGAATAATTTTGACAAAGCTTCATATGTTTCTTGAACATGGTCTATATTGGAAATGTAAGGGACAATATTGTCCTTTATGCTTTCTACCATCAGTGTCATAGCCAATATCTCCAATTCTCTATACTTTCACCTTGTCTGCATCACTAGATTCTTCAATAGGTTTCTTCACTTTTCCTTTGACCAAATCCAGGACCTCGTTCTTTTCAAGAATGAGGTCAATTCTCCTCTTCCAAGATCTATAGTTTGATGCTCCCTCCAATTTGTTCTCACTCTTTCTTGTGTTAGACATTGTCCTTGAAGATAGTGAGCTTCTTCCCTTATAAGAGCTCCTTATATGATCCCTTGATCAATCCTTTAGATTCCTTCTAGTAGATACTCAAAACTGCCTTTTTCCTTCTTCACCTTAGCTTTGATACCATGTTAGAAAATCAGAAAGGCAGAAAGATTTTCTTATATAGATGATTCTTTTATCTTTATGTTCCTCTTTTATCTTTTAATTCATCAAGCAATTACCAAAACAATGACACAAGACAACAGATGTAGGTGGACAGCCAAGCTAAAACCCCTATCTAGGGGAAAACCCAGTCAACAATTCTTCCTTCAATAGTTTCTCGAGATAATCCAAGACTCTAGACCCAGATAGAGACTTCCTCCACACCAAGTCAGCCCTCAATCCTTCTTGTAGATGACAACCCTTCAAAATCAACTTTGACCTAGCAGCATCAACAACAACTTCAACCCAATAGTAGTAGCAACAGCAACTTCGACCAAACTAGAAAAACTTCGATCTCCCTTGATAAACCTCAGAAGTGAGTGAGAGTTGTCCCAAATTTTCAATCTTGAGGTCTTCTATCTTCCTCCACAAACTCGCACTCCTTTCCAACTCCTTCTAGCCCTTTCTCAATTTCGCACTTCCCAACTTCTAGCTTCAGATATCGAACTATGCTTGAGAGAATGAGATGCTCCAAATGAATTCAAATTGCCTTGTATATATAGCCTTCCAAGGAAGTCGAATTGCTCTTCTTGAAGCCTACTTGATCTTCTTGAGGCCGACTTGGTGTGGAGGAGACTAAATTCATTTTTTACTCAAAAATAATTATTTTTACATATTTGAAAGCTCAAGAAGGGTCTCTTTTAATGTACAATGACTCTAATGACTCTAAATAAATCCTAGAAGTCCTCAATGGGGAATTTGACCTAAAACATGATGACCCAAGCATGAAACCCATGCTTTAATAAGTCGTAATAATAATAATAATATTTTCTTCATTCTTTTGATAAGTACATCTCAAATACATTTATGAAGACCGAACCTAGTTACATATTTCAACATGTCAAACTCCTCTATCACGACCCTACTAAAAATGTACCCATCACTCAAACAAAATCTTGACTTGACATGCTACATTTTTTGTATCTTATGTTAATGCTTAGAGGGTGATATTAATGACAAAGATCCCAAGATAGGCAATGATTTTGATGATATTTAGGTATTTGTTGTAGCATGATTTTTTTGGATGTTAGAGGCCATCTACAACCTATTTGTTGATGTATTTTTGGTTCAGAGATGCATTGCACTCAATGTTATTTTGGCTATGTCCACCCTCACATGTTATATAAGCGTGATGTTATATGGTTTAATCCATGTTTTTATGATTTTTATATCTAATTCACCATTCTACATACTTTTGTTGACATATATGCATCAAAATATATAAAAAGTATATATTATATAAAAATTTGCTCCTGATTCGCTCCCAACCCAGGAGCTTTTGAAAATGTCGCTCCCTACCCTCGCTTCCGCTCCCACTCCCAAGCAACCTTACTCCTTGCTGAGGAGCCTATTTCTCTATCCGATCAACCTCCAGAGACATCCTCAAGGCCCCCTCCTCAAATCTCACATCCCGCCACAAGACAACTTTCCTCAGCGCGGGAATGTATATACGGTAGGCCTTGTTGGTCTCACTATAACCCACAAAGATACCCTTCTCTACAGTGGGTTCCAACTTTGTCCTCTTCTCCTTAGGGACGTGTGAATATGTAAGGCACCCAAAAATCCTGATGTGCCCAATCTCAAGCTTCTTCCCAGAAAAAGCCTCCTCGGGAGTCTTACTCCCCAAGACTCTATGTGGGCTCCTGTTCTACAAATACACTGCAGTGTTACACGCCTCGGCCCATAAAAAGAAAGGTAGCCTCTGATCATGCAACATAGCTCTAGCTGCACCCAATATGGCCTTGTTCTTCCTCTCTGCCACCCCATTCTACTAGGATTAATAAGGCCCTATGTATTCCCTCCAGATGTCAGCACTCCTACAGAACTCTTTCATCTCCTTGCAAGTATACTCACCCCCATTGTCTGATCTCAACACCTTAATCCTCTTCCCCGTTTGGTTCTCCGCAAGAGAATTAAACTTTTGGAACCTCTTGAAAACCTAATCCTTGGTCTAAAAGAAAATCTAGGTCTTCATGGAGTAGTCATCAATGAAGGTCACATAGTACTCGTGTTTGCTCAATGATACATGAGACATAGGATCACACACATCAGAGTGTACCAGGTCTAGGATACCTGTTACCCTGTTGTCATTGCTTGGGAAAGGTGTCTTGGTGTACTTTCCCAAAGCACACCCCTTGCACACATCATGATGCTCAGTGTTTAACTTAGAGAAATTTGTAACCATATCCCTCAGCATCCTGAATACTCCACGGTGCAAGTGGACCATCCTCCTATGCCATATTTCACACAACTCACTACTGGTAATCTGCGCCACTAAGGCTCTAGTAGGCTGAAACATAAACCTATAGAGTCTCCCACTACAGACTCCAATCACTATAGCAGACTCATTACTCGATCCCCTGGGATATATTAGCACCTATCCTTCTCGAAACACCACTACATAACCCCTGTCCTCAATACTGGAGACTGAAATCAAGTTCTTCTTCAGCTTTGGAACATAGAGAACATTCGTCACTTTTAGAGGAGGTGATGACTCCCTTTGAAAGGATAATGTCGCCACTTTTGTTTCTCTGACCTTGGAGTTATCTCCAAGCACAACCTCCTAGTCAATATCATCCTTTGTGATACTCGTGAAAAGCTCTCTCACTCCAGTCATATGACAGGAAGCTCCATTCTAAAAACCACACACCAGAAGACATGACACTAGTGGCAAGACTCACCACTAAGGAAAACCATGTGTCAAATTTGGAGGAGAACTCATCCACCTTTGTCGGCGCTGCTACGCCCTTGTTCTTGCTCTTCTTATTGGGATAGTGAGCAACATAGTGACCTAACTTCCCACAAGCAAAGCATTTCACTTTGCTCATGTCCTTCTCCTTGGCCTTTACTTCCTCTTCTACTACTTGGCCCCACTAGAAGACCCTTCTTGGCCTTTTTCTTGCGCTTAGCTGCGAGGGCAACACTCTCCTGCTCATCTACCCACCACGCTAATTGTTACTCTTGGCACTCTCCCTGGTCTCCTCCTAGATGAAATCATCCCACATCATCCTCCCGTCTGGAAAATGCTCTCTTGCCACAATGCCATATATGAATCCATCCTAGTGTTGCCAACTCATCTCTCACCTGTGTGAGCTTGGTGAGGTATGAGGTCACCATGTCAACCTTGGTCATCTTGGTGTTTCTTAACTTCTAATGCAATACCATCTTCTTATTCTCATTGGAGCTCTGGTGTAGTGTGACTAGGGAATCCCACATCTCATAGGCAAACTTTATCCCTGTCACATGAGGGAATAAATGGTCTTTAATAGCATCGAAAATGATTCTCCTTGCCTTCACATTTTGCTTGTTGAAGTCAACCAACTGAACTGGATCAGTGGGAGGTTGCACTAGATTCTCCACAGTGTCCCACGCCTCAACTTCGTCAAGCAATAGCATCATTCTCTCCTTCCAAGGGCCAAAATTATCAACCTCACTCAGCTTATATTCCACCCTCAAACCAGTCGCCATGACCCCCACAACCAACACAAAATCTCAAATCTGAGTATCAACAACTAGCCTTCTTCTCAACCACTATACTCTGGTATATGTAGGAAAGTTTTAGATGACTGTTCACTGTCCTATAGCAAAAGGTAGCTTGTTGGGTTTTCTTATCAACTTAAGGTATAAACTATTGTAGGTTGCCCTAGAAAAACCCACAGTTTTTTGGTCAATAGTGACCCTAGAAAAACCCACAAGGGGAAAACCAGTTCTAAGGAGATTTTATTTGCTTTCTCAGGAAACTTTTACAGCATACGAAAAATCACATTCAAGGGTACTTATCTCCCTTTGAAATCTGTGCTCTGCTACTCTGGAAGTTCGAGCCACAGTCTAATGATTAAACCACAGTCTGTAATCTCTGCCTCCTCGAACTGTGTGCTCTATCAAACCTCCTTTTCGAATTGTGTCACTAAACCATCAAACTATAGACCCAGAAATTCATCCCATTGTTTGCCTTCAACTGTCTTAAAACTTGGACTAGTCAACCAACATTTAATGCATTGAAAACAAAGTTGTTGTCAGACCTCCTTTTGCCTAGAAAAACATGTTTGTAAGTCTTGCCCTTTCCTGGAAATTCGGGCCTCCTTCAGCCTTGAAAATCACGCTGAAATTGCCTCCATTTCAATGCTGGTATCTACCGATTTTACCTTGATTTTCAGACCTGCCTTTTCCTCAATGAGAGGGATCCAAGGAAAATATCAACTTCCATTAATAAGATGACCCACATGGAGTTTGGCCCTAGTTTCCAATTTTAACACTCCCTCTCAACTAGGGAGAACTCCATCCGTTGATCCATATGTCCGACTGTACTATCTCTGCCATCAGTGCCTTGTACTGCTCTGCTCTGTTGAGTTCTGCTTCGCTGAGCTCTGCTTTGCTTTGCTCTGCTCTGTTGAACCATGAAGAAGAAGAATTGATTGAGAATGTCTCATACCATTCTCTACTGACCTGAAGTCAATTTCATCTGAAGAGAGTGTGTCACATCACTCTTACTGACCCGAAGTCAGTTTTATTGATCCCAGATCAATATCACAAGAGAGTGTCTCAAACCACTATTACTGATCCCAGATCAGTTTCATTGATCCCAGATCAATGGTGGTCATCCTAGCATAGGGAGTATGGTAGATACAACGATGCGTCCATCGATAGTACTACTATGGTCCCTAACCCCATCTCCCTGCTCATTGATCAGATGAGAGGTACTTCCCATGAGTCCCAAACTGCATGGGTAGGATGTCTCGACAGGAGAACTAATCATCCTGTCCATAGGTGAACGAACCATCCTACCCCAAAGTCGCCACGGGAGAACTAATCATCCCGGCCCACAGGAGAACTAATCATCCCGCCCCACAGGAGAACTAATCATCCTGTTTCACAGTTGCCACGGGAGAACTAATCATCTCGGCCCACAGGAGAACTAATCATCCTATTCCACAGTTAGTACCCTAAGCCCCCCAGAGTTCCCAGAGCTCAATGCATGCAACATGCAGGACCCTTATAAGAAGGTCTCTCAACAACTCCAAGTCATTCGGGAAAGTCACAGATTTGACCTTTCCCCAGGGCTTTGACAAAATGTCTGCGACCTGTACATCAATCTCAATGCGATGGAGCCTCCTCTCTCATCGACTTACCATATCCCAGATAAGGCAGTATCTGATGTCTATCTGCTGGAGCAATCATCGAATACGAGATTCCTCAATAATCGAATCCCCCCCCGGTTGTCACAGAGAATCACAGTGGTATTCATCACGTGTACAAACAACTCACTGAAGAGCTTCCGCAACCAGGCAGCTTCACACGAGATCATACTCATAGCTATGTATTCGGTCTCAGCGGTGCTTATAGCAACCGACTTCTGCTTCCTGCTCATCCATGATATCAAAGCAGAATCCAAAGAGAACCAACACTGAGAAGTGCTCTAGTGATCCTCCACACTGCCTGCCCAGTCAGCATTCGAATAATCATGCAGTTTCATATTTCCGGCAATGTATGTCAATCCATGAGAGATTGTGCCCCGAAGATATCTCAAAAGATTCTTGGCACCAATCCAGTGAGGCTCAACCAAATATGAGCTCACCATGCTAACTGCAAAACATATGTCCGGACAAAAATTCACCAAGAACATCAATGCAAATGAGTTTATGAAACTCAGAGGCATTTCCTAAATCTGGTCCGGCATCACCACCATATAACTTTTGAAAGTTAAGATCCTCAAGGTAGTCATGGGCTTGCAGTTCACCATTCCATATCTGGAATCCAACTCCCTCTTACTTCAGCAAGTGAGAGGGTCTGCACCTATCAGAGATAGGTCGTTCTCAGAAGGTGTCGGTATGAGAAGTCTATTATCCACAACCTTCAAACGATGGTTTGGATCGGCTTCACTTTTATTGAATCTCAGCTTCATCAGACAACTATCAATCCTCTCATATTAGGCCCAAGGTGTTTTGCTTCAATCCATAGAGGGCTTTCTTTCACCTATATACATGAGAATCCCAATCATGAATCTCAAACCCCTCGGGTTGTTCCAAATCTGTGGACTTGCTACATGAAGGGAATGGTCACCTTGTAAGATTTTCCTTCGTTACATCTCAGACATGTACTTTCGTGCTCATTTTGAATTCAGGCATCCATATCACCATCTGACTCACAGACCTCCGGTGTTATGGGTCAATGGACATGGTCCCCAGTGGACTTCCTGCAACTTGATACAACCCTGAACTCAAAAACATCTTTGAAAATTCTATTTTTTAACACGTACCTTTCCATTGATGAATGCCACCCTGAAACCTTTGACTTCCATTGCCGAAATGCACACCAAGTTCTTCTTGCGATCAGGTACATAAAAGAGATTCTGTAAATGAATCGAGTTATCCTCATTCAATTGAGGGGTAACATTCCCTACACCCTTTCCGAGATAGGTGGCATTGACTCCAAGTATAATCCCACAGTTGTTTCCGTCTCTACCAAATTCGAGAGAGCACGCTTCTATCCGAAGAGGTGCCTTGAAGCACTATGATCAATAAGCCAGATTCCCAAAGAGTCTGAAGGAGAGGGCCAATACAAGATAACGCTTCTTTATCTTATCAGAAACAACATTTGATTCTTCATACCTGGGGTTCCTTGCTTTCTCTAAAGAGTCGATCGTTTCCTTGATGACCTGCATTACCTGTCATTCCTCTGATCATTAAATATGTCCCTAGAATGATTGTTATAATCATCAAGTGATGTGTCCCTACCTCAGACACTCCTTCGCATAATGGTCGAACTTATTACAACCAAGGCATCTGCGTTTCCTTCCACCCTTAGATCCGGACTTCCCAATGAAGTGATCTTTAGGTAGGCCATCAAAAACTTCCACTGCGCCATTCTGATAATATTCTCTGCTTCAACTTCACCCTCGATGAATTTGAAGAGGGATGAGGAATCCACTGATCCTTTTGTCCTTTCCCAACTGTCTTCGGTGATTGCTCTTTCACTCTTGCTTGGGCATTGTCTTCATCTCAGCTCTGATACCATGTTAAATTCTAGGTATGTTCTATGCTTAGAGCAATTTTGATCTGAAAATGGGGCACTAAAGGCTTCTTGTCAATCCTACAAGAACCTCTCCCACTTCCAAAGCTTAAATATTCCCAAGATCTAGTGATTAACCAATTGCGGAATTAATAATGCTTGAAATATGGTGTATGCTTGTGTTTGCTTTTAAAATACATATAACAGTAAATAGAACAGCAAATAAGCAGCAAATGCAATGCAACAATAAGCAATAACACATAACAGCAATATAATATGGAGTTCACCCTTTACTTTTGGGCTACGTCTCCTTGAGCCCTAGTCAACTCAACTAAGCTCTCTGGGATTATGGAAAGAAATCTTTTACAAGCTCCACGCTCAACTCCATTAGTTTACACTTAACCTATGGGTTTAAAATGCCATCTTCTCCCGCTGGTTGTCCTCACTCCGACGACAGATCTAGGCTTCTTTGGACTCAACTCCTTCAATCAACGCTCTGAGCGATCTTGCTCTAGCTTGCACCGACTCCCTCAGAATCCTCTTAACTGTCTCTGAAATGCCTTTTTCTGTCTTCAGCCCACTCTAGACACAAACAACAGCTGATCATTTCAACCCTTTGTTGTTTTGCAGCTTCACTACAGCATCACAGCTCTTGGAAGTCTGCTTTGAGCTCTGTGGCTTTAAGGTTCTGCCTCCAACCTTTGGTGGCTATGCCTCTGTCAAGCACTCTGGCTCTGCGGCTCTAGTGCTCTTGCTCTCAGCTCTGGCTCTGGCTCTTGGCTCTGGCTCTGGCTCTCACGAGCTTCTCTCAGCCTTTGCGTGCATCAATGGATCGCTCGACCTCCAAGCATCCCTTAGCAACCTTCCAACGACCTTCAGCAACAACTCGCTACTGTCAATTGAGCTCTCCGTCAAGCACTGCCCTCAATCGTGCTCTCTGGCTTCTTTGAGGTATTCTCTCGGCTCTGCGGCTTCCCTAGCCGTTTCTTTGCGTGTCATCATCCCTCTGTGGCTCTGCGACTTCTCTGCTCCTTGTCTATTCGACTGGCCATCTGGCTCTGTGGCTTTCAAAATGCATCATTGTCTGCAAAAACGCCCGCTTGCAGCGTGGCACGATGATCAGGAGTGGTTACAGAGGATTCGGGGCTTTCCTCCAGGCAAAAAACTTGAAAATGTACAAAATTTCAATACACAGAGATTTTCTGAAAATACACTATCGGGCGTGAAATCCGAACTTGAAATTCCATTAAATCGCCCCTATAAACCCATCAAGTCCGCCATTTTATCTCAATTCACTATCGCATGGCAAAATGATCAAAAAACCCAATACACAGGAGATACAAAGAAATCTCGTGTTTTCGGACTTCAAATTTTATGCAATCGGGTCCATAATCCCTATCGGGTCCGGCCCTTATCGCTTATCGCAATCGCAATCGCATTAGCCCTGCTATCGGGGATCGTTGATTTAATTTGGACCGTTGATCTGATCCCCGATCGGACGGTCCAAATCGCATCGCATATCGCTATCGCATCAGCCCTTTGTGTCGGGGATCGCCAATCTCCCAACCGCCGATTTAATCCTGGCCATTGATCTCATTTCCAATCCGACCGCTGAGATCGCATGCCACGGATCGACAATCGCATTTCGCATTCGCTACGGCCCAGGGGTCTGTACATCATCGATGCCGATCTGTCAATCCGATCATTGGTGATCGCAATATCGCATCGACCCGGTGTCCTTTCCTTATATTATTTGCATATGCCTACCTCCAACCCAATATGTCGGAGATCGGTGATCGGGGGTCTCTTCCGCCTCCGCTTTAAGTCCGCCTCTTGGACCATTCCGATGCGATTTTCCTTTATAAAGCCTTTTAGGCCATTTTTTGAAGATTTTTCCTCTTTTTCAAAGGACAAAGGGCAACTTCTTTCTGCGATAACTTCTGCATCCGAGGTCCATTTTAGCCCATTCAAATTGCAGTAGATTCAGAATGAAAAGATCTACGCAATGGGACTATTTCCAGGAGCATCCTTAGACTTTAATTTTCCTCTGTGAGGAACACTTAGACTTAGAAGTCTATCCAAAATCCATTTTGGATCAAATTTATTTCAATTTTCAAAGTTAGCTCAATATCTTTTCCAGATTAGCAATCACATCAGCATTAAAGTAAACTGCAGATAGAACATAAACATAAATCGCAGAAGACAAGCCAAGACAAGAGGACACAAGATGTGGCGCTAGCCAAGGACAAACCCCAATGTGGGGAAACCCTTGATCAATTCTTCTTATATGTTCTTCAATAGTTCAGCAGAGAGAGACAGAGATAGTACGTTTACAACAGAAGTCAACACTTTGACTTATCTAGATAAGAGCAAAGATCATCTCTAAGAAGATGATACATGAGATTAGTTGAAGACATGCTGCTTCAATTGATTCTCCAAGGTGACTCCTTCACCTATCGTTGTGTTGCATTTCGTCATCATGCTGCACCTCACCGTGCTACACCATGCTGCACCTCACCGTGCTACACCATGCTACACCCATCATCACTATGCTGCATCTCATCATGCTTCATTAATCATGATTGTACCCATCACTGTACTACATTATGTGCCATTGCTGCACCATGTTGTCATACTAACCTATGTGTTGGATGCATCTCGCTTGCTTGGTGTCCCTAGCATGCTTGTTGTCCTTTGCATGCTTGTTGTTGCATGCTAGTTGTCCCTTGCACGCTGCTCTCCTTCGGAGACAGATGCTCTGACAGTTCCTGGCAGTTCTAGCAGTTCTGGCTGTTCCCGACAGTTCCGACAGTTCCAACAGTTCCGACAGTTCTCGGCAATTCTCGGCAGTTCCAGCAATTCCAGATGTTCCGGCTGTTCCCGGTAGTTCCTCGCAGTTACGGCTATTCAGGCAGTTCCCGATTGTTCCGGCTGTTCCGGCAATTCCCGACAGTTCCCAACAGTTATGGCAGTTCAACTGTTCCCGACAGTTCCCGGCAGTTCTGGCTTATGCCCTCTAGATTAGGGTAGCGTTATCCCTTAGGATCTCTCCTCCTACTAAAACCCAAAGACAAGTAGAGAGGAAGATATCCCAAGTGCGTTGAAAATGACTTGAAGGCCACCTCTATTTATACTAAAACGTTGAGCACAAGTGGGGTTTATTTGGTTGCTGGCCGACCTTGACGAATTGTCCCATAACACAAATAAATTCATATCTCTATGAATACTTATCGAAATCGGATGATCTTTAGACCAATCCTACACCTCTCGATGAGAGGGATCCAAGAAAAATATCAGCTTCCATTAATAAGATGACCCACATGGAGTTTGGGCCTAGTTGCCAATTTTAACAGAAACCCTAACTCTTTTGATCAAGGGATGAGATTAGATCTCAGCGCTCTAGATCAATGGTGGAGATAATTCCCTCACTTGACCTCCTTTTCATGTGGTCCCCTCATTAATGAATCCTAATCACTTTATCACTTCATATTTTGTACCATGTACTTTTTCTCCACAAAGTAACTTTAATATTAAAAGTACATAGTAGATAAAGTACTTTCTCCACATAAAGTAACTTTAATATTAAAAGTACATAGCACATAAAGTACTTTATATATTGACTTTAATCAAACTCATAAAGTCACGTGTTAAAAAGGTGTTTTAAAGTGTTTTCCTAGGCAGAATGGCAAACGCACTGGGCAACACCTTTTTAGTACCCTTTTCTTCAAAAAAAAAACATTAATTTTAAAAAATACATGTAATTGTTAACACAATTTTTTTACATATCAAATGATGAAAAGAAGGCTTGGGTTTCCGCCTCTCAATCTCAATCAATGTGTGTGTGTGTGTGTTAACACAAGTTTCGTAGGAATCAAACTATAAAAAGAGGGCTTGGGGCTCTCTTAATGATAACTCTCTTTTTGGCTTTATTTCCAAAATTGCAAATTTATTCAGAAATTTTTATTTCCTAGTTTCTTTTATCTGTATGTACGTATTTGGCATTTCTTAGCCATGTCATATTTTGGTTTTCTAGAAATTTGTCATATCCATTTAAGATACCATTCTTGTATCCATAACCATGCAAACGAGTCAAGCACAACCTTGTTGGCTATGACCAGATCAAGGTCTGCTTGCTAACCTACTCACTAAAAGAAGAGAGGCACTAAAAGTTCATCTTGTCAACCTATTCACTAGAACATGGGATATGCCATCACATTTTCTCCTAATGGTAGAAAGCATGTGTCTACCATTGCATGAATGTTCTACTTGACAGAGTCATCATGTATTATTTCAGTACCTGTCCTTGCTTGACAAAGTCATCATATACCATTTCAGTGAATCAGCGCATCTGTGCTTGCTCAACAATGTCATCAATTACCTGTCAAAGTGAAGGAGGATGTTCTTGCCATTATTGCTCCATCAGAAGCAAGATGTTCTTTGTACTACCTACATTATTGGGAACATAGTATTCAAAATCGGCCAGTTCAAACCAGAAACCGGTCAAACTGGTTGGTTCATTAGCAAACTCCACCAGACCAGTAAAAAAACCTAGTTAGACTGCCCTCACTGATTTTTTGGTCAAATTGGGAATAAATCTACCGATTTATGATGGAACCAACGAGTTTTCCCATAAATTGGTTAGTTCTGTCATAAACCGATTGGTTCACTGCCAAGCCAGCCACAAACCCACCAAACACGGTTTTTAGGGCTTGTGAGGTGGTTTTGAGGGAAACTAAGGCTTGTTTCCCTCCAAAAACAGCCCCTCCAAACCAATAAAAAGAGGTCTCCCCTCTCATTTGCCTCACACATCTCATTTGGAGTTTTTGTGAGCTTCATTAGGAGCTTGGAGATTGTTGAGTTTTGCTAGAGTAGTCATCTTAGAGGCTTGGAGTTGGACTTGGAGCTATTTTGGAGCTACTTTGGAGTTGTTAGTGGAGTCGGCATTGTTACCACTCAAACTAGCAGGGGACTTAAGGGGAAACCCTAAAGGGAAAATGCTAGACCAAGGGCAAAAAATGGAGACTTAGCCCACTATCACCTTAGCTAAGGCTCCCTTCTATTTACGGACTTTCACTGATGGGAGGAGACCCAGTATATTATGGAGTCACCGATACGGATAAGTCGATGAAAAGATGTGGAGTGACCCAAATAATCCCTTTCCTAGAAAAGTTAGAAAGATAGAGCTCGCTTGTTTTCTAAGCAAGGTACAAAGTCTTCTAGGAAAAGGAAGGGAGGATTTGAGGGTTACGTTTATGGGATGTGACTTGTGAAGGAATTTCCCAATCCCTAAAATCCTTATTGAAACTGGTATCCCCAATGGTTCTTGAAGAATTGTCTTTTCAAAGGAATGGGACCACACGGGACCAAGTAGACCCAGTGTAGGGTAGGGGAGAAGAGTAATGCAACCAATGATGTCCCTAACCTAGACAAGGTATGGAAATGGATCAAAGAAATAATATCCACTTAAAGGTTTGAACTATTCCAATAAGGTACTAGCCTTTGGGGATGTTAGGGCAAAGTTTGATCGCAGAGCTAGGGCTTAGATTTTCTCACAACTCCACCGTCGGAATGGCCTCAAATTTGGAGGAGGTCTTGAGGAAACACTAGCGCAGGAGACCCTAAGAGATCGAACTTTTTGGATGGGTAGTTTGTCGGGAAAATGATGCCCTAGGTGACCCAACTTGGCTAAACCTGGGAAAAGGTGAAAAGATATGATTTTAGGTGACCACCTCTTGGTAGATCAGTTTCTTAGTCTTGGTAGAATGAAGTCTATGATGAATATGAGTGAGGATCTTTGATTTGCAGTCAAGGAGGCCTCAAGACCACTTTGCTAGCCCTCTAGGTCAAAGAGAAGCAATCTTGCAATTTTTATACTTCGATGTACAAAGGAGATGACTTATCAAGGTCAATTCGTTGAAAGAATTACCCCTAGGAGATTTCCTTTACATTAGAAGGCCCATACATTGAGAGATGATATAATAGAGATGAAATTCCACAATTTAAAGAAATGAATGCTTGCAACAATTAGCCCTAAAATAGCAAAAATCTCAATCCAATGTATATGACAAAGTAAAACAAGAATAACATTAAAAGCATGTACTTACATGTAACAGAATATATCCAACCATCCACAATTGACAAAAGAGAAGCTCCAAGACAAGACAGACCAATATCCACACATCAAAATTCATCCATAAAGCTCCAATTCATCCTCTAGAAAAAGTGTGAAATTCTCAAGAGAGAAAAAAGATCCAATCCAAAGTGATGATGAGCAAATGAACTCATCTCACTTGTATTTATACACAAATTAGGAGTTCGAATTAGCCTCCTTGGCCTACATAAGCCCCAAAAATAAACTAATGTTCTAATAATCCAACTTTTGGTCACAAGCCCACCAAACTAGCTCATAAATAAAAGAGTAAGTCTCTCAAGAAGTCAAATAATAATCTATGCATGTCATAGGGCCCTCTAAGAGGCCTAATGAGGTCCATGGGTTCCATAATGAAGAATAGGACCCTAAAAAGCAGTGGACAAGGAGTTGGCCCCTTGTAATAACCTTTGGTGCTCCAAATGACATGTGGAGGCACACAAGTGTCTTTGTCGGTCTCCAAACAAATTGAAGATGTTGTAGATCACCCGCAAGGGCTAGGATGATGGTGTGAGTGATGCCACATCATCGCACAAGTCCTGGATCATCTGCCAAGTGTATGGTGCAAATCTGGGGCCAGCTGGGCATGATGGATCAGGTACATCTTCCCCATCCAATAAGTGAACACGAGCAATCTCTGAATGGTTGTGGGGATCCATGGAGTGCTATCTGTTGTTGTGGAGGCCCATGGCTTTCAACGCACACCCTACATGTGCCAATGTAGCCCTCTAGAGGGTTAGAACCCTGTATAGGGAGACCAAACCCAAGATGGAGACCATCTGCAATCCTGCATAAGATCCAATGCGTCCCCTAGCCTTTCAATACAACAAGTCATTTGAGAAATCGAGTAAATGAGCCTACCAATCCTGGACCACAGGTGGGGACTGTTAGCTTTGCTATGAAAATGGATTAAAAATAGATTCAAAAAGCTCTCAAAGGCTGCAAATATGCTTGTAGTCATGCCCAAAATCCATGTTTGTTGTTCAAATCATCAAGACATGACAAAAGCTACCCACTGATCAAAGAGGTTGCAAGCGGGGAGCCCTTTGGAGGGTAGAATTACACTATCGGAAGGTGAAAATACCCAAAAAATCACATAAAAACCAAAGTTGCAGGCTTAAGGGTCCGAAATCATATCAGCCGTTGGATCTGGCCGGTCAACGGTCCAAATCGCGTAGGCATTTCGCTATCGGCGATTACGAGGGGCAGGCTTTAACATAAGTTATGCGCCAATGCGATGGGCCGGACCCGATGGCCCTTCAACACTCCATTTTATAAAATATTGGGTCCGCGGCAGTATCGGCGATCGGCGGGTCGACGGTATCGGCAGTGGCATTGCGATTGCGGTCTAGCGATTTGATCAGGGCCGTTAATCGCGTGCACAGATCAACGGCTCGCATCACGTCGGCATTTCGCTATCGGGGTTGCCAAAGAGTACAGGGCCTTCGCATATGTTATGCGCCGATGCGATGGGCCGGACCCGATGGCCCTTCAACACTCCATTTTATAAAATATCGGGTCCGCAACAATATCGGCGATCGGCGGGTCGGCGATTTCGGCAATGGCATTGCGATTGCGGTCTAGCGATTTGATCAGGGCCGTTAATCGCGTGCACAGATCAACGGCTCGCATCACATCGGCATTTCGCTATCGGGGCTGCCAAAGAGTGCAGGGCCTTTCACATATGTTATGCGCCGATACGATGGGCCGGACCCGATGACCCTTCAACACTCCATTTTATAAAATATCGGGTCCGCGGTGATCGCCGATATCGCAACGGCACTTTCAAAGGGGCGGGGCTTTAACACAAATGATGGTGCAGGCCGATGGGCCGGACCCGATATATGCACAACACTCCATTTCATATTTTTTTAAGTCCGCGCCCATATCGTTTTCAATGTATTTGGTGTATTTTCTTTGTATAAAGAAAATATAAAGGGAAGCCCTGGGCAGATGCCGATTATGATGGGTTTTGGATCCGATGGGATTCGAAAGTAAAATATATATATTCTTCAAATCCGCCAGAGCCATTTTTCATGATTTTGCAGCTGTTTTATGTATATTGTTCAAATATTAAAAAAACAAGGGACCGGTGCAGGGATTTCATAAGAACGGCAGCCACTCCATTGCAGGTTCAAGCGGCAAGCCATCCTTGAAGGAACCGTGCAGTTATGTTATATACCAGAAGAAGGATTCGGCGGAGGGACAGCGGCCGGCAAACAGAACCCAGAAAGGGAAGGGGAAGGGCCACTACACGCCTCAACCCAAATCAAATAAAATCATGGAGCATTAACGGCCCTGCCAGTGCAGCAGTCATCCTAACGAACTTAATGGGGCATCTTTGGCACGAGGGAGCTCCTATGCATCACAACAGGCCACCCAAAATATCTGAGTATGGTTATTTCTCTGTCAGAAGAGGAAAACCGCCGAGCCATGCCTACCTATTGAGGGAATCAATAAGTTAAACAAGACAGAAGGATAGATTAAGACACCTGAAGCCTCAAAAGGCTGAGGACCATTGTAAACAAGCTATAAATAGCTGAAAACAAGATGTAACAAGGGTTCAACTTTTGGAGATTATTCCTCCCCTGTTTTCTCAAGCTTCTCATCTGTAGTCTTTAGTAATACAAGCTTCTTTTGCTGCTACATGTTTAATGTCCATTTCTCTTCTGTTCTATGCTTGCACCTGAACAGTTTGTTCAGGTTTTCTGTGTGTTCGAGGCCAGATAACTGTCATCTTATCTCTGCTTTGATATATTAGATTTGCAAGCTTCTTTGCTGCCTATGGCTAGCCATTTATATGTGTAATTATATACGCATCTGCCGGTATAGTCAGTAAGTTCATTTGCTGCCTGTAGCTAGCCATTCGTATAGGTCCATGTATGCAACCTGCTGGCATAGTCAGTGTTCTCCATCTATCCATTAAATCTACAAACTATTGAGCATTAGCAGTCTAAAGCCTTGTGTTATTGGGGGTGTTCATGCATGCCTTGAGTGTGAATAGAGCTGAAATGGTTATCCGACTTGATCCAAACCATCTTTCATTCCAATATTTCAGAGAACAATATTAAAATTTATATGTTACCAGGCATCTCTGATTTACAACCTCGGAGAGTTTCCTGGAGTGATAACATAATTGGCGCCGTTGCCGGGGAGAAGAGAATCGAAGCTCAGCTTCCCTGGGAGACGACACAGCTTCAAGCTTTGATGACAGACAAGGTTTGAACATAGACGTTGGTTGTAATCATTTGTCTGGCGACTCCACTGGAGGAAGGCCATCCTTTGGCGACTCCACATTGAAGTTCTGGCGCAGTTCGTGAAGCTTGCTCGGAGAAATCTTCAGAAATCACTAGCTGGCCAGTGCCTGATCCTGAGAAGATCGTTAATCGAAGAAAATATTGTAGAAGGAGCATCAGGGTCAGGTAAGCCTTAAAGAAGTTTATGTATCTTTGCTGATTGAAGTATTTCCTTCAGAGATTCATTCAGCTCCTTCCCCCATTCATTTCCCTTTCGGACCTCAGTTGAAAGAAGCATCCATGTTGTCTATCGTTTTCCTCTGTCTCTCCTATCCTCTTTATTGATTCATATCACTCAGTTTACCAGTATCTTTTTACCTTACCTCGGTCATGGCAGGCCAGCAAGCCCTTTCAAAGATAGAACGAATAGTTGCTGCTAGGTATGCACCTTTGGTCTTGCCTACCCCTTTGAATGCCATGCCTGTAGGAGATTATATGGAATATATGCCTAGATTTACTGGAACTGAGGGAGTGACAGCAGAAGAACATCTTGAAGCTTTTTATAGTTATGCTGACAATTTAGATATCAATGAAGAGGATGTTTGGATGAGGGTTTTTGTTCAAAGCCTAGATGGGGAGGCTAGAAAATGGTTTAGAGATTTACCCCCTAGGTCCATTGCAGACATTGATGCTTTAGATGATGTATTTTTAAAGCACTGGGGAAATAATAAAGATCTGCTCTTCTATCATGATGAATTTGGGAACTTGCAGAGAGAAGATGGTGAGCTGCTGTCTGATTTCAATATCAGATTTAATCATTTGTACAACAGAATGCCAGTAGAAATAAAACCTACCCCTTCTTCTGCCATGCTCACATATGCCAATGCCTTCGATTCTCAGTTCTGCCTGTTGTTAAGAGAACGAAGATGTACTTCTTTGGCTGATATGCAAGCTGCAGCCTTTGAAGTAGAAGCCAATATTATGGCTGCAGGAAGACTTGAAGGTGATGATGAATGCAGAAGTCAGGGAGGTGAATCCTCATCATCCTCAGAGCTTGAGATTGATAAATTAGCTAGGATGATCAAGCTTTTGACCTCTGAAGTTTCCAAGTTGAGAGCTGAGCAGCATTTTGAAGAAGCAGGAGCTCATTGTTCTATTTCTTTTCCAACTCCAGATCCATGTAGACGAACACATGAGCATGCGCAGATTTTGCAGAGAAGCAGAGAGGTAAACGAAGATCAAAGGGTGAAAACCCTTTGTCAAAATATAGTCATGGAAGAAGAGCATCCCGAAGAGGAGGAGGTCCATGTTTTGGAAGGTGCTCCTTTCTTAACAAGCGCTGCTTATGAGGAAGCAATATCCAAAGTCATTGTTCAACAATTTGTCGTAACTGCAGAAGAACAAGTTGACCAGCAGTGGCAGCCAGCAGCAGATCCCTTCCCCCTCGAAGAATTTGTGCCTGAAGCCAGCTCATCTTTACATGGCTATGCAGATCTGCAAATTTTCCAGCCTGCTATTGTCCCCAGTTCAGTGATTAAAAACGGGGAGGAAAGCTCCCCATCATCTTTTGCTTCTCTGTCTGCTCAAGTGAAAATCCCTCCTAGTTGCCCCTTAAACACTGAGGCAGGAAATAGTTCAATGATCGAGGCTGAAGCTGATCATCTCAGTCTTGATATTATGAAACCTGCTCAGATGGCCTCCACACAGACTGAAAAGGCAGCTTATCAATTAACAGAGGAAGAGGGTGTACAGTTTTGGGATTCCTCCTTGGATGAGGACTGTTCTAAGCAAGATGAACGAGCAGAAAATGTCTCTGTGTCCCCTGCACAAGGATACAATGGTGCATCTTTTATATTAGTGGAGCAGGCCGCAAAAGACACAGACTCGTACACTGCAGCCATGATTATCCAGCAGCTGTACAAAGGCTCCTCTGAAAAACGTCCAAGGAGGAAAACACACAGAAAGGGAATGAAGCACCGATCATCTCTACCTATTAAGCTCAAGTGTCCTAAACTGTTTGAAGTGGATGATCAAATAAATCCTGTCCTGCTGATATATGATGAACCAGGCTGAGAACAGGAGAAACAATTTTGGTGGCCCAGCAAATGGGCAAATTTTGAAGTTTAAATTTTCAGGCTTTTATGTTTGTAAATAGTTTCTTGTTCAGTTTTTATGTTGTATGCTTAGTTGACTCCATGCCCAATGGACACTAGGCAAGTGTTTTTATAGCTGTTTTTGTATGAAGGCATTGGTCTGCAGGTTCTTGAGACCTCACAAGGAGGATCTCATCCCCAGAAGGAGCCAGTGTTAGCTTTGCTATGCAAATGGATTAAAAATAGATTCAAAAAGCTCTCAAAGGCTGCAAATATGCTTATAGTCATGCCCAAAATCCATGTTTGTTGTTCAAATCATCAAGACATGACACAAGCTACCCACCGATCAAAGAGGTTGCAAGAGGGAAGCCCTTTGGAGGGCAGAATTACACTATTGGAAGGTGAAAATACCCAAAAAAACACATAAAAACCAAAGTTGCAGGCTTAAGGGTCCGAAATCATATCAGTCGTTGGATCTGGCCGGTCAACGGTCCAGATCGCGTCGGCATTTCGCTATCGGCGATTACGAGGGGCAGGCTTTAACATAAGTTATGCGCCGATGCGATGGGCCGGACCCGATGGCCCTTCAACACTCCATTTTATAAAATATCGGGTCCGCGGCAATATCGGCGATCGGCGGGTCGGCGGTATCGGCAGTGGCATTGCGATTGTGGTCTAGCGATTTGATCAGGGCCGTTAATCGCGTGCACAGATCAACGGCTCGCATCACGTCGGCATTTTGCTATCGGGGCTGCCAAAGAGTACAAGGCCTTCGCATATGTTATGCGCCGATGCGATGGGCCGGACCCGATGGCCCTTCAACACTCCATTTTATAAAATATCGAGTCCGCGACAATATCGGCGATTGACGGGTCGGCGGTATCGGCAGTGGCATTGCGATTGCGGTCTAGCGATTTGATCAGGGCCATTAATCGCGTGCACAGATCAACGGCTCGCATCACGTCGACATTTCGCTATCGGGGCTGCCAAAGAGTACAGGGCCTTTCACATATGTTATGCGCCGATGCGATGGGCCGGACCCGATGACCCTTCAACACTCCATTTTATAAAATATCGGGTCCGCGGTGATCGCCGATATCGCATCGGCACTTTCAAAGGGGCGGGGCTTTAACACAAATGATGGTGCAGGCCGATGGGCCGGACCCGATATATGCACAACACTCCATTTCATATTTTTTAAAGTCCGCGCCCATATCGTTTTCAATGTATTTGGTGTATTTTCTTTGTATAAAGAAAATATAAAGGGAAGCCCTGGGCAGATGCCGATTATGATGGGTTTTGGATCCGATGGGATTCGAAAGTAAAATATATATATTCTTCAAATCCGCCAGAGCCATTTTTCATGATTTTGCAGCTGTTTTATGTATATTGTTCAAATATTAAAAAAACAAGCGACCGGTGCAGGGATTTCATAAGAACGGCAGCCACTCCATTGCAGGTTCAAGCGGCAAGCCATCCTTGAAGGAACCGTGCAGTTATGCTATATACCAGAAGAAGGATTCGGCGAAGGGACAGCGGCCGGCAAACAGAACCCAAAAAGGGAAGGGGAAGGGCCACTACACGCCTCAACCCAAATCAAATAAAATCATGGAGCATTAACGGCCCTGCCAGTGCAGCAATCATCCTAACGAACTTAATGGGGCATCTTTGGCACGAGGGAGCTCCTATGCATCACAGCAGGCCACCCAAAATATCTGAGTATCGTTATTTTTCTGTTGGAAGAGGAAAACCGCCGAGCCATGCCTACCTATTGAGGGAATCAATCAGTTAAACAAGACAGAAGGATAGATTAAGACACCTGAAGCCTCAAAAGGCTGAGGACCATTGTAAACAAGCTATAAATAGCTGAAAACAAGATGTAACAAGGGTTCAACTTTTGGAGATTATTCCTCCCCTGTTTTCTCAAGCTTCTCATCTGTAGTCTTTAGTAATACAAGCTTCTTTTGCTGCTACATGTTTAATGTCCATTTCTCTTCTGTTCTATGCTTGCACCTGAACAGTTTGTTCAAGTTTTCCGTGTGTTCGAGGCCAGATAACTGTCATCTTATCTCTGCTTTGATATATTAGATTTGCAAGCTTCTTTGCTGCCTATGGCTAGCCATTTATATGTGTAATTATATACGCATCTGCCGGTATAGTCAATAAGTTCATTTGCTGCCTGTAGCTAGCCATTCGTATAGGTCCATGTATGCAACCTGCTGGCATAGTCAGTGTTCTCCATCTATCCATTAAATCTACAAACTATTGAGCATTAGCAGTCTAAAGCCTTGTGTTATTGGGGGTGTTCATGCATGCCTTGAGTGTGAATAGAGCTGAAATGGTTATCCGACTTGATCCAAACCATCTTTCATTCCAATATTTCAGAGAACAATATTAAAATTTATATGTTACCAGGCATCTCTGATTTACAACCTCGGAGAGTTTCCTGGAGTGATAACAGGGACTTCATAATGGTCTGCCCTTCCATAATGGGCTTCGGGATGTGCCAATGTCTCTTAAAATCGAAATGGGGTTAACCAAGTATCCTATTGAGTGGTTTCTACTTCTAAAGGGGACAATATACTCAAGTTACATCAAAAGGTGGTGGCATGTGACAAATAGGTGAATGAAGTAAGGGATGAGTAGGGGTAGCCCTGGGCCACATTCTAGGGTACAATGGTAGCTAATAAAAGGGAAACCCACACTTGGATTTATAATGTATAGGAGGGAGCAATCGTGGCACATGAGGTGTGTCGGCCTTGATTTTTCCACACTTCTTTATATGCCTTTTGCTTTTTATGATTTTCTTTGATTAACTGCTCAGGGCTTAAGGGGTAAGAACATGATGTACAAGATATAGCAGTGAATACCCCCTTTAATGGTAAGGTGGTTCATTGCCCACCAGGGATTGGGACAATCATATTCCTATATGATGAGGGAGGTTCACAGAACTTGTAGGAACCAGGGCGATGGCCATGACGATGGGGTAGAGCTCATGTATTGGCTTTTGCCCACGCGCTAAATGCGTTTGTCCCAGCCATCTTTTGCATTTTGTGGTACATTTTCCTGTTGAATGTGACCATATATGCTTTTATCTTTCTTTTTAGTTGCATCAACCTCCGGGCTTCATTCCGGGCCATGACCTGAGGTGTGGGCAAGGGGTAGGGGCATGTTAACCCTATGTGGACCCAATGGAGGAATGTGGACCCAGGTGGGAGAAATGATGAACGGGGTGATAATGAATGGAAAGAGGGTAATATAAGCAGATAATGGAGTGGGACCACGCAACCAAAATCAGAGTTTCCTATGAAATACCATCCCTAGAGCCAAATGGTCAGTAAAAGAGATCCCACAGGGCTAGAATCCAAAATTACTACCTAAAAGGGGTCTAGGGGAAAAGAGCACAGACCTAGTCCATTCTTTCCGTTGAATCCACCCATTAATCCATGCCCAGAAGTGTCCATGATAAGCAAACTACAATACTCAATTACCAAATGACAAGGCATACCTTTAGGTTCGGGAGGCCCACCTTCAAACATACGATCATGGCAAATGGGCGAGGGACCACATGGTTGGCTCAGGTGGCGAAGAAATGGCACAACGAACTAGTTGGTGGCTGCAAGGGGTTGTTGGCTGCCGACTGAGGACCATCTTGGAGAAAAAAATTCTCCTAGGGATATCACCCACAAAATGGTGGGTAATGAGCATCTTCAAGAGGAGTCTAAGGGAGCTAGTTTGCATTTCCAGGTAAGGATTTTCACTTGAAAAAATCCATATTTCATTGTTGTCCATGTATTTAATTTTTTTATGTGTTCTATGCTATCAAATTTCAAGTTCAACTGTTAGTTTTCAAGTCTTAAATTTTGTAGGCTAAATATGCCCCATTTTTTTCCTAAATTTATCTTAGGTTTTCCATTTTACTTTGCTGCAATTTTTCTTTTAATTTGCAATTTTTTTTCATTTTCAAATTTCAAATATTTCTAGCCACCATGCCTCCAAAATCCAAGGACACTGCATGGGCTCATTGTGATGTGATTGATGGAAAAATGATATGCAAATTTTGCAATAAATCTATTGGAGGGGAGGGTATTCTCAGGTTGAAATAACACTTGGCTACGATAAGAGGCCAAGTAAAGCCATGTGATGCACCAAAGGTAGAGATAGGTATTGTTAGGGCCAAAACACCTTGCCAAGTTTGAGAAGTTTGAGGAGAATAAGGCAAGGGAAAAGGCTATCCATGAAGAAATTGCAAGAAGGAAATTTTACAAGCCATGAAAGATGGTGGGTATGATGATTTTGAGATTCAAGACTCCTCTTCTATCCCTTCCACCAATGACCCCTTTCACTATGTTCCTCTTGCTCTTGGGTCTTATCATCAAGGCCAACAATCTAAAGGAAAAAAGAGGATGAACATCCAGAGTTATTTCTCAACCTCTGCCACCATTGCCTCTACTAATCCCACTTCCTCCCAACCAAGTCTAACTCAACATCAACCCACTTTGGATGACCATTGGAAAAAGCAATGCAAAGAATCTTCTTTTCAATACATTGCTAGATGGTGGTATGATGCAAATATCCCATTTAATGTTGCCCGCTCACCTTATTACCAAGCTATGTGAGACTCTGTTATAGCTGCAAGAAAGGGCTTCAAAGGCCCTAGTGTGCATGACTTGAGGGGAGTGTTGAGAAATCAAAAGGGTAGTAAGTAGGTTAATTCTCTTACTCTTGATAATTGTTTGTGTTACCTTTTTACTTATTAGCTTTACTCCTTATTATTACAATGTGCAATACATCAAACAGCTACCAAAACAATAAGAACAGTGACACAATATATAGGCTGCAAGCCAAGGCCAAAACCCCTCCTCTTCAGGGGAAAACCCATAAATCTCTTCTCTTCTTATAGATTCTTCAATTGACGAATACCATGACCTAGTGACTCAAACAAATACCCTCCAAGATCAAGATCAACTCGGCCTCTAGTTGTAGAGACTTCGACCTCCCACTGTAGATCCGAAATTCTGGCTCACGGCAACTGTTGCTGCTTCTCTTGGAGACTTTGATCTCCCTTGAATAACCTTCTCCTTCCTTTGCTTGCCTTTCCTTGAGTCTTAGGGCTACTAAGACACCCTAAGAGACCTCTGTTTGCCTTCTCTTCTCTTCCTCTTTCAAGATCAAACCAGGGATAGTCCCAATGCAGAAACCCTAATTTCGACCTTCTCAAGAGAGAGATCTAGCCCAAGCACTTTGATTTCTTCGACTTCTTCTTCCTGTTCTTCGACTTCTTCTCTTCCTCTTCTTCGCATAGAATGAGATAAGTGGATGATGTAGAATAAAGGACGAGTTCCTCTCTATATATAGGCTCTTCCAAGGGGAAGATGTTGCTCTTCATATACACTGACTTGATAGCTCATTAGGCCGACTTGATCGTGGAGTTATTTCGACATTTTTACGACAAAATAAATTTTTCTTTACAAGATATAATGTGCCCATAAGGTCTTCAATATATGACAATGACTCTACAATCCCTAGAAGCACTCAATGGGTGCTTGACCTATAAAATAAAAGAATTTGAGCATGAAACCCATGCTCCAATAATAATTTCTTTTCATTTTATTATTTACAAGAATACATTTCATACTTATGAAGACCGAACCTAGTTACACATTCTTCAAAACTCCCTCTTATTCATAAGAGGTACATGGTCATTCTCAATCTGAAGAGATCTCATAAAAAGTGTTGGATTGGTAACCCATCTGTCTAGCATCATATCAACCAGCATTGTTTACATAGCAAGGCCTTGACTACCAGCTCTATCCACATGAGCAGAGTACAATGTTGGCGAGACCAATGATTCATAGACACCATAATCATTGTCTCACAAGGTTCATACTCCACCCGGGTGTTCATAGAGTATGACCTTCCTTTGGACTATTCTTATCTTGGATAGCTAGTCCTCAAAAAATATCGGTCCACAACTACTCTTGTCTTGAATGCCCTACAACATTCTCAAAGAGTATCGAATGCCATAGGGTTACCCAATCCTCCATTCTTTCTTCCCAAGTGAAGACAAGAATGTAGTGTCTATCTCTCCCCCTCAATTAGGGAGGATACATCTACCAAACCAAGCTTGTCCCTCAAGTATACAAGCTTCTTGTTTAGAAGTGACTTCATCAATGTATCAGCTACCTGCTCATCAATGGAGATGTATTGTAGCTTCAGAACACCATTTTGTACTAGCTCTCGGATATAGTGATACTTGTTGTTTATATGCTTTGTCTTTCCATAAAACACTGGACCTTCAGACAAGCGTATACAATTGGTGTTATCACAACGTATCATTGTAGGGTTCATCGGTCCTTCAAACAAATCGGATAGCGGCTTCCTCAACCATATTGCTTCTTTGCTTACTTCACAGGCTACAACATATTCAGCTTCAGCACTACTCAAAGCAACTGAGTCTTGCTTTCTGCTCATCCATGAGACCATGGAGGATCCCAAACTAAAACATCCTCCCGCAGTGCTTCTTCCATCCTACTCACTGCCTCCCCAGTCGGAATCTGTATATCCAACTAATTGGACATCATTCCTTGTATTATATTTTCGATAGTAGTGGATGGTTCCTTATAGATATCTCAGAATATGTTTTGTTGTTACCCAATGATCATGCTGTGGCTCCACTTGGAATTGACTAAGTACATTTACTGCAAAGCATAAGTCTAGACGAGTATTCACCAAGTACATCAATGAACCAATGAGTTGCCTATACTTGGAAGGATCCACAGGGCTACGTTCGGAACTCCTTAGTCCCTTCAAGTTTGTGATCGTCGAAGTAGTCATAGGTTTGCAATCCATCATTTCAAACCTTTTCAGTAACTCGATCACGTACTTCCCTCGACCCAAATAAACTTCATTAGGCCCTTGCCAGACTTCTAGTCCCAAATAGTAATGCATCAGCCCTAGATACTTCATGTCAAATTCCGTTGCAAGTTGCTTCTTACATTCTTCAATTTGACCTTCTACACCTATCAAGAGAAGATCATCTAAACACAGACAAGTGATTACAGGTTCATTATCTACAACCTTAATGTAAAGATTGGAATTAGCAAAGCTTTTTGTGAAGCCTATCCTTTGAAGGTATGCATCCATTCTAGCACACCATGCCCTTGGTGCTTGTTTGAGACCATATAGTGCTTTCTTCAGTCTGCAAACATATGCCTTTCTATCTTTAACTTCGAATCCCAAGGGTTTCTCTATGTAGACTTCTTCATCTATTGTGTCATTCAGAAACGCAGTCTTGACATCCATTTGGTGGATGTTCCATCCCATCGATGATGCCAAAGAGACTAATGATCGAATCGTTGTATATCTTACTGTTGGAGCAAATGTCTCTTCATAGTCAATGCCTTCAAGTGAAAGAAGCCTCTCGCCACAAATCTTGCTTTATACTTATCAATACTTCCATTAGCTGCGTGTTTGATCTTATAGATCCATTTAGAAGTAACCACAGATTTGTTTTCGGGCCTAGGCACGATCTCCCAAACTCCATTCTTCATTATAGATCGATACTCTTCATTCATGGCATCCTTCCATTCTCGATTATTTATAGCCTCTTCAAAGGAGGATGGTTCTGCTTCTATAAGTTTTGTCATGTATGCAGCATATCCAGAATATCTTTTCGGTTTCTTGCTTTCTCTAAATGAGCATGTTGCTCCATGACCTTCTGCATCAAGTAGTGTAGATTTCAACCAATTAGGTATTTTCCTTGTTTCAAGGATGACCACAGGTTGAACAGGTTCACAGGGACCTTCTTCTTCATGGTGTGATTCTTCTTTTCCTTGGTCAACTTCTTCCTCAAATATCGGAAGTTCTTCATCATCAGAATCTATGGAAAGTTCCTTTGATCTCTTGAATGTTATGCTCTCATCAAATATGACATCACAACTGACTTCTATGTGATGTCCATCTCTCATGTAGATCCTATAAGCTTTTGATGAGTTGCTATACCCAACAAATGTTCCCTTCATGCCTGAAGGATCTAGCTTCTTTCTTTTGTCCTTTGGGATATGGACATATATAGTACACCCAAAGATCCGGAGATGATCTACAAATGGCTTCTTTCCAATGAATACTTCTTCCAGAGTTTTGTTGTCTAGAGATCTGTGGGGACTTCGATTTCGAATGTAGACAATTGCCTTCGTGGCTTCTCCCCACAGAAACTTAGGTAGATCTTGATCATGTAACATTGCTTTTACACTTTCTTCAATGGACCTATTCTTCCTTCCTGCAACTCCATTTTGTTCGGGATTATATGGGACTATCAGCTCCCTCTTAATCCCAGACTCCTTACAGAATTTTATAATCTCTTTGGTGTATATTCTCCTCCATTATCGGATCTTAGTATCTTGATTCTTCTTTCTGTAAGGTTCTCCACTTCAACTTTGAATTCTTGAAATTTGTAAATACTTCGTCCTTGGTTTTCATTAAGTAAATCCAAGTCTTTCTTGAATGATCATCTATAAATGTGACATACTATAGATGACCTCCAAGTGATTTAGGAGTCATGGGACCACATACATCAGAGTGAATGAGATCCAAGATTTCTTTTGACTGTGAAGCACTGCTTCCAAATGGTCTCTTGGTATTCTTACCTAATGCACATCCTTTACAGACACCTTCATGATCCTCTTTCAGATTAGGAATTCCATCTACTATGGAACTTAGGGTTGGAAGGATTTTGAAATGTAGATGACCAAATCTTCGATGCCAAAGTTCACATGGGCTAATTTCAATGTGGACTAGGGCTTGAGCCACAGGAGACATTAATCTGTAGAGTCTTCCTTCTCGAATGCCTATAACTTTGGCTTGATCTATACTTGAGTCTTTTCCCCAGACAACGACCTTTCCATCAATGAAGGCTATTCTATCACCCTTATCTTCTAGACTTGAAATAGAAAGTAAATTCTTGTGCAAACCTAGAACAAAGAGAATGTTGTTGAGGTGGATGTTGCTTTCATCTTCCAACTTTATGGAGGTTGATCCAATGCCTTTTACGAGATAGCTCTTGTTATCTCCAAGTTCCACTGAATAAGCAAACTTTCCTTTTGATAAGGTCTTCAATCTATTGGAGTGACCAGTCATGTGCCTTGATGCACCACTGTCAATTACCCAAATGTCTTCATCTTGAAATGTGCCAGAGAGAGCCAAGAAGAGACCTTCATCCCTTTCTTTGATTGATACCTTCTTTGTAGAGAATAAGAAATTCCATGCTTCCTTAATGCCTTTCTTGAGATGGCTTGCAATCTTCTTGATGAACTTCTTCACTGTAGAGGAGATCTTCATGATGCCCTTAGATAACCTTAGCTCTGATACCATGTTGAGAATTCAATAGGGCAGTAAGTAGGTTAATTCTCTTAACTTGATAATTGTTTGTGTTACCTTTTTACTTATTAGCTTTGTTCCTTATTATTACAATGTGCAATACATCAAACAACTACCAAAACAATAAGAACAGTGACACAGTATATAAGCTGCAAGCTAGGGCCAAAACCCCTCCTCTTGAGGGGAAAACCCGTAAATTTCTTCTCTTCTTATAGATTCTTCAATTGACGAATACCATGACCTAGTGACTTAGACAAATACCCTCCAAGATCAAGATCAACTCAGCCTCCAGTTGTACAGACTTTGACCTCCCACTGTAGATCTGAAATTTTGGCTTACGGCAACTACTGCTACTTCTCTTGGAGACTTCGATCTCCCTTGAATAGCCTTCTCCTCCCTTCACTTGCCTTTCCTTGAGTCTTAGGGCTACTAAGACACCCTAAGAGACCTTCGCTTGCCTTCTCTTCTCTTCCTCTTCCAAGATCAAACCAGAGATAGTCCCAGTGCAGAAACCCTAATTTCGACCTTCTCAAGAGAGAGAGATCTAGCCCAAGCACTTCGACTTCTTCTTCTTCGTACCCTCTTCTTCGGCTTCTTCTCTTCCTCTTCTTCGCATAGAATGAGATAAGTGGACGATGTAGAATGGAGGACGAGTACCTCTCTATATATAGGCTCTTCCAAGGGGGAGACGTTGATCTTCACGTAGGCCGACTTGATCTTAGAGGTATTTCGACACTTTAAAGACAAAATAAATTCTTCTTTACAAGATACAATGTACCCATAGGGTCTTCAATATATGACAATGACTCTACAATCCCTAAAAGCACTCAATGGGTGCTTGACCTATAAAATAAAAGAACTTGAGCATGAAACCCATGCTCCAATAATAATTTCTTTTCATTTTATTATTTACAAGAATACATTTCATACTTATGAAGACCAAACCTAGTTACACATTCTTCAACAGGGGAAGCGCAGGGAAAGTTGGAAATGCAAGGGGGAACATTTCCCCAGTGTGTGGGACATGCTTCCCCAAAAGGGGGGCTTTTGGGCATCCCCCAGGGAAAAGGGTGTTTCTGGGTGTCCCAACCCACCCCCAAAAAAAGGGTGCTTCTAAGCATCCCCCCATGAAAGGCGGAATTCTAGCCATCCCCCTTAAAAGGGGTGCTTCTGGGCGCCCCCAAAAAAGGGGTGCCTTTTGGCATCCCCCCACAAAAGAGGGACTTTTGGGAGTCACCGACCCCGCCCACCAAATTTATGGCTATAAAGGCTTAAAAAATGATGTATGTGTGTGTGTAAACCCTGCCTTTTACTTTTATTCATTTTCATTGTTCATTTTGTTTTCAATGTTCATTGTCCATTGTTAATTTCAGTGTTAACTTTTGAGTCTTGACTCTAGATACAAATGACCTCACACTGAATCTTTGACTTGTCACTCTTTACTATTTTGAGTTTGAGTAATTTCATTTTACTATTTCAAACTTCAATATCTACTATTATTTTTCATACTAATTAGATTCTACAATAATGAATTTAAATCAATGTATCAAAAATTTACTATTTTTGTTTCATTCATGTTTACGTATCAATGTGTTTCATCATTGAATCTGAATCTGAATCATGCTTATATCATTTACAATTTTGAATTTATTACAATTTTACTGTTTATCGTTTAGTATTGACATTGCACAATGATGAATTTGCCTGAGATGAATTGATATTGTTGGGATTTTATCATTATATTATTATTTTAATAATTTTAGAGATAGAGACCCCGACATCCCCTGTCCCCCCTCAATTTCCTCAAAATTTTGGGGTGCTTCCATACATTCCCCATGTGCATCTCACTGCTCCTACGCTCCCCCATCCCAGAAACTTGGTGGAACACTGGTACACATAGACCCATGTGCAAAAAGCATGCTCAAAATGGATACCATAGGTACACAGCTTGCGAAAGAGAGGCTACTAAGGTCCAACAAGGTGCAATGAGTTGCCTTCTCAAGAAGAGGACACGGACCATATTATTCTACATTGTGAGATAGAAAAAGAAGTTTAGAACCTCTAAACTTCAGAAATGGAATGCCAAATTCCAAAAGGAAACTAAGGAGAATATCTTGAAAAAAAGGCCCCTTCCAAACTACAAATCTCAAGAGCTGAAGGTAATATGGAAGATATGCCAAATTTATTCTTTGGAACCTAAGAAATCCAGAAACCACCAATTTTCCAAGGACAATCTCTCACCCCATAGTACATTTGGAAGAGAACAAAATAGAGAATTAAGGAAACAGTAAAACACATAATCAAAATTATAACATTACAAGCAAGAGAAGATCCCACTCATAGAAAACAGCACCCCAACTAAGGTCAAGATGAGAAAACTCTTCCTATAAAAAGCAAACCTTCCATAGACACAGCAACGGACACCAAATATGGACTCCTTTGCAAAAAGAGCGGAGTAAAATAAACTTTGATGTGGCAACCAAAGGTAACCCCTGAAGAGGCAGGAGCAGGAGCTGTAACCTAAGACATAAAAGGAAATTTTATAGCTCTCTATACATGGGAAATTAAAATACAAATAAATAATCAAAAACAAATGGCACGTTCACGACGTGGATAAAGCTCTATCGTACATTGGAATAAAACAGAGTTAAATAATAAATTGAAGGGGAATCAAATTAGTCATTGACCTTGTGAGGAACGACATTTTGATCCTCATAGGTACTTGCATATTAGATGCAATCAAGATTCTTGAGGAGGTAAATTTCTCACATGCAATAAAGATCTCAAACAAAGTGGTTAGCCACCTTGCACAATTCTGCCATCCACAAATGCTTAAAAATACAACGATCTAGTTCCCATACGAGATGAGAGAGGATGACCATTGGCAAGGTGAATGCGAAAGCCTGATCATCAATGTCCAATAATCAAATCTAATCAATTTTCGATTTACTGACCCCATGGAATAAAGAAGTCTGTAGTTGCATTTCAATTATTATAGTTCTCTGGAGATGGGGAATTTCTTTCGGCCCCATCCCTAAGTTAATGATTGCAGATTTATCATGCCACTCCTTCAAAGGTAGTGAAGGCCACTACAGATCGTTGCCGTCAATGGCAACAATCCGATTGAAAGGGCAACCAATTCAAGAGTGGCAGCAAAATTGAGAGGGTGAAAAAGCGTAATAGTCTTAGCGTACAGAGGAAGAACTAAGGGAAAGCACATAGAACTTCAATAAGCAAAAGGTATAGCAAAATAGCTCCAACTAACATAACAGAAATCCTATCAACAGCCTTACCAAGGCATAAACTTTTGAATTGCATCGCATTCAAAGCGTGGAAAACAGCAGGAAATCATTCCTTAGAAAGGGGCTTAAAGGCCCGCTGCGCAAGTTCAAGAAAGGCAGGATTAACCTGAAGGACTCCCAATCAACTCAAAGGACAAGAATATCGGCAGACAAGGAATCACGTGAGAAGCCCAAGTACCAACAATCAAAGGAGAAGGATCGCATGGAAGGACTACGGATTCTAAAGCATCATGGATGAATGCAAAGAAAGACCCAGACAGATTTCTCCTAGACATGTATTTACCCTGTCCAATAGCTAAACAAAAATGTATCATAAACGATTGCAGAATCCACATAAGCTTGTTCAAAAGAAGAGATTTATTTCACTGGGCAAAGCATGTCAATCAAATAAGTGTAGTAAACGGTACCGTGAGCCAGTGCGCTACAAGCCCTGGAATTGGCATGTACATGATGAGACGTTGGTCTGGAAGCTACAACCGAGCTGTGTAGTGAAATGATTGACATCACACAGCCTAATTCTCCAGGAATTCTGGCAAACAAACTTAAACAAACCATAAACCCCTGAAAAACATGAACACATTATAATACTGTGCGGCGAATTTAAATGATGTATGTGTGTATAATACCTTAACGAAGAAGTGAATCCAGGTCGGAAGCTTGCGGTGTCGTTTGCTAATGGATTTGTGCGGGAAGACAGAAGAGGAGGTCTGGCAGTTGACGTTACAGAGGGACGACTACCTGCAGATCTGAATAGGTTTCCGCCTGAACTAAGTGCGGACCTCGAAGATCTCAACAATGTTCCGCAACGGGACGTCATGCTTCTGATCAGAGTACCTGAGGTTTTTCTGGCTGGTTTCACCGTAGGGTTTTAAGGGTTTTAGCGGATACTTTATAGTTTAAAATCTTCTACAAAACTGATTAAACGCAGGCCTGAACTCATGTTACCCGTTAATGGTGAGGGAAAGAGGTGTGAGAGAGCAAAATGCCTAAGCTTATCCCTTACTGTCGGATTTGTAGTGAGCAAATCGTTTTTACAATTCGGGATACTTTATTGAATATCTGAAATGGAAAACGTGGTATATGCATTTAGAACTCGAAATTTGGTTTTAGATTAACTTTCAATTTAAATATTTAGTGTGGTTTAGGATTTCATTATAGTGGATGGTTTGAAACGCTTAGATCATGAATTATATTGGATGGTTTGAAACTTTTAGACGGCAGGTTCTGAAATTATTACATGATACAGACATTTGAATTTAGAAAATAAATATGTATTTTTTTATTTGATATTTTAGGAAAAAGGTTAATAGTTTTTAAGATAATAGTATAAAATTTTATTGCTTTGGAGGTAGATCTCACATAAATATGTAAACGTAAATGTAAACATTTAACATTTTTAATCTAATGTCGGTCTTATTTAAAAATCAATCTAATTATTATATATAAACATAATATAAAGAGATTTATCAACATTCAAAAAATAGATACAGTAAATAAATAAAAATATAAATACAATGGAGATATAGTAAATAATAAAACATTTTTTTATACTTACTCCCAAGGTATGGTAAATAAATATAAATATAAATAAACTAGAGGTATGGTAAATAAATAAAACCTCTTTTTATATTTAGTCCATAAACCTCTTTTTATTTACCAAGTATCAAAAAAGAAGTTTTATTTAGGTGAAGCCTATGGGCCAAATACCATTTTAATACCTTGGGCCATATAACATATTTATAAAAGAGATATGGTAAATTAATAAAAATATAAATAAACCCGAGGTATGATAAATAAATAAAACATTTTCATTTTACATTTACAAACACTCAAAAAAGAGGTTTTATCTAAGTGAACGCTATGGGAAAAATACGGTGGGCGAAATTATTATTAATACCATGAAAAAAAACATCATTAACCCTAGTATTAATATTAATAAAAATAAAGATGGCACATGGTATTGACCCATGGTATTGAGAATCAATGGTATTGACCCATAGTATTCACGTGGAATGTAGCCTATTTAAAGGGAGGAATTAAACCACCATAGATCCATCTTTACTCTGGATTTACTCTTGATCCCTCTCAGGGCTTGGAAGATCCAGAGTAAAAATGGATCTCTTATTTATATTTTTATTTATTTACCATACATCTTTTTTGAGTGTTAGTAAAACTCTTTATATTTTAAATGTATATTGTGTTTATACATAATAATAATTAGATTGATTTCTAAATAAGGACTACACTAGATTACAAATGTTAAATGTTAAACATTACATGTTAAATGTTTTCATTTACGTGAGATCTACTCCCATTACATGTTAAATGTTTAAGTTTAAGTTTAGGTGACATCTACCTCATTACATGTTAAATGTTTAAGTTTAATAAAAACTACCCCATTACATGTTAAATGTTTACGTTTACGTTTACATGAGATCTACACTCATTACAAATTACACTGGGCTCAAAGTGATTCGCACTGGCTCAAAGTGGTTCGCAGATCGCACCTTTCAGCGAAAGTTCTATATCTAACTCCATTTCTCATTTCTCATTTCTATGTTTTATGTTCGAGACCCAAAAAAAATTACACGTGGTTCGCATTGAGGAAATTAGACGGCCACGATGCGAGGAATTGGGATGGTTGTGATGTGTTGAATAAGGTGTGAAATTGAAATTTGGAAAAAAAAAAAAAAATTGAGATATAAAAAGGAAAAAGCGGAAGGAAATTGCATTGGGTGTGTTTAAGTAGAGAGAGAATATGGCTCAAACAATGCATACTGCCAAAGAACTACTGGTGGGAGGAAACCCGGGTGGGAGACGGCAACAAAAGTTGCCTGGACAGCGAACCAGCAGCCGCGTAAAGAGGGCACGGAGGAAGGAGGAAGAAGCAGAGTGGTGGGAAGGCTGCGAGGAAAAGTAGAGGCAGAGTAATGAAGCCTCATGCAGGGATAGTTTCCATGCGTGAGATCTGAGAGATCAGAAAGCGTGAGAAGGGCACAAAATTCTTAAAAAAATCACTCCCAAGAACGTCAGATTCCAACTCTCTGCACTGGTGGTTCTACGAGAAGTCGCTTCCGCCAATGCAGAGAGTGGGAATCTGAAGTTCCTAGGAGTGATTTCTCAAAGGAGTTTTGTGCCCTTCTCACGCTTTCAAATCTCTCAAATCTCATGCAAGGAAACGATGCTTCCCTGAGGGTTCATTACTCTACCTTTACTTTTCCTCGTTGCCTTCCCACCACTCTACTTCTTCTTCCTTGCCTTCCTCCATGCCTTCCTTAAGCGGTCGCTAGTTGCTAGGTAAGCAACCTTTGTTGCGGTCTGGTCTCCTCCCACTAGTGGTTCTATGGGCAGTCTGCATTGTTCGAGCCATGTTTTATCTCTCTCTACTTCACTGCTCTTCAATCAAAAAATATAGACACACCCAATGTAGTTGCCTCCCACCAGTGGTTCTATGGGCAGTCTGCATTGTTTGAACCATGTTTTATCTCTCTCTGCTTCCCTGCTCTTCAATCAAAAAATATAAACACACCCAATGTGGTTTCCTTCTCGTTTTCCCTTTTTATATATAAAACTCTCAACCTTTTCTTTTCTTCAAATTTCAATTTGGCACCTTATTCAACACATCACAATCGTCCCAATTCCTCTCTTAGTCTGATTTCCTCATCGACGCAAAATAGAACTTTTATACTTCCCCTTTTCCTATTCTTTTTGGTTTTCGCTGGTCTGCAAACTATTTCATGTATTTTTTTGGGTCTTGAACATAGAATATAGAAATGAAAAATGGAGGTAGATTTCACGAAACGTAAACATTTAACATGTAATGGGGTGGATTTCACTTAAATGTAAACGTAAACATTTAACATGTAATGGGGGTAGATTTCACTTAAACTTAAACGTAAACATTTAACATGCAATGGGGGTAGATTTCTTTCATTTAAACGTAAACGTAAACATTTAACATGTAATGGGGGTATATCTCACATTTAACATGTAATGGGGGTATATCTCACCTAAACGTAAACATTTAACATGTAATGGGGGTATATCTCACCTAAATGTTTAGGTACATGAGATCTTCCCCCATTTAACATGTAATGGGGGAAGATCTCACATAAGTAAACATTTACCATGTAATGGGGGTAGATCTCACATAAACGTAAACATAAACATTTAACATGTAATGAGGGTAGATCTCACATAAATGTAAACATTTAACATGTAATGGGGGTAGATCTCACGTAAACGTAAACATTTAACATGTAATGGGGGAAGATCTCACAGGTAAACATTTAACATGTAATGGGGGTAGATCTCACGTAAATGTAAACATTTAACATGTAATATTTAACATTTTTAATCTAGTGTCGTCCATATTTAAAAATCAATCTAATTATTATTATGTATAAACATAATATACATTTAAAATATAAAGAGTTCTATTATACATTTAAAATATAAAGAGTTTTACTAACACTCAAAAAAGAAGTATGGTAAATAAATAAAGATATAAATAAACCCGAGGTATGGTAAATAACTAAATTTCTTTTTATACTTATAAATAAAAGATCCATCTTTACTCTGGATCTAACAAGCCACGAGAGGGATCAAATATTTTTTCACTCTATGCTAGTTTGCATATCAGGATATTTGATAATAAATAAAAATATAAATAAAATATCCATCTTTACTTGGATCTACCAAGCCCCAAGAGGGATCAAATATTTTTTCACTCTATGCTAGTTTGCATATCAATGTATTTTATCCCTCTCAGTAGATCTTGAGAGAAGTTTTTCTTCTTTATACTTAAAAAAAGAGTTAATAATCTTTAAGATGAGAAGTATTTTTTTTTTCAATTACCAATAAATTATTTAGATTATTTTAGGTGATCAAGTTTTGTTTATACATATGTATATAGATATCAAAATCATGAGATTGTATTCATAAAGACTAAATTAGTGACCCCAATATTATAGGTGTTTTTCTACTTTTGAATAAAAAATTGTTAATTATGAGATAACGAAAAGTTGGAATATTGGAAATGGCGAAAGCTTAGATTTTAAGTAATGACAAATGTGTTCCCCATAATAACAACATTAATTGCATAACATTTGTCCTTGTAAATTAAGTATATAAGAGAAGGGAAATTAAAAGAGGCAAAGCTATAATCAATTGCAGAATAATAGTGAAACATACCTAAGTCAATATATGGCAACATGTACCGGATAGTAAACATAAATAGAAAGACATCATCTACTAGTTCACATAATGTTGCATCTAATAGCATCACATCAACATTAAAACTAGCATTTGCATCAGATGTTGCAAAGGAAACGTCGTAAGGCATAAATTGAAGAATGCAAATATTTTATTTTTTAAATAAATGAGAAATTTATATTTAAAAATATTAATTAAAATAACATTTTAATTTTAATAACATTTTAAAGCTTAATCCAATTTAAGGAATGAGATGAAAAAGCTAAAACATGAACTGTTGACAGTACCTGGGGTGGAAATTTAAGTTTAAATGCATAGCAATGTAAATAAAGCTTCCATAAACAATCCTTTTTTAACTAAATGGCTAAAGAGAACCGAGTTTCACTGGCAACTTCAAAATGGCTTCTCTATCCAACACATAGGAAAGATCACAAAATCCGCTAGCTGACAACCTTTCAAAAAAAGGCTTGTTCAAAGATATAGGTAAATGGTACATGGAAATCTTTTGGGAAAACAATATCTATATCATGGGGGACCTTCTTCTTCCTGTGTAGTTTTGTTTTGGCAGTTTCTGATTTTTTGCTTTTTGTCTTATTTTCCTGTTGTTGATTTTGGGTTGGCTGACCACTAGACATTACTCAGTATCCTCTGTGGAATGGAACTTGTTTTTCCTTCGCAGATGGTGATGTTATTCCATAATAGAATGAACCTGCTCCACAATTTTGTTTTGTCCAAATTTCTGTTTTCACATTGTGCACATGCTATTACATAGCCTGAAACTGCCTTATGACTTTGGCAATATACCGCTTGAACATTGTTCTATTTATGTATGTTTTCATTGTCTTATGAATATAAATGTTGCTTTTTTATAGTAATTTATAATGCAATGATTTGTCATAAATAATGCACTTTTTTGTATCATATAGTATTGTTAAGGCCGCTCTTTATTTGGTTGATTGTTAAGGCTGCTCTTTATTTGGTTGTTTCCGGCAATGGATGAAGTTATATACACTAAAAGTCATTATATATGACAGGTTAGTGAAGTGAACGTCTTGAGTTGCATTAATGTTGACATTACTTAGTCTATCTTAGATCATGGTCATGATTGTTATGTTGCTATGCATCATATCTTAGCATCATGAGCAATCATTTATTGGATGCGCAAATAACCTTTTTTTATTTCAATGCTATACACGGTTCATTTGTTACGAATTCTTTATTTTTTAAAGGAAAAAAACTGTTGTTTTATTTTGAGGAAAAATGTGTTACTTTTGTTTGAGATGAAAATTGAGTTACATTTCGTGTATTTTGAGTACACTGACAACAGAAGACTGTTTGGAAACTCTTTTTGAAATACAGACTATATAGGTTTCTTATTATCATGATCTCACCGTAAATTCTAATGCAATGGTTTGTCATAAATAATGTAAGGTATTTTATTGTAGTATATAGTATTGTTAAGGTTGCTCTTTATTTGGTTGTTTCCTGTGACGGATGAATTTACATGCACCAGAAATATATGGCAGGTTAGTGTAGTGAACGTCACCAGTTGCATTAATGTTGACACTAGTTAGTATATCTTACATCATGGTCATGATTGTTATGTGGTTATGCATCATATCATATCATTTTAGGCATTCATTTATTGTTTTCACGTCTTAAAGTAATAACTTGTTTTTATATTATAATGATATACGATCCATTTGTTATGGAATCGTTTATTTTTAAATTCAACCTAAACTCATCTTTTATTTTCAAGGCATGATCTTGACTTAACGCACTGCATCAAAAACAAGGTATTGAAAGCTCAGTGTAAACTTTCTGAATCATAAGGTGTTTTACATTCACTTGCTTTATTGCAATCAAACAACCATAGACTCCCAAACCTACCCAATGGAAAATTTTTGATAGAAATTATAACAGCACAATAGGTCTCTATTCTCTACATCTATTTGTTTCTTTTTCACTACCTTTCAAGAAGAACGAGATATGTGCCATTTAGAAAATAAGGAATAAAAACAAATCAATTGTACTTATTATTGATGCATCCATATCAAGTCAATACAAAATAACCATGAAAAGAATTAGATGCTACTATACCTTGTAGCTCACATTTTTCACTGAAATTATGGTTTTCCTGTAGCTCACATTTTTCACTGAAATTATGGTTTTCCTGTAGCTCACATTTTTCGCTGAAATTATGGTTTTCCTGTAGCTCACATTTTTCACTGAAATTATGGTTTTCTTGTAGCTCACATTCTTCAGAGAAGTAGTCTTTTAGGAAGCTCATATATCACATAAACATACCTCTGACCTCTGAACTCTTTTTCTCTAGATAAGCTTGTACAGAGCTTGGAACAGAGCCTCTTCCAAGTCAGGAGCAGATTTGTTACCTAGTGTGAGTTCAGTTTTTTTATAGTACGAAGAATAGTCCTACCATAGTTCCTTGGAACAGACTACAAGAACCTTGATTCAGTCTCCTTTTTGAGCAGATTACTTGTGACAGATGAATTGTGGGTTGGACAATTGATGTGATGACAGATTGTTGTTTTTTGGGGAGACACTTCATTGGGATGCTTTGCTATGCCTTGTTAGTTAATGTTTATAGTGATTGTGAATGCCTTATTTAGGGTTTGGAAAGTTTTTGTTGAAGTCCTTGCTTGGTATAAAGTGGAAGGATTTATTGTACCAGCCGTGGCAAAATTGAGAAGTTTGGAACATGCCAATCTGAAGCAATCCTGGAAAGCAATTTCAAGAACCAAAATTCTCATTGTTTTTTAAGTTTTTGATATGTGTTTGTACATTATAAACATTTTTATAATACAAAATAACCATGAAAAGAATCAGATTCTACTATACCTTGAACCTTAATTTTTCCAATAGTTTTCTTTGGCTTAGGAGCAATTCCTTCCCGGGCAGCATCTGCAGAATCATTTCTCAACAGTTCTTCCTCTGGTTGCAACAGTATTTGTTGTAGTCTATACAAGTTGCACACATTTCAATTTACACAATTACTTAATAATATGCAGAGTATTACCTTCATTGTGAAAGAATTTGCATTTTCCGAACTACATGACAATTAAAAGAAATCAACAAACACAATTTTGTTAATAACCTACATCCCTGTAACAAAGAGGTTCAAATTGTGCTATGTGACTGAATATTTTTTCTTAATAGCCAGACATGGACAAAGATGGTCTAAAACCTCTACAAAGTTATAGAAGATAAGTCACACCTTGTGTCATTTCATTTGATGTGCTGTTGCGAAGTGATGTCGCCCCTGCTTTTATAAGGGTAGACACCTCTTGTATGTATTCTGCACTAGCTTGCACATAAACAAGACCATGCTGAGAATATGTGGCACGCAAAGGAGGATGGGGTCTAACACGAATTTTTCTCATTACTTCCCATCCAGCGAAAACTGTGGACTGTAAATTTGAAGATCGGGAGCGTAGGGACTCCATATTTAGAAAGGATGACCTACAAGATTGAAAACTGCATCTGGATGGCATATCTGGCATGATCTTGACTTTACGCACTGCATCAAAAACAATGTATTGAAAGCTCAGTTTAAACTTTCTGAATCATGAGGTGTTTTACATTCACTCACTTTATTTCAAGTGCAATCAAACAACCATAGACTCCCAAACCAACCTAATGGAAAAATTATGATGGAAATTATAACAGCGCAACAGATCTCTATTCTCTACATCTATTTGTTTCCTTTTCACTACCTTTCAAGAAGAATGAGATATGTGCCATTTAGAAAAGAAGGAATAAAAACAAATCAATTGTACTTATTATTGATGCATCCATATCAAGTCAATACAAAATAACCATGAAAAGAAACAGATGCTACTATACCTTGTAGCTCACATTTTTCACTGAAATTATGGTTTTCTTGTAGCTCACATTTTTCACTGAAATTATGGTTTTCCTGTAGCTCACATTCTTCAAAGAAGTAGTTTTTTAGGAAGCTCATATATCACATAAATATACCTCTGACCTCTGAACTCTTTTTCTCTAGATAAGCTTGTACATAGCTTGGAACAAAGCCTCTGCCAAGTCAGGAGCAGATTTGTTACCTAGTGTGAGTTCAATTTTTTTATAGTACGAAGAATAGTCCTACCATAGTTCCTTGGAACAGACTACTGGAACCTTGATTCAGTCTCCTTTTTGAGCAGATTACTTGTGACAGATGAATTGTGGGTTGGACAATTGATGTGATGACAGATTGTTGTTTTTTGGGGAGACACTTCATTGGGATGCTTTGCTATGCCTTGCTAGTTAATGTTCATAGTGATTTTGAATGCCTTATTTAGGGTTTGGAAAGTTTTTGTTGAAGTCCTTGCTTGGTATAAAGTGGAAGGATTTGTTGTACCAGCCTTGGAAAAATTGAGAAGTTTGGAACATGCCAATCTGAAGCAATCCTGGAAAGCAATTTCAAGAACCAAAATTCTCATTGTTTTTTAAGTTTTTGATATGTGTTTGTACATTATAAACATTTTTATAATACAAAAGAACCATGAAAAGAATCAAATGCTACTATACCTTGAACCTTATTTTTTCCAATAGTTTTCTTTGGCTTAGGAGCAGTTCCTTCCAGGGCAGCGTCTGCAGAATCATTTCTCAACAGTTCTTCCTCTGGTTGCAACAGTATTTGCTATAGTCTATACAAGTTGCACACATTTCAATTTACACAATTACTTAATAATATGCAGAGTATTACCTTAATTGTGAAAGAATTTGCATTTTCCGAACTACATGACAACTAAAAGAAATCAATAAACACAATTTTGTTAATAACCTACATCCCTGTAACAGAGAGGTTCAAATTGTGCTATGTGACTGAATATTTTTTCTTAATAGCCAGACATTGACAAAGATGGTCTAAAACCTCTACAACGTTATAGAAGATAAGTCACAGCTTGTGTCATTTCATTTGATGTGCTGTTGTGAACTGATGTCACCCCTACTTTTATAAGGGTAGACACCTCTCGTATGTATTCTGCAATAGCTTGCACATAAGCAAGACCACGCTAAGAATATGTGGCACGCAAAGGAGGATGGGGTCTAACACGAATTTTTCTCACTGCTTCCCATCTAGCCAAAACTGTGGACTGTAAATTTGAAGATCGGGAGCGTAGGGACTCCATATTTAGAAAGGATGACCTACAAGACTGAAAACTGCATCTGGATGGCATATCTGGCATGATCTTGACTTTACGCACTGCATCAAAAACAATGTATTGAAAGCTCAGTTTAAACTTCCTGAATCATGACGTGTTTTACATTCACTTGCTTTATTTCAAGTGCAATCAAACAACCATAGACTCCCAAACCTACCTAATGGAAAAAATTTGATGGAAATTATAACAGCACAACAGATCTCTATTCTCTACATCTATTTGTTTCTTTTTCACTACCTTTCAAGAAGAACGAGATATGTGCCATTTAGAAAATAAGGAATAAAAACAAATCAATTGTACTTATTATTGATGCATCCATATCAAGTCAATACAAAATAACCATGAAAAGAACCAGATGCTACTATACCTTGAACCTTAATTTTTCCAATAGTTTTCTTTGGCTTAGGAGCAGTTCCTTCCATGGCAGCATCTGCAGAATCATTTATCAACTGTTCTTCCTCTGGTTGCAACAGTATTTGCTGTAGTCTATACAAGTTGCAGATATTTCAATTTACACAATTACTTAATAATATGCAGAGTATTACCTTCATTGTGAAAGAATTTGCATTTTCCGAGCTACATGACAATTAAAAGAAATCAACAAAGACAATTTTCTTAATAACCTACCGAAAGGCATTACGCAAAACAATGCACTCACTTTGAAGGAATTTAGGAGCTTCCATGCGACCACTGGCCCATGCCCGGAGACAAAGACGCACACAGGCCTCATAGGCAATGAGGGCTTGCCAGGCTCCCTGCCCACTACACTCAATAATTGCAAGCGCATTATTGTCAAAATGCGTAGCAGATGAGAAATAAAATCTATCTGATAAATAATTATTGATCCACATTAACATGAAAAACAAATCTTAAGACATCCTGGGCACGGACCAGCCACAATCATGACAGCTGGCTCATGCCCAGAAACAAAGGTGCACACAGCAGTGACAAAAAGGAATGGCGTCCATTAGCTCCCCAGGCTTCAACTTCAGCCTACAAAAATTATTACAAATGGTGTCATTAAAACCTAGCGCAATTACTGCTAACCTCATTCTTCGCAGCACCCCAAAACGCTCTGTATGTTGGGTTGATTGAAAAGAAGCGCTTAGGTTTTTAGATGTTACTAACCAACAACACGGATTCTTCTGGACTTTTCTACATATGCTTCTTTCTTGAATGTATGGGTTGCAACCAAAAAAAAAGAAACGCCAGAACGTAAATCAGTTCATACGCACATGATTGAAATGGGGAATTTTCCAGACAAATTCTTAGAGAACGCGCTTGTTAACATGTATGTGAAATTAGAGAGCCTGGCGACTTGGCAGAGTTTTCAGTCAGATGCCGGAGCGCGATTGTGCCTCCTGGATAGTGGCAATTACAGCTGATGCCAGACATGGGAATGTCGAGGAAGCATTGGCACTGTTGTACCACATGCAAGGGGTAGGATTTGAACCCAATAAATGTACCTTTGCAAGTGCTCTCCCGGTGTGCCTCTTTGAGTGCTCTTGAACTGGGCAAGGAGATACATTGAGATGTAATTAGTTGTGGGTTCATGTCAGATGTCTGTGCAGGGGATTCCCTTGTTGACGTTTATGCAAAATGTGGAAATAGAGAGTTTGCACGCGATCTTTCTGATAAAAGGCCTTAATGAGATGCGGTCTCTTGGGATACATTAATTGGAGATTATTTACACACTGGGTTTGTCACTGAGGCACTGAAGGTGTCTGAGAAAATGCCTAAACGAGATGTGTTGTCGTGGAATAAGATGATGGAAATTAAGTATATAAGAGAAGGGAAATTAAAAGAGGCAAAGTTATAGTCAATTGCAGAACAATAGTGAAACATGCCTAAGTCAATATATGGCAACATGTACCGGATAGTAAACATAAATAGAAAGACATCATCCACTAGTTCGCATAATGTTGCATCTAATAGCATCGCAGCAACATTAAAATTAGTGCGTGAAGCATCATCAAAATGGAATAAACAAGTAGTTCAATGCAACGTTAAAATTGCATATATGAGAAAATAGGAAAAGAACTAATACTAATAAATATGTTGCAATTAATAAGCGTTTTCCAAACCTTAAAATTTGTTTCCCGACAAATGATGTATTAAGCTTCAAAAAACCAATAAATTAGTTCAACACCATAAGGTAAAAATTCTCATAATCGTGATTTAAACCATGACCCCATAAGTGTTAAGCATTTTCTTGAATTCAGTGAATTCAAACTTCAAGCAAATGACAACCATCTCAAGGTTGAAAATCTAAACAAGAACATGTGTTCCTTTCAGTGTGAATAAATCTAAACAAGAACATGTGTTCCTTTCCGCGTGAATAATGAAAGTTATTTGATTGACTATGTTCGATGCAATTATGCAAGTCATTTGATTGACTATGTTTGATGCAATTGGGAAAACTTGCAAAAATTTTCAACCAATTCACAATCTAGAATTATCTTCTTCAAATAATTTATCAAGCATAAAATAACATGAAAATTAATGTACTTTATCCAAAAGGCTTATACGTGGATCAAAGCCTACCTCCATGTCTTTCAATTTAAAATAAACCAAGGTGGTAGGTCAATTGATTTTCATTAATGTTGTTATGCATGTAGGTTGATCTATGCCATCAACGGCCCAATTTAAATCCTCCTAGGTCAAGCATATTAGTCTATGTCGACGAGTTTGCTAGGGATGCCATCCATGATTATGGGGCATCATCCCTTGGGTTTTCCCACAAGGTTTCATTTGACCAAAAAGAAAAGAAAAAAACTAGGATATTCAAATCAATTTTGAAGGATGGATAAAGAAACAACTCAACCAATTTTTAGCTAGTTCATGCATGTGAAGATAAAAAGGGCATGGCCATAAATAAAATTACTAACCATGATGTAACTACTCGGAGCAACTTGTAACTTAAACCACACAATCATAACTTCAACATTTCATAAGACTCCAAGCATTTATAAACCAACTCGAGGATTAGGATTCGTGGATCATTTTAAAGTTCATATTAAGTTGCCAAAGTTGTCCCTTGTTAGATTGCATGTTGAAGTAACATGCAATGGTTTCAAAAGGAATCGACCTTTTATCTTTCAACTATTGGATTAGCAATGAAGACTTTGTCTCAATGAAATCCAAAGGGAGCTTGAAACATAATAATTTTTTTTTTGCTAAGTAAGATTAATCTATTATTTACAAAAAGAGAATATTGTTACATCATTTGGGTCTTGATAATCATCGTGCCTGAGAGATAGGCCGAATGAGCATGTCTAGTCCAAAACTGTAAGATGAGAGAAGATATCCCTCGCAGGGGAATCAGGAAGAAACATTTGGGACTTGAATATAGAATCGACACATGAACATACCACTGATACATGCACATATCACTGGAACATGAAACATGATAGTAGATCCGACACAAGAACAAACACATATAATCAGACAAACAGAGCCAAAACTGAATCTTGTCCAGATGAGCAAAAAACTGAAGAGGATTTGAGACATGGGATTAAACATCATGGGGCTCTTCAACAATCCTGCAGCCACCTTCGTCAATTTTCGTCCCTTCCATCTGAGTTGGATCAGTTGAAATAGTGTTGACAGCGCTGGCAGGCTGTGATATCCCGTAGTGCATTGCAGGAGAAGGCCCAAGGGAGTGAGGCAGAGTGATACCAGGCTCGCCTTCATCTTGGGTATCTTCCAGGAAAAGCACAGAGACATGAGCATTAATTCGGGGTCGACTGAGAGCACAATTAAAAGTAAAAGTAGCAGAGCCGAAGACGGCGAGCCGGTAGAACCTGGAGAACTTGGATTGATAAATTGACCCGGTCTCATGACGTTTTCAGATCTCAGAGGGTGTGGAACCTGCTCCTTGGAACCCGGCCCAACAGAAGGGCGAGAGGGGTTGCCACGGCCGGAGCCCCTACGGCTTAACAAACGCTGGCGGGGTCTCGTCATAACTATCCAGAAATTGCAGACAACAAGATGAAAATAATCAACCGCAGGCGGAAATCCACGAGTTACATTGAGAGTATTACCTGCAGCCGAAGGAAGATTAGGCGCAACAGTGGGGATTCCGCTACCATCAAAGAGTTGTCCGCTACCGCCCTGATTAACAGCCTGCGAACCCGGGTAACCTTTACTATCAGCCAGATTAAATCTGCATACACCACCACGGCAGCCTCCTTCAGCTGCGAAAGAGTCCTTCTCCCCAACCATAATCCGAAAACAGCAGACAGAGCCAGACCCACCCAAGACCTTTGCAGAACCAAAACCCAAAATGATTATGAATATCATGAGGCATAGTAGCATTTCGCTGCTGCCAGAACTCTTAAATAAACGGGCGCCTCTCCCTCAATCTTCACCCGCCATTACTGTGGCTATCAGGGTGGTTGCAGGCGGGTAATTCTCAGCGCGTGCGGAGCCAAACTTCTGTTTAATGCCGAGACCCTTCATTCTATTCGCCTTAACGCTTTCCTCGCTTAATGTCCCGTCTTCCCACCCGATATTCCGTCTGGCGCGCATGCTGGACATGTGCCCTTCACACCTCGCCATCCTCCATCCCATCGAATTAATGACTATGCAGAGCACCCGCATCCGGGGTTGAAACATAATAATTTAAAACAATCAAAGAATTGTAGTTATCTAACCTTATAAAATGAAGAAAATGAACATTATCACAATTAAACAAAGATAAGATGATATGCATTTATAGCAGTTAAGACATTCCACATTCACACATGTGATATGAAATAGAGTGGCTCATTAATTTCATGGTTTTTCATCAAAGAAATAGTTACATATTTTGCTAAATTTGGAACAAAATAGTTAAAAAAGTATTTGCATATTTGTTTATTACCTATGTCCAAGGTGTTGGGAGTACTGAGAGGGGGGTGAATCAATATTTATTTTCAATTGTTATGTTTACCAGTTAAGATCCTTCACAATTATAATCATCAAATAAATAATAAGAATTTTATTAGGAACAAGTGAGGACACTAATGATGTTGAGGGCTCCAACCCTTCTTTTTTTAACAAATAGAATGTATGAATGTACTTACTTCAACAATTAATCATCTTCTCCACAAGACTGCTTTAGATTTCAATATGACGACTGTCCAATATCATCAGGCTCTTTATCTATTCATGTGAAAATTTCTAGACTCGAAGGAACCCCTACTGCAACGAATCTGAATCTACTTCACCTACTTGATTTTTTAATATACATTAACCAAGTTATTCTTATGAATATTGAAGCAAATTACTTCCACAACCTACACTAATTAAATATTTGATCTCATGAAATAGAAAAACAGAGCAAAGAACAAGACACATAGGGCACATTTATTTTTGGACACAATAGTCCACGGAAAAACCCAATGCAGGAAAATCGATGCAGCAACTCTGAGGGTTTTACTATTATGCAGGAGAAATATTTGAATACAAATCTAGGATGTTCATCTAGCAATCTTTTACAGAGAAAATACTGGCAAAAAATTTGAGTGAGTTTTACCTCACTTCACATGGCAGAATTCAGACTGATCTGGCACAAAACTAGTTGAGCCCCAACTATTTTTGCATTGACCCTATGTAAGCCCTGTGTCACCTTCTCTTCCCTCTGTGTCATCTCTCCCGGTTGTTCCGGTAGTTCTAGTTGTTCCGATAGTTCTGGATTCTATGTGACAGGAAACTTTTCTGCATCAACTCTCCTGGCTACTGCGTTGCCTCTGCATCAGCTCTCCCGGTTGTTCTGACAGTTCCCAGCAGTTTCGGTTATTCCGACAATTTTGGATTATGTGTGACAAACAACTTTTCTCTGTTAGCTCTCCCGGCTTCTGCGCTACCTCTCTGCAAGCTCTCTCCGCCTCTCTGTCAATATTCTCCGAAAAGTCCTCTCGGATTCTCACTGCCCCTCTGCTGCAAGGCCTCCCCAATCGTTTTTCCTCCTAAGAACTTCTCACCTCAGAAAATCTATTTCCTCAATCTCTTTGTGTGTGTTTCCAAGTGAACCCCAAGCCTCCATTTTATACTTTTCCTGTTGAGTTTTCAACAGCTGAGATTAAGTCTCTAATCAATGGCTAAGATTAAAACATGACTTGATCTGCCTTCTAGATCATTCTCACCCATATTTTGATTAATACCCATTAATATTTTAATTTCCCTAAGTTTAGACTTAGGAACTCCATTAAAAATATTAATTATTTTAATAAAATAAATTTGGGTGGAATTTCATCGAACGGTTTATGGGTTCTTTCGAACTCATGCGACTTAGCCCCTCCACCAATATTCAAGGCTAAATCACTTCCGATGCTACCAAAAACTAACACTCCCTCTTAGCGAGGAAAGTGCTCTAGAAACAATGTCCACCTGCATGTTGCTCTGTTTCTGAAGCACCTCCTTTCTACATTATTGCTACTACCAACATTGTGCTACTGCTACTACTTTATTGTTGTCCATGACACTGCCACTACCACTGTTGCATCTATATTACAGCTCCCTCTCAAACGTTGCATTTGTTATGCTGCTAGCATTGTCACTGCTAACACTGCATCCGTACTGCAACTCAATTGCTGAGAGAAGCAACTGAAAAACATCCAAAATTAATTGAACTTAACTATGTTAAGCATAATACAATGAATGTTGGAATCTGACTGCTACTAGTCTTTGACCCTTTGAATCTTCTGCGATGTTGTTGACTTCTGCATTGTGCCAATTGCACTGTTGCCAACCTTGCTCTGCATAATCAGTCTCTGGTCCCAAGCTACTAAATCTGTCCTCCAAACAATCCACTGCGTCATCTGACACTAAGTCCATCTCGCTATTGTTGAATCTTGGGCTCCCGTAGCAAGGAATTGATCCAAGAGGTGGACTCCTCAAGGATCCTTCCCACATGTAGTCCTCCCGACTACAGCTCAATATCACACCATCTCTCGCCTGAAGATGCGTGGGCACTTGTGGCAAACTCATCCTCGTCAATCTTCGCTGAAGCAGCCTTAGGATCATGTTTCTCATCCTTGTCCTTTTCTTCAAAGGACACTGGGATGCTTAGTGGCCCAACTCACCACAACTGAAACATTTCACCTTCGAAATGTTCGTTTTCGCTTCGACTTTTGTTGTCCCTTCGATGCTAGAGTTGTGTTCTCCTCCTCCTCCTTTGTCTTTGTGCCACTCCCACTGCTGCCATTGAGGTTGACCTTCACTAGGTCCCTCCTTAACTCCTCATGTTGAAAAGCCACCCAAAACTCCTCCCATGAAGGTATTTTTTTTCTACCCAATATGCTTTGGACGAAAACTTTCCATTCATTCGAGACTCCATTCAGGGCTATCCTCACCATCGCGGTTGGCTGAGGAGTGGACCCCACTACAACAAGTTGGTCTCTAGTGTCCTAAAGACGCTGAAGATAGAGGTTCACCAACACAAGAGGTCTCCCTGGTATGAAGTCCCAACTACACGTCACCCTATTTGGATTAAGAGCCTGATTTGGACAATAGGCCCAATCAACATTATTCTTACTTGGCTAGAATTATCAACACAAGAGATTATACAAACAATCTTTGAATCAAGCAAGTAAGTCTACATTGTGAAGCATACATATTACAATTACAATATATATAAGGTACTTTCATGTAAGGGAAAGAGAGAGTGAGCTTCTAGAAGAAAATTAATAGTACTATCCTAAAAGGGACACACAAGAGCATGGAAAAAATCATTAGTTAACCTACAAAGTACTTCACAAGGCAACAACGATCATAAACTAAGTAACAACACACATTGAACAAGATGCATACCAAAGCCAACATACTATTTAATTTTCATTAGTATGTGTGAATATAAACATGCACCACAAACAATGAAAGAATAATCTTATAATCATTCATGACATATGCATGAAAGTGCGCGGACTCTCAGAGCTTCATATATTAAGTAAAAGACCCAAGATACATAATTACAATGATACAACACTAGCCCCAATAGTGGAACATTAAGTCACCACTTGCTTCTCCAAAGAAATATCTTCTCTCCCATGCCAAGCTAGAGAAGCCATGGTCAAAAGTCCAAAGTCATTTGCTTGAGTTATGAGGGTTTATTTATAAAAAATGAGGTGACCTTTCATCTCCCATGTGAAATCTTGACCTCCCTCATGACTCATGAGTTTCTACCATGACGCTTGAACTTCTTACATGACTCTTGGACTTCCTAGTGACTTTTGACATTCCATGTGTGACCCTTTGGCTTCCACATTTTACATTTTATCATTTTTTGAAAATACAATATTACATTCCACCAAATGTGGCAAAATGCATGGACAACATAATACTTTTTTAATGACACTTTGAGAAGCCATAATTTGGTGACTATGACTTGAGACTTGATTGTGATGTATCGATGTGAGGCTCCTTTCTTTACAGTGACGTATTTAACTCTTAATGGTTGATCTATGATGTGCTTCATTTTCACTTGCCAAAGGGTCTAGATAATTATTGGAACCTTCTAAGTCATCATAAGTTGCCATCTCCTCATCGCGGTCCAAGGCTCCTTTACTCTTGAATGATAACATCTTTGTGACTTGTCTCCATAAGTGTCCTTGTAACATTTTCCTTTATGTCCTCCTTGAGTATCACCTTGTCATGTTGAGATGGTAACACATGCAAAGTAAGTTCACTCATGGAAAGACAATATCAGTCCCAAAATCAACTAGTTTAACTTGCATGTTCATGTCATTGTGCAATGCGCATTAAAGGAAAGATTGACAATGACATTTGCATAGTTGAGCAAGTAAGAGGAAAGAGTGACAAGCTTTCTGACCGATAATCCGTAGTGTGCAGTGCTCAAGGAAGGGAAGCTAGGGATTGCGAAGTTGAGCAATGCATGGATTAAGGGATGATCCCATTGTCCATTAGAAATGCGTAGTGCACAATGGAGGCAAGATTTAATCAAGGCATTTTGCAGTTGAGCAATGTAGGAGACAAGAGTGACATGATTTGCCACTATGATTACACTTTATGCAGTTGAGTATGGCAAGGGTATAAGGATGACTTGACTGTCCACTAGAAGTGTGCAGTGCACAACACTAGGTTTGTTTGGTCAAGAACTGCACATTGAGAAAGTATAATCAATATGATGGAGTCACTGAGCTCTGAGATAGCTCAATGTGCATTTGAAGGAGGTTGTCCTCTATGATTGCACAATGCATAGTTCCAGGAGGTAAGGCTTCATCACTATGGTTTGGAAATGTGCAGTGCATAGTTGGAGGAGGCTAAGGAATCAATGGTTAATTGCGCAAGTTGAGAGGAATTGAATTGCTTTCTATATCCAACACCAGAGTGTCAAGTGATGGTTGCAAATGGAGGAACAATAGATTGCTTCAAAAAACACCACAATATCAAGCTAAACATGGGGGAATATGTCTTTCATAGTCCAATGATTTCCATTCCAATGGGTGGTGTTGATGTTGTACTAAGAGTCCAATGGTTACAATCTTTGGGGACGATAGCTTTTAATTTTCAAGAACTTTTCTTGAATTCTTTTTGGGAAAGAAAGGAAGTTGAATTAAGGGGTATCACAAGGAAACCAGATAATCAACAAATTACCACCAGACTCTTGAAATGCACCCTTGACTAGCATGATGTATGTAAGGGACGCGCACTAGGGAAATATGTCAATCCACCTTCCAAGTCCAAGATAACAGAGCTGGAGAAATTTGGGAGCGAGTCCACTCTGATGTATGTGGACCATTTTCTACAATCTCTACAGACAAACACTAGTATTGTGTGATTTTTGTCGATGACTTTTCTAAAAAATGCTAGATCTTCTTCATGAGGAAAAATGATGAAGTTTTTTACATTGTTGAATTCAACGAATTGGTTGAAAAGGAGTCTGGTCATAAATTAAAAGCCTTGAGAAGTGATAATGGAGGAGAATTTGTATCTAACACCTTCAAGGAATTTTGTGCCAAAGAGGGTATTAGAAGAGAACTGATAACACCTCATAACCCACAAAAAAAGGGGTGGATGAAATGAAAAACATAAGCATAGTGGGAGCAACACGAGCTCTGTTGCATGATCAAGGGCTTCCATTACATCTATGGGTAGAAGCATGCAACAACACAATTTATATGTAGAATAGGAGCCCTCATAGAATACTTGGCATGATCGCACCCAAAGAAGCTTTCTCTGGGAGAAATCTAGATGTATCCCATTTTCAAATTTTTGGAGCTACTGTGTATTGTCATGTATCCAAGAATAGCAGGAAGAAATTGGAGCCTATAACTAAGATGGGAGTCTTTGTAGGATACACAAAGGCATCAAATAATTATCAAGTGTATTTTCCCTCACTTAGGGTGACAGTGGTGAGGAGAGATGTCATATTTTATGAGGAGAAGGCTATGAGATGCTCTCTAGAGTGAGATTTGAGTATCCTGCCAGAGGAGGAGCTTCTAGTTCCAAAGGAGGAGCCTCAAATGGAGCTTCAGGATGTTATGGAGAAACCACATATGGATGAGCAAAGAGGAGGCTAAGTAGAGACACCCACTCAACCAAAATCTTCCAGAGAGGGGAGGGAGAGAACCAAAGGGGATGACAGGTTGGTGCAAGATGCACATGATCATGTGGGAAATCCAACATCCTTGCACCGAAATAGGAGGAGAACATACATATACACTAGGTATATTTCTCTCATGACAAAACTGATTGATTCCAAGCCTTCTTTATTTGAGGAAGAGGTTTCTCAACCAGTGTGGGTTGATGCCATGGTGGAGGAGTATGACTCCATCATGAAGAATAATGTATAGGAGGTGGTGTTGATACCAAAGAACAAGTCAGTGGTTGGATCCAAATGGATTTACAAAATGAAGCATGCAACTGACAGGAGCGTCAAGAAGTACAAGGCCAAATTTATGACCAAAGGATTTTCACAGGTAGAGGAAGTTGACTATGAGGAGACTTTTTCCCCTGTGGCAAGATATTCCTCAATCATAAGCATTCTAGCATTAGTTGTGCAGATTGTGTGGAAGATCCACCATATGGATGTGAAGATTACCTTTCTCAAAGGAGTGGTTGAGGAAGAGATTTGCATAGAACAGCCATATGGTTTTTAGACATATGATAAAGAGACACATGTGTTAAGACTCAAGAGAGCCCTTTATGGTCTCAAACAGGTGCCCCCAGCATGGTACACTTAGATTGACACATATATCAGCAGATTGGGCTTCACAAAAAGTAAAGTAGTTGCCAATCTCTATCACATTGTGGTAGCTAACAAGTTGCTTATCCTGGTATTGTATGTTGATGGCTTGATACATATAGGGGATGAGAAGTTGATCCACTCTTGCAAGGAGGATCTTGTAAGAGAATTCAAGATGAAGGACATGGGCTTGATGCATTACTTCCTTGGCTTGGAGGTATGGTCGTGAGATGGAGCGATGTTTGTGAGTAAGGGAAAGTATTCCTCTGAATACTTCAAAGATTTCATATATATGGCTGCAAGCATATAAACACACCTCTAGCTAGAAATTGGAGGAAGGAGGATGCTTCTTCAGGAGAGGCAGTATATGCTACCATTAACATACATCTGGTGGGGTCCTTGATGTATCTGGTGAATGAAAGGCTTGAAATATGTTATGAAGTTAATCAACTAAGTCAGTTTATGGTGAAGCCTACCAAGCTTCATTGAAAAGTAGCAAAGCATGTGCTTAGATACCTCATAGGCACAACAAATTATAGGTTATGCGACAAGAGGACAAATCCTATGAAGCTACAAGGCTTCACTAATTCATATTGAGTAGCGATTCCATCAGACAGTAAGAGTACTTCAGGAGCTATCTTGAGTGTTGGGTATGAATCTATTTCCTGGTATAGCAGGAAACAAAGGTTTGCGGCACTCATCTAAACAAATACCGAGTATGTGTTTGCAAGTCAAGCAACATACGAGGCCATATGGATGAGGAAAATTCTTTGTGGTCTTTTCAGTCAAGAGATGGATCCAACAATGATTTATTGTGATAATTAGAGTTTGATCAAACTCTCTAAGAATCCAGTACTTAATGACAGGTCCAAGCACATTGATATTAAGTACCATCACATGAGAGATTGTGTGTAGAGGAGAATCATGATGTTTCCGTACATTCCCATCGAGGAGTAGGATGCAAATATTTTGACAAAGGCATTGTCAAGAGGCAATTCGAGTTCCATAGGTGCAGGATAAGGCTGGTGAAAATTCATTTTCTTGCTAAGAGGAAGTGTTAGAAATGTAGCAAGAAAAGCTTCATTTGACTAGTGCCTTAGTCAAATGGATAAATTCAATTTTCCACATCGGTAGTATGACTTGTATTCTAGTTATCTTGAGTGACATGGCCTTGTCACTTAGTTAGATCAACAAATTCAATTTTGTAGGCTTGGAGTAGAGTTTTTCATGTAGTGATTGCTAAAATTTAGCAATCTGTAGCAATCTAATTCAGTTTTTGTTTTGTTTGTTTGTTTGTTTGTTTTTGTTTGTTTTGTTTGTTTTGTTTTTTATGTTTTTTGTTTTTTGTTGTTGTTGTTGTTGTTGTTGTTTTTTTTTTTGCCTTCAGTTGAACTCAGTTATCTGAGCTCTAGTCACTAATTGAGTCAGTTGAGTAGTTATGACTGTTTTTAACTCATTGATCTCTATGTTAACTAGTCAATCAGCTAAAAATATCCCATACATGCATGGAATTTGAATTGCCTAGTTGGAGTGGAGGAAAAATTATCAATTGTATACTAGTTGAGTGTACATTGTTGGTAATTAAGTAGGTGATCAATTCCCTTGGAATTGCGCAAGGAAATAGGGAATTCCGTATTATTTAGAAGCTCAACTTATCCTAAAATTTAAAAGGAAATAGGAGGAAGATGGAGGCTTGAATAGGCTAAGTGTTGGTCAGAGATAGTCAGTAGGAGAACAGGTTTATAGTGCAAGGTGTGCTTTAGAGTTGAAGCAAGACATTGTAATAATTTCTCATTCTCATTTGATTAATGAAAAGCAATAGAGGGGTTTTTCCTAGTTGGGTTCCCGTGTAAAATCATTATATTCCTTGTGTTTTGATTGTTGCATGTCATTGCATGTGTTCCTATCTTGTGATTTTCTATTCCACAAACTATAGAAGAAATTTATCTCTTGTATTTAGTTTTAATTCTTAAGTAGTAGAAAATTTCTTGCCGTTTCTACAGGGAAGGAGGACCAATAGATCTCCAAAATGGCTAAGTGTGAGACCAATAGAGTAGGAGAGGGAAATGCATCCAAACGTGACTCAAACATGGATCATACACATGAAATCCATCAATGCAAGTGAGGAATATATACAATACTCATGAACAATAGTCACACCTTGAAATGACAACAAAGCGACACTTATTTTTAAGTGTGATATTTGAAACAACACATTGTGACACTTAAAACACAAGTTGTGACAGAAATGTCGGCTGTGACCAAAATGCACGCTAAGTTGTAGGAATGTGTCTTGTGTGTATTCTAATGATATGTAGGACCATGTAATGCAAAAGGGTGTGCCATAACTAACTTTAGTGACGTGTAAAGTTGTGACATATGCAAGAAATAAAACAACAAATGTGATACCCGTGAGAGTAAGAAAACTTGAAAACGACACTTGCAAATGCAGACGACATTGAAAGTGACACGTGCCAGAGCGAATATAATACAAAAACAGCACTTGTTAAAGTGAAAGCAAGAAAAAGCAATCATAAACATGAAACCAACACTTGTGAAGGCAAAGGTGTGCCAAAGCGACAGGTGGGAAAATTTACCAGAATAGAGGTACAATTGAAACCAAAGTGAGGGAGACTATCAATAGAAAATGTAGACCAACTGTTAGCCTATGTTGATGATTTCACGTGCACTATCTTGATGGACTATGTTATGCTTGTTCAAGCTTGCATAAAAGAAGTGTTCTTATACATTAATCAAGGATTGAACATGCGTGATCAAGCAACTAGGAAGAAGACTTAAACATTTAATATAACATCAACTAAGAATAAAGTGATCATAGAAGACAAATTGTAAGATCCTCAGTAGGTTGCAAAATTCAAGTGTAGACTAAGTTTTGGAGGGTGTTGATCGCAGTGTCAACATGTATCCTCATGAAAATTAATGGACTCAACTATACAATAAGAATCCTCATCATAATGGTCAGGAGGAACCCCTACTATCTTCTCCATATCACTCAAGCATGTGTGGTTAGGTGCACAAGTTCCCTTGTAGATAAAACATAGAAATTCCATCCTTAATTCATTCTTCTTGTTTGTTTTACCCTCTGCATCCTTATCTTTACCACCATTCCTCATCAACTCCTTCTTCTTCTTGAAAAGTACTCAGTTGACCTCTTGCACATCATGTTGCATGAAAGAATCATATGTGTCCCACATTGTATTGGACTTTGATAGTGCATGTTCTTTCTAAAGAGTTCCCAGGGAAAAAGATTCATGTAGCATGTTGCCTCTTGATTTTCTAGTCCAACAAATTGTGTCTTCTTTTTGTAATTATATGTTTGATAATCAGGTACCCTTCACACACTAACTTTTGCTTCCAAAATCAAAGTATCTTTTACCAAATATCCTTTGGTGGGTTCATAAACATCAAGTAGAGGCATGAACGATGTGAATCCCCAATCACTCTCCTTGACATTAAACTAATGTTGAGTTTCTTTCTTGATAGTGAACTTGTGCTGAATTTGATTGATAATAGCCAAACTAAAAGAGACATATCTTCTCCATCCATAAGGTAATGTGGTGGAATATGCCACATCTAAGTATATGGACAAGTGGTCCATGTTGTTCCCTTTGGGGAATATTAACACACACCATTTGTAATCCCCTTCTATGAAAATTTTCAAGTAACACTTATTCACACTCAACCTAGATACATGCTCAATCGTCCAAGTGAATTTGAAAAGTAGGGGATCCATACAACACTTGACACAATACACTCAACAATAAAATATGCTTAGCTCCTTAATTTATTATTCCCAAAACCTTCTGCAACTCAACAAGTCACTTAACAATACATTATAACAATAGAACTATATTGTAGTATACTAGGCCTAAATTTTTATGTTCCCAAAATATTCTCACTCATGAATTTCTATAAACAATTTGCACTCAGAGTTTTTTCAGACAGATTGCAAACAACTTAGAAAATTTTTAAGAAACTATGAACTTAAGAGACAACTCAATGCCAACTTTTTTCAAATAGGTCATAAGCAACTATAATACTTGCAAAGTAATTGTTCTGGGGCAAATAACAAGTTCAAGATAAATACAATGAGAAACTTGATACACCCTGTACAATGTATTTTTCTATCAAAATGATATGGTTGAGAGTCACCACTCCACACATCGAATCTAAGCTAATACTCTACTCCAGTTATGAGTATTGTGCATAGTACAGATCTCACCCAAAATTAACACATAAATGGTCTACCATTTAATATAAATTGCTCAAAATACGATCTGCTTGCAGGTGGAAATTGCATACACAAATCTACGACTTGATGAATTTAGCCTACAAAGATTCAAGCTTTAATGGAAAAATCAAGCCACTAAAATACCTGCAATTTGGCCCTTTGAGATAATAAGTGTATTCAACCCTCCAATACTGGTCTGTCTACTATTGATTTTCAACCACCAAGGGAATGAAGGTTTACTACCCAGTTTATAGTGACATTTCGTATAGATTCCAAAGGATTTTCAACCTGTCCATAGACTTTTCTAGAATTTAGATGTATGTATGACATTATTGTTTGTTGATATATTCACTCAGGAATGCCATTAACCTCCATCCACCAAGGGGGATTACCCATGCCCAAGATTTAGAGAATCTTGCTCAGGTTTGTAATTGATTGGGGCCTACAATGATTTGTTACATCCAATATAATTGTCCAACTTCAGTAACAAGAAGGAAATTACAACCTGCTATAGATGGCCCACAAGTTTATCTCTCCAATATAAAGAACTTGATCTCTCAATTAATTTTTAATGTAGACCCTTGAAGAGTATGATTAATCATCCTCTACTCTAGAATAGGGAGGCGAAGGACCCATTTTCCACCAAAAAATTATCATGACCAAGTGACAATTGGTTCAAACTTTAATCCTACATTTGATCACTGAATTAATAATGCAACTTGGCCTCCTTTACTGATAAGTGTTTGACCCTGGGATTACATATTGGAATTTTGAAATAAATAGGGATAGAGCCCCAGAGGAAGAAGAATTCGACCTTGTAAGAATTTTTTTCCAATACCCCTAATATACAAAACTTTTGACCTAACACAAGGAGAATTATTCATGCCTAGGTGAAAAAGACTTGATCTGTTTAGGTCACTAGTAATTCAATCTGATCATCATATAAAGAATCCACCAAGATATATGTTGAGCCTCAAAACCTGCACCTTCCTATACACCCTCTCAGCCTTCCTTTTCCACTTATTTCATCCACCCAGCTGTTAAATCATTGCATTGTAGTTTAAAAAGAGCTTTTTACATGGTTTTCTGACTATGCTTATGACTGTTGTTTAGTTTAGTTTTTTTGTTCATGCAGCTGCGGAAACTGACATTTTTACATGGTTTTCTGACTATGCTTATGACTGTTGTTTGGTTTAGTTTTTTTGTTCATGCAGCTGCAGAAACTTGTCAGTTTCCGCAGCCAACACAGGTTTCCGCAGCTATTTTGTTAAAATCTGTGCTACAGGTGTCCTATGAAGAAACGAGCCACATGGGCAAGTTCCAGGTGACGGATACATGGAACGTGTCCCTTCGAAGCAGCCAAATCATCCATGGAAGGTCACGGTCAACGAAGGTCAAAGGCAGAGCCAACCAAGGAGTTCAGCGGTGGCACGTCTCTGTTTTGAGCACGTGAACGTTACGTGGCACAGTCCTCAGCTCACGAAGACACCAACACACCTGGAGATCACTTCTGTAACCGGAATCTAATAGCAACCACTCCAGAGATTTAATAGACATGTTGACAATTACGCTAGATCTCGGCTAAAGGGGTCTACGTGTCTTTGGCAACACAGTCAATAGCGTAGGAGTTAGTTAGTTAGTTTCAACATTTTGTCATTATAAATAACGCGTCAATGAACGCTGTAAAGGAGTTTTTCCTTGATGTGTAAATTCTGAACTGTTGTGTTGTCACCCCACTGTTTATACATGTTGTTGTTTTAATATATGAGAAGACTTTTCTGAGCTTATTCGTGTGACTACTTGTTGACCGGCTGAAGTGGCAGAGGGCCCCTGCGCGCTGAAGCCTTGTAAAGTTTTCATTTGGTTTTATTATGTTCTTGTATCATTAGCTTGTACATAACACACTGTTTGATGTTTCTTAACTCACTGCTGTTTAGATTTTCACCTCTGTTTTCTTATAACTGTCAACTGATCAGTGCTTTTCTGCAGGTTTTCTTAGGCAGCCCGGGCAAATTTTCATCTTTTTGATAACTATTGACATATGAGATCATCTTGTCCTTCCTGCTAACTTTCATTTTTTGAAGTTTAATTTCAGCACTGTCTTTTTCAAGTTGTGATTTGCTTACTTATTTTTTTTTGTTATTTAGATATCATATTGCTCATCAATTTATGGTTTCTTTCTATAGTGAAGTGACTCTATTAGCAAGAAATCATAATATTACTAACTGTAGTGTGATTTAGTTATCATATTGCTTAAACTTATTCATGATTGCTTCCCAAAAGGTAGATTGAGCTGAAGGGTAAAGGATCAGAAGAGTTGAAATAGTGTGATTAGTTTCCTTTTCTGCAATTTAATTTCTTGCAATTTAGTTATCATATTGCTTAAACTTATTCATGGTTGCTTCCCACAAGGTAGATTGAGCTGAAGGGTAAAGGACCAGAAGAGTTAAAGTAGCGTGACTAGTTTCTTTTATGCAATTTAATTTCTTGCCATTTAGATAGCATATTGCTTGACTTATTCATGATTACTTCCCACAAGGTACATTGAGCTGAAGGGTAAAGGATCTGAAGAGTTTAAGTAGTGTGAATTAGCTGCTTTGATTTTGGTTTGAGTTGCTTTAAGTTCAGTTTTTACTTTCTTTTCATTCAGCAGCAAGGACACTGGGCCATTGTCATTAGTTCACTTTTTGATGCATTTACTTTCTCTTAAGAATTGATTTCAGTTTAGTTGTTCTAAAGCTTTCTTCTTGAGCACTTTCAAGTTTGAGAAAATCACCGTAGAAACCACCATCACCATCCATACTTCATACTTCACTTTCACTCTCACCATCACACATTAGGGAAAGATAAATCCAAAAATAAACTAAAAACTCAAAAACGACAAAAGATTAAGGAAATGGTTATCTAGTACATATAGTACACTTCACTTCGTCAGTTTACGAACCCCGGATTGACATTATAAATAGCAATTTAGATCACACTAAATTGACCAAACAATATATACAATGGTTTTCATCTTAGAAATACAATATTTATTTTAGCCTGCTAGATAGGAATATTCACACCTAGGAAGGACACTTGACCTAATATATTAAGCAAAAATTTAGCTTTGCCCAAGAAGTGAATCTTGTTACCTTACATCTATTGCTAAATTCGCTCTGTTGAATGCTTATGAAAGTTGACTAGTTTATAAATGAGTTAAACTTGTAGGGTTTTTGGCCTCCAATTTAAGAACAAACCACTGGAAAATTAATGATCATGGGCTCCTTTCACTTGATGGGTTTCAACATCCTTGGTAGATCAAATTTGATCTGCTAAATACTAGTCACAACCTTCAAAATGTATGGAACTCAGTCTTTCAATGGATTCATCTTCCAGGTGATGCATCGAACCCTTGCAAATAATTTTCAAATCATGATTATGTGGGTCTCCACCAACATGTTAATTAATGATCTCGCTCAGGGCAAAAAAAAGAACGAGTCTATGCCTCCAATAATTATATAAAATTTTTAAATTTTATATTATTAAAATTAACATTAATGATTTTCTAATAATAAAATTAAAATTAGAAATAATAAAATAAATTATAAATAAAAATAATTTTTTAACTATAATAAATAATTTATTTCATGCCTTCTCATTTATTTAGGTTGGGTCTGCTGGTCGGCTCTTTTCTTTCACCTTTTTCTTTCCTCCTATTTATCTCATCCTTTCTCTTCTCTTCTTTGCAAGTTTTTTCCTGATGATGAGTCATGGTATTGACTCGAAACATCGAAACTCAAAAATGAATATTGTGGATGCTCCGAGATCTCAAAACCTTCAAAATCCTCACCATAGAAATCTCCAAACTCTAATGAAATATTTTCCCCAATTACTTAAGCAATTCAACCTCCATATAGAGAACGAATTTACCTCCTAAGACTCAACCTTCCAAATGATGGATCGACCCTGTAGAAAGCCAAGGTTAAAAGTTCATGTAATAAAGTTAATAAAAGTAAAATAACACCAAGGTCATGGGACACTTATTCCAAGCTGAATGTTGGGAAAAACATCCTAGTGGGTGTTCATTTGGTTTATTATGGCTAAGGGAAATTGGCAAAGGCAATGGAAAAGGCATTGAAAAGGAAAAGAGGTATTAATTGGCATTTTATTTATGAAAATAATGGAAAATAGGAGAAAAGGAAGGTGAAAGGTCACAAGTTGCATGTGAGGAGGAAATTGAAGGAAAATAATTGAAGTTGAAGAAAATATAAGCGTCATTGATAAAAAGGCTTTTGAGGATCAGTTCAAAACCTTTTGACAATTTTGGGTTGGAGCTCTCTCTCTATTCTCTCTCTCATACTCTTGCATACTTAGAGCATTCTTGGAGCACTCTAGCATTGGAGAAAGGAAGGCAAAGGAAGGACAAGAAAGCAAAGGGAAGCAAGGACCAAGGAAGGAAGAGTTGGATCAAGCAACTATAATGAAAATAATTGTAGGTGTTATCACCCATAATTGAACCTCTAGGATGAGGAAAGGTTTATAGGGGTAACCACAAACCTCTTTTGGCTAGAAAATTGGCCTTTCCCAACCGGAGGGGGCTCCCTCACTTGAAATAAAGGTCAAATTGTGTAAACAATAATGCTAAATGACATTCGACAGAGGCCATATCTGTAAAGGTAAATATGATTTAATGATGAGGGTTGATAGACTTGAGAGGGAGGGTCACTAAGCATGGATCCATGATTGATATATATATATATATATATATATATATATATATATATATATATATATATCAAAGCTTCACATGAGACACTTATGAAAACAGAGGAAGGGAAGGTACTATTTCAAGTCACAACATTTGTCATAACATAGGATGAGTTTTGAAAATAACTTGAAATCACACAAAGATATCCAACCACATATAACCGAGCATGAATTGAATTCTGAAACATGTATTTCATGATCAAATATCTAGAAGAATACTATAAAGGATCACATAGCTAAAGGTGAATTCCATTATAGTGTAGAAGGATAACAGTGATTCAGAGCATCAACATAGATGAATTCTAGAAAAAATTTTAGAGCCAATTTAAAAGTGAAATTTTGAACAAAGAAAGTGAATAACATACACATTAAAAAGGTCACAAAAACTTGAAATACATACCACAAGAATCTTTGGTCAAGTGGCAAATTCATTGCACTGATAATTTTATTTTAGCAAAAGAAAATACATACACAGGCCTTCTCCCAAATTCAAACCCTTTTCTCTTGTTTTGTTCAGTTTAAATACATTAGGTAGAATGAAAAATCAAAATTAGATACAATGTATCTTTCATCCACTAAGAGGATCAAATCATATCAACTTAGAAACATCAATTTTTAAAAGCTAAAACTAAGACAAAGCTAAAAATAAAATTGCAACATCATTTTGATAAAACCAACCTTATCTTATCTACTTATTGGATCTCTATCCATTATTTTCTATCCATATCACCAATATCATAATAGCAAGGTCCAAAACTAACTGAAAAGACAAAAAAATTGAATGATGAGCTGCGTAGTAGGCTCCAACTCAACATAGACATAGGCTGCACCGAGTAAAACTGAGCTAATGAGGATGATGAAAAGGGTGTTGAGTTGGAGTAAGACTCGTCTAATGCCTCTTTCCATGCGTGCAAAGCTCAGAATTGCCCATTCGGCACTTGCGCAACAAAATTTTGAATTTATGAGTTTGCCTTTCTTTTCCCGCTCCAAAACAAAACAATTTCTAACAACTTCATCACCTGTAACTTATGACTCCCAGCAAGCATCGAAATACCAAAAGCCTCCATAGTTTTCCTCAAAAAAATGTAATCTTGGGTAACTACAAAATGAGCCTAGCTACACAAATTGAACTTTCAGTAAATGAGACAGAGTATGTGATCAGGCACCCAAACTAGCTCCTTCTCTTCTTGCCGAATGATGGTTTGGCCTTGTTGGATGATTATTTGGCCTCTTTATTAGAGGTTGTTTTAACTTCCTTAGCTGGTTGTACTATTGTAGGCAAGTCACTAGGTGGTTGTTTGGACTGTTTGACTTTCTTGAGTTGTCTCCTAGCCTTTTCTAGTTTCTGCTTCATCACCCTCAATCTTCTCCTCAAAATTAGATTTCTCATGTAATAATTCTTTAGATTTCTACGCAGGGGAAGAGTCCATTTCATGAATTATTTAGCGCCATCAATTGCATCCAAAGCTTTCGCAATTTGAGTATCAACTTCTATGATAGTATCATTGATGGCCTTCTTGTAGTTTTCAGTGTTCTCTTTTACCTAGTCACCTTGCCTTTGGCACACTTCAATCTCTCTCAACAACCTCTGATACTCCTTCCATTCATCAAACAACGACTTCTCTGTTGTTTGAAAGGTTTCTTCCATCTGCTCTTTCCCTTTAGCTATTGACCTTTTGATAGGTCTCCTTAGTGGCACATTGGGTTCTCTTTCCTCCTCCACATCAATTACTTGTTTTCCTTTTTCCTGAGTTGAAGGTCTGGGAGGCCTCTTGGACTTGTCACTTTCTTGTCGTTGTGCTACCTTTTCTGTTGTGTGCCTAAGTTCTCTATTTTCCTTTTGCAAATAAGCAGTCTGAAGCTGGGCCTTAGCAAGGGTGTCCTGCAACTTTGTAATTTCAAGATATTTGTCTTCCTCCATCTGAACATCTTGTTCCTCCCCCGTACCCTGTTCTGGCATATTCTCTGAGATCTCAACTTAAGGAGTTGGCTCCTCAATCAATTGCTTTGTAGAAAATCTTGTCCTCGACCTAGGCCTTGGCATATGTATAAACTGTGCTTCTTTCACTGATATCTTGCTTTTTTGTTTGCTTGTTTCTCTCTTATCTATCCTTTTTTCCTTAACTGTCTCTGCAAATTTAGGTACCTCTGCCTCTTTCACTGTCACTTTGGCTTTAGATGCCTCTATCTCTTTAGCTTTAGGTTGTTCTTCATGTGTTTCCATTGGAGAAATGTCTGCATGAGCCAGCAAACCTAAAGTTGAAAAGAATCTATCCCAAGAGATCTTTATATTCTCTATCTCATGTAAAACCAAAAATTTGATCAGTGAAAAGTGTAATAGGCTAGACAAGTGTTTGTCTCCTTTTGACTGAACCCTCTCTGCCATCTTGCCTATGCTTTTAAATATGTAATAGGGCAAATTCAAGCTCCTTTTACCAGTGGAATGCATAAGCAATCTAATGTGGTATTAACACACCTTGCGAAAGTGACCTTCACATGTAAAGTATCTTTGTATAACCTTCAACAATTGACTGTAGTGATCCAACAAATATGTCCTTGGAAATGTGGTATCATATTTGTTTTTGAACTAAGGCTTTACAAAATATTTGAAGTGTGAGGCATCTAATTCCTTCCCTTTGAACCAACTCTCACCCTATAAAGGAATTGTTGTAGCTTGACAAATGGTTTCCTTAGACACCACAAACTCCAGGTCACCAATTTCGACTTTATCACATTTGAAGTTCAGAGAAAACATGCTTACAAGTTGAGAATGATGGTCATGAGTCTGCAATTTTTCACAAAAATATATGCACCCTGTTTGTTCAAATGCTGCTCTAATGGTTGGGTTAGAGTTCACCATGTCTAGAATCCTAGGCTCAATACGAAACACTTCTCCTCCTTTTGTTTTTCCTCTGCTAACTGGGCTTTCCATGTGGCCTTTTAAAAACTACAACACATAGTTCAAATATACTTTCGTGGCACACTAACTCTGTGGAGGAATGGCCAAACAATGCAAAGGTGGCTGCAAACTGACAATGCAATCCAAAGGTGACTGATAGGTCTTTTTCACAAAATTTACAGGGCTCTACCTATTAGTGCGCTGGCAACCTTTTTAACAATGTAGTGTATACAATGTGCAATATGTATGGGAAAAATTTCATGCCAAGTTTATGAGTCAACAAATTGTGACACCATACAAATGACACGCAAACCCTAAGAATGTGATATTATCCTAAACTCAGACCATACTATAAACATGGTTTGCATAACGATTTTGCAGCAACGCATACAACGATTTCCAAATGATATCTAACTGAGTTTTAAAAGGAAAAATAGGGCTAGAAGTGATGTCTCCTACCTCTGGAAATAAGAAGGCCTGATTTGAAGTTGTGTGAAATCTCTACAAGGAGTTGGAGGCGGTCGCTCAACGATTGTGCAGCTGTTGAGTAATAGTTCTCCCACAGTCGAAACAAACTTGTCCTCACACCCCTATTAGATTACTCTCGGCCTTGTGCTGTGTGACTATCAATTTACCTTATAGAAGAGTGCTAATTGCATAGTGGAGAGAGAAATGAGGGTGGTATGAAAAGAGATTTGAAAGTGCGCCTTTTTGTTTTGCTTTGGTCATGAGTATGAACCTAGAAGAGGGTTATTATGGTTATCATGGTCATGAAAGGAAAACGATAGTTATGAGTTGTGAGGGTGTAATATCAATAATGATGAAATGGGTTAATGAAAATAGGTGATAATGATGAGAGGTGAGGGAATATAGGTAATAATCATAAGAGGTGAGTTTCAGAGGTGGTGTGTGCATGCATACAATGTTAGATATAAACATAAATGTAGGGGGATAGTGTATGTAAGGGTTTTTAGGAAATAGGATATATGAAATGGGTATAGGAATGGAAAAGTGTATAATAGGGATATAAGAACGGGGATCATGAGCTATAAATGGTGGAATGGCATCTTGAACCATACTCAACAACATACTCAACAAACCTTAAAATTGAACCAAACTTGTTTTTCATGGTTCTAACCAGTGACCAATGATACATAACCTTTCGAACCCTAAAAGACTTTATATGAGCAGATGACCCCATGACCTTCTCCTTGACTCAGTCTCTCTTCAAGTTTTGTCTTCTCTTTATGGACCCTCTATGAAAGACTTGTAGTGATGTCAGACAATGAATCTTTGTTAGGGTCCAACCCTAACCCCTTTATTTATGTAATAAACCCAATGGGGTTGAGTCATAGTCATACTTAGTTAAAGAGTCAATAAAGCTTGTATTAATAATTGTAAGTGGTTGACCCACAGGGACCACAGTTAGTTGCAAATGGACCATAATTAATAAATAAAGTGGTTAACCCATGTTATGCAAAGGACCACTAGTCATTAGGTTGTTGTAGGTAATTTAGCTATAAATAGTCATAGTTAGAAGGGAAAGATCATTAAGTATTATTTGTAATCGATATTTGCTCTACTGGAGGTTGCCCCCTCGAAGAGGTAAGTGAACATTGCATCTATCTTTGAATAATAAAATACTTTCTATTTTTTCTCATTTTATTTTGTGTTCTGGGTTGTACTTCTTCGCATATTTGGTATTCTGGAATTTCTCACAGGTTAAGAGCATAACAAGTGGTATCAGAGCACTTTCCAGGGCCGGTTGTACCTCCAATTTTTGCGAATTTTTTTTTAGGCTAGAGACATGTTCCAACGTCTTTAAACCACAGGATCTGTCATTGAGTGCATAAACTTGCGGATTAGGGGAGGCATGCACGTAGGAAATACAAGAGGTGGTCACATTTGTTGGACTCCCTTGTAACCCATGTGGGTACCCCTTCGAGTAGTAGCGCATTAGACAGAACCGCGCATGGCCTGCACTCCCACGTACCCTTTGGGTATATTGGAAGCCCCATAGGATCACCTGAAACCTTGGCTTAGATAAGCCGTCGACCGTCTTGCTACTACAGTATACTGATAACAACACTAAGGGAGATTACTTGCACTTATGATAGGGTGGTCGAGTAGTACGGCTAAGGGTACGGTTGATCCTCCTTAGTTAGCACCCTAAAAGATTGGGCCGAGTACTATTGTTGGACCCTTATGTATATTGCGATCTGTAGCACCTAACACTCCTTTGTGACCATAGTTCCCTCTACTCTCTGAAGATTGCCCATTATCTTATCTTCCAGATCAGATCCAACAGTTGGGGTTCTACCGCCGCAACACAATTCATTTTTAGCAGCTGGGGTTCTGTCACTGCCACACCAATCATATCTAACTGTTGGGGTTCTCCCGCTGCAGTGCAAATCACATTCAGTTGTTGGGGTTTCACAGGCAGATCCGACTCTCTTCGCAGTGAGGCTTGCTACTGCTATAGTCGGGCCTAATTTTCACAGGATATTGGGCAGGATCAAGTTTTCTAGAATTTGGCCACTACAGTATTGATCAGCAGGGAGAGTCCTTCCGAGGACGCTTACAAGAGACTTAGCCCATAAGATTTAGGAGGAAAAGCTGATCGTAGTGGTACCATTCACTTGTCAGCGTCAATTTTTTGGCGGTCCCAAATTTTTTCAGAGTGACTTCAAGTGACCGAGATCTATGTATGGTAGAAAGCAAAGCTCGAGTCATGGCCAATGAGAAGATCGAGCGCCTTAAAACATGGTTGAATGAGTTCAAGGACCGACTGGACAACATTGCAAAAGCGATTGCACAATTCACCAAGAGCATGCTGGGGTCTCATCAGGAGGCACATATTATTGATGAACACCTCGAAGGAGAATCTAGCCATCATATTCACTTCCATGGAAATCACCAAAATTCCCACCCTCGACCACCCATGCTGGACATGCATAAATTTGATGGCTCTAATCCGATAGTATGGGTAGCACAAATGGAACAATATTTCACCCTGAATGATATCTGTGATGATCAAACTAAACTACAAGTGGGAGTCCTTTACTTGGACCAAGAGAGATGGCAATGGTTGCAGTGGCATCTGAAATGTTATCATGGGAACATAACTTGGCACGTGTTCTCAAAATCCCTTTGTGACTGCTTTGACAAAGAATCTAATTTTTTGGGCCGTCTCACTAAGCTCCAACAGACAAGCACAGTAAAAGACTATATTGCAGCCTTTGAGACGTTGGCCATCAGAACAAAAGGTCTAGGAGATGACTTCTACTTGGAGTGTTTCATCAATGGTCTTAAAGAAGCAATCTAAGCACATGTCCGGATGCACCACCCACCTACATGGATGGACGCTTGCAAAAAGGTTGTCGAGGTGGAAATTTCCTTAGCTGCCCAGTCTACTTGTCCAAATTTCGTATCCAAGGGGCATCCAACCCAGGGTCAAGGCCCTACCCAAACACTTAAGGTTCAAAAGGTGTCTCTAACAGAAATGGTTGAACGAAGAAAACAAGGATTTTGCTACTACTGTGATGACAAATACTCCCGGGGAATAAATGCAAGGAGCCAAAATTCTTTCAAATTGATGTTACTGATAATAGCTCATCTGTGGAAGCCCCACCCCTTAGGGGGCCAGAGGACGAAGTTGAGGAAACCTAGCATGACAATGATCTCACAGTTATGCCAGATGAACCAGTTATCTTGCACATGCTTGGCAGGAATTTTTGAACCCCACACTCTCAAAATCAAAGGCTTTCTTAAACATTGCCCCATAGTGGTATTGATTGATAGTGGTAGCGCTCATAACTCTATCCATAAGCGAGTCGCTGAAGTTGTTCATTGTTTTATATGGGCAGTCTCTAATTTCCAAGTCCTTATCACTGATGGGGGGACAATGAAATGTGAAGGCCGCTACGAAAATATTAAACTTTAGATGGGAGACTACCACCTAAAGACCCACGTGTTTGTGATTAATATGGGTGGTTGTGACATTGTCTTGGGTGTTGAATGGCTTCAAAAACTAGGCCTAATCACAATGGATTTCCAGGAGTTATATATGAGCTTTAAGTAGAATGACCGCATTCATACACTATGTGGACTTCGGGCAGGTGCTCCTATTATCATCAGCTTGCGTCGAATGGAAAATTTGTTGAAAAGGGGTTCAACATGGAGTCATTGCCTAGTTTAATGCCATCCAGGCCATTGAATCCACTACTCTCCATATTCGTCTTGAGATGCAACAGGTCTTAGACCGTCACCAACAAGTATTTGACAAACCTAAAGAGCTTCCACCCTCTAGAGGTGAACATGATCATAGCATCCCTTTGGTCCCGGGGGCCCAACCGCCTAATGTGCGTCCATATTGATATCCTTTCACCCAAAATAATGAAATTGAAAAAATCATCAAGGAACTCCTTGAAGCAGGTGTTATTTGTCCTAACATCAATCCTTATTCATTACCAGTGGTCATGGTGCTAAATAAAGATGGATAATGACACGTGTCCGGAATTTTGGGCCCTCAACAAGCTCACTATCAAAGACAAATTCCCAATTCTGATTTTGATGATCTGCTTGATGAAGTACATGGTTCTCAATTCTTTACCAAGCTAGATCTTCGCTCTCTCTATCGCCAAATATCCTAGATTGTTTTCCAAACTCATGAAGGCCATTATGAATTCTTGGTCATGCCATTTGGTCTCTGTAATGATCCATCTACTTTTCAAAGCCTCGTGAATCACCTGCTGAAACCATATCTCCGAAAATTTGTCCTCGTCTTCTTTGATGACATTCTCATCTACAACCTAACCTGGGAAAAACATCTTCAACATGTAGACCTAATCTTGCAACTGCTCTAGAATCACAAATTATTTGTCAAATTGTCCAAGTGCTCTTTTGGCGTGGAAGAAGTCATGTATTTGGGACACATTGTGGGTCGTGAAGGTGTCAGGGTTGATCCAAAAAAGATATAGGCAATTCAAGATTGGCCCCAACCAAAAACCTTGAAGAGTTTGAGGGGATTCTTGGGTCTTACTGGCTACTATCACAAATTTGTCCGCAATTATGGTCGCATTGCTAGACCCCTCACTAACCTTCTCGAGCAAAAATAATTTCTCTAGATTGATGTAACACAACAGGTGTTTGTGGCTCTCAAACAGGCTATGTGTTCCACTCCAGTATTGGCACTACTAGACTTCACCAAATCTTTTGTGATTGAATGTGATGCTTCAGGTACTGGTATTGGTGCTGTATTAATGGAGGAAGGTCAACCCTTGGCTTTCACTAGCCAATAATTGAGTGGGAAACATCTGGGTTAATCTACATATGAGAAAGAGATGATGGTCATCTTCCATGCAGCAGATACCTGACGACCATACTTATTGGGGAGATGTTTCCAAATCCGCACAGACCATTAAAGCCTCAAATATTTTTTGGAGCAACGTCTATCCTCGCCACAACAAAATAAATGGTTGGCCAAAATGTTGGGATATGATTATGAGATAATTTACAAGAAATGGCATGACAATGTAGTAGTTGATGCTTTATCGCACCAATTTGAGGATGAAAGCACCCTGCTATCAATCTCTCTTCCCATACCAGATTGGATTGAAGAAGCCCACAAGGAATGGTTTTCACACCCCTCTCTCTCCCAACTTATTAATAACTTGAGAGAAGATCCTAATTCCTCAGTCGGATACTCTTGGAAGGATGATATTCTTCACTACAAGGATCAAGTAGTTATATCGTCAACATCCACCCTCAAAACCCGCATTTTAGAAGAGTTGCACTCATCTCCCACGGAAGGGCATTCAGGCTTTCAGAAGACTTATGCTTGCACTCGTCGTTATTTCTTTTGGACGAGCATGAAAAATGAAATTCTTATTTCGTAGCTGAATGTGATGTGTGTCAATGCTACAAAGGAGAAAAAATTAGGTTACGAAGAACCTTACAGCCATTTCCACTCCCTGCCTCTGTCTGGATGGATGTTTCCATGGATTTCATTACTGGTCTCCCAAAGTCGGCCAACAAATCTGTCATCATGGTGGTTATGGACAGACTTTCTAAATATGCTCATTTTTGCACTCTAACCCACCCATTTACCCCCACTTTGGTGGCTCAAGCTTTCATGGACCAGTTCTTCAAACTACATGGCATAACAACTTCCATTTTGTTTGATCGCGACCCAAATTTCACCAGCAAATTTTGGCAAGAACTTTTCAAGCTACAAGGCACCCAACTCCAACAAAGTACTACCTATCATCCCCAAATCGATGGTCAAACTGAAGTAGTCAACAAATTTTTGGAGACATATCTAAGGTGATTCACTTCAGAAAAGCAGCATGAATGGGTATAGTGGCTACCTTTAGCTGAATGGTGGTATAATACTAACTATCATGAAGCCAGCAAGATGATTCCATATGAAGCAGTGTATGGCCAACTCCCACCTTCACCTATTTCTTATATCCCTGGATGTTCTAAGGTGTAAGTAGTTGAACAACTCCTACAGAGTCGTGCCACCAGGCTAGCTCATCTCAAAGATAATCTCCATCAAGCTTAGAATCGAATGAAGCAATAGGCAGACCAACATTGTTCAGAGCGCACATTTCAAGAAGGGGATCATGTATTCCTATGGATGCAACCATAAAAGCAAAAATCACTCAAAGAAAAGGGCTGCCAGAAACTAGCTCCAAAATTCTATGGACCTTATCAAATACTTCAGTGCATTGGAGTAGTAGCCTACAAGCTGGCCTTGCCACCAACTTCAAAAATCCATCTAGTCTTCCATGTATCATGCCTTAAGAAAGTGGTGGGGAACAATTGTAGAATTCAAACCAGTCTACCCGAATTGGATGAGGAAGGTTCACTTTGGCTCCAACTAGAACAGGTCCTCGATACTCGTGAAAGACATCTGTGTTGCCGCACGATCAAGGAAGTCCTCGTCAAGTGGAAAGACACCTCTCCAAAAGATGTGACCTGGGAACCATCCATTATTCTTCAACAGTTTTTGTAGCTTCATCCTTAAGGACAAGGTTGCTTTTGATGGGGGAGGGCATGTTAGGGTCCAACCCTATCCCCTTTATTTATGTAATAAACCCAATGGGGCTGAGTCATAGTCATGGTTAGTTAAAGAGTCAATAAAGCCCGTATTAATAATTGTAAGTGGTTGACCCGCATTTAAGAAAGGGACCACAATTAGTTGCAAACGGGCCATAATTAATAAATAAAGTGGTTAACCCATGTTATGCAAAGGACCACTAGTCGTTAGGTTGTTGTAGGTCATTTAGCCATAAATAGTCGTAGTTAGAAGGGAAAGATAATCAAGTCTTATTTGTAATCGAGCTCTGCTTTGCTGGAGGTTTCCTCCTGGAAGAGGCAAGTGAACATTGCATCTATCTTTGAATAATAAAATACTTGCTGTTTTTTCTCATTTTATTCTGTGTTCTAGGTTGTACTTCTTCGCATATTTGGTATTCTGGAATTTCTCGCAGGTCAAGAGCATAATACTCTTCAGACTATGACAGCAACAGTTCATAGGCTAAACTGCTACACAAACTTTCAAAATGAATGAAAGAGACAAAGACTTTTGATCTCTAAAACATAGGACCTTAACATTGGCTCCAACAGGGATGGCAATCTCCTAGTGAGGCACCAAGAACATTGTAGACTAGTAACCTAACCATTGGGTAAATGGAGTCAACATGAAAACTAAAAAATTAACTAACTGGATGAAAATTAACTAATTGACTAACTAACTTACATATGGTAGCAGATTACCAGAACCTTAGGCCTTCTCCTCAAGCTTCAATTTCCAATGATAACCGCCCACACTTGGAGTACTGAAAGTAAAGTGGTATGTACAATGGAGTGTTGAATCGACTGAATTTCAAGTGAGAAAATGTTTCAGCAGCCTACCATTGACAGACCCTCCTCCAAGTAGTTCATCTGTCAAATCTTTGAGCAAGTAAGAATTATTTCCGTGGAATGAATTAGTTTTGAAGGACCCCTTCCACAAATTTTCAAACTTCTTGTGCTTTGCTTTATCCTCATTCCTGACATCCCATTTCAACACCAAGTCTTCAATCTGGAAATTAGCTGCCTAATTCCTCCTGTCATAAATTTTCTTAATCTGGTCCTATAGCACCTGAGTATTTATGAAAACTTCTTCCCTAGATTGTTGCAATTGGATCATTTGATTGATTCTTCTTTGTACATCATCGATTTCCACCTCAACTTCCATCGGGAATTTCATCACTGAAACTCCTAATGAAGAAGGAAAAAAAAATATGTGCCATAAACTAACTAAAAATGGGACATGCCCATTGATTTTTTAGTGCTTACCTGGTCAACCCACAACACATTCACTAACTTCTTATGCCAACTCCTTTTGTCTTCCTGCAACAACTTCTTGATTATATTGACCAGAATTTTGTTGGAAGACTCGACAAAACCATTACCCTCAGGGTAATAGGTTGTTGAGTGGCCAAGGGTAATTTTATACTTATGACATAAATCCACCATCTTCCTTGATTTGAAAGCAAAAACATTGTCTGTAATAATTTTATGAGGGAAACCAAATTTAGACAGGATATTGCTTTCCAAAAATTGAATGATAATCGCATTTGTAGCCTGCCTAGTTGGGACTGCTTCAATCCATTTGGTGAAATAATCGGTTGCTGTCAGAATCCACTTATGTTTTCCAGATGAGACCGAGTGGATTTCACCTATGAAATCAAGTCCCCACTGCTGAAAAGGTGTCTCAATTGCAATAGGTTTCAGGGCAGTGGAGGAGCAGTTTATTCCTTCCTTAAAAAACTTATCATTCATGATCGCTGGAAACCTTTTTATATACATCAACGAACAATGCTGGCCAGTAAGAACCAAGCCTTAATATCTTGTTAGCAGTGGCATTCTAGAACAAGTGTCCACCACAATCACCTTTGTGAAAATCCTCTATAGTTTTCTGCACCTCATCTTCAAGTAAACAGTTCAACAACATACCATTGGGATCTTTCCAATACAAAAAGTGATATATGACACAAAAAATGACAGGTTTCAGTTTAAGGAACTGAGCTTACTCTTAGTCAAACTTGGTTGGGAAAGGCCAGTTTTCTAGCCAAAAGAGGTTGTGGTTACCCCTACAAACCTTTTCTGAGCCTAGAGGTTCAATTACAGGGTGATAACAATAGGTATCGAGTTGCATGTATGCTTTCCTTGCTAGTTTTGGCATGCATGGTACATGCATGTGTGTATTTGGTTCTCTTGCTCATTGGCATGGGTTTCTCCAGTTGTGACAGTGGTTTCAACCTTGCCTTTCCATTTCTGGATAGCCACGGTGTGATGGGGTTCTTTCATTTGGTTGAGATGGATTGCTAGATGGTTTTGGAATTGGGTGAGATGGTCTCAAGAGAATTCCAAAAGGCCTTGGAATCCCTTGACCAGTAATGGAGGGATACATGGTAAATAATGTGGGTGGAGATGAAAAAATTCCTCAAGGTAATGGTGAAGAAATCTAGAGGAATCCATGCTTGTTTAGGGCCTAGTGATCCCTTAACCAGTAATGGTAGGATGCACGGTAAATCTTAGTTGTATAGATGAGGGTTTAGAGCTTAGAAATACCTTGATTGGTAATGGCAGGATATGTCGTAAAGCCTGAGGAATCCTTGGTTGGTTTTGTTGCGAGTCTCACATTCATGCTTGGAATATGGCACGGGGGTGATTGGCTGAAAGAAAGATTTGGTTCAACCCAAATTATGGTCGGGTTAATAATAACTCTTTTTTCCTTATATTTCATTAGTAAATATACTTGTTATTATGTGGATTTGATGGTTGTTTTATCATTGTTATTATTCTGGTTATAGGTTGGTTATAAGCATGGTTTCATGGCAGATTCTAGTTATGGCTCTCATCATGTTTTGATTAGTTAATGAATGGTTAATTAATGCATGACCTAATAGATGACATTGAAACTATTGTGAGAGGGCATCATACCTTCTTGACGATTCTCAGATAAGTATGAGATCCCTATGTTAAAATGTGTATTTATGACCTGTACATCAATTGTTCATGATGTGTTTGATGAAATGTATGTCATGGTTGGGATGGGTCGGGTTAAGTCCTTGTTCAAGTTTTACATTAAAGGCTTTGTATTTGTGTTATTGCTCAAGTATGAGATTTTCATTAAGTTATGGGTAGAGGCCTGGGTCTTAGCCCTAAAAGAGTGGCTTAGATTGCGGGGTTGCTGGCAGAGAACTAAGTAACTTAATCTACAGCCACTAGGAAACATGCTTATGAGAGCGACTGGCGGGTTATAGTCACTAGATTGCCTTGTCAAGGGAGCAGCTAAGAGCCTAGGTCAGTGAAAGAGAAATTTAACGTAGGGGTTGGGCACCTAGAGTGGTTGGTTGGCTTTTAGGGGTCCTACAACACCTGAGGGAGGTTAATAAGGTTTTGGTTCATCGATTCCACTTCCTTAACTGTACTTAGGGAGTTGATTCATATCATAGTAACTCTTCATCACATATTTACCCCGGTGAACCAATAAGCTTGGGTAAGCGTGAGAGGAGGGTGTTACAAATTGGTATCAGAGCATGGTTCAACACTTGGACTGGTTGGGCAGAAGATGTTTGTCATGCATGTAGGTAGGTTGTATAGGTGTTTGTTATGTATTCATGGTGGTGGTCATTGTTATAGTTGTGCTGACATTTAGAAGCTCATGATGTTGTTGTTGGGATGTGTTTCTCATGAATACATGTTAGTTGTATATGTATTTGTCATGCATGTCAGTGTCTATATGTTCTTATACATGCATTGTTATGGGAATGGTTGTCGTGCATTCGCTCATGGTATGTAATTTATATTGTTATGCATGATGTCGATATACTGTTATGATTATGATTATGCATGTATTGTGCTAATCTGGTTGATCTTGCAGATGATATATCCTCCCCTCAACTATACCGTGGTGTGTTGGTTATGTTTATATTTTGGTTTAGCTGACATGGTATACTTACAGGAAGAAGAAGATCAAAGATGCCTAAGAAAATGGTGGATTACAGTTCACAAGACTCTCCTTACAAATCAAATGAACATCATGGTGATGAGTACTCTCCTCACATAGAAAATACATTGAGAAGTTTGAAGGAAGAAATAAGAAGTGGAAAAGTAGATAATGACAGAATCATTCAGTCACAAGAGAGAATTTCCAGGGCACAAAAGAAAAAAGTAGAGTTCAATGCAGTTATCCTTCAAAGTTTTTCATACTTGCAGAGATAGGGACCACTTAGGATCAGTCATGGATAGGAGGACAGGACTAATGGATCTTGTGGTATAAGATATCATGATGGCAACAAGTTGGACATGGATGATATTGTCAGGGATGGAAGATTCTCGAATACACCTGATAGCAGAGGCAGAGGGCATGGGCTTTATTCTAGTTTTGGTTCGGACAAGTACCATGGTCATTATCGTTATCATGCTTATAGGAGGAGTGATAGGAGATATTTTCTAGATGATTTTAAGAAAGCCAAGCCACCTACATTTTATGGAGAATTGAAGAAACAGGAGGATGCGAAGGCATGGTTTCTTGGAATGAAGAAATTATTTGAGCTGCATGATTACACAGAGAACATGAAGGCCATGATAAATATTTTCAGCCTCAAAGGGAAAGAAAACATTTGGCGGGAAGATGTGAAGTGGGTCAGAGACATCAAGACAAAGGAGTTGAGTTGGCATGAGTTGAAAAGACTTTTCAGAAAGAAGTACTTGTCAAAGAGGTAATATGATAGTAAATCTAAGGAGTTCTATGAGCTAAAGATTGGATCGATAACAGATGAGGAGTACACGACTAAGTTCTTGGAGTCGTTGAGGTATGTACCATATCTTAAGGATGAGAAGGCCAAAGTTCATAGATTTTTCAGTAGATTACCTTTAGAATTTAAATATTAGATTGAGTATGATGAACCTCAATCACTAGAATAATTCATTGAGACGTTGAAACACTGTTATGATAAATCGAAGCATAAGACAGAGTCTCAACAAGGTTGGAAAGGGAAAGAAAAGACTAAAGGTAAATGGCCACTGAAGTGAATAAGACCTCGGGATGCATGTGAGAAAGAGAATGTTTTTCCTTACAAGAAGTTCAATGTAGTTGGAAAGGGACATGGGTCACAGCCTAGAGGGAAACAAAATAGAGGTGATGGTAAGGGACAATTACAGTGTTGAATATGTGGCAAGGAGCATTTTAAGAATGATTTTTCTCGTCGTATTAGGGTGGTAGGCCTTAGATCTACAGTGCACAAGAAGCGTAGAGAGTTGGGGATGTTGGGAAGAGCATTCCTTAGATCTATGCAACATTAGATAACAGGCAGGTGGATCACCAGACATCTATTATTGAGATGGATGATAGTCCTTGTGATCAATTTGTTTATATTTTGATTGACCCTTGATCTAGTTATAATTATGTTAACCTTGACCTAGTGGATAAGTGTGGTTTGAGAAAACAAGTGCATGCAAAGTCTTGGTTAGAGTAGTTGGCTACAAATACTAAGAAGAGAGTTCATCATTGGGTAAGAGCTTGTGTATTTGAGTTGAATGGTATGCCTACATCAATGCATCTGAATGTACTTCCATTGGGATCATACCATATGCTTCTAGGTATGAATTAGTTGTATCTTCACAGGACTAAGGTGGATTTTTATGAGAAGGCCATTGAGTGCTTGGATCAAAATAGAGAACAAAGAATCTTGCAGGGTGTTGTCATTGTTACAACACCCTCCAAAACTTTTGCCTACGCTCAATTTTAGAGCCTTCCTTGGTCTTTTACATTATCGTCGCAAACATTGAAACTCATTCCATGTGTTTTCTTGAGGAGTTTTTGTCCCCTTTGAAATATAGGAAAGATGTAGTATTTTCACATGTTAGCTATTGTATCATTTATATAAGTCTATTATGGTGGTTTCAAGAGGTTTCCTTTGTGTAAATGAGTTTTTTCTAACCATGTAAACATCCATCGCACTCATTTCCAAAGTTTTAAGCACTGTCGCACAAGTGTCATCACGGTCGTTACAAAGTGTATCTTAAGTGTCGCACTTGTCGTAAGTTGTTGTAAAGCTATCACATAGAGGGAAATGCATTGTCATGTGTCCTAGATGATCTATGTTGTTGTGTCATCAAGTATTCTAAGTGTGTGATCACAGTTGAAATCTTATCACTGTTCACATCAGTCTTACCCTTCCCACATTTAGTCATTTTTGAAAAACTTCTAGACCAAGCAACCTAGCTTCACCAAGCCTCCTTGAACTGTGCACTACACAGTCTTAGTCCTTTGGCTATGACCTTGCCTCTTGGTAATGCGCAATGCATAGTTCCTACCATAGTTCCTACCTCCTAGGGCAGCTGCGCTAAGCAATTTCTGTGCTCAAGTCCCGACCTTGACTCCCAAAATTGCACAATTCCTCCTTCCAACTTTCTCTTAACTGTGCATTTCCTAGTATTTAGCCTCAAGATCATCCTTAATCTCATGAACTACGCAAGTGCACAATGGCCCGGTCTCCCTTGTCTCCAAAAACTGCGCAATGTGCTCACCCAGTGCTCATCCCCTCATCCTGTCACACTGATCTCCAGAATTGCATAGTTTTCTCCCTAGGCCCAGCCTGAACTACGCACTATGCAGTCTGAAGGCTCCCCTTGACTGCTTTAATTGCACAACTACACATTCATTGATCCCTTTTCCCAACCTTCCATCCGGTTCTGACTCAGCCATTGGATTAGTATGCATAATCTTTGACTATGGGATTTTCAAATTGATGTCGTCTCGTCATGGGTGAATTGCAAAAATAGGTACCTTATCATGCCATGGCGAGATGATTAAGAAGAAGATGAAGGGGTGAAACATTCTAAAGACATTCTTGTAGCTGAGTATGCAAGCTGATCAATCAAGACAAAGCAAAGGGACACTAGTTTGTGATCACCACTCAAGCCTTGAGATCCTTGAATATCCCTTATCACCAAGCCATGCATAGATGAAAAGAAAAGTATTCTCAAGCAGACCTGCAACACACAATATTAGTAGTGGCTTGATATTTCCACATCACCAAGAAGTCTATGTCAGCAGTGTCATGTCATGGCATGTCATGGGTTGTCACATGCCACACCATGGTGGTTAATGCTGTAAATTATGTTTCGAAAATGTATTGCAAAGTGGAAGTCCAAAGGACATGTACGAAATATGAAGAGTCATGTAAAGTTGAAAATTCATAGGGAGTCAAACATTCACGAGGGTAGATGAAGAGTCATAAGGAAGGTGAAGCATCACTTCCTCGTTGTTATACACACATCCTCATTGTAACAACAAGGGACTTTTCACCTTGGCTCCTCTCGCAAGGCATTAGAGAGGCATATTAGTTCTTTTGAGGAGCAAGGAGTGGCTCCAACACTCCACTATTGGAGCTAGTGATGTTAATTGTATATATGTGTCTTGGAACTTTTACTTAATAACAGAAACCTTCAAGGCCAACATGTTCTTCATGCATGGATTATGAATATTTGTAAGTCTATTATGCAGATGTTTTTATTTCATGTTTGCTTCCATCTATGCTAAAGTAGTTGGACTATTTCAATTATTTTAGTGCTACCTTATTGAGAATGTGTTGTAATGGTTGTTATTGTTGTCCCATCCTTGTGGACTATTCCATTAGATACTAGATAGACATTTCTCATTGATTTTTTGGAATGACCGTCACATCTTTTGTGGACTATTCTGCTGGATGTTAGATGAATCCTTTTTTATTGTGTGTGTCTCCTCTAGGGTGATACTATTACCTCTCTCTTAGAGGCTCACTTTACTCTTTCCCTATGCATTAGAAGAACTCTGACACACCTACAACCTAACTCTCACTAGGTACACCTTCTTGCTTTTCGAAAGCACCATTGCACTCCTCTCTCATGCTGACAGTTAGAGCTAAGGAAAATCTATAAAAATACAAGGAAATCAGGCCAATACTCCAAATGGGGCTCCTACTCTAAATGGTGTGAGGTCTAATTGGGATTTCACATCGGGGAGACCCCTTGGTTGACGAATTTCTAGCACCATCAACAAATGGCGCTAGAAGGAGGTCCAGATGACAAGCTAAACCCATTGAATATGTTTTGAACCTCTTATATAAAATGGCTCACCCTAAAATCTTACTCCCATGGTGTTTCTCTAATTTATCCATTTATCAATTTTCAATCCCTGATTAGCCTTTTTATCACTTGTCTCAATTAAATTTTAATGGTGAGAATGGAACAGCCATAACCACACACATTTATGATTTTCTTAAATTTTGTGAATCTTACGAAATCGAGGAGGAAGAGTTTGCTTGTGTGATTTTCTTCCTCACCCTTGAAGGTCGTGTCAATAAATGGTGTCATACTTTACCACCCACCTCCATCCATTGTTTCCATTATTTCCTCAAGGAGATTTATCAAGCCTTTAATAGGTATGATTACCGATATGTGTATAAAAGAATCAATCAATTAAGAATGAAGCCCGATGAATCAGTTGAGGATTTTTTACTAGTCAATTCCTCGACCTTTGTTATGAATTTCTTGAAGAAGACGCGGATTGGGATTTCTTTAAACAAAAATTCTAGCATTTAGTTCATGTCTCTTTGCAAGGTGAACCTGAACCCCCCAATGTTTATATTTCCCCAACTCTTACAAATCATGAGACGCCTTTAATTTTAGAGGAGGAATTTACTACTCCTTTTGTTCTTTGTCCTCCTCCTTTTCCAGTTCCGACGAGGGTGTCTCCATGCAATGATAATAAGGTTGGAAATGTACAAATCAAATTCCTAGTCCATCTTCTCATTCCTCTTTCGCTTGTCATGACTCAAATTCAATGGAGGAAATCCTAGAATGGTTCATGAAGCACATGATGAAGACTAACTCCTTCATTCTGCAAGATGATGTTACTATTCATAACTCTAGTCTCAAATAGGATTTGGATTTTTGTTATCCTCTATCATCTACATGCCATGACCCTTTGTACCGTGATCCACCCGATCAACCCACTCCACCAGCGAGTTTTTCACACTCTCTCAATTTTTGAGTTCTTGGTTCAAATTGCAATCATATACAAGGCTGTCACATTACGCCGGTAGAGGAATAGGAAGGTGAATATGCATTCAATACTTGTTTTCCTTTTTAAAATCCTCCATGTGAAGATGATGTGCTTCCATTCTTGAATGGTTTTCAATATGCTAATCTCAGTAGTGAATAAAATGTAATTAACTCTTTTAATCAAACCATACCCTTGGGAAACAATCATTCTGATGATGACGACTTTGTTGATGTATGTGATCACAAATTCCCAGGTGCATCAACTGACCTTTTGGGTTCTCATGAAGATTTCACTTTAGATCCAGAATTTGATCCAGTCAAAGAAAATGTTCTTAACAAAACTTCCTCTTCGTCTCACCATCCCTTTTTCTCTATTGTTTTTGATGCATCTACGTGTGACAAAGATACTCCATCCTCTTCAAGTTATTCATCTGATGAGTTAACCTATAAATTGGCACAAGGTGGTCAAATTATCCTTGATGCAAACGAAAACAATCAAATCATTGAGTACTATTCCCATCACTCATCATCTCTTCTCTTGCATGAAGGCAACTCTTGAAATCAACTTGCTCATGAAATCTCCCCAATTCATTCGTGTTTGAATTTGCAATCGGAAGAATATTTTGATTTGAGTAATCTAGTTGTTGAAGTTGAAAAATATGGTAAGATTAGTGACAAAGATGGTTGCCATCTGGTGAGCAGTGGAATTATTGAAAACATTAGTAGCAGATATCCTCAAACCATGCATGATATGGTTCAATCTTCAAAATGCAATTTTACAATCTTGGAAAGTTCTGAGACTTGCCAGGGAGTAGAGGCACTTCAACTTCCGTTGACGGTTATGTCAATATCTCGCGACTCTGGTAAGCTCCCCGAACTAAGTCAAATACAGTTTCTCCCGCACAATTCTTCTCTTTTCATGGTGTCACTCGATGAAAATTTGCTTTTGAAAAATGTTTGGTATCTTAGATCTGATCTTTCAATTTTCAAAGGTTTTACTTCTAATTGGATTCAGGAATATTTTTCAGTTCATTCATCTTCATGTAAATCTCTCGCAACAAACTCGGGTTTGGAGTGCCTATCTCTCATAGAGTCATGGAATTGTGAAGTTGATCATTCCAAAGGCCATCTTTGGCTGAAGGAATCATATCTATCAGATTTGTTTTATGTTGAGAAGCTCCTAGATTTCCTTGTGAATATCACATTGCGAATATTGTTCTTCATCGCATCTAAAATCCTCTTGAGTACGAATGAATGCATGAGTTGTTGTGTGAATCAAATTATTCTTCGTTCACTACATCTTGACTAGTTTCATGTGTTTATTGTACTGATATTCCTTTTCACTCTTTTTGATGATTACGATGTTAGTGTAGTGTGTTACCTATTACAAGAAATAGTTTCTCACATTCATCACACGAGGAAGATGATTCTATTGTTCAAAGCATTTGTGAAACTGTTAATATTGATTCATCTTCGTTTATTACAAAATGGGAATCTGAGGCATTAATCAACCCATCTGATCATTATTCTGTCTTTGATGACTGTCATTCATTTTATCATTTTCCCACCAGTATATCCAATGACAATTGTTTTACATCCTTTGATTTTCATTGTTCAACATCTCACTATTCAGATTTTTGTCGAGCAGTTGAGGCGCTTCAACCTTTGCTGATGGTTATGTTAGGTCCTCACTGTCTCAATATGACTGTTGAATATGATCAAATCTATTTTCCCTCACAAGATTCCCATCGTAATCCATGCCTCTAATTGAAAATTCATCTTTTCAAATATTTCGGGGTTTTCAAGAGGATTATCATGAATTTTATGATCCAATCACTGAATGGTTGGAACAATCTTACCTGGTAATCTTCATCGCATATGATGAGTTTTGATCTTTCCACACGCTTTCTACGGTGTTTGGTGCAGATGGAGACACATTCGTGGGAATATTAAGAGGTTTTTTGAATGATGGTTCTCATAAAAAAGGTAAAAATAAAAATGGTTAGAAGCGATAGCTATGGCCTATCTTTCTACTGATAGGAAAGACCTTCAAATTTTTGGGCAAGCTATTCAAGTTATTATCTTTCCTATTGCACATTGTTTTATATTTGTTTTAGTCGATCACATCTTTGTGATTGCAAGCCTAGAACAATTATTGTGGCTACATCAGAAATTGCATTATACGTGAGCCTAACCTTCTAGTTGGTTAGGTTAGGAGTAGGGCTAATTGAGTTTTATTTTACCTGCACCTCCATCCTGCATTCATTGCCTGTTGTTTGTCTTGCGTTTTCTAGTTTTCGTTTCACATAATGTTTCGCTTTAGCTATTTTCTGTCTTGTTTTCTAGTTTTGTTTTCTTGTTGTGTGTTGTCTTTCCTTTCGTCTTGTGAGGCCCTGCATGAAGATGATATGTTGGCTTAAAGGGATTGTGGAAAAATCGAAAAGGACTTTGTAGCACTGCAACATTTGGCTAACCTTCTGTCCATCTTCCTTGTGTTGGTTATATCTTTTGGTTGATGAAGTTTTGATGGAAAATATGATCCGTCCGTGAGGAGAGTTTTGGTTAAACCATGAACTTGTGTCTATTCAGGAAAACCTCATGCCCACACTCGGTTTTATGTTTCGGTGTTGTCATGCCTATCCAATTAATAGAGGAGGAGAAGGGGAAAATTAAATGAGCAAACCTAAATCAGAGTTATCTACATGGTTCTCTAAAGGAACAACCTCTTATGCTCTCAATAAGTTGGGATCCCTCTTCCACCCACAAAATGAATAAGTTCCAATGCACAATCCTATAAAATAAATAAATAAAGGCGAAAGAAGAGAAAGGCTTCCTACCCAAAGAGGCGAAGCAAACAATTCCTTCGGGGTTCCATCCAGGCTCGCTCATAACCGAGCAACATTGGAGAAGAAAAAAACAAACTTTGAAAATCTTAAGCTTGCGAATTTCACTACCCTTCCCAACTTGAAACTTTGCGATATCGCTGAATCTTATGAAGTGTTCAAGCGAGAGAGAGGTATAGAGGGGACCATGTTTATTCACGGGGTAAGTGGGCAGACCAAAGTAATCTACATGATGAATCAATAGTCCCTAAAAAACCAAGACCCTGCATAGAAGAGTACACCAAGACATAGAGGTTGGAATTCTACCAGTGTGTCACCAAGTGTTTTCGCTGCTACAACACTTACAAAATTTTGGCCTACGCTCAATTTCAAAGCCTTCCTTAGTCTTGTACATTGTCATTGCAAACATTGAAACTCATTCCACATGTTTTCTTGAGGAGTTTTTATCCCTTTTCAAGATAGGAAAAATGTCTTCTTTTCGCATGTTAGTTGTCGCATCATGTATGTAAGCCTGTTCTGGCGGTTTCAAGAGGTCACCTTTGTTTAAATGACTTGTTCTAACCATGTAAACATCTGTCACAAGCACTATCGCACAAGTGTCATCACGGTCGTCGCAAAGTGTATCTTAAATGTCGCACTTATCGTAAGTTGTCGTAAAGATATCGCACGGAGGGAAATTCATTGTCATGTGTCCTGGATGATTTATGTTGTTGTGTCATAAATTAGTCTAAGTCTATGATCATAGTTGAAGCCTTATCATTGTTCACATCAATCTCACCCTTCCCAAACTTAGTCATTTTCTGAAAAACTTCCCGACCAAGCAACCTAGCTTCACCCAACCTCCCTGAACTACGCACTGTGCAGTCTCAGCCCTCTATCTGTGACCTTAATTCTTGGCATTGCGTAATGAGTAATTCCTGCCTCCCAGGACTGCTGCACTATGCAGTTTTTGTGCTCAAGCCCCAACCTTGACTCCCAGAATTGTGCAATTCATCCTCCCACCCTGGCCTTAACTGTGCATTGCACAATATCTAGGTCAAGCTCATCCTTGAGCTCCTAAAATATGTAGTTGTGTAATCGCCTAGTCTCCCTTGTCTCTCAGAACTGCTCAACGTGCTCACCCAATGCTCATCCCCTTAGCCTGTCACACTGATCTCCAGAATTGCGTAGTTTGCTCCCTCAGCCGAGCCTGAACTGCGCATTGCGCATTCTCAAGGCTCCCCTCTACTGCTTGAACTACGTAACTGCATACTCACCAAGACATTTTCCCAACCTTACATCCGGTTCTGGATCAATCATTGGATCAATATGCCCAATCTTATACTATGGGGTTTTCAGACTGATGTCATCTCACCATGAGTGAATTGTAGAAATAGGTACCTTATCATGCCATGGAGAGATGATGAAGGAGAACACAACATGCTAAAAGAAATTCTTATAGTTGAGTATGCAATCTGATCAATCAAGACAAAGAAAAGGGACACTAGTTTGCGATCACTACTCAAGACTTGAGATCATTGAAGATCCCTTATCACCAAGCCATGCAGAGGTGGAAAGAAACATATTCTCAAGTAGACTTGAAACACACAGTAGTGGCAGTGGCTTGATGTTGCCATATCATCAAGCAGTCTATGTCAACAGTGTCATGTCATCTCATGTCATGATTTGTCACATACCACACCATGGTGGTTAATGATTTAAATTATGTTTCAAAAATGTATTATAAAGTGGAAGTCCAAAGGACATGTATGGAATATGAAAAGTTGAAAATTCATAAGGAGTCGAAAAGTGATCAGGGTAGATGGAGAGTCATAAGAAAGGTGAAGTATCACTTCCTCATTGTTATATATACACCCTCATTGTAATAGCGAGGGAATTTTCACCTTGGCTCCTCCCGCAAGGCATTAGAGAGACAAATCAATTCTTTTGAGGATCAATGAATGGCTCTAACACTCCACTATTACAACTAGTTATGTTCATTGTATACATGCGTCTTGGAACTTTTTCTTAATAACAAAAGCCTTCAAGGCCAACATGTTCTTCATGCATGTATTATGAATATTTGTAAGATTATTCTGCGAATGTTTGTATTTCATGTTTTCTTCCATCCATGCTAAAGTAGTTGAACTATTTCAGTTATTTTAGTGTTTATCTTGTTGAGAATGTGTTGTAATGGTTGTTATTACATGAATGGTTGTTATTAATGGTTGTTATCTTATCGAGAAGGATGTTAGACGAATCCTTCTTGATTGTGTGTGTCTCTTCTAGGGTGGTAGTATTACCTCTCTCATAGAGGCTCACTTTACTCTTTCCATCCACAATAGAAAATCTCTGAGACACCTACAACCGAACACTCACTAGACACACCTTCTTTCTTTTCGAAAGGACCATTGCACTCCTCCCCCGTGTTGACAATCAGAGTCAAGGAAAATCTATAAGAATACATGGCAACCAGGCCGATACTCCGAATGGGGCTCCTATTCCAAACGGTGTGAGGTCTAATTGGGACTTTACATTGGCGAGACCCCTTGGTTGATGGATTTCTAGCACCATCAACACAGGGTAAGAAGAAGGCAATGCCAGTCAGAATGGTTACCACTATGCAGGTGGAGCGTAGTCACAAGAAAGGGTGTGTATTATTTGCAATGCATATTTCCCATGATAAAGGTAAGGATGTTGAGGATGTAGAAGTCTTGAAGAGTTACCCGACCTTGGAGTAGTTTCAGGTTGTATTTCCAGCAGATATTTTAGAGTTACGTCCTCACAGGGAAGTGGAATTTTCTATTGAGTTGGTACCAGGGGCAGCATCACCATCAAAGTCACATTACAAGATGAGCACTCCAAAGTTAGTGGAATTGAAGTTTTAGTTGAAGGAAATGCTTGACAAGGGATACATAAGGCCAAGTGTATTGCCGTGGGGTGCACTGGTATTCTTCGTGAAGAAGAAGGATGGTACTATTATATTGTGCATTGATTACAAGCAATTGAACAAGAGGACCATCAAGAACAGGTATTTGTTGCTGAGGATTGATGAATTGTTTGACTAGTTGAAGAGAGTAACGATGTTCTCGAAAATTGATTTGAGATCGGGATATTATCAGGTACATATCGAAGAAGAGGACATCTACAAGACTTCTTTTTGGACTATATATGGGCATTATGAGTTTGTTGTAGTTCCTTTTGGTTTGGCTAATTCTCCAACAACTTTCATGTGCTTGATTAATAGTGTGTTGTTTCCTTTTTAGGACAAGTTTGTTATTGTATTCATTAATGACATATTGATATATTCTAAGAATGAGGAAGATCATGCCGAACACTTATTAGTAGTATTGAGATTGCTAAGAGAGCATCAGTTGTATTCCAAACTTATTAAATGTAGTTTTGTTCAGACAAAGGTACATTACTTGGGACATGTGGTTTCCAAGGAAGGCATAGTAGTGGATCCGTAAAAGATAAGAGCTATCATGGAATAGACAACTCCTAGGAATGTGGATGAGGTCAAATCATTCATGGGATTAGCAGGTTATTATAGGAGGTTCATCAGGAACTTCTCATGGATTTCCTATCCTATTACATCATTGCAGAGGAAAGGAAAGAAATTTGAATGGACAGAGGAATGTGCAACAAGTTTTGAGTAGTTGAAACAATTGTTGACAAATTCTCCAGTTCTCAAAATTGTAGATCTAGAGAAAGAGATCGTGGTATGTACAAATGCTTGCAAGAGAGGAATTGGTGGAGTTTTGATGTAGGAGGGATAGATGGTATGCTACGAATCAAGGAAATCTAATGAGCATGAGCATAACTATGTGACACATGATCTTGAGTTGGTAGCAGTCATTCATGCATTGAATATGTGGAGGCACTATCTTCTTGGAATGAGGTTCATTATGATGGGTGATCATAGTGGGTTGAGGTACTTATTTGACCAAGCTAATCTGAATGCCAAGCAAGCTAGATGGTTGGCTACAATCAATGAGTTTCACATCGAGATCATGTATATTAAAGGAAAGGAGAACATGGTTGTAAATGCTCTTAGCAGAAGAGTACATGTAAATAACGTAGCAACTATGAGTTCTTATGGGACAGATTTATAGGATCAGATCTTGTAGGGAGGACAATAGGATGAAAGGTATAGGGAGCTTAGGCATAGGTTATAGCAGCAGGGTACAAGTGATTAGGATGTGGAATATCATCTCACAACAGATGGTTTCGTCTGATTTAGGCACAATATCTACACGTCGAACAATAGTGAACTCAAGAAGCTTATCTTGATGGAATTTCATGTTAAGCCATATTCAGGTCATCCATGATATCATAAGACATTAACAATGGTGAAGAAGTTCTACTATTGGTCAAATCTGAAGAAGGAAGTGGCAAAGTTTGTGGTTAGATGTTTGGATTATCAATAGGTAAAAGCATAATGTAAGCATCTAGGTGGGTTACTACAACCGGTTCTCATTCCATAGTGTAAATGGAAGGTCATTTCCATGCATTTCATTACAGGTTTTCCGAGGGTAGTTAGGAAACATGATTTTAATATGGTGGTGGTTGACAGGTTGGCCAAGGTAGCACACTTCATTTCGGTGAAGTCTACTTATTCAACTAGTGATGAAGCACGTCTTCATCAGGAAATAGTGAGATTACATGGTGCTCCAAAGAATATTATATCTGATAGAGATGCCAAGTTCACTTCCAGGTTTTGGAAGGAGTTATTTGTAGGTTTGGGTATAGAGTTAGCCTTCAATACAACTTATAATATATAGACAAATGGAAAAAATAGAGAGGGTCCATAGGGGTTTGGAGGAAATGTTGAGAAAGTATGTCATGCATCAACAACGAAAGTGGGAAGAGTATCTTCCACTAGTAGAGTTTTCTTACAACAATGTTTATAAGGAATAACTAAGGATGAGTCCATTTGAGGCACTTTATGGGTGGATTTGTAATACTCCTATCAATTGGAGTGATCTAGTAAACATGGTTTTGATTGGACCATACATGTTGGCATAAATGGAACAAGAAATGCAGGTTACAAAGAAGAATCTAAAGGTAGCACAAGATAGGCAAGTAAATTATATAGGTCATCGCAAGGAATTTAAGAAGTTTCAGGTTGGGGACCATGTGTACTTGTGCATGAAGCATAAGAAGAGCTCCTTAAGGATTGGGTCATGTGCAAAGTTGGCACCTTAGTATTGCAGGCCTTTTGAGATCCTTAAGAGGATTGGACCAGTGGCCTACAGACTTGCACTGCCTCCAACAATGTGACTCCATGATGTTTTCCATGTTTCATTGCTAAAAAGATATGTAAATGATGTTGGTCACGCTATTGATTGGTCCATATTGTAGGTGGATCCAGAAGTAGAATTCCACCCGGAACCTCAGTGCATATTGCAGTGAAAGATGCTTATGCTCCAAAACCAAGCAATCGAGCAAGTTAAAGGCAATGGAAGTACTTTGGGACCGATGAAGCTACATGAGAGATGGCTGATCAGATGTGGGATATGTATCCTTCATTATTTGCTGGTAAAGGAAAATGAGTTTTGGTATATGTAAATATTTATGTATTATTGTAAATACCACAATGAGTTGTGTTATATAGCTCCAATAAGCGATATGGTTGCCATGTTGTTATGTTTGTCATGTTGATTTGCTTTTTAGTAGGTGGATATTGTAAATACTGCATCGAGCTAAGTTATAAAGCTCCATGGGCAGTATGTTTTGGTTTTCAGTGGTCTTGCTGGTTGTAGGTATCATTAAACATCGACGATGGTGTTCCCCTAAGGGGGAGGGGTCTATAATAGCCCCAGGTTAAAATTTCATGTAATAAAGTTAATAAAGGAAAAATAAGACCAAGGTCATGGGACACTTTTTCCAAGTTGAATGTTGGGAAAAGCATCCTAGTGGGTGTTCATTTGGTTTATTATGTCTAAGGGAAATTGGAAAAGGCAATGAAAAAGACATTGAAAAAGCAAAGAGACATTAATTGGCATTTTATTCATGAAAATAATGGAAAATAGGAGAAAAGGAAGGTGAAAGGTCACAGGTTGCATGTGAGGAGGAAATTGAATCAAAATAATTGAAATTGAAGAAAATAGAGGCCTCATTGATAAAAAGGCTTATGAGGATCAGTTTATAGCCTTTTGACAATTTTGGGTTGGAGCTCTCTCTCTATTCTCTCTCTCTCATACTCTTGCACACTTAGATCATTCTTGGACCACTCTAGCATTAGAGAAAGGAAGGAAAAGGAAGTAGAAGAAAGCAAAGAGAAGCAAGGATCAAGCAAGGAAGAGTTGGATAAAGTGGCTACAACAAAATCGCTTGCAAGTATCAAGTTGCATGTATGATTTACTAGCTAGTTTTGGCATGCATGGTACATGAATGTGTGTATTTAGTTATCTTTCTATCATTGGCATGGGTTTTTCCAGGTGTGATAGTGGTTTCAACCTTGCCTTTCCATTTTCGGATAAACATGGTGTGATTAGGTTCTTTCATTTGGTTGAGTTGGATTACTGGATGGTTTTGGAACTGGGTGAGGTGGTCTCAGGAGAATTTCCAAGGGACTCGTAATCCCTTGACCAGTAATGGCATAGGGTGGAGACAGAAAAATTCCACCTTGTTCAAGGATGGGTGACCTCCTGGGAAGTCCTGGTTACCGGGTGCAAGCCCTGGAAGTGATGATTGACGCTATGTGATTCATTTCACTAGTTTCAATCCCACTTCTTCACCCCTATGAGCATCACCCAATGCAATGAGTGCTAAGTCGACTATTCAAAAATCATGAGAAATTAGTCAATTATGACTACCTCTCATGGAAATGGTCATAAATGAATGATTTACTTAATGCAATTGAATCCCAAGAAATGATATCTAATTTTTTAGATGTAGTGGTGTTTGTTGCATTGTTCCTGATTAAAACAAGCAGGTTATTGAGTTCATTGCTGGTACAATGGGTGGAAACTATTATTTTTTTCTTCTATTTTGAAAGTAAGAAGGACAAGGATCTAGTTTACATATATGGCCCTATTTCATGGGCACGTTTCTTACTCATTGGACTTGGATTTTAATTCCTTCCATGGAAACCTCTTGTGCACCATTATGGATTATATTTTCATATCTTCCCATTCTTTGCTACAATGATGGTATTTTCAAAGCCATATGTGACAAATTGGGCTACTAAATTTCTAGTTCTAAGGAAAAGGATAATAACTTATCTTGTGCCATAATTTACGTTGAAATGGATTTTTCAAAAGGACTCCCTGGGATGATTTAGCTTGACTTAGAGGGTTGGTCCCATATTCAAGCTCTGTATTATCAATAGGTTCTTTTTAAATGCAATTTTTTCCACAAGTATGGTCACTTTGCAAAAAGTTGTCCAAAAGCTACAACATCTCAATTTATTTATATCAATGCATCTTCTCAAAGTAATGATGAGAAAGAGACGTCAAACTAGTTTTAAGTAAAGCACAAGAATCATTCATTTAAGAGGCCTCATTCCAAAAAGTTTGAATTTGATCAACATCCTCACTTCAAAAATAGATATGAAGTTTTGAATCCCTTAGACACAGAAGCCATAATTGAAGAAGATCAATGAGATTCATATCAAGTGCCTTCATAGAAAATCAATTCACCCAATGAGGAAGAGGAAACTACTAAGGATATTAACAAAAAACCTCCTTCATATAAAAAACAAGAAGAGACTAGTTTGGAGGAAGAGGAGGAGTTCAATCTATTCTCTTCTTCTCCTTCATATTTAGAAGTTTTAAAACGAAATCAATGATCTTCCCCTACAAAATATCGAAGCAAGAGGTCTCAAAAACATGGTGCCCTTTATTTTTTATCCTCTCATGGTTCTGGTAAGGCTTTGATTTTGTTTAAATCTTAGATTTATTTATTTATTTTTGTACCATTTTGTGCAAGCAATTAGTAAGAATCTACTATTATTCTCAGTAGTAGTGTCAAGTCTTAGAAGGTCTAGCATTGGATCTCTCCACACCATCCTTACCCCCTTCCTCTTTCGTTAGCTGGAGAATGCCCCCCCCCCCCCCCCTCCCCCCCCCCCCCCGCCCTCTTTGTAGAATCATGGAAGTATCTCGTAGTATTCATCTCATTGTGTGTTCTCACTAAAGATTTTTTTCTTAATACAAATATTTGTTTTGGTTAAAAAATATATAATTTAAAATTATAATTGAAATGGCAAATTTTATGTATCATACAAATATTTTTCTTTAAGTAACCTTTTACTTGTTTAAGATATATAGAAAAATATATAATATAATCCTAATGTATATCCATGGATTATAAGCAAATAAAATATGAAAACAAGAAAGGACAAAAGAAAAAGTCATAAATAAGGACATTCCATAGACCTTATTTGATGGTTCCCTTTAAGTACATGTTTATAAAGGAGGTTAAGTAGGGATAATGTATTTCTCCTCAAATCATAATGTAGGTCTCAAATTTGGAATAAACTAAAAATTGACAATTATTATGAAGTGGTGGCTCTCAAATTAACACTATTTCTATTTTTAAAATTACATATTTCGGGCGTTTTCTATTTGATTATTCAATTATTATGAAAGGAAGAATCACTCTAAAATTTCACTTTACAACCACTATTTGATGATATACAACAATAAATAAAAACCTTCCTATATATTTATTCTCAGATGTATGTGGAGGGATAGGAATAAGGTAACTATTGATATTTCAAAGAGGCTTTGGAGCTAGAATGAGTTTTTTAAGAGGTCCATCTCCATCGTTCAAGATAAGCATACAAATGATTTCCCTCCCACACCTTCTCTAATTTTTTTCCAAAGTAAAAAAAACCATAATTTCATTCATTGTGAAATGATTAATAGTTACATTTTGTTGTTACACCCCTTGTGTGTATTCATTTTTTATATAAAGTTATTGTGTGAACTTTTAAAAAAGAAGTTCCTTTGCTTGAAACCTAACCATTAACCTTAATTTTATAGAGGAAAAACATAAGTGTTTTTAATTATGACCAAAGTGAGATGCACAATTGTTCCATCCAATGAGATATACACTGTCTGAGTGGCTATATATATATATATATCTACAAAAATAGAGTACAAATATTTGGAGCCTATGGTATTATGCTCTTGTTGTTCTAAATATTTTGTTCTTGTATGACTTGTGATAAAACTTTTAGGCATGTCGAATAAATCTCTCCACTATACTCCACAATCCTTGATCCATCTCAAGGCCCTATTTTAAGAGGCAATCCGTTGTCCTATTTCTCTCCCTGTAAATATGAGAACATGTAAAAATCAAGAAAGAGTCAATGAGTCACACATATTCCTCTAGAATAGGAATGAGAATAATGCTCTTGCATGCTTGATTTTTGTTAAGCTAATTAATAGTGAGCATAGAATCCCCAAAAACATGTATATGAGTGCATGCCTTTTCAAGAGCGAATAAAAAAAGTTTTTAGAAGTGAGGAGCTTCACTTGGTTATTGGTCCCTTGGACAAAACCAATTTTAACCTGATAAAGGTGTTGAGATTTGCAACAAGAAATGCTAAAAATAGCACTGTTATAAATAGCTGGGCTATAAATAGTAGTTCAGCGATTGGAGATCTTAGTTACAATGGGTGAAAAGTGAAAGTGCTCAAAATAGCTTTTCTAAAAATAGCATTTCGGGATCCCTTCTTATTTAAGTTCAAAGTTTGGTTTCTGAATATTGAATTAAGTTCTTATCACATCTATTTCACCGATGGTGTTTAGTGGTTTAAGACTTGGATATGCCCTTGATGGTAGTTCGAATTATATATCCTAGAAGGATCGCATGGAGGCAGTGTTAGAAGATAACGGTCTAAAGGAATTCATTGATCAAGATGTCTAAAAGCCGACTGATGCTACTAAACTGGCGGAATGGAAATAGTGTGTGGCTAGAGCAAGGAGAAACATCCTGGAGGGAGTTCGAGATCACATTGTCTCAAGCTTCCATGGGAAGGAGACTTCGTTTTCGATGTGGAAAACATTGAAAGATCTTTATCAGAATAGCAGCGATCAGAGGAAGCTGGCGCCGAAAGATAAACTTTGAAAGATCAAGTGCGAAAAGGGCGACACAATCTCTACGTTCTTGAACAAGCTCACCACCTGCAAGGATGAGCTTGGAAGCGTAGGGATCGTGACTGCTGATGATGACATGGTGAGTCTTGCACTCCTCGGTCTTCCTAAGAGCTAGCATAGCTACCAGGACTCGGTTAATGGAAGAGAGAAACTTCCAGATTGGGAACGAATTTGGTCGGATCTGATGCAGGAGGAGATAAGGCGAAGCACCAGGGATGGATCTTCATCAAAACAAGATGATGAAGAAAATCTAGCTTTAATGAGTAAAGCTAAGAAAGGGAAAGGGAAGGCATCCCAATCCAAATCTTCTCATGGTGGGAAGAAGGTTGACAAGTCGAAGGTGTGATGCTTTCACTATCATGAAGTGGGCCATTATGTTATGAATTGTCCACAGAAGAAATCCAAGAAGGGTTCCTCAAAGGGATCTGATGGTGATGCACTAGCTTCACAGTTTGAGTTGGATTTCTCGCTTATTGCATGCATGGTTTCATCCATGGTGGGATGTGTTTGGTAGCTGGACAGTGGAGCTTCTCTCCACATGTCGGGTGACAAGAATCTTTTCAGTACATTGGAGGAGAAGGATCTCCAGATGCGGATCGAGATGGGCGATGATGGAAAGTACTGTGTCTCAGGTGAAGGTACAGTTGTGTTTCAGAGGAAGCGTGGTGCTCCTCTCACCCTATCTGCTATTAAGTATGTACCAGGTTTGAAAAATAATCTTGTGTCTGTTGTTATGCTAGAAGATAAAGGCTATGATGTAGTCTTTAGTAAAAGAAAAGTTTTCCTGAGGCATATCGGCACCGGATAGACCAAGTGAGTTGGGATTCGAGTAAAGAATCTCTACAAGCTGGAGGTAGATGAATGTGCTACGCTGAGTTCCAAAGCAGAGGTGGTGCAAAGCCAAGATGTTGGCGAGCTGTGGCATAGGAGACTGAGCCACTTGCATCACGGGGCCTTGAAGATCATGTAGCAAATTTCCACCGGCTTACCCAAGGGAAAACTGGAGCAAACAGATACATGCAAAGGATGCACCCTGGGTAAGTATGCAAAAGCTTCCTTTCAAGATCGGGATAGTAGAGATGGAGCAATCCTGAAGCAAGTTCACTTAGATGTATGTGGACCATTCTCTACAGCCTCCATCGCTAAGCAAAGGTACTATGTTATTTTTATGGATGATTTTTCTAATAGATGTTGGATCTACTTTATGCAAAAGAAGGATCAAACCTACTTGAGGTTTTGTGAGTTTAAAGCCTTGGCAGAGAAAGAATCTGGGAAGAAAGTAAAAGCCTTGCATAGCGACAATGGTGGAGAGTATGTTTCCCAGGAGTTTAAAGACTTCTGTGCAGCAAAAGGAATTAAACGGTAATTGACGGCACCTCATAACCCACAACAGAATGGGGTGTCCGAAAGGAAGAATAGATCTATTATGGGAGCAACCCGAGCGATGTTGCATGACCAAAGCCTACCACTTCATTTGTGGGCTGAGGCATGAAATACAACAGTGTACCTTCAGAACAGAAGTCCTCATCGTATTATGGGGATGAAGACACCTATGGAGGATTTTTCGGGGAAGCGACCAGATGTGAGTCACTTCCTCATCTTTGGATCACCAGTTTTCTATCATGTGACCAAAGATGCTCGGAGAAAGCTAGACCCAACAACTGAGTTGGGGATACTTGTGGGGTACACTGATACACCTCACAACTATTGTGTGTTTCTGCCTGCCAGTCAGAGGGCCGTAGTGCACAGGGATCTGAAGTTCGATGAGCAGAGAGCCATGCGAGTGTTACTTGAGAGGGAGCTCAAGTTGCATGGTGATAAGGAACTTTTATTTCCAAAGGAGGAGGAGCCTCCTGATGATGTGGATTAGCCACATGTAGAGGATCTAGTAGTGGAGACCACCACTCCTAGAGAGTCTTCCAGAGACGGACGAAATCGCTCGCAGGAAGCTGACAGATTGATGCTAGATGCGAGAGAGAATGTGGGGTAGCCATCCTCTCAGCGCAGACAGAGGAGATCTCCCGAGAGATACACTGGCTACATGGCCCTGGTTGGGGAGTGTGTAGCGACCGAACCTTCTTCTTTTCAGGAGGCAGTGCAACAACCAGTCTGGGTTGATGCAATGGTAGAAGAGTACGATTCTATCATACGAAATAGTGTGTGGGATGTTGTTCCTAGACCTGGGGACAAGTCAGTGGTTAGTTCTCGATGGCTTTACAAGGTAAAGCAGGCAGCTGATGGCAGTGTTGAGAAACACAAGGCAAGGTTTGTTGCCTAAGGTTTCTCACAGGTTGAGGGGATCGACTACGATGAGACCTTTGCTCCCGTAGTAAGGTACTCATCTATCAGATCGATGCTAGCTCTATCAGCTCAGATGGGTTGGAAGATCCATCAGATGGATGTGAAGATGGCATTCCTCAATGGGAAGATTGAGGAAGAGGTATACATTGAGCAGCCTGAAGGATTTGAGACCTTCGATCGTGAGTCACATGTTTGCCGACTCAAGCAAGCATTGTATGGGTTGAAGCAAGCACCCCATGCTTGGTATACTAAGATCGACAGCTATTTCACCGGGTTGGGTTTCACCAAGAGTGAAGCAGATGTGAACCTTTACCACATCATGGTAGAAGGTGAGCCATTGATTATTGTACTTTATGTCGATGATCTGATTTTGATAGGTGATGATCAACTGATCAAATCTTGCAAGGAGGACCTTGCAAGAGAGTTTGAGATGAAGGACATGGGCCTCATGCACTACTTTCTAGGCATGGAAGTGTGGCAGAAAGATGGGGAAGTATTTGTGTCTTAAGGCAAGTATGCTAATGAGATACTTAGGCACTTTCACATGGAGAAGTGCAAACCCATGCAGACTCCTCTAGCTGGGAACTGGAGGAAGGAGGATGCTACTTCAGGTGAGGTAGTATCTGCTACTGTTTATCGGAAACTGGTGGGTTCACTTATGTATCTGGTGAACACACGACCTGACTTATGCTTTGCGGTGAACCAGTTGAGTCAAGCTATGGTTCAGCCTACCAAGTTGTTTTGGAAGGCAACGAAGCATGTGCTGAGATATCTTATAGGCACTACACAGTGCTTATTATGGTACAAACAGACAGAGGGAGTGAAGCTGCAAGGCTTCACAGATGCAGATTGGGCTGGTAGTCCATCAGACCGGAAGAGCACTTCTAGAGGAATCTTCAACCTTGGTTCAGCTGCAGTTTCTTGGTATAGCATGAAACATAGATCAATTGCACTTAGCTCAGCAGAGGCTGAATACATGGCTGCTAGTCAGGCAGCATGCGAGGCCATTTGGATGCGGAAGATTCTAGTGGGATTGTTTGGTCAGATGATGGATCCTACAGTGATATACTGTGATAATAAGAGTTGCATAAAACTCTCTGAGAATCTAGTGTTTCATGACAGGTCCAGGCATATAGATATCCGTTACCATCATCTACGGGATTGTGTGGTCAAGAGGATCATGATGTTGCAGTATGTTTTGACCGAGGAGCAGGATGTAGATATTTTGACTAAGGCATTGTCAAAATGCAAGTTTGAGTTCCATAGAAATAGGATCGGGGTCCCTGATAATCCCTTTCTCGTTGAGAGGGAGTCTTGAGATTTGCAACAAGAAATGCTAAAAATAGGAGATGTTAGAAATAGTACTGCTATAAATAGCCAGGCTATAAATAGAAGTTCAGCCATTGGAGATCTTAGCTACAATGGGTGAAAAGTGAAAGTGCTAAAAATAGCTTTTCTAAAAATAGCATTTCGGGATCCCTTCTTATTTTAGTCAGTCCCTGGACTAAACATAGGAAGTAATATTAACAACAGTTTGTAAATTGATTAATTAATTCATCTTGAGTTAATTAGTTAAGGAATTATGAACATGAAGTCTATGTGAGGACATGCAACAGTTTCTCCTTTGATTGAGGGATTTATCCATCAGTTAAAGAGATAAGGATGAGTTGTAATTAGTTGGCTCAGTTAACTGAGTCAAGTCCAGTTAGATTAATTTAACAGTTTGTTAAATTAATGAGAGTTCAGTTAGTTAATGCTTGCATGCATGTAACTACTATATTTTAGATAACTGAAGATTCACTCATGGATAACTCATGCATGTCAGTTCAGTCAGAGACCCAGTTGAGATCAGATGGAGGGACAATGTACTATCAGTTGCTAGGATATTCCTTGGTGAATATTCCTTGCATGCAGAAGGAATATTATTCCTTGAGGATTGTGCAGTTGGACTTGAGGGAATAGTGAGTGTGATGAGGCCAATTCACACATGTGATATCAGTGAACCCCAATCAAAATTGCGCAAGGAAATAGGAGGCTTGGAGGGCTTGAGGAAGATATATTCTGTCTATTGAGTCTGTGAGCAAGTGTTGTTTGATTGCAGAGAGAGTAGGATAGCTTGAGAGCTGATTCTTTTTGTAACTTGAACAAGATTTCCACTTGTATGATAATACAGAGTTGGGGTTTTAGGCTGGTGCTTTCCCCAGTGTTATATCTTTTGTGTTATGGTTGAATCCTTCTCATTCTCAGTTATATCTGTTCATGCTTGATGTTGCTCATGCTCGATTAAGCTTCCGCTCAATTGTTTGTAGAAGTAGATCAAGTGTTTTGCTTTAGTACATTGCATTACCAGGTGATCTACAGTGGGAAAATCTACAAAAGGTGAGCCCCTATGAGAAAGAGGATGAAGCCTCCTCCACTCTTTTGCCAATTATTGTTTGACGCTCCATCAAAGTAGGCCCACAACTTTGTTTGATCAATGATTTCTGTCTTGATCACTCTAGGGGGGACTAAGAATTTTTCTTATGGTAAATGACTTAAGATAGAGAGGGCTTCAATAACAATATGCTTAGGTACCAAAGGTTTGTACTAAAAAATGGCCTTGTTTTGTTCCAACCACACCCTCCAACATATGATTAGGGGAAGGGGTTTGATAGGATGACAACTGGGATTTGAGATCCATGCTTTCCAGGACTCCTCAAAGTCCTCTACTTCCGAGGCACTTGTGTGTCCTAGTGCATTCCTGCATTCTTTCCAAAACATGCTGATAGAAAGGGTAGGCCATGAATAGATGTGATGCATTTCAACCATTTTTTTTATATAAGGAACACCATCCCAACCTAATCATAAATATTCTTTGTGAGACGTTCCAATTGGAGACCTTCTTCTCCACTAGACATGACATTAGCAATTTGGATTTAGTAGGACACTTGGCTTTCCATACCACTTTCTACCACCATATTTGATTTGATAGGAGTCTATCATCCATTAGGGAGATATATCCAAGCTTAGGGGTATAGTTTCCTGTAGGGGAGATTCTCCAAATTAGTTCATCTTCTCTATGTGTTAATCTTATATGACGATTTGGCAGTGCATGCAGGTAGCCTGTCCAAACATCTCTCTACTCCTCCTCTAATCCCATATCATTGGAAGATAGCCATCCTTATCTCCATATAAAGGAATTTGTAGGGTTGGCAATGTGAACGAATTTTGAGTATCCTTTGTCGCTTAGAAATTATATTAAAGGGATGGGTAATGAGTGACTTTGACCACTACCAAGCCTGGGATCGAGGACAAGTCTCACTCTATCACCTCTACTAACCCTCCATGCCAACCCTTTGCCAATGATATTAAAATAATTGAGCAAAACCCTTTAGACTACTGAGATATTGGCCCTTGGCTTGTCAACCATTCTTATCCAATCTTCCAATGAGCACGAGGCTATGTATTTTTGGATGAATACCGATGTCCATAAACTTTGCATCAAGATTAGCCTCCATCCATATTTGGACCTCAATACTTTTGAATAAGAAGATGTCCTTTAGGCCCTAGCCTCCAAAGAGTTTTTGCATAGCAATTTATCCCATTTGACCCAATGTAACACCCTTGTTCCTACTTCCCAACCTATAAAAAAATTGATTAGATTCTTTTGATTTTTTCTAGGATACATTTGGGAATACATGCAAGAGATGTCCAACAAACGAGGAAGGATTCTAAGACAAATTTGATCAAGAATATACGACCAACCTTAGAAAGCCATCTTAGACACCAAATTTTCAATTTTTTTTCCATTTTGTTAATGAACAAATGCTAATCTTCCTTGCTGTAACAGTTTGGTTTAAGTTGAAACCCCAAGTAATTCGTGCCTTCCGCTAGAGGTTTAGATTCAAAAGGGGGGATCTGGGTGAAATGGAAAATCTCTTCATCTTCCAAATGGTGGTAGGATATTAGAGAGTTAAAGTTGTTTATGGAAATACGTGTGGCTTTTCCATATGAGGAGAGAGTCTTCAATAGTATGTTTATCTCTCATAGAGACCTATTGTAAAATATGAGAATGCCACCTACAAAGAGGAGGTGCGTGATAGCTAGTGTCGGGATAATGAGAGATCTGTGAAAGTCCTCAAGCCTTTTCACCTCTGTCAGAAGACACCTTTATTAAATTTTTATGGTAGACAAGTTTTTTACTCTAATATTTACAACGATGACCAACAATTATATTTTGTCGTTATTATAACTCATACTTTTGTGATACTAAACTGTTTTCAAATCCTACTTTTGAAAAGAAAATGTAATTTATCATATTAAATTAAAAAGCAACCCCCTCTCTCTCCTCTAAACAAAAATGTTCTATATTCTCCATCACCATTTTAACTCATAATATCATCATATTTCTAATAACATCCCTCAAAGTGCTCATAGATTTCCAAAACTACCTAACAATCATGAACGACATCTTTGATAACAGAGTGTTCAACTCTCTGTATTTCCAAAACTACATAACAATCCTGAAAGATATCTTTGATACAAAGTGTTCAACTCTCTATATATGTGATGAGAGATGAGAGTTAACCATTCCCATCTCCTCGTAACACGAACTCAATTTAGCGGCTTAAACACCACGGAGAATGATGGGTAGTTCAGATCTCCTTGGTATAATTGAGGCTACACACAAAGCTAACGTAGTCATCGAATCCTGCATCATAGACGATACCGGGATCCATGGCAGCACTGGATTCACATGACCCGCGCCTATTGCATACGCGTTTGCCGGTAGCCCTGTGGCGGAGTCGCGTATAAGTCGTTTAGAATTATCAAACAGCACTGCAGATGTCATGAGAGCCGATTTTATTGCGGCGGGTTCCACTCGGGATGCGCCCGCGCGTAGAAGCTCTGCGATGCCGATGACATGAGGGCAGGACATGGATGTCCCAGAGATTATGTTTTAGATTCTCTTATCGGATTTCAATCCGGTTGGTCCGACGTGGCGACCCATCAAGCAGCTAATATGTCGACACCCGGAGCGATGAGGTCCGGTTTAAGGATCTCCGAAATCACTGGATTCGGTCCTCTGGAAGAGAAGGCAGCTACCACAGGTGCTCGCACTCTACCAACCACGGTCAGGCCCTCTTTAGTGTTTGCTGTAGGATTTCTGGTGCTGTTGATATAAGCTTTAATGTCTTCACCGGATTTAGAATCGACGCAGGTGGCCGGTAAGAAATAAGCAAGGGTACACAAATCCGCTCCGAGTGAAGGATCGCTGGCCAGAATCATTCCCACACCGCCAGCTGGTTTCACTTCCAGTTCCATATCAGTCGCATCAACATCATATCCAAGATCGCAGAGCACAATTTTTTCCATTACCATATTGGGATCAAGCTCCCCGGTGCGCAGAGATTTGCGGACTTCTTAGTGGACGCTGTTTTGCCGTATACCAAAGGCAATTGTTTGTTGTCTAACGTCTTGCCTTTGTAAAGAGAGGAACCCCTGTAGCTTTTGCCGTTCCCAAGCACCACCCGAGCCGGGAACTCTCTGTCGATGCTGCTGGCGCCTATGGTTGTTATCCATGGTGCCGTATTCAGCATTGAAGAAGGGGTTGACCCGTTATTAGCGGCCGAGCACGCCACGAAAACACCCATTCTCAATAGCTCTGAGAGCTCCAATCGCTACGGGGTCGGAATAATAAGATAATTTACGCACCAAGTGACAACGATAGCAAGTCGACCCCGTCCGAAACAGCCGCCTCCATACCGGCAAGCACATCAGACACGGTGCAGTAACCCTGTAGCCAGCAAACTTTATAGACAGCCAATCTAGCTTTGGTAGCGATGCCTCTAGCTGCTCCTCTAGCGAAGCCAAAAAAGCTCGCGTCGGGCACCACTGACCCCGCCGCAGTAGAAGAAGTATGTCTACCATGGCCGTTGGCATGTCGAGGAAATTTCTATTCCTCATTTTGGTCGATAGGACCGTACTCGGCTTCAAATCCTTTGAGAAAGTAACGGGCTCCAATGAGTTTGTTGTTGCAGTAGGAAGCATTGAACTGAGTACCCAATTCACATTGTCCCTTCCATCTGGAAGACACCGGCGTAAGGCCGTGATCGTTGAAGCTCTTGCTCTCCGGCCATATTCCTGTATCCACGATGCCGACGGTAATATCGTCACCGAAATGTGACAGTGGCCATAGCCCATGGCTAGAGCTCAGCCCCAGGAATTCCGGGGTTCTTGTAGTGTGCAGTTGACAGAGGGTATCTGGATACACAGCCAAGGATCCATCCATATTATCAAGAGCTTGAGCCTCCGTGCTTGTCAACAAGGCTGCAAAGCCATCCATTACTGTGCTATACGTATATACCAATGCAATGGGATCCGAATTGGATCCTGAAACCTCATGTGGTGGAGACTCCAATGGTGTGGTTTCATGGATTTATCCATGTGAACGATGTACAACTGTTTTGCAGTTTTCCTGTTAACTTTCATCACCTCATGATCAGAGGTACCCAACGCGTTCGAAGTCGGGAGCTGTACTGCTAAAGCAACGATCAAGAAAATGAGTACTGCCATACCAAAGAACAATCAAAGGCGTAATACAGGTAGGATGCTACTGCCAACAAATTAAAGCTTCATCTCTGGCGCTTCAATGATGAGATTTATAGGGAATAGTCTGTTTACGATTCCAATTTCATCTCAGGCGCTTCAATGATGAGATTTATAGGGAATAGTCTGTTTACCATTCCAATATTTTGATCTGCGTGAGAAATGGTCAAACAATATACAGCGAAATTTCCACGAACACGACCTACGATGATGTAGCTATCGGTAGTTTAGCATTGCCTTGGTACCACACAAAATATATTTTACTTGAAACTTCCATGAACACGACCTGCGACGATGTAGCTATCGGTAGGTTAGCATTGCCTTGGTACCACACAATATTTTATATGAGATTTCCACGAACACGATCTGCGACGATGTAGCAATCGGTAGGTTTTGCCTTGCTACCACACAAAATATTTTATTTTCTCTAATGGCACCAAAAAATGCAAAAAAGACGCTGTGTGGAAATTAAGGTAAAAAAAAACTCATTTTTTTTTTATAATAGAAATGTTTGAAGCAATTTTATTTATTTATTTATTTATTTTTTGGTAAAAATGAATTACTACCATTATGATTATGAGATACTTATAAACTTGAAGTTTGACAATTGTAATTTGGATTTACAAAAATATTTATCAGATTTTATCAAAATGTTATTGAAATTTCTCAGTAGGGTTAAACTATTGGAAAAAAAATGCGCAGCAGGTTTTTAGTTAATTTTGAATACTAACTAGTGTTTTTTTCTTGGTGGTTAGAGAGAGTTGAAATTGTGTGGTGAGAGATGGCTTATATATTTTTTGGAAAGTGGTCGAATTTATTTATTATATAATTTAAATTTATGTTTTTTCTTTTATTATATATTTGAGGTTCTCTTTTTCACTGGGTATTAGTTTGTCTTTCACCAAAAATTTATGACACTTATCCATAGTTTAACATTAGGAATTCAATTTTTATTATTTATTTGTAAGGTGATTGGTTGAGGTCTTATTATGGGTTTTTATTAACTTCCATTTTTATTAATTACTATTTTTTTGTTTTTTGTTTATTTCTTTTTTATTTAACTTTTTTATTTTTTATTTTATCTATTATTTCTATTTTCATGAATTACATTTTTTCACAATATTTCCAATTTAAATGACTTATTATTATATTAAAAACATATTTTATTAGATTTAATTATAGACAATTATATATATTAATAAAAATAAAACACACACATATAGATATATGTATTTTAATATAAACAATATTAGTTAATCATATTTCTTGATTTTTGGTGATGACATTCAACAATATAATATTTTATTAGTTGTTTTATTTTTGTGATGAAATATTTGTCTTTGTTATTTTTTTTGTATCATTAAGCTATATTTAAGTTAAGCGAAGGTATAGTTTTTTTTTTTTTTTGTTTTTCAATTGGTCTACTCCTATTATTTATACAAAAATGTTACAGCAAGGCAACGGCCTCGAAGATTCTTGCCATGAAGTTGGCATTTTGCAAAATAATTCTTGGCATCAGCCAGCGGAAGACTTACAACAGAGTTTTTAACTTCCAGGAACATTGGCCATTCCAAAAAACTCCAAAACTGATATCCATTGCAAAAATACAGCGATCCATTGCTAACATAAACAAAACAATAACATACTCCAACATGTGAAGTGGACAGAGACCTGAAGCATGCACGAACACAGTGAATCAAAAGGGAGGCAAACTCCTTCTTCAGATGCAGAACAAAAACGGAGGCACGAGCTGGTTCATTCGTCATCTGAGGTAGACGGCTGTTCCTCAACGATCCGACACCCAAATTGATCTGAGTCATTTGAGTCAGACGGATGGACCTCTGAGCCTGAAGGCTCTCCTCTTGCTGGCGCGCTCGGACCTGCATTGGCTTCAGAATTCACCACGGAAAGGCCTCCTGTGACTTGGCACTGGTTAACATTTGGATTTGCCATCCTCTGATCTACGGGAACCCCAAGATGAGCCGCTCCCGAACCCCTGGCATTCTCACACTTTTCAATCGTTACCGAGACTATGAAGGAGGAGTTTTCCAGGGAACACGGAATGCGGAAATGGGTAGTGGGATGTGCATTATGCTCAGAGTCTTCGATCCTAACTCTGTAGAAATTTTGAATGATTTAACACATATTCAACAGAGATTATCTTGATCATGTACTATTGCGGAATACATACACAATACATAAGCTCCTCTACGTTGATCATCAATATAACAGCATCAATAACAATAAAACATTAAGAGCATTCACACATTAACACAGTATGTAACCAGCGGAAAGCATCTCGCTAAAAACCCCACACTATCTGTATATTAATGATTGAGACCATGTAACATTACAAAGTACAATGCTTATCACAAGCAATCCAGTACCAGCTCCACCTGTTACACACAATACAGCTAAGATCTGATCTCCAAATCTATTCCATTGCTTGCCTGCCTCCACTGCTCAATACCTGCTCAAGAATGAATGAGAATGGTCTACCAAACTCGTATTTCACCTCCAAAGAATCACTCACAATGTGTAAGACGTGAGCAAAAGCTACAAACTGGGCAAATACATGAGCAAACTCATTGGCATACTCAATCCCTTGATTGTGCAAGATCTGATGCACAACTATAGTCACAACTGATAGCAATCTGATTCTCTAACACCTGTCCCTGCTGAATTGAACATGCACTGACATGCAACTGAGTTAACTGATGTATTTTATAGTTGTATTATGAGTTAATAATTAGTTTAACAACTCATCATTAGTCTATTTGCAGTTAGACTAACTACAACTAGTTTAACCAAGTCAAACTGAACACAACTCCATCAACTCCACAATCAACTCCACCAAACTCAACTGATTGAGTTCTAACTGAAGTCATGCATGCAACAACTCAACTGACTCATAAGAAAAGCATACTTCCTTCTGACAGCTGCATGGGCCACATCTGTAGCTCAAACTGAAGTGCTCCAAGAGAATAAGATCAAGTTTATAGTCCAAATATTATTATGAGAAAATAATATTTGACTTTTCTATTTTTGACAGCCAGTCTAAAAATAGACTTTCATCACCCACACTGTGGTAACCCACACTTTGGTCACCCACATTGTGATCACTCACACTGTGATCACTCACACTGTGATCATCCACACTGTGATCAAAAATAGAACTTGCGCCATAATTTGCCTGCGGGCCCACTTAGTGAAGGCGACTCTTTTCACTAAGCTCCATCATCTTGTTGCAATCTCAACACTCCCTCTCGACAAGATATGGACTATCAGCAACCCCTATCCTGCCTCGGTGGTACTCGAATTTGCTCCTCGTGAGAGCCTTCGTCAGAATATCAGCATCCTGATCCTCTGTTGGAATGTATGAAAGCAACATGATCCTCCGCTGCACACAATCTCTGATATGATGGTACCTGATGTCAATATGCTTAGATCTATCATGAAATACAGGATTAGCCGAGAGTTTAATGCAACTCTGGTTATCACAGTAAATCACAGTAGGATCCAAATGAGAACCGAACAAACCAACCAGGATCTTCCTCATCCATATAGCCTCGCATGCAGCCAAACTTGCTGCCATATACTTGGCCTCCGCTGAACTGAGTGCCACGGATCTCTGCTTCCTGTTGTACCAAGAAACTGTTGTCGATCCAATACTGAAGACCCCTCCTGATGTGCTCCGTCTGTCCATTGGGCTCCCTGCCCAATCTACATCCGTGAAGCCACATAGCTTCACCTCATCCTCTTGTCTGTACCATAAACCATATCCCGATGTGCCTCTCAAGTAGCGCAATACATGCTTGCCCACCTTCCAGAAGAGCTTGGTAGGCTTAACCATAGCTTGTGAAAGCTGGTTAACTGCATAGCATATATCAGGTCGTGTATTGACCAAATACATCAACGATCCCACCAACTGTCGATAAACAGTGGCATCCACTTCTTCTCCCGAAGTGGCATCCTCCTTCCTCCAACCTCCAGGAAGAGGAGTATCAACAGGCTTGCAGCCATGCATGTTGAACTTCTCCAGTATCTCCCGAGCATACTTGCCCTGAGAAACAAACAGTCCACCACTGCGCTGCCATATTTCCAATCCTAGGAAATAGTGAAGGAGGCCCAAGTCCTTCATCTCAAACTCTGTAGCAAGATCCTTCTTGCATGACAGTATCAACAGCTCATCACCCGTTAGAATCAAATCATCAACATACAGTACAATGATAAGCAACTTACCCTCACCACAATCTGGTATAGGTTAGGATCCGCCTCGCTCTTGGAGAATCCAAGTCCTGTGAAATAGCTGTCTATCCGTGTGTACCAAGCACGTGGTGCTTGCTTCAACCCATACAGCGCTCTCTTGAGCCTGCACACATGCGACTCGCTGCTGAAGACCTCAAATCCTTCGGGTTTCTCAATGTACACCTCCTCCTCAATGACTCCATTGAGAAACGCAGTCTTCACATCCATCTGATGAATGTGCCATCCCATCTGCGCTGAGAGAGCAAGAATCGTCCGTATGGAAGAATACCTTGCGACAGGTGCAAATGTTTCCTCATAATCGATCCCCTCTATCTGTGAAAAGCCTCGGGCAACAAATCTTGCCTTGTACTTCTCCACACTCCCGTCAGCTGCCTGCTTGACCTTGTAGATCCATCTCGAACCCACCACTGATTTCCCTTCCGGTCTAGGAACAATCTCCCATGCACTGTTTCTGACAATAGAATCATACTCTTCCACCATGGCGTCTACCCATGCGGGATCCTCCACAACTTCCTCGAAAGAGGATGGCCCAATCACAACACACTTGCTCATCAGAGCCATGTATCCAGTGTACCGATCAGGTGACTGTCTCTGCCTGCGTTGGGCTGTAGGTGGTCCTACAACTTTCTCTGCATCTTGAGCTAGTCGCTCAGCTTCTGTCAAGCGCTTTCGCCCTCTGATGGTTGGCGCTGCATGAGTGGTCTCTTCCACTCCATGAACCTCGTCCTGTGGCTGATCCACGTCCTGAAGCTCATCCTTAGGAACTAATTGCTCCTCATCTGCATGCAAGTGTAGCTCCCTCTCAAGCGAACACTTCATGGCTTTCTCCTCCTGAAATTTTATATCCCGTCACACAACAGTTTTACCACTGTCTGGCAAATACACACGATAGTTGTGGGGCGTATCAGTGTACCCCACAAATATCCCAACCTCTGCGGTCGGCTCCAACTTCTTCCTGGCATCCTTCGTCACATGCATGTAAACGTTAGCACCAAAAATCCTCAAATGAGAAAGATCAGGCTTCTTACCAGAATAAGTCTCCTCAGGTGTACTCATGCCAAGTATCCTATGAGGACAACGGTTCTGCACATAAACTGCTGTATTGCATGCTTCCGCCCACAAGTGAAGGGGTAGGCCCTGATCATGCAACATTGCCCATGCAGCACCCACAATCGTTCTGTTCTTGTGCTCAGCTACCCCGTTCTGTTGTGGGTTATGGGGAGCTATGAGCTCTCTACGAATCCCTTCTGCCTTGTAGAAATCCTTGAACTCATCCGAGATGTATTCACCACCATTATTGCTCCTAAGAGCCTTCACCTTCTTCCCCGACTCCTTCTCGACCAATGCTTTGAATTCACAGAACTTTGAATATGTCTCGCTCTTCTTCTGCATGAAGAAGATCCAACACTTACGAGAGAAATCATCAACAAAAATCACATAATACATGTGTTTTGCTGTCGAAGCAACTGAGAAAGGTCCACACACGTCTGTGTGAATTCTCTCAAGGATCGTCGTGGCGCTACTATCCTTCTCGTGAAAGGTGGCTTTCACAAACTTCCCCAAAGTACACCCCCTGCACTGATCTGACTGCGCAAGTGTGCCTTTAGGAAGCCCTGTAGTGATCTGCTGCAGTATCTTCAAGGCTCCATGGTGAAGGTGACCCAATCTCCTGTGCCACAACTCGCCATCATCCCGGCTCACCAATCCTTCTGCCTTGCTCGCCATTGCTGCGCATCCATCTACATGCAACTGATAAAGGTTCCTCACTCAAACCCCTATCTTCCGGGTCTCACCAGTTGTCTTGCTGCGCAGGAAAGCCTTTCCCTCTCTGAAAACAACATCATACCCCTTGTCTTCTAACATCGCCACTGAGATGAGATTCTTTGTCAATCCTGGAACATGCATGACTTCCTTCAATATGAAGGGTTTACCAGACTCCCTCTCAAAGGAAATGGTACCGATATCGGTCGCACTGTATCTACCATCATCGCCCATCTCGATGTGCACTCCAAGATCTTTGTCCTCCAGATCAGAGAACAAATCTCTATCTCCCGTCATGTGAAAAGACGCACCACTGTCCAAGAACCATATTGATCCCATCACACTTGAAACCAAGCATGCGATCAATGAAAAATCAAGCTCAAACTGTGAGGCTAGAGCCTCTCGTGCTGAAGATCCAGCATCCTGCTTGTTCTTCTTCTTCTGTGGACAATTAGTGGCATAGTGTCCGTACTAGTGACAGTGAAAACACTTCACCTTGGACATATCCTGCTTCTTGCCTTTTGCACCAGACTGAGAAGCTTTCTTGCTCTTCCCTTTCTTTGCTTTGGCAGCCAAAGCACAATTCTCTTCATCAGCTCCCTTTGACGAAGATCCGTCCCTGGTACTCCGCCTGATCTCCTCCTGCACAAGATCTGACCATAGTCTTTCCCATCCTGGCAATTTTTCCCGACCATTGACAGAGTCCTGATAGAAATGCCAACTCTTCGGAAGACCAAGGAGAGCCAAGCTCACCAAGTCCTCATCATCGACAGTAACCCCCACACTTCCCAGCTCATCTCGACACTGAGTGAACTTCGTGAAATACTTGGGAATACTGTCACCCTTCTCGCATTTGATGTTTCTGAGTTTATCTTTGAGCGCTAGCTTCCTCTGATCGCTCTTGCTTTGGAATAATTCTGTTAATGATTTCCACATCAAATATGGAGTAGCCTTTCCATGGAGGCTGGACATAATGTGATCCTTCACGCCCTCCAACAGAATCCTTTGACATTTTGCGGTCTTCTTTTGCCAAACTTCCGCCTCAGCAGCATCAGTAGGCTTTGGGATATCCATATCTATGAACTCCTTCAGCTCGTTATCATCCAATATTGCCTCCATCCTGTCCTTCCATGCAATATAGTTTGAGCTGCCCTCAAGAGCATACTCCAATCGCAATCCATTGAAAGACATTGCTGCGTTGTCACCAAGAAAACACTGCTGCAAATTCGAATTCCACCAGCAACCAACTCACCGCCTCGGATCTAAGATTCGTGAGAACACAATATTTCTCGTACAGAGATTGACTGTATGGGAATTCACCGGATATCTCACCTTCCAAAGGAAGGATGAATCCATAGGCTGCCTGGCCCGATTACAGACTCTGCCTGAAGAAATAGAATGTAAACACTTCCTGAATAGTAGATCTGATGATCAACAGCTCTGATACCATGTAGAAACTTTTTCTACAATTATCTAGCTCGCTCTGATACCATGTAGAAATTTTGAATAATTTAACACATATTCAACAGAGATTATCCTGATCATGTACTATTGCAGAATACATACACAATACATAAGCTCCTCTACTTTGATCATCAATATAGCAACATCAATAACAATAAAACATCAAGAGCATTCACACATTAACACAGTATGTAACCAGGGGAAAGCATCTCGCTAAAAACCCCACACTATTTGTATATTAATGATTGAGACCATGTAACATTACAAAGTACAATGCTTATCACAAGCAATCCAGTACCAGCTCCACCTGTTACACACAATACAGATAAGATCTGATCTCCAAATCTATTCCACTGCTTGCCTGCCTCCACTGCTCAATACCTGCTCAAGAATGAATGAGAATGGTCTACCAAACTCGTATTTCACCTCCAAAGAATCAATCACAATGTGTAAGACGTGAGCAGAAGCTACAAACTGGGCAAATACATGAGCAAACTCATTGGCATACTCAATCCCTTGATTGTGCAAGATCTGATGCACAACTATAGTCACAACTGATAGCAATCTGATTCTCTAACACCTGTCCCTGCTGAACTGAACATGCACTGACATGCAACTGAGTTAATTGATGTATTCTATAGTTGTATTATGAGTTAATAATTAGTTTAACAACTCATCATTAGTCTATTTGCAGTTAGACTAACTACAACTAGTTTAACCAAGTCAAACTGAACACAACTCCATCAACTCCACAATCAACTCCACCAAACTCAACTGATTGAGTTCTAACTGAAGTCATGCATGCAACAACTCAACTGACTCATAAGAAAAGCGTACTTCCTTCTGACAGCTGCATGGGCCACATCTGTAGCTCAAACTGAAGTGCTCCAAGAGAATAAGATCAAGTTTATAGTCCAAATATTATTATGAGACAATAATATTTGACTTTTCTATTTTTGACAGCCAGTCTAAAAATAGACTTTGATCACCCACACTGTGGTCACCCACACTTTGGTCACCCACATTGTGATCACTCACACTGTGATCATCCACACTGTGATCAAAAATAGAACTTGCGCCATAATTTGCCTACGGGCCCACTTAGTGAAGGCGACTCTTTTCGCTAAGCTCCATCATCTTGTTGCAATCTCAACAAACTCGCCCTCTTCCCCTGCCCCTGCCACTTCTGGTGGCTGGATAATTGAAGCGATCGAACTCCAGCGCATCCGAGGATGGGTCCGAGGTGGCAGAGGAGTGCTGATGGGTGGCATGACCGCGAGAGCCGCCTCGCCTACTCCCCATTATGAGCCTTTCTCGCTGCATAGTGATAAACCGAGAAGTGACAGAGGGGCGAATGCACAGAGGGAGAGGATTGAAAAACGAATGCTCAGAGAGAAGTGGAGACGGAGCCTAGACGAAGCTATGAGCCCTTGGAGCCGGAGTTGAGTGGAAGACGAAGATGGAGAAGGCTCTTGAAACCCAGCCGAGATAGACTAACAGAGACGAACTAACAGAGAGGCTCAGAGTAGTGACCTTTATGGAGTTGAAGGCCTGCAATGGAACTGCGGGAGTGACGAACAGCTTGAGAGCCATCGCGCAGTTAACCAGGAGCCTGAAGGACAGCATTAATGCTGCCATTAATAGAGGTGTGCGAGACCAGCTCGCCGTCCCATAACCATAACCAGTGGCGCAATTGGGCTGCCACCTGCCCACTCGACGCGCCTCCATCGTACCCTTTAGCCTGTCAATCACCCGCATCCGGGAAAGCGAAGGTATAGTTACTATGTAGGTCGTGTTATATTCAAAACATATTTTAATAAATTTAATTATAAACAATTATATATATTAATAAAAATAAAACACATACATATAGATATATGTATTTTAAGATAAACAATATTAGTTAATCATATATTTTAATTTTTGGTGATGACATTCAACAGTATAATATTTTATTAGTTGTTTTATTTTTGTTATTTTTTTGTTTCATCAAATTATATTTAACCTAAGACGCAGGTACTAGCTACTATGTAGCCCTTTTATATTTTAAGTTTTAAATTTTAAACATTTATAAGAAATTTATTTTTCATTTTAAAAAATAGTGATTAAGTTGATAAAATATTTTTTTCAAAATTTTAATTTTATTAACCATAATTATGATTAGAGATATGATAGAAATATAACATTTCCAATCTTTTTATTTTTATTTTTAATTTAATTAAAAAAATGTTATGTATACTAATTCAATTTAATTAGAAAAAAGTTATGTATAGTAGTTTCTATTAGATTTTTATTTATGATATTAAACTCTACAGTTATTTTATTATATTTTTTAGTTGCATTTCTAAATGTATATATATTTAATTCATTTTGTAAATTAATAATAATAATAATTTAATTTTGGGGCAAAATGTAGATGGTAACAAAGTGTTCATTTAATACATTTCATGATATAAAGTTATTTGTTCAAATCTCTACAGGTAAAAATCCAACCATGTTAAGAGTTGGGGTGGCCTAAGCTAGATGTAATCTCTAGGTGATTTTTATAGGTTAAATGGCCTTGGGTCGTGGCTTCTCAAACCACAAATTAGTTGTACTAGTCATGTCAAAATAGCAAACCGAAAAAAATAAAATAATAAATTTACTATTCATACACAAAATGAAAGTGATATTTTCTTAACTTGCTCTTAAAAAGTGATTATAATTTGAATTCCTAGATATTTAATTACGAAAATTTCTGAAATGATTTTGAATAATTATTCAAATCCTAATTTATTAATATTTAATTTTAAATATGATTTTAATTTCCTACTAAATAAAAATATCAATTATATATATACTCATTTATTATAAATTTAATAATTTGATTTTCAAAATATTTATTAAATTTACATAAATTAATACTATTAATTTAATAAAAAACTCATCTATTAAGAAATTAATGAAAAATTTAATTCATCGATTCGTCATTTCCATATAAAAAAAAATTAATTCATCAATTCTTCCTTTCCATATAAAAATGATCTACATATATGAAAGTGATCTTCCTTTCCAACTTTACCATTAAAGTGTTATTTTAATTTTAATTCCTCAATATTTAATTTTGTAAATTTCTAAAATAATTTTGACTAATTTAATTTTAATATATAAATATATAACTAAAATTATATTAATATTTAATTTTATAAATTCTACAAATAATTTTGATTTTCCAATAAATAAAAATTATTAATTAAATATATGTATTCATTTATTATAGGTATAAACTAGACTGAACCTACACAAAACAAACCTACTTATTTATTGGAAAATAATAATAAATAAAAATAATTAATTTACTTAAAAACTTTCCTCTATTGGCGCAAAGGCTAGAACAGTGTTGAGACTGCGAGACAGGAAAACTGTTATCCTGCACCAGAACATACCTCGTGACATAATTAGAGAGAGCATGGAAACCAGGATGAGGTCAAGGGCGGCGGAGGAACTAACTATTGCAGCGGACAAAAACAGAGACAGGAAAGGCAAGGCTGTTGCGAAAGAGGAGCTTCCAGCAGAAATCTTTGAGATTGAGAATGATTCGGAGGATGAGGAACCTCGTCGCGAAGCAAACAGGAAGTATAAAGCACAGGGCAAAGCTACAGGCGATTGGGCCACCCGCAGTCTGACGAGGAACAACCAGCACCACAAGTGGAACACGTAAGAAGATACGGCAGGAGAAGAGGTGGTAGGGGAGTGGGAAGCAGAACGGATACGGGAGGTAAGAGAGGTAGGGGGCAAAGCAGGAATGAAGGGGACAGAGGAGAGAATCTGAAGCAGGAAGCGGGACCAGCCAAAAAAACAAGACGATCGATAGAGAAGAGAATTCACCAGGCTGAGAGGGCCTATCAGCAGAATACAAACCCAAAGGTCAGAAGAATTATTCAGAATTTGGAGGAGGAATCTTTACAAGCCCAATCTGATTCAGAGATGGAGGATTTAGAATTCTTACTGCATGACCCATGCAACACCAGAAGCAGAATGTCTCTGTTCAAGCAATCTCTCCACATTTACTGGGTAATGAAAAGGTTATTGGCAAAGGCATTAGAACAAGTTGCAACTGAGATGGTGGAAATAGCGCAGGGAGGCCCCGAATTGAGAAGGGAACTGAGGTTCATCCACATTTCTTTAGAGATGCAAGAGAAGAAACTGGATGAATTACAGCAGCTATTGAAGGGAGAACATCAGGGAGCAGACAGAGGAGCAAACCAGCAACTTGCAGCCGAGGATGTTTGAGAAAAGATATGTATATGAAATTACATAGTCTAGATAATTATAGTTTTTTGCATGTTCTAGATAAGGAAAAATGCTTTATGCAGATCAGTAGGATTAGGAATTCTCAGGACTGTTTAGTTCATCTTGCAGGGATAATCAGACTTTGGTCCTTTTATTTTTGGTCGGCCATTAAAAATTTTAGATGGCTAAAATACTCGGTTTCCCCACGAGGGCGAGTTAATGTTTTTTGATACTCTGTACTGTTTTGTTTTCTTTATAGTAATAGAAAGAGATCCATCTCAGCTTACAAAAAAAACAAAAACTTTCCTCTATTAAAAAAAAGTAATTAATAAATTAGTTCTTAAACTTTACCAACATCAACCATTATAATCCTTATCCAAAACTTTTTATTAAATTTTATCATCTTCATTCACTACAACCCTTATCCGCTAAGAATCCAATAAAAAAATAAAAATAAAAAATCCTTGACTTTGGGACCAACGGTCCATTAAACAAGAAATTAACAATGAAGAATTTAAAATCAGGCTCTTCATTAAACCCATCGTAGATAAGTCATGAAGAGTTTGTGCACGTGAGTGCACGATGTGGTGGCTGGGGCAGTTGGCTTTTGCATCCCCCAGCCGCGTTCGAATCCTGCGGGATGGTATCTCTTAATGCTACGGTGGTATTTGTAAAAATCTGTTTCCGTGACACACTTTGGCACTATTTGTAAAAATCTGTTTCTGTGACACGTTTTGGTAGTATTTGTAAAAATCTATTTTCGTGACACGCTTCGTCGATATGTGTATATTTACTTATCTGCTCATTTTGATAACATTTGTTGTATCATGATTCTTCAGCGGGGAATTTCTCCCCCAATGAAAAAAAAAAAAAAATCATGAAGAGTTTGTCATCAAACCCGTAATGGATGAAATGGATGAACTAAATTTAAAGATGTAACTTTATTAGAGCCGTGAACGTATAAGCAAGCTGAAATTAGTGTTCACGTGTTCACGTGAAAGAATGTGACTTCAGTTGGTAGTTTGCTTTTATTGCAAGTGCCAATAAATTTACTTTGACTACTCAAAGTTTGAGACTCTTCAAAATTTCAATTTGGTAGTTTGTTTTTACCATAAGTGCCAATAAACTTACTTTGAGTACATAAAGTCGTCTCCCCCTTACAAAATTTCAAATTTTGGCTTTGCATAGCTAACTTTTCAGGTTAGTGGTATTTATTTACTCCAATTACTTTATTTATAAATGTTTGTTTTATTTTGTTACTCATATTTTATATATTTTGAGTAGGCCTAATAGTTAAGAGTATGTGTTTTCTTTTAAGAAGTCATAGGATCAGAGGAGGGTAGAGTATGTATGCTTTTGTAGATTTAGTACATTGCGGGGAGGTGGGTCCCTTGTCTTACAAACAAAGGGTCTCATACACATACACCAATTTGGTGTCTGGCTTGGCGATGGGTCCCTTGTCCCACAAACAAAGGAGTCTCATACACCAATTTTGTGTTATGAGGAGGTGGGTCCCTTGTCCCACAAACAAGGGGCCTCATACACCAATTTGGTGTTTGACTTGGCGATGAGTCCCTTGTCCTGCTTGGCAGTGGGTCCCTTGTCCCACAAACAAAGGAGTCTCATACACCAATTTGGTATTGCGAGGAGGTGGGTCCCTTGTCCCATTAACAAGGGATCACATACACCAATTTGGTGTCTGACTTGGCAGTGGGTCCTTTGTCTTGCTTGGCAGTGGGTCCTTTGTCTTGCTTGGCAATGGGTCCCTTATCCCACAAACAAAGGAGTCTCATAAACCAATTTGGTGTTGCTAGGAGGTGGGTCCCTTGTCCCACAAACAAGAAGTCTCATACCCCAATTTAGTGTTTGACTTGACAGTGCGTCCCTTGTCCCACAAAAAAAAAATTCTCATACACCAATTTAATGTCTGATTTGATCGGGATAATGATAATGGTGATAATAATAATAATAATAATAAACTTTTTAAAATTTCTAAAATTAGATTATAGCAATAATAATACACTTCTAAAATTTCTACAATATCATAAATATAAAAGTGATTTTGTAAAATAAACAATTAATTATTAAATACTTAATTAATTTTATAATAAAAAATATTTTTATTTTTAATAAATTATATTTTCCCAAATATAAATTATAATTTATTTTAATTTATCAAAATGAAATAAAATCTTATCCTTAAAATTTGATCTCTACCTTTACCATAAGATATAAAGTAATGCCATAGACTTATTCCACAGAGTAATGTCGTGGGACTAATTAAACGGGGAGGCACAAAAAAATGTTTCAATGACGGACATGTATTGTAAACTATTTGGATTTATAGAGAAAAAGTAGCTTCCACAGTGTTTTCCAATCCCTAATGCCCATAAGAGAAGTATAGCTAAGAACGGTTTTGAACATCTTTTTTAAAGTTTGGTTTAATATGAGATGGAAAAAAAATTTATAATTCTTTTTTTTTAAGCTACGGTGGTACTCTTCTTTTTTTATTACTTTAAATCAAAAACAAAACAGTACATATTTGATTGACTTCAACTCGCCCTCTTGGGGAAACCGAGTTTTTCAGCCACCTAAAGTTCTTAATAGCCGACCAAAAATAAAAGTTCCAGATTCTGATTATCCATGCTAAATAAACTAAACAGTCTTGCATATTTCTATTTCTACTTGTATGCATATAGCGATTTTCCTCATCTAATACTTTAAGCAAACTATAATTATCTATACTATGCAACTTCATCAAAATTAATACATATCTATACTAATCCTCAGCTCCCTCCTTAGGTTGGGGACTCCTTGCGCCAGTTCTGCCATCTCTGTTGCAGCTTGTTCCAAGGCTTTAGCCAATAATCTCTTCATCACCCAATAGATATGCAGGGACTGCTTAAATATGGACATTCTGCCTCTAGTATTGCGAGGGTCATGGAGTAAAAACTCCCAATCTTCCATCTCTAAGTCAGACTGAGTCTGAAGCGAATCCTCTTCCATGTTCTGGGTAATCCTCCTGAAAAAATTCTATAATTCTTTAAATCATTAAAAAAAATGAAAAAAATGGAAAGTGATCGGTATTTAAGCATATCATATTAAGTCCGTTAACCCATGTAATTATAATTATATATATATATATATAATTATAATAATTATATATAATTTATAAAAGGTTAGTGTAATTTTTTTTATGTTGGAATTTTAAAAGTAAATATATTTAATTAATATAAAATTTTAGATTTTAAATATAATTATAAAATTTAAACGTGAAAAAATATTAATTTAATTAATTGTAAAAAATAAAAGAAGAGAGAATAAAATTGTTGAGAAATTCACTCATGAAATAAGGAGACAAATCAAATTATTCCTAAAATCTAATGATATATTATTGTTGAACACTAATAGAATATATATATATATATATATATATAGACTCTTTAGAAGGAATAACGAAATTGACTTAGTTGGGATTCCACTTGCATTCATTCATTACAACTCAAAAGTTCTTTCCCTAGTTGGTAAGCAAGTGAAAATTAGACTAAGAGACATAATGGTTAGCAAAACAACCTAAAATGGAGTGAACTCTGAGTGGAGTTATAAATCACTTATAATAGATTAATAACTTCCATACAAAAAAAACTAACCAGTTAAACTCTAAAATAGGAGTAAAAGTCAACCACTAAGGGAAGGAGAGAGAAAAATGGTCATAAGTTACTAGAAAGTGTAGGAATCTGGGGTGAATCAGTAATGATGGAAATCATATACTTTTTACCAAATTTAACTTCATTAAATATTCATCTACACTTAATCATAATAACCAACATAGATCTAGTAATCATAATAACCAACATAGATCCATCTTATGTAGGGATGTAACATTAGCCGAGAGGGATCAAATTTCTTCACTTCTTCATGTGCAAATTTTTTTAAGAGTGCAAAATACAATGTGTAATTTTTCATTGTTTAAATTGTATTTTTGAATGCAATATAGAGTATATATAGGACCAAATAAACATTTTAACCATAATTTTTTTTCATGATATATACATAGTTTTTTAAAAATGATATATAATATATACATAATTGACATTAAAATATTTTACATAACATGTACAAATATATATTTAATCACCGTAAATTAGTTAACATAAATCTTAAATAGTTTATCTAAATGTCCAAGAAATAACAACATGATAAGCACATAACCATCAAGATATTCATACACATGAGACAACAATGATTTTCGGTGGAAACCTTGGAGAAACAAAAACAACCCTACTTTTGTTGTTGTGCTTCTATTTTTTCTATTAATCAAATAATTTATTTGGAAAATTTTATCTCACCACCACCAAGAAGGAGCCACTACCTCTATAATAATTTAGCTGGCCACCACTAGTAAGGAGCCACTACAGTATCTTAGCAAGCCACCACTCGTCGGAGGCCCCATCCTCCTCAAACTCTCAGGGCCATGCTTTCATCTATTTTCAAACTGGACCCACTACAAACTCTAAGCTCATCAACAACACAATCTGCATACAAAGTTCTTCCACACACGCTCTGACTCAAACCCTCTCAACACATACAATACAGTAACATAGAATCAAACTTCACTCATCGAGCACATGGAGCAACAACATATGCTCAAGCTCCACTCGTACAAAATCCAACATGCATCCACCTATATTTGTCATCAAACTCTACTTAAACACCCATATATCAACGAAAAATATAAATAACATCAAACTCACTCAACATTACAAAGCTTCAACATAAAATACAACACATATATATAAATCCCTGCAACATAAAACACTTTGTTATATCTTCCCTGCGATAGAATTATGTCAGCACCCACATATTCAAACAATACTCAATAACTGCAACCACACTCTGCCTCAACCAAGTGCACTGTATAATAGACCCCTCACAAACAACTTCATTTGCACTCCACTATCTCTGCAATGCAACAAAATGCCCTCCCCTTCATTGCAATGTTTAACTAATCACATTACATTCAACAAAACACCAACATTAACACATGTCCACTATTATAAACAACTTAATAGACCCCTCACTATTAGGACCAAGTCCTCAGCCCTGGCTGAGCATGCGGGGAAGACTATGCATCATGTTTGTATAGAAGATGCTCAAGTCATTGCCAAAGTTGCGCATTTTCACCATCGCAAATTTAGAGAGGCCCTGGAGATTGAGAAAAGGCCGAACAATCTTAATAGAGATGATGGCTGGAAGATTAGCAGTTGTTGGGTCCCAGCCTTATCTTCCTAGCCTCCTCTTTCCCCTTTTGTTAGGTCTCAGGGTTTCTGTCTTCCCTCTCCTCAGGTTCTGTTTTTGGCGTGTTTGTCATGGAATGCATGAGTTTTCTGTTATTATGTAATCCCAGGGGTCATTTAAAATTAGATTAGATTTGTTGCATTGATATTTAATTCTTCTTCCCCCCCCCCCCCCCCCTTTTTAAACCTTATGAGTAATAACATGGTTAATTTAATATAAAAAAAAATTTAGTGAATAAATATTGATGTTTCAAGGATTATAAATTATTAAATTAATTATAAAAGGTGATCTAGTTTTACCAAATGACCCTTAGGTTTAATTGATAGTCAAGAAATTATTAGAATTGTATGATATACCATAACATTGAGTTAATGGTTATACATGCACTATAATTATGGTAATTTCATAATAATGATTTTACTAGGATTCTATTTATTATTTTTAATAATATTGAAATTATATATTATTAAGTAAATATAGATTATTTAATGGACCTAATTATCGTATAGAACTTATTAATTTAATTTAGATTGGGCTATTACAGTTAAATAATTAATAAAAATGATTTATTAGTTTACCATTGGACCCTTAGATTTAAACAATTATTTTTAAATAAATACACAAGTTACCTAGTGTAATAAAATTCTATGAATAATAATAGTTTAATACTATTTATTTATATTTAAATATAATTTGGGAATAATAATAAATATAGGTTAGATGAAGATATAATTTATTAATGACCTTTGTATTTAGTTTACCATTATTTAGTTTACCATAATGACCATTATATCTAGTATTACCTTTGAACCCTTAGATTTAAACAATTATTAATAAATAAATACACAAGTTACCTATTGTAACTAATTTCTAACAATAATAATAATTTAATACTATTTATTTATATTTAAATAAATTGGGGAATAATAATAAATATAGATTACTTAATAAATATGAAGATATAATGACCATTATATTTAATCAATAAGAATTATTGTATTATTCAATTAACGAATAATAATAAATTATATACTTCTACTAATAATAAAATTAAGGGTTTGACTATGATCATCAAGTCAAAATTAGCCGTTGCATTATAGCCGTTGGAGTCTCTGCACACCCTATTTAATCAAGCTAAACCAGATTAGTTCTTCAACTTGTCCTGACGATGAACCACACTGGTTGGTTCGAAATGCGTCGACAAATGATTGATTATGTGATTTTGCCGAAGATTATCTAAACAACTTGATGCTTTGTCATCCAATACAATGGACAAATGTATAATCTCACACACAAAATATCTCTAGCCAACACATTCAATTCAAATCACACTCATTCTTCAAGTTATGTTCATTGTATCTATGGCTTCATCATCGATTTGAAGATACACATGTGCACATAATATCCATACTCCGTTACAGGAAAAATCAATGCACCTCCTCTGTAGATAAACTCAGTTATATGTGCTCTATTACAGATGTCCATTTTAATTACATATGCATAGGTACACTCAAATTTTTCCATGTTGAAAAATGTAGCAAGAAAGTATCAATTTGATTTTGCCTTAGTCAAATTGAGAAAATTCGAATTTCCACATCAACAGACATTTTGGAGGCAATTAACCTGTGTGACATGGCTCTTGTCACTCAATTAACTCAGTAAATTCGAGTTAGAGGGTTTCGAGTTCAGTTAAGCATGTGTGATTGCTAATTTGTAGTAATCAAGGTTAGTTATTTCCAGTTGTTTTCAGTTAAACTAGTTCTAACAATTGATGGAACTAGTGGAAGGTCAATTGTGCACTGGGACAACAATCTAACTTAGTGATCATCCAGTTTTTGATCAATCAACCCAAAATAACGAGTGCATGCAGAGCATTCAAGTTCCCCAGCTGTGGTGGAGATTCCAAGGTAGTGTAACATCAGTTGTAGACTAGTCTTGAGTGTACAGGTGTTGCATGCAATCAGATGATCAGCCTTGGGAATTGCACAATCAATTGGAGAAAAATTCCTAAATAATAGGGGCCTAATTCTTCAAGAATTGTACAAGGAAATAGGGGCTCAAGTAAAGGCATAAATTGATTAAGTCTGGGTCAGATATTCTCATTGAGCAAAGAGATAGGTTATTCACTTACATGTTGAGCTCAAAGCAAGCTAGAAATTACAATACATTATCTATTCATTTGATTAATGCAAGAAAACTTAAGGGGTTTTTAACAGTTTCTTTCCCCTAGAAAAATACTATGCATGTGTGTTATTTCTTATTGCATGTCTGAGATTGTTGTTCTAAATTGTGAATTAATTTCTGCAGAGCAGTAGAGTAGAATTGTGTCTCTTGATTTAGATTAAAATTTCTTGAGCAATTGTAATTCTACACCATATTTCTACATGGTATCAGAGAAGGATTCACATTAGAACATGAATTTCGAATTTGTTCCTCAGGAGGTTCGAATTTGCAGCTTCAGTGTAGCAGGATCTCTTCAAATTTGGGAAGATGACCTTCAATGGGCTGAGATTAGAGTATGCCTTGGAAGGTAGCTTGAATTTCATTGCATGGAAGGATCGCATGGAGGTGGTGCTTGATGACAACGAATTGCTAGAATATGTCAAGATAGGCATTGCAAAATAAGGATCAACTAATGCCGAAAGCCTAGCTCAATGGAAGAAAGATGTAGCCAAGGCGACGAGAATAATCTTGGAGGGAATGTGAGACCACATTGTCTCAAATCTCGATGGGAAAGAGACTCCCTTTACAATGTGGAAGGCACTGGCAGAGATGTTCAAGAATAACATTGACCATAGGAAACTGGCCCTCAAAGGCAAACTTAGAAATATCAAGATGCAAAAGAATGACATTATTCCACAATATCTTGAAAAATTTACACAAGTTCATGATGAGCTTGGAGGAATTGTTGTGACTGTTGCAGAAGATGACATAGTTAGCTTAGATATTCTAGGCCTTCCCAAAAGCTGGCATAGCTACCACAACTCAATGAATGGAAGGGAAAAATTACCGAAGTGGGAAAGGTTGTGGTGACTTGGTTCAAGAAGAGTTTAGGAGAAATAACCAGGATGGAACTTCATCCAAAGCAAATGATGAAGACAATTTTGCATTGGTTGGAAAGGGAAAGAAGGGAAAAGGGAATAAATCTCAAACCAAACTAGAATCCAGCCAAGGGGACAAAAAGAAAGACTTGTCCAAAATAAAATGCTTCAATTGTCATGAATTCGGGCACTATGCTACGAAGTGTCCACACCAAAAGTCTAACAAGAAGAACTCAAGAGGATAAATAGGTGAAGCTTTGGCTTCTTGACTTCACCCTTATCGCATGCATGGCCAACATAGTGATGGGGAGTGTGTGGTACTTGGACTCCAGTGCCTCATTCCGCATGAAAAGGTGTAGAGATTTTTCAGTGACCTAGAGGAGAAATATCTCCAGATGCACATTGAGTTGGGGGACAACGGAAGGTACAAAGCTATCAGGATTGGTACGGTAACCTTTTAGAGGGATTTGGGTTCCCCTCTTTGCCTCAAATATGTCATGTTTGTTCCATGCCTAAAGAAGAATATCATCTCTATAGCTATTTTGGAAGACCATGGTTACAATGTGATCTTTAGCAAAGGTAAATATTTTCTCGTACACATAGCCAATGGATAGGTGAAGCAGATCGAGGTTTTTGTGAAGAACCTGTAAAAGTTGGATGTGGAAGATTGTGCTGCATTAAGCAATAAGGCAAAGAAAGTGTAGATTCACGATGTCGGTGAAATTTGGCATAGGAGATTGGGCCATTTGCATCATGGCACCTTAAAGATCATGTAGTAAATAACCATTGGCCTCCCCAAAGGATCACTTTAGCTGCAAGATGCCTACAAATGTTGTACCTTAGGGAAGTATGTAAAATCCACATTCCATGATTGAGACAACAAAACACATGCAATCTTGGAAAGAGTCCACTCTGATGTTTGTGGACCTTTCTCGACAGCCTCTGCTGCGAGACACAAATATTTTGTTATTTTTATTAATGATTTCTCAAGGAAGTGCTTGATATTATTCATGCAGAAGAAGGATGAGACATTCTCAAAGTTTGTAGAGTTCAAGGCACTAGTTGAAAAGAGACTGAAAAGAAGGTGAGTATGATTCAAATGTCCCCAAGGATTTCTATGCAAAAGAAGGCATTCGAAAAGAGATGACAACACCCCACAATATAATGGGGTAGATGAGAGAAAGAATCGTAACATTGTTGGAGTTGTGAGAGCTACGCTACATGACCAAGGCCTGCCACTGCATTTGTGGGCAGAGGCATGTAACACAACAATCTACTTGTAGAACCAGATTCCTCAAATGATTATTGGTATGATTACACTAGAGGAGGTTTTCTCGGAGAGAAAGTTGGATGTGTCTCACTACATGATTTTTACTGCCATGTCTCCAAAGTTTCGAGGAAGAAGCTTGAGCCGAAAACAGAGTTTGGAGTTTTTGTGGGTTACATTGAAACTCCACACAATTACCATTTGTACTTACCTTCCCTCAAAATGAAAGTAGTACAAAGGGATGTAAAGTTTGGTAAGGAGAAAGCGATGTGGTGCTCTCTTAAGAGTCAACGTCAGACCCACCGGAAGAGGAGATTTTAGCTCCAAAGTAGGAGCCTTAGGAAGTTGTGGAGAAGCCATGATTCGAGGAGTAGAGAGGAGGTAGAGTGGAGACATCCGCTCAAACAAAACCATCAAGAGAAGGTAGAAAAAGAACCAGGGAAGCTGAAATATTGGTGCATGATGCGAGGGAGAATGTGGGAGCTCCTTCAAATTTGCGTAGGCAAAGGAGGTCACCTAAGAGGTACACTAGCTACATGGCTCTAATGATTGAGCTTGTAGAAACGAGCCATCCTCTTTCGAGGAAGCAGTAGAAAAACTTGTTTGGGTTGATGTAATGGTTGAAGAATATGAATCCATTGTAAAGAACAGTGTTTGGGAAGTGGTCCCAAGACCGACATAATGGGGTAGAAGAGAGAATGAACTAGAGCATTGTTGGAGCTACTAGAGCTATGCTACATGAATAAGGCCTACCATTACATTTGTGGGCAGAGGCATGTAACACAATAGTTTACTTGCAGAACTAGAGTTCTCATCGGAGAAGGTCTGATGTGTCTCATTTCAAAATTTTTGGAACCTCTATTTACTGCCATGTCTCCAAATATTTGAGGAAGAAACTTGAGCCAACAACAAATTTTGGAGTTTTTTTGGGTTACACTAAAAATCCACACAATTACCGTGTGTACTTACCTTCCCTCAAAATGACAGTTGCACAAAGGGATGTAAAGTTTGATGAGAATAAAGGTATGCGATGCTCTCTTGAGAGGGAGCTTTAGATCCCACTAGAAGAGGAGATTTTAGGTCCAAAGGAGGAGCCTCAGGAGGAGTCTCAAGAAGTTGTGGAGTAGCCACAAATGGAGGATAAGAGAGGAAGCAGAGTGGAGACATTTGCTCAAGAAAAACCATCAAGAGAAGGTAGAAAAAGAACCAGGGAAGCTGATAGATTGGTGCAGGATGTGAGGGAGAATGAGGGAGATCCTTCAAATTTTCATAGGAAAAGGAAGTCACCTGAGAGGTACACTTTCTACATGGCTCTAATAACCGAGATTGTAGAGACTAAGCCATCCTCTTTCACGGAAGAAGTAGAAAAACTTATTTGGGTTGTTGCAATGGTTGAAGAATATGAATCCATTGTAAAGAACAATGTTTGGAAAGTGGTCCCAAGACCGACATAATGGGGTAGCTGAGAGAAAGAACTGATTTTTTTTTAGATAAGCTAGAGCTATGCTACATGACCAAGGCTTACCATTGCATTTGTGGGAAGAGGCATGTAACACAACAATCTACTTGCAGAACCGGAGTCCTCATTGGATTCTTGGTATGATTATAATGGAGGAGTATTTCAAGGGGAGAAAGCTGGATGTGTCTCATTTCGAATTTTTTGGAGCCTCTGTTTATTGCCATGTCTCCAAAGATTCAAGGAAGAAACTTGAGCCAACAACAAAGTTGGGATTTTTGTGGGTTACACTGAAACTCAACACAATTACCATGTGTACTTACCTTCCCTCAAAATGGAAAGTGTGTGAAGGGATGTAAATTTTGATGAGAAGAAAGCGATTTAGTGTTCTCTTGAGAGGGAGATTTAGATCCCACCAGAAGAGGAGATTTTAGCTCTAGAGGAGGAGCCTCGGGAGGAGTCTCAAGAATTTGTGGAGTATCCACAAATGGAGGATTAGAGAGGAGGCAGAGTGGAGACATCCACTCAAGCATAACCATCTAGAGAAGGTAGAAAAGGAACCACGGAAGTTTATGGATTAGTGTAGGATGCGAGGGAGAATGTGGTATCTCCTTCAAATTTGCGCAAGAAAAGGAGGTCACCTGAGAGGTACATTGGCTACATGGATCTAATGACTAAGCTTGTAGAGACTGAGCCATCCTCTTTTGAGGAAGCGGTAGAGCAATTTGTTTGGCTTAATGCAATGGTGGAAGAATATGAATCCATCATGAAGAAAAGTGTTTGGGAAGTGGTCTCAAGATTGACAGATAAATTAGTTATGAGTTCAAGATGGATCTTCAAGGTTAAGCATGCAGTAGACAAAATCATAGAGAAGTATAAGGCCATATTTGTGGCCAAAGGATTCTCTCAAGTTGAGGAATTGACTATGAGGAAACCTTTGCTCATGTAGCAAGGTATTCATCCATTAGATGAATTCTTGGATCAGCTATGCAGATGGGCTGGAATATCCACTAGATGGATGTAAAAACAACATTTCTTGATGGTTTTATTGAGGAGGAGGTGTACATCAAGCAACCATAAGGTTTTGAGAAATTTTATTGAGAGTCTCAGGTGTGAAAACTCAAGCAAGAATTGTACGATCTTAAAAAAGCACCCCATGCTTGGTACACCAGGATCAATAAGTATCTCACTGGTTTGGGCTTCACCAAAAGTGAAGCGGATGCGAAACTCTATCATATCTTTGTAGAAGGTAAACCACATATCATTGTTTTATATGTTGATGATTTAATATTAATAGGTGATGAGTAGCTGATCATCTCGTACAAGGAGGTCCTTTTAAGGGAATTTGAAATGAAGGGCATGGGTCTCATGTACTACTTCCTTGGGTTGGAAGTATGGCAAGGCGATGGAGAATTGTTTGTGTCTGAAGGTAAGTATGGCAATGAGATATTGCAGATATTTCACATGGAGAGTTATAAACCCATGGAGACACCTTTAGTGACCAATTGGAGGAAGGAGGATGCCACTTCAGGTGAAGAGGTTGATGCTACCATTTACCAGTAGCTAGTGGGTTCACTAATGTATCTTGTGAACACACAACCATATATGTGCTATGCAGTTAACCAACTGAGCTAAGCTATGGTTAGGCCGACTAAATTGTATTGGAAGGCAACGAAACATGTTTTATGGTACCTCAAAAGCACTACCTAGTATGGATTATGGTACAAATGAATAGAGGGAGTGAAGTTGTGTGGCTTCACAAATGCAGATTGGGCAGGGATTCCATCAGACCGAAAGAGTACATCAGGTGGGTTTTTCAGTGTTGGGTCCATGATAATTTTCTGGTACAACAGGAAGAAAATATATGTGGCGCTCAACTCAACAGAAGCAGAATACATGGTTGTAAGTCAAGTAGCATGTAGGGCAATCTGGATGAGAAAGATACTTGTGGGACTGTTTGGTTAGATGATGGATTCAACTGTAATCTATTTTGATAATCATAGTTACATTAATCTCTTTGAGAATCCAGTATTTCACGATTGATCCAAGCATATAGATATCTAGTATCATCATTTACGGGACTGTGTGCAGTGGTGAATAATGTTGCTACAATACATTCCGACAAAGGAACAAGTTGCTGACATCTTGAACAAGGATTTGTAAGAGGGAGGTTTGAATTACGTAGGTGTAGGATAGGGGTGGTTGATAATTCATTTCTTGCTAAGAGGGAGTGTTGAAAAGTGTAGCAAGAAAGCCTTAATTTGATTTTGCCTTAGTCAAAATGTGAAAATTCGAATTTCCACATCAACAGACAACTTGGAGCCAATTAACTTGTGTGACATGGCTCTTGTCACTCAGTTAGCTCAATAAATTCGAGTTAAAGGGCTTGGAGTTTAGTTAAGCATGTGTGATTGCTAATTTGTAGCAATCAAGGTTAGTTATTTCCAGTTTGTTTCATTTAAACGAGTTCTAATATATGATGGAACTAGTGGAAGGTCAGTTGTGCAGTGGGACAATAATCTAACTCAATGATCATGCATTTAATTGATCAATCAACCCAAAATAGCTAGTGCATGTAGAGAATTCAAGTTCCCCAACTGTGGTGGAGATTCCAAGGCAATGTAACATCATTTGTAGAATATTCTTGAGTGTACATGTGTTGCATGTAGTTAGATGATCAATATTGGGAATTGTGCAATAAATTAGAGAAAGATTCCTAAATAGTAGGGGCATAATTCCCCAGGAATTACACAAGGAAATAGGGGCTCAAGAAGAGGCATAAATTGACTAAGTCTGGGTCAGAGCTTCTCATTGAGCACAGAGATAGGTTCTTCACTTGCCGGTTGAGCATAGAGCGAGCTAGTAATTGTAATAGATTCTCCATTCATCTTATTAATGAAAGCCAACTTAAGGGGCTTTTAGTAGTTTCTTTCCCCTAGAAAAATATTGTGCATGTGTATTATTTATTATTTCATCTCTGAGATTGTTTTTCCAAATTGTGAATTGATTTTCGCAGAGCAGTAGAGTAGAATTGTGTCTCTTGATTTAGATTAAAATTTCTTGAGAAACTGAAATTCTACACCATATTTCTACATTCCAATCATGATATGTCCCACAATGATCTGGTGTTGCCTCTCACTCTCAGGCTTCATATGTAACCAAAGGATTTATCTTTGTAATCAAATAAAAAACCATGTGCTTACCTAAATATACATGCTCTCAGTATTATTTTTACAACCTCCATGTGTAGGTCCTATAATAAAGTCTTTGTCATATGCACGTTAGGGGATATACACTCTGGTCCCTTTGATCTATGCTTGTTTTCAAAAATCAGGAAAACTGACTCCTTTTTCGATCTACGAAATAGTAATTTAACCAAGAAGCACCCAAGGTACATGTTGGAACAGATCAAGTGCTCACATTAAACTCATCCTACTCTCTATTCAACCAAATCAACCCATTACATGAAGGATATCAACAATTAACGCATTCACACCAAACTGATGACCAATTGAATATGATAACTGGAAGATCAGATCAATTGAACTCTAATTCGAACGTTCCATTAAATATCATGAGAAATATCTCTAGTTTGGGATCATGGTTTTTAATTTATGACCATTTGCAAAGACATATGTTAGTTTTCCATTGCACACTCTTGCAACTTTCCTCCAACATGTTAGGCATTAACAACATGCAAACTAGCTTGACATCAATGCCAACCAACCATTAGCCATAATTCCAACAATCTCCCCATTTGGCATTGATGGTAACCTCTTGTAAACACCAGGTCACCTAATATTCCTTTTCCCCCCTTTGACATCAATGGAAAAGGGAAACATTCTGTAAGCTAGAGTAGCATGCCAACACTTGCCTCAGTCATAGTCTAAGCCTCAATAAAATTACTTTATAAGACTTCGACAATAAGTACATGGAAATTCTTGGAGGCTTGCAACATGATATCAATTGATGCAGGTGGATATTGGTGGCCACCCACCTATTCCACTTGGACCCCCACCATTGTTTCTTTCAATTTCCTTAATTATAGCACAATTTACTATTTTTGGCAGTTTTCTGTGTCGTGAACTTCTGGAGCTGTTTTGAGGCCCTAAACAACGCTTTTTTGGAAAACAAGCAAAAATGTATTGTATAATGGGGGTTTTCAGTTGAAATTTGTAATCCTCTGATAGATATTTCTAATGAGGTATCATATGCATCAAACATAGATCGTATCCCAATGTTATGACCCCAGGAAGTTGATCTACCAATTTACCCTAATGCGGCCCATAAATTTTTGTCACTTCATCTCCTAGGGTTAGGTTTTTGGATATTTAAGGGTTTCCATTATTTCTCAATAATAAATAGGCCTTCGAGCCTAATTATCACACAGTTCAGAAGGCATGTAGCCACCACATCTCTTCTTAGAGATAAGCTACCATCGCTTGAGCTAGTTTATTTCTATCCTGCATCTAAACAATTTTTATTACTTTGTTATTGGTGAATTGAAGTTATGTTTTCGTTGTAGCTCTATGCTTTTGTTTATATCTGTGTTTCATTTTTTTCCTTCATAAATCTGGATCAGTGGTATCAGAGCAGTTTTCTCTTTCTCTGTTTTTTTGTGCGTCCCCAATGAGGTCACGGTATAAGGAGTTGGGACTTGAACTGGTTGAGCCTTTACAAGACCGTCCCCACCAACACCGACGACCTCCCATGGCTGAAGAAAATAAAGACGAGGGAGCAGGGGATTTTATCGAACTATTGCTCGAAGCAGACCTCAAGCATGAAATGAATGAGATGATGGACAACTTTTGTTGAAGATAATGGAGAATATCCTAGAATAGGTAGAGTTGGTTCACGTAGCCTCAGGATAGGAATTAGTTTCTATTTCTTAGGATGCTGTTCTAACTTCCCTAAAACCATGTATTCTATTTAATGTGTAATGTTGATGAACAATGCAGAGCGTTCTGCAGAGCCAGACTCTCTTGGTTCAGACTCTCTTTCGTAGAGCTGACCAGTGGGTTTTATTTTAATACAAACATTGCCATTTTTATCATGGTATCAAAGTGTTAGGGCTGAGGAACCTGTACGCTAGCTGGTGGGTGGTTCTTTGAACCGAAATCGTCACAGGTTTTGAGTGGATAGCCGTGACGATAGCACTATTACACTTCTTGAAATTTTTATTTTTCGATCGTTACAGTTTTTCAGTGTACAGCTGCGACAATCTCAGAAAATTGATGTAAAACTACGATAGTCTCAGATATTGGGCATATATCTGTGACGACGTCTCAGAAAATTGATGAATATCTACGACAGTCTCGGATATTGGGCGTATATCTGCGACAATTGTGTAAATCAAAGAAACTGCATGAGGGAGCCAAGAACAAGGCTGTAGCTATCAGAGAAGCTGAGTGGGGAAGCCAAGAACAAGGCTGTAGCTGACAACAGGAGGTTGTCTAGAGGCTGAGAAGAAAGCCACGGTGATTTGCGCATGTGTTGCGAGATCAAACAACAATGATATGTCTCTATCACAGATCTGGGGTAAATTTAACATCTTTTACCTGTCGAATTTTTTTTCTTTCTAAATTGCCAAGATGAATAACAACATATTTGAAGCATGCATGAACGAGCATAACAAGATTGATGGTTCCAATTATGCAAATTGGAAGTTTAAGATGCAGACTCTGCTAGAAGCGCAGAGTGCTTGGACGATTGTGAATGGGGATGAGCCGAGGCTCGTAGCTGGATCAACATCGGTCCCAGATTGGGAGAAACGAGAAAGCAGAGCAAGGAAAATGTTAAAGATTTCAGTGAAAGACTGCATTATACCGCACATCAGAGAAGGTAAGTCAGCTAACGAGATCTGGGGAATTCTGAAGGAATTGTACGAGATCAGAAATTCAAATTTTCTTTGTTCCTAAAGAGTAAGATTATGTCCATGAAGATGGAGGAGAATGAAACAATTGCTTCATTCGTAGCAAGGATCAAGGATTTGAAAGCCAAATTATCAGATATTGGTCATACAATGGATGATACAGATCTTATGACCATTACAATGAATGGTGTCACTGATGATTATTAGATGTTCATCACTGGGATCAATGCCAGAGAAAAGATCCTGCATTTTGAAGAGTTGACAGGTATACTGATGTAGGAAGAAGAGAGGAGATCGACTCTGAAGCCCCAGAATGTTGATCTTGCATTGATGGCGAGGAAAAACTTCCACAAAGGGAAAGGAGGTCCACAACAACAAAACAGAGCAAGTTCACAGAAACGGTCAAATCTGACCCAAGGTATGCATCCAAATAAAAACTACTCTGAAACTAAATGTTTTTATTACGGAAAATTAGGTCATATTTCCAGGGAGTATAGGAAAATGAAGTATCATGAAGAACAGAAGAAGCTAAAGAAACATGCAGGTCATCTTGCGAATGGTGATCAGGTGCAAAATTTGAGGTTGTTCATGGCAGATCGTGATGAAAATGTTGATGCAGACATCTGGTATGTAGATTCAGGAGCGTCAACGCACATGACAGGGAACAAGCACTAGCTGGAGGATTTTAAAGAGATCAACGAAGGCGCACATATTTAACTAGGAGATGACAGAAGTCATCAAATCAAAGGATGTGGGAAAGTTTCTGTCATTCTACCTGATGGTATTATTAAACAAATTTACAATGTAATGTATGTGCTTGGCATAACAAAGAACTTGATTTCTGTATCAATGATTACAGATCAAGATTTGAAAGTTGAATTTTTAAAATCTAACTGTTACATTAAGGATCTGCTAGATGGAATGAAGACAATTGCTACAGGGATCCAAATGGGAGGACTGTACAAGTTGGATGTGAGCCTTGCACTGGTTCAAGCATTGACAGCAGCGAACCTAACTACAGAAGAGCTTTGGCACCAGAGATTCGGCCACATCAATTACAATGATTTGCTGTTACTATAGAGGAAAGAAATGGTAAGAGATATTCCTATGCTAAAGCAAGTACATAATGATTGCGATGCTTGTACTTTAGGAAAAATGCATAGAGAAGAATTCCTTGTTAGAGTAGAAAAGAAACAGAAGGATATACTGGAGTTAGTGCACACAAACCTTTGTGGTCCCATGCAGACAAAATCATTAGGAGGTGCAGTGTATTTCCTACTGTTTATTGATGACTATACGAAGTTTTCTTGGGTGTATTTCTTAAGTAAGAAGAGTCATACATTCGAATACTTTAAGCAATTTAAAAATATGATTGAAAGACAAACAGGGAAACAGATAAAAATTCTCCACTCTGATCAAGGGGGAGAATACAGGAAAGATGAACTCATCAGATATTATGAAGATCATGGAATTTTGCAGCAGTTTACAGTACCCCATACTCCACAGCAGAGTGGAGTAACAAAAAGGAAGAACAGAACTTTGGTGGACTGTGCTAGAAGTATGCTTAAAGGTAAGAATATTTCAAATGGTTTTTGGGTTGAAGTAGTGAATACTACGGTTTATTTAAAAAATAGGAGTCCTACAAGAAGTATTGAGTTTAAAAATCCTTTTGAAGCTTTATATGGATATAAACCTGCAGTAAAACACTTAAGAATATTTGGATGTAAAGCATTTGCCCACATACCAAAGGAAGATAGAAAGAAATTAGACTCAAAATCCATCAAATGTACGTTTATAGGGTATTGTTCGTCACATAAAGCATACATATTATTTAATCCCTCTACTCACAAGATCTTTGTTAGTAGAGATGTTAAATTCCATGAGCAGGATAGTGAAGAAACTGATGAGCACTATGATGGATGGGACATTCCATACTTTGAAGAAGAAGATGCAGAGAACAATCATGATCAGCAGCAAGCAAAGGCAAAGGATGAACAACAGAAGTAGCAGCAACAACAACAACAGTAGCAACAACAACAACAGTAGTAGCAGGAAGAAATAAGGTTTGAAACCACCACCCCACCACTCAGGAGATCAGGTAGGAAAGCTCAAATGCCTGCAAGATATAGGAAAAATGATTTTATAACTAGTATGATGAATGTGGTTGAACCTTCTAGTTATAAAGAAGCAAATGAAAATAATGAATGGAAAATAGCCATGGAACAGGAACATGATTCAATAATTAGAAACAACACTTGGGAATTGGTAGAACTCCGTAGAGGAAAACAGGTCACAGGTTGCAAATGGTTATATAAACCGAAAATTATTGCAGATGGAACTATAGAAAAACTGAAAGCTAGGTTGGCTGCAAAGGGGTACACACAAAAAGAAGGGATAGATTATGAAGAAACCTTCGCCCTTGTAGCTAAATTGAATACCATCAGAATGTTAATTGCTTTAGCTACCAAGAAACATTGGATGATGCACCAACTAGATGTAAAGTCTGCATTTCTGAATGGAGAACTAAAAGAAGAGGTTTATTTAGAGCAACTGGAAGGGTTTGTCCAAAAGGGAAAAGAACATTTAGTCTGTAGGTTGAAGAAAGCACTCTATGGACTAAAACAAGCTCCCAGGTCGTGGTATGAGAAAATTGATTCATTTTTTCTACAAGCTGGCTACAATAGAAGTAAGAATGACCCTAATCTTTACACCATGAAAGATGAACAAGGGTGCATAGTGCTGATTTCATTATATGTAGATGATTTGATAATTATAGGTAATGAAATATATCTAATTGATGAAATCAAGCAGCAGATGTCATAGATGTTTGAGATGAAGCATCTTGGTGAAATCAGATACTGTTTAGGTCTCGAGATCTAGAGAGATTCAGGTCAAACATTTCTGTCTCAAGCAAAGTATGTCAAAGGCCTGTTAGAAAAGTTTAGAATGGATCAGTGTAAGCTGGCACCAATACCATTGCAGTAGAACATCAAATTGCAGTGTGAGGATGGCTCAAAAGCGGCGGATGCAACACTTTACAGATAGCTGGTTGGGAGTCTGATCTACCTAACCACCACTAGACTTGATTTGGCTTATGCAGTCAGCGTGTTAAGCCAATTTATGTCTAAGCCACTTGAAAGCCATTGGAATGCAACGAAGAATGTTTTGAGGTATCTACAAGGTACTGTAGATTATGGAATTATTTACACTGACTCTTCTGATGTTAGATTGGTAGGATTTGCATATTCATATTGGGCAGGAAATGTAGATGATCGCAGATCTATAACAGGTTATGCATTCAGTCTTGGATTCGGGGTGATCACTTGGAGTAGCAAGAAGCAGAACACAGTCTCCTTGTCCTCAGCAGAAGCAAAGTATCAAGCCATGTGTGCAGCAACGTGCGAGGAGGTTTGGTTGCAGAGTCTTCTCCAGGATGTTGGGGAAGAACAGATAGTTGCAACAACAATCAGATGTGACAATCAAAGTTCAATCAAGCTGGCTAACAATCCAGTGTTTCATAAAAACACTTAACATTTTGATACTCAGTTTCATTTTGTTAGGGAGAAAGTGCAGTCTAAAGAAATTCATCTGGAATATTGTAATACATGTGATAACGTTGCGGACTTTTTCACTAAGCCTCTTGGAAAAGTAAAATTTCAAATGTTTAGGGAGATGTTAGGCATATATGTGAACCCATTCTCCATTAAGGGGGAGTGTTGAAGATAATGGAGAATATCCTAGAATAGGTAGAGTTGGTTCACGTAGCCTTAAGATAGGAAGTAGTTTCTATTTCTTAGGATGTTGTTCTAACTTCCCTAAAACCATGTATTCTATTTAATGTGTAATGTTGATGAACAATGCAGAGCGTTCTGCAGAGCTAGACTCTCCTGGTTCAGACTCTCTTTTGTAGAGCTGACCAGTGGGTTTTATTTTAATACAAACATTTCCATTTTTATCAACTTTTCCCAGATCCTTTGGTGGATTCCCACCAATGACACATCTTCATCCAACAATCAATTTGGAGGTGTTGCCTCCTTCAAGGTACAAGTGAACTTTGATATCCCTATATTCGAAGGTCAAATAGATGCAAAATTTTAGATAAATGGTTGAATCTACCAGAAGGTTATTTTTTGGCCCATAGTTTCTCAGATAGGGAAAAAATTACTTGTTCACTACTTAAGGTTTCCCCCCTATGTCAAGGACTGGTGGTAAACTTACTATGAGAAAAGGGTCAAGGATCCCCTCTGTTTATAGATGCCCCCTCTTGGAACTCTTTTCAATACATTGTGAAGGAAAAATATTACCCCGTGGGGAGCTATGAGGATGAGTACATATAGTGGACCACATTATGGCAGCAAAGGTACCAAGTTGTGCATGAGTTCACAAATATTTTTCATAGTCTACACACAAAGTTGGGTATCAAAGACTCTAAGTGACATCTCGTTCTCAAGTACCATGAATGTCTACACAAATACATTCAAGAATAAATAGAGTTCCTATACATCTCCTTTCTTGGTGCAGTATACCGATATTTTGCCAAGATTGAACAAAAATTTAAACAAAATAAGCGCGACTTTGGATCTGCAAATCAGAAGCAGGGAAAAAATACCCCCAAACTGCAGAACAAAGGATAGAGCCAAGGTGGAGCAGCCCAAGACAACTCATCAAAGCCACAATCAAAGAATGACACCACAAAGATGAAGAAAGACACAAGAAAGTGGTGTGAGTTCCATAAGAGCCCCACTCACAACACAAATGAGTATTGTGCCAAGCAATCATTAGTGGCTGGGCTAAAAGCTTTAGAGTCTTATTCTTGTTATGATTTTGAGCTAGAACCAAACAAGGGGCATGACAAGAGGAAGCAGATTATTGACATAAAACCTAGTGCCAACATTGCCACTACCAAGGTCGAGATGACTGAGCCTGAAGATCCAAAGGAGAGGGAGGGACTTTTCCACTTACAAATGTGGGTGAAGGGTACTACGTTGTAGTTCATTATCAACAACGAGAGCCAAAAGAACATCATTTCAACAGAGGTTGTGAAGTGATTGGGTCTACTGACCACACCACACCTATAGTTGTAGACCATCAAGTGGCTCTACCAAGGATGAGATCTTTGTGTCAGCCAACAATTTTGCCTTCCCTACAACATCAAGCCCTTCACAAATGGGGTATTGTGTGATGTTGCTCTTGAAGTTTGTGATGTGATATTAGGCCAACCATACTTGTGGAAGCATCATGTTGTGTATGAGTCTAGGCCTCACACTGTTATTATTACTTTAGAAAATAAGTTATACAAGATACCAGAGTTAGCACCACCTACCACCATCTCTTTGATATTTGCTAAGAAATATAGTAATATCGTCTCCTAGACCAGGAAATTTTCTTTCTTTCTGATTCACTCTCAAAGTAAGGGGAAGATAGTGGCCACCTCCATGGCCCCTAGGAAGGGTTCCCCCTCGCAATAGAAGCATGTGGATAAGGTCGTGGAAGAATACAATGACATCTTCTCCTCACCCACAGAGGTATCTTTGCACTGTCAAGTCAAACATTCGATCGATCTGACTCCCGGAGAACCTCTATGCAATGGGCCGATATATCGCTGCTATATTATGTAAAATGAAAAAATCAAGCGAAAGTTCTAGGATTTGCTGTAAAAAGAGCACATCCGATGAACTCACTCACCTTGTGGAAGCCTGATAATACTTGTACATAAGAAATATGGAACCTGGAGGCTTTGTATTGATTATCAGGCAGTAAACAAAATCACTGTCAGGAACAAGTATCCAATCCCACAGATTGATGAGCTTCTTGACCAAATTAAGGATGCCAAGTATTTTGGTAAGACCAATTTGAATTTTGGCTATCACCAGGTGCCAATAGAACCCACAAATGTATGGAAGACCGCCTTCAAATCCAAGGAGGGCCTTTTTGATTAGTTGGTCAGGCCTTTCAGGTTGACAAATGCCCCTGAAACTTTTATGAGGTTGATGGATGACATCTTGTGGCCCTTCACCAACTTGTTCATGGTTGTATATCTGGACGACATCCTCATCTTCAGCAAGACTTGGGAAGAGCACCTGCAACATTCGATAGGTCGTTCAAACCCTGCAACAACACAAACTATGTGCCAACTTGGAGAAATGCACCTTTGGCATGATCCAGGTCCAATATCTGGGCTACATCATTGATGAGAAAAGCATGCATATGGATTCAGCTAAGATCCAATTCATTCAGGATTGGTCAACCCTGACCACTTTAACAAAGCTTTTTTAGCTTTTTGGGCCTTACAAGTTTTTATCAAAGGTTTGTCTTGAGATCCTCTCATATCAATTGGCCTCTGAGTCAGGTTACCAAGGGCATAGCGAAAGTAAATTTTTTCTGGTTTAAGTCCTAATAGAAGGCACTCGTTGAGCTGAAGCACTGCCTCTGCTCTGCACTTGTACTCACATTTCCAGATCTGCAACAACCATTTGAAATTGAGACAGACACTTTCGATTATGCTATTGGTATAGTTCTCACCCAACAAGGGCATTTGATGGCCTATCACAGTGAGACAATTTCTGATACAATTCAGAAATACCCCACCTATGATAAAGATATGTATTCTATCATGCAATAATGCCGACAATGGAAACATTACATTCCGGGGAAGGAGGTGGTCATCCACATAGATCACCGATCTCTTCAGTTTATAAAGACATGAGGGAAGTTGTAGAATGATTGACATCAAAAGTGGTCTACATATATGCAACAATTCCACTTGAACATTAAATAAAAGAAGGGCAACACCAATCATGTTGCAAATTGCCTCATTCGTCCCCCAGTTGAAGCACTGACTACTGTTCTCAACTCTTGTGGCCACGAGACCTCCGGATGGCCGCAACTATACAAAAATGATCCAGAGTTCACCACCATATACCAGATGCTAGTGCATGGCAAGAAATTTCTAGATTTCCACCTCTATGATGCATTATTATTCTTCCCGAGACACCTTTTTGTTCCTTCAAGCGAACGTACAAAACTGATTTGGGAGGTGTACTATAGTTGGGTTGCAAGACACTTTGGTGTGGATAAAACTATGGTCATACTAAATAACTATTTTTATTGGCCAAAACTCTGATAGGATGTTGGAAAATATATAAGGCCTTGCACTGCATGTTCCATTGCAAAGCCAACCATCAAGAAGTAAGGCCTGTACACTCTTCTCCCTATTCCCAGCCAGCCCTGGGAATCCATCTCCATGGACTATCTGTTAGGCCTTGCTTCTACCAAGCATGGTAATAACTGTGTATTTGTGATCGTGGACAGGTTTTCTAAGATGGCTATATTGGAAACTTGCATGAAGAGTACCACTACAAAGGACACTGCCAAGCTCTTCTTTGAATGAGTATGGGTACATTTTGGGATTCGTAGACCATTATATCAAATCTGGTTAGCAGGTTCCTAAGCACATTCTGGTCGAGCCTCTAGAAATTTTTGGACACCAAGATCACTAAGTCAAATGCATTCTATCCCCAAATTGATGTCTATACATAGGTCATTAGCATGATGATAGTGCACATACTATGCGTGTAAAACTCCAAGCATCCACAAATCTAGGATGAGAGCCTTCCTTATGTGCAACGTAGTTATATAAAACCTCTCCATATCTCGACTAGCCGCAGTCCTTTTCAAGTGGGTATGGGATTTCAACCATTGCGTCTGATTGATGTTGCCATGCCTCATGCGACTACATAGACATAATATGCATGTATACAGTTAGAGGTTAATAAAGCAACCCATCTTATTTAAAACATCCAATTCATCTTCCATAAGGTGCACGGCATCTTTGATAAGTCCAATGCTAAGTACAAGCAGTGATCTAGAGATCAAAATTTAGCTCAAACATAAAAGTGCCTAGAATCTTTAAAAACTAGAATCAAGTCATAATGTTCATCATTATGATTCCAGCGACACTTGTTTCACCTCAATCCGATGTCGTATGATAAAGTTATGATGTTTTGATCGTTTGGCTCAACAGCTAAAAAATTTGCAGGGTTGGCTGATTGGGCCACTGACTAGGCAGTGGTATCGTTGATGTCAGCAAATCTACTGGGCATGTAAGAACCAATCCTAGCTTGCTAAGTTGTAGCCTCGTACAGGGTAGGATGGTGCATTTTGATTGGTTGGATTTGTTTGTGGTGGTCCAATGAGAGGATGTCACGTGGCCCAACTAGAGGCTGCCACATGGCACCTCGTGGTAGGCCAAAATTTTGTTAAGGGGTTGGATAGCTTTAGGTGGGATCGAACTCATGACCTACTTTACAACATTTTCGAGCCTTACCACTACACCGCACGCTTGTTACTTGATATATAATGCCTTCGACTTTATGTTAAAGACCATGTAAATGGACATTGGGGGGAGGGGTCGGGACTAAGCCTTGGCCCCTAGTCATCGGCACCCCACACGACTGTGGCAGGAGAAATGAGGAAGGGATTGAGACCTAGCCCTAACCCATGGTCACATTTTTTCCCACAAGATCTTGGAAGAAGGCACGACTAGGGAGGTAGGGCTCTAGGCCCCAGCCCTAAGTCTTATCACCATTCACTGAACGAAGAGTTATGGTGGAGGAAGCGAGTGTAGGCCTTGGCCCTAGTCCCATGGCAGCGATATAACCATCAGTAGAAATGACGAGGTCTACCTAGGAAGGGGCAGGTTGTTAGCCCCGACCCCCTACCCTATGGTCGAAATATGACCGCAATCAATGGCGACAAGTGCAGAGAGGCGGGGGCAGGCGTTTAGCCCGACCCCCGGCCACATGGGCCACACGACCAACGATGGGGCCGAAATTCCGGAGCGCGAAGTTATTGGTCAAATTAACCATTCGACAATTTTCATCTATTACGGGCGAATTTGTTGCCTCCCAAGCAAATTTCAAGGTGGATTTGTCGCTTTGTTTACAAGTTTATCTGGTTTGCATGACGGATAATAGGAGAAGGTGGAGAGAGCCATAACTAGATTCTTTTTTGGCCTTTTGGAGCTCAAGAAGAGTCCATATAGGGGTTTTGGACACTCTAGATCCAATGGAAGCCTTTGTTTGCTGATTGGAGCACATCTGAAGAGGCTTTTTGTAGGTTTGAGTCCATGCGTGTTAGGATCAATCAGTGTTTTGGAGTAGTTATTGAAGGCTTTTGAACATGGAGAGGACCTTGTAGGTATTTTCTAGCCTTCAGATGTCAACTACAAAAGTTGTGACTTATTTGGTACAACTCATGTTTGTCTCTTCTCACTATGTATTTTTAAGGAAAGCTCTCATTTTGTACTTCAATGTGGAATTTTTGTACTTGTTTGCTCATTTTCAGATGGAGTAAAGGGTCTTGATGTGAGAGCCCTTTTCTTGTTGACTTTTTCATGACTAACTGTAGGTCGCCATGTTTTTTAGAGAGTTAGTTCTTTGTAAGAGAATGTTTCCTTGTAGGGGAAACTAGCCACTCATATTGTCAGCAAAATTTATGTACTCTTCATCACTGAAATATATGGAGCGGTCTAGCTGTGTTAGTAGGCCCAGAGATGTAGCCCAGGAGGGGTGAACTCAATCACCAAATTTTTTGTTGTCTCTATTCTTGAATTCCTTTATGAGTTAAATTATAATATGTTACTTATTTAAAGTTCACATGTAAAACTAACTCATTAAACTTGAAGAGACCTTAAAAAATCATGTTTGTCTAAGACCCATTTTTACTTGCAAAGTGTTAGAGGACGGTCATTTCTTAGGAAGGAGAAGTTCTCCTCCAATTTTAGTTTAATTGGTATCAGAGTTGGTTTTGACCAAGTTGCAGGAATGGGCATGAAGATGGAAATTCTATAAGAGCTAGAGGAGATAAACTTGTCTCTTCGAATGGAGAATGTTAAATTGAGAAGAATCCTTGAAATTGCTGAAGAGGAGAAGAGGCATATGCGCCTTTAGTTGCAACATGTGCTTGAGGAACAAGTTGGTGAGAGTTCCACTCCAGTGACAACAAAGTATACCTCCGAAGTGAAGCCAATATGTGGGCATGGTCCAAACACTGGTTATGGACCCTATGTGGAGAATGATGGTCAACATATCAAAGATTCTCATTATATGCCTATTGGTAAAAGTGGATGGCTTGATTCATATTCAAATTCGTCATCAAAATCTAGATCAGGAAAGATGGATGGCAAGTCCAAGGAGGTAATCAACATCTCAAGTTCAAATCCTTTAGTTTATGTTAATAACACATCTTTTACAACATTTGAACAACATACTAAAGGCATTGGTATGAAGTTGCTAGCTTAGATGGGTTATGAAGGAGGAGGCCTTAGAATCAATGGCCAAGGGATCACTAATCCTATCATGGTGAAAGAGAGACCAAGATATCAAGGATTGGGATATGGTCATAAAGAGTTTGGAGAGTGTTCTAAACTATTTGAGGAAAAGAAATCATCAGAGGATGATATGTCACACCAAGATGGTAGTGATAATGTCAATTTGTCTCCTAAGAGAGATGAATGCTTCAAAGGACCTTTCATGTCATCATCCAGTCCACATCGTCAAAGTTACAGCCCAAGGGACAAGTATAAATGTCATGGGAATTTTCCAAATGTTGGTAATTTTGATTATTTGTGGGACATGTATCCTTGCACTTTTTGTGATGTAGTTGACCATTGTGTGGCTAATTGTGAGCAACGCAAGGTGATGGTCAAAATAATGGAACAAATTCTTGGCATCAAGCATGAAGAACCTCCTTCAGATTTAAATACTTCCTTGTCGGTGGGAAAGCGTCAGTACTTTTGTGCCCATTACAACATGCATGGGCATGGGAATGAAAGATGTTGGAAACTACATCTATAACTTCGTCCCAAAAAGGATAAAGAGGTTATGAAAACCAATGCAAGGAGCACAATAGGTGGCAAAGAGGATACTGGCATAGTTACTAAGGAAACCTTCAAAGCATAATAGATGCAGAAAGAGAACCCATAAGCCTAGGAGAGGCAAATATTGGGTAGACTATTTGTATAGTTTGTTGCTTTGTAAATTGTAAATACTTGTCTTCATCATTACTTGTTTTGGGTACTTTGTAAAGTGAACAATAATAATCACTATTTGCAATAAGTATGTTTTTATTTGAAATGTGTTGTTATTGTCTTGTTTATAAGTCCAAATGTTTTAGGACTTTTGGGATGAAAAATGTTTGTCGTTCAATTTGTCTACAGTTGTGTTATGTACTCACCAAAACAAGCGTTCAAGATGAAGATTGTTGTGAATGAAATATTTGATAAAGATTGTGTAAGAAATGACTATGTTTTTGTGGACAAAGCCAAATGTGTCATTGATTTTTTTCAGCCAAATTACTTTTGTGTACAAGTGCAGTTTGAGGAAAATAAAGAAAAGTTTGAATTAGTGCATGGCAAGCATTGAATTGCTTCTGATTTCCAAGATGGAAAGTCAAGTTTGTCTTCAACAATGGAACTTGAAGATGAAGTTTTTTGAGCCATGAAATATGGGTTTAAAGAGAATGTTTAGATTCCATCCATCAATGTTTTTGTTCTGGCATGGTGATAAGAATTTTGGCTCAATTCTTGATAGGACGGTAAGGTCTTCATGCAGAGGATAGGTGGAGTACCTTGATTGGAGCTTGAAGGCACCAATTTAAAAGAGAGCATTAAGGATGGAGTTTGGGAATGTTTTGAGTTTTTGCCTAATATTGTTTACTAGGAGAAGCTAACTTTTGGAGTCCAAAAGTTCTTATTGGGGAGGTAAGATCCGAAGATCGAAAATAAACTCAAAAATGAAAGTGCCTAGAATCTTTTGAAACCGACATCACGTCGTAGTGTTCATTGTTCTGATTCCAACGTCACTTGTTTCGCCTCAATTTGATGTCGTATGAAAATTTTATTTTGTTCTAATTGTTTGGCTCAACAACTAAAAAAATTGCAGGGTTCGCTGACTGGGTAGTCGTACCGCTGATATCAACAAATCTACTAAGTGCGTACAGACCAATATTGGCTTTCCAAGTGGCAACATCATATAGGGTAGGATGGTGCATTTTGATTGGTTGGATTTGTTTGTGGGTCCAATGATAGTAGGCAATGTGGCCTAGCTAGAGGCCACCACGTGGCACCTCATGGTGGGCCAAAATTTTGTTAAGAGGTCAAATAGCTTCAGGCGGGATCAAACTCATGACCTGCTTTACAACATTGCCGACCCTTACCACTACATTGTGCGCTTGTTAGTTGATATATAATGCTTATGCCTTTATGTTAAAGACCATGTAAATGAACGTTTGGGGGAGGGGTCGGGACTAAGCCCTGGCCCCTGGTCATCGACACCTCACACGACCATGGCAGGAGTGATGAGGAAGGGCTTAGGGCCTAGCCCCGTCCCATGGTCACATTTTTTCCCATAAGACCCTGGTAGAAGGCGCGACGAATGGGGTGCAGCTCTAGGCCCTAGCCCCAAGTCTTATCACCGCCCACCAGACCGAGAGTTATGGTGAAGGGAACTATGATGGAGGGAGCAGATATTATGCCTTGGCCTCAGTCCTGTGGTAGCGATATAACCACCGGTGGAAATGATGAGGGTTACCTCAGTGGGGGTGGTCGGTTAGCCTCGACCCTTGGCCTTATGGTCGACATATGACCGCAACTGACGACGATAGGTGCGGAGAGGCATGGGCAAGCGGTTAGACTGGTCCCTGGCCACATGACCAACGACGGGGCCAAAATTCCAGAGCGCGAAGTTATTGGTCAAATTAACCATTCAACAATTTGTTCTTATTATGGGTGATTTTTTCGCCTCCCAAACAGATTTCATGGTAGAATTGTTGCTTTGTTTGAAGGGTTATCTAGTTTGTAGGAAGGATAATAGGAGAAAGTGGAGAGATCCATAACTAGATGAGTTTTTGGACTTTTGGAGCTCAAGAAGAGTCCATATAGGGGATGTTTTGGACATTCTAGATCCGACGGAAATCTCTATTTTCTTATTGGATCACATCTGAAGACACGTTTTACATGTTTTAGTGCATGTGTGTCAGGATCAATCAGTGTTTTGGAGAAGTTATTGAAGGATTTTGAGCATGGAGAGGACCTTGTAGGGGTTTTCTAGCCTTCATATGTTAACTGCAACAACTGTGACTTATTTAGTACAACTCATGTTTGTCTTTTCTCACTATGTCTTGTTGAGGAAAGATCTCTTTTTGTACTTCAATGTGGAATTGTTGTACTTGTTTGCTCATTTTCAGATGGAGTACAGGGTCTTAATGTGAGAGCCCTTTTCTTGTTGACTATTTCATGACTGACTCTAGGTTTTAATTCTCTTTAGAGTGAGATTTCTTTACAGGAGAATGTTTCCTTGAAGGGGAAACTAGTCACTCATATTGTTAGAAAACTTTATGTACTCTTCATCACTGAAATGTATAAAGCAGTCTAGTTGTGTTAGCAGGCCTGAAGATGCAGCCTAGTATGGGTGAAATCCATCACCAAATTTTGTGTTGTCTCTCTTCTTGAATGCCTTTATGAGTTAAATGATGATATGTTACTTGTTTAAAGTTCACATGTAAAACTAACTCATTAACCTTGAAGAGACCTTAAAAATTTGTGTTTGTGTAAGACCCATTTTTACTTGCAAAGTGTTAGAGGACGGTTAATTTTTAGGAAGGAGAAGTTATCCTCCAATTTTAGATCAATTAGCGACATGATCAACATCGGGTGCCACACAAGCTTCAGGTGGGCGACAAAGTCTGGTTGCATTTGTAGAAAGAATGCCCTTTCCAGAGCTCATTGGAAGCTTAGACCACTCTGATACGTTCCTTACGCCATCAACATTCCCCCATTCCTTGGCTCGCACCCAATGTTCAATGTGGACCGCCTTTGGCCATACTTTCCACCGTTGTTGGACACATCAGACATTGCAGAATAATTAACACCAACAAAGATAAACCCAGACTGCATGGAACATGACACAATTGATCAGATCATGGACACATAGATCAAGAACACTAGCCAAGAGAAGATCCAACTATATCAGGTTGTCAAGTTGGTCAACTCTTGCACCAAGGCAAGTGGCTCACTAGGGACTAGTTCAACAAATGTTTCCCCATCTTAGGGAGGCACTCAATGCAATGGGGAACATTGTTTCCTAAGGGGGAAGGACTTATCCAGGTGGATATTGGTGGCCACCTGCCTATTCCACTTGGACCACCACCATTTTTTCTTTTAGTTTCCTTAATTATAGCACAGTTTACTAATTTTGGGAGCTTTTTAGGTCTTGACCTCTCAAAGCCATTTTTAGGCCCTAAACGACATTTTTTTGGAAAACGGGAAAACCACATGGGTTTGTAGTTGAAATTTGTAGTCCTTATATCTCTCTCTCTCTCTCTCTATATATATATATATATTTATAACAAGATATCATACATGTCAAACAAAGATCATATGCCAAAGTTACGACCCCGAGAAGTTGATGTACCAATTTACCCTAATGGAGCGTACAAACTTTTGCCACTTCATGTCCTAGGGTTAAGTTTTTGGATGTTTAGGGTTTTCCATTATTTCTCAATAATAAATAGGCATTTGAGCCTCAATGTAACATAGTTTAGAAGGAATATAAATACCACATCTCTTCTCAGAGATAAGCTACCATCGTTTAAGCTAGTTTATTTCCATTCTACATGTAAACAATTTTTAGTACTTTGTTATTAGTGAATTGAAGTTCTATTTTCACTGTAGCTCTGTGTTTTTGTTTATATCTATTTTTCACTTCTTTCCTTCATAAATATGGATCATCAATGAAGGATCTTTGCAACATGCAAACTCTCACAGGCTACTAAAACAAGGCAACAAGCAATACTGATAAAAACTCAAATCAGTAGTATATAAGCCATTCAATACTAGTTATAATCCATTTAAAATACTGCTAGGTAAAGACTATAAAATTGTAGAATCTCTTCAAAAATTCATAGCATAAGTGACCAACAATATGTGTACTACCTAACAACAACAATGACCAATAGGACCCTCTCCATTTTTGTCATAATTTAAGATCTTCAGCAACAAAAATTTACAGAGAAGGTTCAACAATTATCCTCATCAATGTGGCACTCTACTATTAGGGAGGTTCAACACCGTGAAACCATACTCATGTAACAAAAATTCTAGTTCTGGACAACAAATCAATGAGCAACAAGAACATCACTAGAAATAGATGAGCCAAAACATCAAAATATTCTCGATGCAATATCTCCAACAACAACATCATCATTGAAACCCTAATTAGTTCTAAATCATCAAAAAAAAATAGTGAGTTACCAAATAATGTATCAAATAAGCAATAACGAAGAACCTGATTTATGCACTAGCGACAACAACATAGCATATATCCATTGTGATAAACTCTTAATCCCTTTGAAACTGGTCATGCGTATCTAACACTAAAACAATACAAATAGTTGAAACCATGCACATGAACTCCATGCATCACCATCATTCTGATATCCATAGTATAAATATAAGCATGACAATATTTACCGTTGCTAGCAGCATATGCAACTTGCATTGTCTTAACCATACAACAATGATATCTAGACATTTCATAATGAGAGCTCTCAAAACCAGTCATGTACATCAATTTTTGGTCAATACAATGTGAGCACTAACAAACTTTGTCATGTGAACCCTACATGTGCCAACTCCAATGCACATGACCAACTGAAGTTCATCATAAGCATTCACTATCATGGAGTACTGATAACCTCTCCAATAAGCCAATGTAAAATATAAAATGAGAGATGTAACAAGCTCCTCCAAAAGGATAATAATTCCAACAATCTGTTGGTGCATTGGAAGCAAAAGTGCCCCCTTTGAACATATATTGTTCTTCATTCACAACCATTTCGTCAAAACCTTGATCACAGTAACCTTAGTAGATTCACCATTAGCAACATAAATCTTTGCAACAACCATGGAATTTGTTATGAAACCAGCTCAAGAAAAGATAGAAAAGATAGATCAATGCCTTAGAATTCAGCCTCTTCGAGGGGGCAACCTCCTTTACATTACATAAATGAACAATTCTTTGATGATTCAAATGACAAAACCTCCTTTCTATATATAGGAGTCTAAGGAGTCACAATATAATCCAGCCGACCTAATAATAATAATATAAAGCCACAACAATAACAATAGAGGGATTCTATGGGGCACAGTAATAACAATATGGGGGCAATAGGGGCACAACAATATTAATAAGGGGTATAACTACAATAGTAATGGGGTAATCACTAGTATTATAGGGACCCAACATGCCCCTCTCCTTCAAAAAAGTGTTGTCCTCAACGCTTGAGTAATTCTGGATACTTCTGCATAAAATTCTCATCCTCCCATGTGGAATCTTCAGCGGATAAGTTCTTCCACTTGATAAGATACTCTGAAATTGATCGATTTTGTAGCTGTCGAGTTCTTGTTTCTGTGACTGCTTCCGGTTCCAATATATTTTTTCCTTTCTCGTTAAGTTCTAGCAATATTGTTTGAACTGGGAGCTTGTCGCCTATAACCTTCTTTAAACATGAAACATGGAAAACTGGGTGCAATCGAGAAGGTGTAGGAAGCTCCAATTTGTATGCCGTAGTACCAATCTTTTGCAACACCTTGTACGGACCATAATACTTTGGTGATAATTTATTATCCTTCTTAGCTTGCTTGAGGGACATTTGCTTATATGGTTGTAGCCGTAGGAATACCCAATCACCTACATCAAAACTTCTTTCACTGCGATGTTGATCTGCCTGTTGTTTCATTCTATTCTGTGCCAACATGAGGTTATCCTTTAAGAGTTGGAGGACTTGTTGTTGATGTTCGATGTGATGTTCCACTACCTGAACCTTAGAATTTTCTCTTAAATATGATGTGATGGATGGTGGTTGATACCCATAAAGTGCCATAAATGGGGTCATTTTTGTTGCTGTATGGAAGGAAGTGTTATACCACCATTCAGCCAGAGGCAACCATTTGACCCATTGTGTCTGTTTATCAGATACAAAGCAACGAAGATATCCTTCCAAACATTTGTTTACTATCTCAGTTTGCCCGTCAGATTGAGGATGATAAGATGAGCTATGAGCTAACTGAGTACCAAGACAAGAAAATAATTTTGTCCAAAAATTTCCAGTGAAAATGGGATCTCTGTCACTTACAATAATCTTTGGGTTTCCATGTAGCTTTTGAATTGTTTCCATAAATGCAGTAGAAACTGTACTGGCTTTAAATGGATGTGATAATGCACAAAAGTGTGCATACTTGGTAAGTCTGTCAACTACCACCATGATGACACTCTTTCCCTCAGACTTGGGTAAACCTGTGATAAAATCCATTGAAACCTCCTCCCAACATTGGCTTGGAATGGATAAAGGTTGTAATAGACCCGGTGTCTTAATTGTTTCAACTTTATTTTGTTGGCAAACCAAACATTCCGCCACAAACTTTTGAATATCTGATTTAAGGGCATCCCAAAAAAATTCCTTCTTAACCCTGTGGTAAGTTTTTAAAAATCCTGAGTGCCCTCCTAAGGGAGAAGTGTGCAATTCCATAAGAATCTTTGTTTTAGCTGGGAATTCTTACAGAGGTATAAGCGATCTTTGTACCATAACGAATCATTTTGCCAACTAAATGTATCAGACATACTGGAATCTTGTTGTAACTTTCGAATAAGTGCCCATACTTCTTCGTCATTCTTCCATTCCTCCCTTGCTTCGTTTATCCAATCTGGTTGGATAATAGAAATGGTGCACAACAATGCTTCCACATCCTCATCCTTTCTTGAGAGTGCATCTTCCACCACATTTTGCTTCCCTTTTTTGTAGATGATTTCAAAGTCATAACCCAACATCTTTGTGACCCACTTTTGTTGCTCTTCAGAGGATAATCTTTGTTCTAAAAAGTATTTAAGACTATCATGATCTGTTTTTACCTTGAAGTGTCTTCCCATTAGGTAGGGTCGCCATTTCTTAAGTGCATGGAGTATTGCCAACATTTACTTCTCATAAATATCTTTGCTTAAAAACTTTCCCTTGATTGGACGACTTTCAAAAGCAAAGGGTCTTTCATCTTGCATTAGAACAACACCAATTCCATTTCTTGAAGCATCACATTCCACAATAAAGGTTTTTGTGAAGTTCGGTGTAGCTAAGACCGGTGCTTGGCACATTGCCTCTTTAATATGTTCAAAGGTCTTTGTTGCTTCCGGAGTCCATGAAAATGCATCTTTCTTCAATAATGTTGTTAGAGGTGCTGCTATTCTACCATAATTCTTAACAAACTTGCGATAATCCCTGTCAACCCAAGAAATCCTCGTAGATGCTTTATGGATATGGGGATTTTCCATTCCTTAATGGCTTTAATTTTGCTAGGGTCTACCTTAACTCCTTCATGAGATACAATATGACCCGGATATTCCACCTCCTGGACTCCAAAGAAACATTTGGATCTTTTTGCATATAATTGTTTCTCCTCAAATAGTTGTAGCACCCTGTCAACATGTTCAACATGATCCTTCCAAGACTTGTTGTAGATTAGTATATCATCAAAAAATACTAACACAAATTTTCTAAGGAATGGTTTGAAAATTGAATTCATCAAACCTTGAAATGTTGAAGGTGCATTGGTAAGGCCAAAAGGCATGACCAAAAATTCACAATGACCCTCATGAGTTCTAAATGCTATTTTTGGAATGTCTTCAGTCTTCATTCTGATTTGATGATATCCTGAACGAAGATCCAACTTGGTGAAGTAAATTGATCCATGCAATTCATCCAGTAATTCATCAATGATAGGAATGGGGAACTTATCTTTAATAATGAGCTTGTTGATCTCCCTATAATCCTGACACATGTGCCATGATCCATCCTTCTTGTGCACCAATACTACTGGAGCAGAGAAATAACTTTGACTCGGTTGAATTATACCAGCCTCTATCATTTTTGCAACCATATGTTCAATTTCACTCTTTTGGACATAGGGATATCTGTACGGCCTGATGTTTGGAGGAACACTTCCTGGAATCATATGAATAGCATGATCATGATCACGCATAGGTGGGAGACCTTTGGGAGTCTCAAATACCTTGGAATGATTGTCCAGGACTTTTTGGAGATCTGGAGAAATAGATGATTCCGATGTGGAAACATCTAGTGAACATAATTGTGCAATTACACCTCTTTGCTCCTTTTTTAGAAGCTTTGTCATACCATTAGAGCTGATTACCTTTCTTGGTTTCCCTGCAATACCCCTTAATTCAACTTCCTTTCCTTCCGTAGAAAATTTGATGAAAAGTTCTTGAAAATTAAAAGCTATTGTACCCAAGGATTGTAGCCATTGGACTCCTAGTACAACATCAGCACCTCCCATTAGAATGGAAAGCATTGGGCTAGTCAATACATATTCTCCCATGGATAGCTTGATATTATGGAACTTTCCCGAGCAATTTATTGTTCCTCCATTTGCAATCATCACTTGACACTCTGGTATTGGATATAGGAAGCAATTCAATTCTTTTGCTACCTTACAATGAATAAAATTGTGGGTGCTTCCTGAATCAATCAACACTATTACCTTTTTCTTCTTGATTTGTCCTTGTATCTTGATGGTTTGAGGAGTGGTAATTCCTACCAATGCATTACAAGACATGGTCAGATTTATTTTTTCTTCATATAGGCTTTGTTCCTGGAGTATATCCTCTTCTTTTGACCTTTCTTGCTCCTTTTCTTCTTCCTCTTCACAATCTATGTAGAATAATTTCTTCTCAGCACACTTATGACCTTTAGTGTACTTGCTATCACAACTGTAACAAAGCCCTTTTGCTCTTTTTTCTTCTAATTTTTGTGGTGTCAACCTTATAGGTTGTGGAAGACTAGGGGCAACAACACTTCCGTCTTTATAGTTGTGAGTGGTATGCTTCCTGGTTGCCATAATTTTGCTTTCCATTTTTCTTGCTAACCTGAATGCCTTCTCTAATGAATCAGGTTCCCAAAGGCGAACATCATGTTGGATATTATCCTTTAAAGACCCTATGAACACATCAATCCTATGCTCCTCTGGAATATCTTTTACCCTTATGTTCAATTTTTGGAACTCCTCAATGTGCTCCATTATTGAACCCTTTTGTTTGAGACTTATCAGTTGGCTAAAAAAAGTGTTGCTTTTTATATCCTCATAATGTGCTATCAATTCTTCCGTAAAAATTGCCCAAGTGATAAATTGTTTACGAGAGCAAAGCCATTGATACCATACAAACTGATTTGGTTCCAAATATAAAGTTTCCATACGTACCTTTTGTGTGTTTTGCACATTATTGAGATCGAAGAATTGCTCCATCTGTAATATCCATGTGGCGGGATCCTTGCCATCAAACTTCCTCATATCGATTTTTGGAACATGGTGAGTCTTCGATCCAACATTAGAGTCTATGGAATCATGATTAACATTTCTTTTGTTCTCATCATGAGTTTCCTTTAGTACCCTTTCACCCTTAGTGACCATTTCTTGTAGCAACTTATTCATATTTATCTTCAATTCTTCCATCTTATCATCCATGCCATCAATTTTAGCTTCCATGCCATTCACCTTAGCTTCCATGCCATCCATCTTAGCTTCTACGCCTTTCTTTAAACCATCCATCTTAGCTTCTACATCTTTCCTTAAACCATCCATCTTAGATTCTGTTGCTTTTTGTGCAAGTGACACTCGTTGCACTTGTTCTTGTAATTTTGATATATCATATAGCATTTCTTCTTCTTCTTCATGAGTCATGCTAGAGCTTTCAGGTTCGTTACTAGGTGTTTGCATTTTCTTTCCTCAGGGCATCAGTTACCGATAATAATGCTCTATTATGCCCTTTGAATTCCTTTAAAATAAATTTTCAAACCAAGCTTAAGAAAAAATTTAAGAAAAACTACACACATTTTTTCACTTTGTAGGAGCTTGATATTGCCTCTGATGTATCTCTGTACTTTTCGATCATCTAGTTCTAAATTTGTGACCTGTAGTATCCCTCTGTGTCCTCTTTCAAATGCCACAAGTTTGACCCAAATTGGATTCTCCAAGGAAGAGTTATGCGAAATCTCCCACAGTGACTTGATTATAGACTAGTTCAGTAGAGCGAACTTGTACGACGTGCCACGAGTCACTGTTTCGACCTTTGGATCTGAAAAATGCATACAAGAAACTACAGTTCGTCCTCTTTCTGTACCTTCTTACGAAATTTCAATCCGATCCCCAGAGAGAAAGTTATGAAGATTTTCCCCAGGTCACCTGTTTGGAATGTAATTCAGGAGTCTGCAAAAAGACCAACTTCCTCAGATCATATCTCCGCATATATAGCGCGAAAATATCTGAAATTCAGACCCAAGGTTCAACGTGATTTCTTCTCAAATGGGTTTTTTTTTGCAACTTTTGAAATGTCGCAGAAAAAAATTTATAGCGAAAATGCCACGATGACCTGTTTGGAGCAGCGAAACCCTAGAATCCAAAGCTCTGATACCAAATGTTACGAAACCAGCTCAAGAAAAGATAGAAAAGATAGATCAACGCCTTAGAATTCAACCTCTTCGAGGGGGAAACCTCCTTTACATTACATAAATAAACAATTATTTGATGATTCAAATGACAAAACCTCCTTTCTATATATAGGAGTCTAAGGAGTCACAATATAATCCAGCCGACCTAACAATAATAATATAAAGCCACAACAATAACAATAGAGGGATTCTATGGGGCACAGTAATAACAATATGGGGGCAATAGGGGCACAACAATATTAATAAGGGGTATAACTACAATAGTAATGGGGTAATCACTAGTATTATAGGGACCCAACAGAATTATTTGCGACATTTAACCAAATCAAAAGAATAGCCATAAGCAAATTCACAATGACATAAAATTTAGAAATGCAAGTCCTACTACAATCTGGTCACAAACCATATCTACTGTATATATCAAACAATAATTGTATCAATCAAGGCATGCAATAGAAACATCAACTTTCACAAAGTATGATCCTTGAATATGCATGCAAAATCATAGTCCTAGATGCCATGTCTTCAAAAGCATCATTAGGGTTTCAATAGACAACTGCTCCAATTCTACCAATAATAATATAGGGTTGAACCAATAGAAATCAAACTGAAATAGTGATAAATGATCAATAAATAAGCAAACCTTCAAACCTAATGCAACTACCCTTAATCTCATGCACCTCCTTCCTATCTTGTAGATCTGTCCACATGCTCCACTTTTGTTATGGCTACATTTTCAATGATTTCTCATGCAAGCTCAAGATGTTGCTATATACTCCCCCTGAGGCCATGCATGCCTCAATTTCTCCTTGTTGCCTCTTGTTGATCAGTCTTCCTCCAAACTTTGATGGACTAATCTTTGACATGCATATCTCTTTCTGGCTTCGTGACTGGTTGGCTTTGCATGTGATTATCATTTTGATTGGAATACCTCAAGAACCTAGGAAACTTGCAATCTTTGGCCATATGGCCAAGATTATCACACACATAGCACTTTATATGACCAAGGAATGTGGGAAGGGCTCACATCTCCTACTGATATTCCTTCTATTCCTCTTTGCATAAAACCTACATTCAAAAACCTTATGGCCAAAATCATTGCATGAGTAGCAGTAACCATAAAAAGGAATAATATACCTAATTGTTGATGATCTTCATGGTGAGGGTAGTCCTCCTTGATTGTTTTATTTATAGTACTTTCTATCCAATTGCATCTTTTTTTGCATGCTTCTGCAATATGTCCAAGTTTCTAAGAGATAAAGCATCTAACATCCCCCAAGGGTGTGAATGATCTTCTTGAAGAAAAATATTTTCTTGGAACATCCTTTGGTTGTTGGTTTTGTTCCTAGCTTTCTTTCTTATTTCTTATATTGTCGGTACCATATTTTTTTATGGTCCTTTTGAGTTATGATTCTAAACTAGTTTATCATTTGTATAGGCCGAGATTCGATTTGAGTGAGGTAGGATTTTGTCCACTCTTTTACAATTTCAACTGAGTGGTTTTCTTGTTTAGATCACCCCTCAATGAAACCACTTTAGCCTCCAGCCTTTCACATTGATCTTCATTTTCTCTGTAGTGCTTACTCATTCCTTCTTCAATTTTCCTTCCTTATTCCAACTAGGTTTTTAAGCTATTGATTTCTTCTTTAAAAACTTGCTCTCTTTCTTCTAGTATTTGAAGGACCTTCTTCAGATATTTGTTTTCCATTAAGATTTTTTCCTTTAGTCTTGCTTGGATTTTTTTCTCATCTTCAAGAGCCACTATTTTTCTATGATTTTCATCTTCAAAACCTTCTAATCTTGATTTCTCCATCAACCGATCATCTGCCTTTACTCTTAGCGAATCAGTTTCAAATGATTGATTTTCATCCTCTAGCTCAATATTCTCAAGAATGTCACCATCACCATTAGTAACAAGAAATGGGAAACTATATGTATAATGTCCATGATGTCTACAGTTGAAGCAAATTGAATTACCTGATATACCTTCATGGTTTTCATTAGCACCCTTGACTAACGAAAAGAGGGGTTCTTTTGGATCTGATGTTTCTCTATCCTGTTTGTTGCCCTTCCTTTTCTACGATTGCTTCTTCTTGTTTTTTTCCATAGGTCCACAATCTACCCTTGAGCAATCAAGATACACTAGAGAGAAAGAAATCTGATAACAATTGTTGGAATTCCACTATCGAGAGTGGGGGTGAATTAGTAGTGATAAGCAGATAACCATCATGATATGCATACACATGAGACACATATGATTCCAAATGGAAACCCTGAAGGGAAAAAATCCACCCTGCTGCTCCTACTCTGCTTCTCTTTCTTCTATTAATCAAATAATTTCTTTTACAAAGTTTATCTTGCCACTACCCCTATAATAATTTAGCTGGATACTATTAGCAAGGATCCACTACCTCTATTTTGGAAAGCCACAACTTGTAAGAGGCCCCAACCTCCTCAAACTCTTAGGGCCATGCTTTCACTCGTTTTCAAATTAGACCCACTAAAAACTCTAATCTCATCAACAACACAATCTGGATGAAAAACTCTGCCACACACACTCCCACTCAAATCCTCTCAAGTCATACAATACAACAACATACAATCAAACTTCACTCATTGTACACATGAAGCAACAACATATGCTCAAGCTCTAATTATACAGACTCCAACAAACATCCACCTATCTCTGTCATCAAACTCTACTCAAACACCCATATATCAATGGAAGATATAAATCACATCAGACTCACTCAACATTACATGGATTCAACATAAAATACAACACATATATCTAAATCCCTGCAACATAAAATACTTTTCCATATCTTCCCTGCAATACAAATATGTTTGCACACACATATTCAAATAATACTCAACAACTACAAGCACAATCTATCTCAACCATGTTCACTTTATAATAGACCCCTCACAAACAACTTCATTCACACTTCACTATCTATATAATGCAACAACATATACTCCCCTTCATTGCATTGTTTAACCAATCACACTAAAATTTAGAAAAAAATCAACACTGGCACATGCACACTATTAAAAACAAATCAATGCTCTGCCATCCAATAAAATGGATAGATGTATAATCTCACTCTCGAAATCTCTTCGTCCAACACATTCAAGTCAAATTGCACTCATTCTTTAGGTTACATGCACTATATCTATGGATTAATCATCAATCTGAAGATACACATGCACATATAGTCTCCATACTTTGCTACAGGAAAGCTCAACTCACCTCCTTTGCAGATAAACTCAGCTATTTGTGCTCTGCTACATATGTCCCTTTAATTATGCCCCTTTAATTATATGCACACATGTACACTCGGAGTTTTCCAATCATGCTATGTCCTACAATGATCCAACACTACCTCTGACTTTGAGGCTTCATATGAAACCAAAGGCTTGATATTTGTAATCAAATAAAAAACCATGCATTTACTTGAAGATGTACATGCCCTCAATACTCTTCATATGCCTTCCTGTGTAGGTCCTCTGATCAAGACTCTATGTCATTTTCACATTAGCGGATATACACTTTGATCCCCTCAATTTATGCTTGTTTTCAAAACTTAGACAAAATGATCGATTTTTAGATCTATGAAACAATAATTTAAGCAAGGATCGCCCAACACATACATTAGAATAGATCAAGTGCTCACATTAAACTTGTCCCACTCTCTATTCGACCAAATCGACCCACTACATAAAGGATCTCGACAATTATTGCATTCACACCAAACCAACAACCAATTCAATGTGCTAACTAGAAGACTAGATCAATCGAACTCAAATTTGAACGTTCCATTCAATACGATAAGAAATGTCTCTGGTTTGGGCTCATTTTTTTTTACCTTATGTGCATGTGCAAAGAGGGATGCTGATTTTCCATTACATCCTCTTGCAACTATGCTACAACATGCCAAGCATTGAAAACTCTTTCAAACCACGAGCAAACTAGGTTGACATCAATGCCAACCAACCATCATCCATAATGCCAACATAAAGTAGGGAGGAAATGCCTACTCATCTAGAAAGGCCCATGCATGAGATAATGTGAATTAATGGATTGGAATTATCCATTTCATCCTCCAAATATAGTCTAGTTAGTGCCACATGTCATCCTAGATGGCACCCCCAGCTAAAAAGAGACTTGCTAAAAATAAGAAACCCTAAAGATAGAAAATTTGCCAAAATATAGGGAATGCATAGTAGTGAATGAAAAGTGGTCATATGTTCCCCTCATAATGTATGGAAGAGGGTCTATTGATGGCCATAATGTAAGTCTTGATGAGGTCTTGATGAACTATTGAGTGTAATGTACCCCAACAACCCCGCTAAAGCTCAACTAGGGAGTATGCCAATAACGAGTCTTGAAAATTCTAAGCTATGTTATGTACCCATGTAAAACAAAAAAGTCAATGAGTCTTAGATATTTGTAGCCATGTTATACACTCATGAAATGACTTATGTAAAACACAATTTTTGGAATAATGATCCATTTGAAATTATTAAAGTCCTCGTTTTTAGTGAGAGATTTGTGGAGACATTTATGAATGATTGATGAGAGATTTGTGGAGAGATTTATGGATTGATTTTTTGAGATATTATAGGAAATGATTGAGAAATCCTCATGTATAAATATATGTTATTACTAGTGTATTTTTTCATTTGGTATCAGAGCTTGGTGTGTGTTGTTGTGTTGTAGAATTGATGTGTGTGAAGAACAAATCTACATGGGGCTATCCATGGAGTCGTAGAAGCAGTGAGGCATTCCTCCAAAAGATTAATTGCTTATATGTAATTTTATTTATGCCAACCACCAGAATTTGTTTATTTTTCAGTGTTACATTTGTATAAATTCCTTGTCGATTCAAACTACTAATATAATATGCTAAAACAAAATATTTGAATCTACTCTACTCATCAATGGAAATAATTAACGATCATGAAATCATGAAGCATACAAGAGAAAGAATTCAATCAACACATTACACAATGATTTCCCGCGGAAAGCCACATATGAAAACCCTTACTATCTATATATTGCATTAGTGAGAAAATATGAGAAGATTACAATGCTTGGCTCAAGCCCGAGCAACCTCTGCACTATCTCTATCTTCCTCACAACTTCCTAGACAAGCCTTGGCCAATACTTAGCTAATTTTTTTTTATTTCCCAAGTCCCTATTTCCTTGCATTATTTCCTTGGGAATTAGCCCCTATTAATTATGGAAATTCCTCAATTGGAATTGTGCAACCCATCATAGGCCTTCCTATGACTACGTGCACCACATGTACAATTTGGATGATTATACAACTAATAGTACACTGCCCTTGAACTCTAATCTGAATCAGGTAACTCGTAGATCACACATGCATGATTTATTTATGGTTGAATTTTCAATTAACTGGTTGAACACATGAAGCAACACCCCACTGTTAGACCTCCTACTATTTCCTCCACCAGTTGGAACTAGTTTAACTGACTTTAACTCAGTTAAATTGAATTAATTAATTACAACTCAAAATAAAATCAATTAGGGATCCTATAAAGTAGGAGACACTCTACATTACTCAAGTTAGACCCTCAACTTGAATTAACTGAACCAACTAAGTCAAATTAACTTATTTAACTCGTACAAGTTTCCCTGTGGTGTGAAATTACAAATTTTCTGCTAATTTAATTCAAGGAAAAATTAAATCAGGATTTTCTTGTTGCATTTTCAACACTCCCTCTCAACAAGAAATGGATTATCAGATACCCCAATCCTCTATGGAACTCAAATTTTCCTCTTTACAGTGCCTTAGTCAAGATGTTTGCATCTTGTTCCTCTATAGGAATGGACTCCAACAACATGATTCTCCATTGCACACAATCTTGTAGATGGTGATACCAGATGTCGATATGCTTAGACCGATCATGAAAAACCAGATTCTCAAAGAATTTGATACAACTTTGGTTGTCACAGTAAATCATTGTAGGACCCATTTGTTGACCAAATAACCCAACAAGGATCTTCCTCATCCAGATAGCCTCACAAGCTACTTGACTAGCAACCATGTACTCTAGTTCTACTGAACTAAGTGCAACTGATCTCTACTTCCTGTTGTGCCAAGAAACTGTTGTTGACCCAATACTAAAGATTCCCCCTGATGTGATCTTCCTATTTGATGGAATCCCTGCCGAATATGCATCTGTGAATCCTTGAAGCTTCACTCCCTCTGTCCATTTGTAACAAATATTAAACTGAGTGGTGCTTCTAAGGTATCTCAACACATGTTTAGTTTACTTCCAAGATAATTTGGTATGCTTAACCATTGCTTGACTAAGTTGGTTAACTAAAAACACATGTATTATCATGTCTTCACCAAATACATAAGTGAACCCACAAGGTACCTGTAAATGGTAGTCTCTACCACTTCAATTGAGGTAGCATCTTCCTTCCTCCAATTCCCTTCTAGAGGAGTCTCCATGGGTTTGTTTCTCTCCATGTGGAACTCCTTCGATGTCTTGTTGGCATAATTTCCCTGAGAGATAAACAATTCCCCATCTCCTTTCCATAAGTCTTCCATACTGAGGAAATAATGCATGAGACCCAAGTCCTTCATCTCGAATTCTCTTGCAGGATCCTCTTTGCAAGATTTGACCAACTTCTCATCACCTTTTAGAATTACATCATCAACATATAATACTAAAATCAATAATTTACCTTCAAATACAATATGGTAAAGGTTTGCATCTATTTCACTTTAGGTGAAGCCCCACCTAGTGAAATAACTTTCGATCGTGGTGTACCAAGCACGAGGTGCTTGTTTCAATCCATACAATGCTCGCTTGAAGGTATCAAATCCTTTCAGCTTCTCTATGTACACCTCTTCCTCAATGACTCCTTTGAGGAAGGATGTTTTCACATCCATCTGATGTATCCTCCATCCTATCTGCGCTAAAAGTGCTAGAATAGATATGATGGAAGAGTTCCTTGCTACTAGAGAAAAGGTATCCTCATAATCAATTCCCTCCACCTAAGAGAACCCCTTGGCCACAAATCTGGCCTTGTGTTTCTCGACACTCCCATATGTTGCTTGCTTCACCTTGTAGATCCACCTGGAACCTACCACTAACTTGTCCTCTAGCCTTGGGACAACTTCCCAAGCATTGTTCCTGATAATGGAGTCATACTCCTCTACCATGGCATCAACCCATACTGGTTTTTTCACTACTTCCTTGAATGAGGATGGTTTAGTCTCTACACTCTCACTCATTAGAGCCATGTAGCCAGTGTACCGATCTGGTGACCTCCTCTTCCTGCGCTGTGATGTGGGCGCTCCCACATTTTGTTTAGAATCATGCATCAATCTGTCAACTGACCTGATGCGCTTCCTTCCATCTTTGGATGTCTTTGCATGAGTGGGTGCTTCCACTCTCTGATCCTCTGCATGTTGCTACTCCACATCATCCTGAGGTTCTTCCTTTGGAGCCAAAATATCCTCATCTGCATTTAACTGAAGCTCCCTCTCAAGGTAATATCTCATGGCCTTCCCTTCATCAAACTTCACATATCTACGAACAATTGTCATCCTGTGAGATGGAAGGTACATCCGATAGGTTTGAGGTGTATCAATGTACCCTGCAAATATTCCCAAGTTAGCTATCAGCTCTAGCTTTTTCCTTGCATCCTTGGTAACATGACAGTAAACTGATGAACCAAAGTTCCTAAAGTTTGGCACATATGGTTTCTTCCCTGAAAAAGATTTTTTGGTGTACACATCCCGAGAATCCGATGAAGACTCTTGTTCTGCACATATGAATCTGTGTTGCATGCTTCAGCCCACAAGTGAAATGGTAGGCTCTGATCATGTAACATCACCTATGCATCTCCCATAATACTTTTGTTCTTCCTCTCAGCTACCCCATTATGCTGTGGGTTATGGGGTGCTATTAACTCCTGTCAAATTCCTTCTGACGCACAGAAGTTATTGAACTCATTCGACACATATTCTCTACTGTTATCGCTCCTGAGAGCCTTCACTTCCCTGCCTGTGTCTTTCTCAATAAATTTTTTAAAGTCACAAAATTTTGAGAATGTCTGGTCTTTCTTCTGCATGAAGAATATCCAACACTTACATGATAAATCATCTACAAATATCACATAATACATGTGCTTGGTCATGGAGGCTGTCGATAACGGTCCACACACATCTGAGTGAACTCTTTCAAGGATCGCTTGCACTCGACTATCCTTATCATGAAAGGTGGCTTTGGTGTACTTCCCCAATGTACACCCTTTGCATGTATCTCACTGATCTAGTGAACCCTTGGGAGCTCCTGTAGAAATCTGTTGCATCATCTTCAAGGCTCCATGGTGCAAATGGCCCAATATTCTATGCCATAATTTACCGATGTCTCGCCTCTACACCTTCTCTGCTTTGGTGCTTAATGTTGCATAATCTTCTACATCTAATTTGTAGAGGTTCTTCACTCAAACCCCGATCCGCTGCACTTTTCTCGTGGCTATGTGACAAAGGAAAGCTTTTCCTTTCCAAATATCACATCGTAGCCACGATCTTCCAAAATAGCAACTAAACTAAATTCTTCTTCAGACCTGGAACATACATGACATCATTTAATGTGAGAGGATGATGCAGGAGCATCCAGCTCCGAGGAGACAGAAGATCGATGACTGACTCACGGTGAAACAGGACACGACTCCAAGAGTGGTTGGACAGGTCATCAAAGAAAAAACTGGTTGTTGTCTTTTGTTAATTATTGTTCATTTCTTTTTTTTATTTTCAGAACAAGTTAAGTTACTGGCTGTTAACTTAGGAAACCAAAAACTGTTTAGTTAACTTTTTGTTTAAAGAAGCAAGTGACAGTTACAGAATTTAGTTTATAGACAGTTATATTCCATGTAGTTTAAAAAGGAAAAGGACGGATGTAACAAGAACTTTTTGGTTCACCTCATAACGAAATAAGAAGAAACAGCAAGACAATATTCCAAACCCTCTGTAACAGAAACATTGGTTTCTTTTCTGAGATAATCTACTGTTAATTATCTTTCCCATATTGTACATCTAAGCACTACTGAGTATTTGTTGTTTTTAGAAATGAATTGAGATAGAACGAAATTTTTATACTGTAACTAGGAATTCAAGAGCGTTACAGGCATCGAGTCAAAACCATAATCTATATTACCAGAACTAACACGCAGGCAAGGCAGCGTAAGGCGGACATACTTAACAGTATATGCGTGCAGAGTATTACAAGAATAAAGAACGACACAGGCATCAAAGCAAGCCCAGGTTGCAGTCGTAACAGCACAGAACCCGCAAGCCAAATACAAGGAGCAACACGGCCATTCACAAATCAAATATAACAGCTATTAAAGAAGAGGTAACAGTTCAAACCATACTGTTTCTATTAATAGAGCATTTCATAAGTCTTTACATATAGAAAGTTCGACAAATAGCACAGAACCATGTATTAAACTCGGCACCGCCGTAACAATACAAGTTCCAAACCCTTGTTGCATTGAGACCGTATAATGACGCAAAGGGACAAAGCCCAGAGACTGTAAACGCTGTAAACGCCGGCAAGGGGCACGGCTAACCCTATATAACTTAAGCAACAGAAAACTACAGCTAACACCATATTGAGCAAACTATAGAAGTGCTGGAGCAGGAGTAAACCCTACCCGGTTACAAAGGGTACCAGGGTTGGAAGAAATCGAAGACTGCAAACTTGAAACCCTCGTGAGCAGGTCTCCTAGTCAACCTGCACAGAAAAACAATTTGAGTTAGTCCGTTTACCAACCAGAACAAATATCAATCTAAGAGAACGAAAGAGCAGCAAGGTGCGAGTGGAAAGGAACTGCGAACTTACCCAAGGGTCGACGGAGATTGCTGAGACAGAACCCAGTTCCACAAGCTGAGAATGCACAAAAAACCTGTAAGTGTGGACAACAGGTGACAGAGAAGGGTAAAACGTAGCACGAGAGCTTACCTCGAGGGCAGATAGAGTTCGGAAGAGCGGCAGTTTCGTGGTCGCAAACACCTGTACAGAACTAAAGCTCAGAAGTTGAAGACCAAAAAGACTTCTACACAGAATCCATGAACATATAAACCACTTACCACAGACTTCCGAACAAAACCATTGAAGATAGCAGCGAAGGTGAAGGATTCGCATTTCAATCAGAACTGTAACCAGTGACGGAGCAAAGGGTTCGTTGGGCTATCGCACAGTGAGCATCGCCACAGCAACGCGGAGAGCGCAACAGCAGAATGACAGAGTGAAAATGAGCTAAGGATAACCCTTTAGGGTTTAACATAGGCGGGAAGTCATCCTGACTGGACGAGCCGGTGACTATACCCAAGAACCGGCAGATAAATGTTTTAATGCGTCTCGGATTGGGGGCCAGGTAAAGTCCACAAGATATTTGTCCGCGCACAAGTGACCACGTGGGACTGAAGTGAGTCACGTGACTGTGTCCACGTCACCAAGGGCTGGGCCATCATAAGTGGTATCAGAGCTAGTTTCTTGAGTTAGAACCAATGGAACAGGTAGAAGGTGAAGGTGAAGGAAGAGGAAGAGGAAGAGGAAGAGGAAGAGGAAGGGGAAGAGTAGTCCGGAGGGTAGTAGATGATGGACTTCGAGAGGAGATTCGAGTTTTGCGTGAAAGATTGGCAGTGGTGGAAGCTGGGGGAAGAAGAAACCCAGCAGATGACAGTGATGAAGAAGAAGTTGAACCAGAGGAAGAATTAGAGGGGGTGACACCAGAATTTAGACTGTTGAAGTCGGTTTTGCTGTCAAGTCATAAGCCAAAACATGAGTTGTCGACTTATGACGGAAGTCTGTCCGCAGACGTGTTGTTGGATTGGCTAAGTGAAGTCAACAAATATTTCGAATTTGAGGAAACCAGCGAGGATAAGCAGGTGAAGTTCGCCGCCACCAAGTTGAAGGGGCATGCGTCCTTGTGGTGGGACAGCGTTCAGGCGGAACGGAGGAGGCTTAACAAACAGCCTATAAAGAAATGGTCTAGAATGGAGGCCAAACTGAAAGAGAAATTCTTACCGCAGGATTATCAGATTATGCTGTACAGGCAGGTACAGAACTTGAAGCAGAGGGGAATGACTGTGAAAGAATTTACAGAAGAGTTCTACAAGTTAAATTTGCGAGCAGGATATGTGGAAGACACCCCGGAGAAAACAGCCAAATTTGTGAATGGCTTAAGGGGGGAAATCTTAGATGAAATTGGTATCCTTTCACCCCGGACAATGGAAGAAGCCTATCAGTTTGCACTGAAGGCAGAAGAAAAGATTAACCGGAAGCAGAATGCCAGGAGAGGAGGTGGAACTGGCAGGGGAAAGGGTAAATTATTTGGAAGAGGCCGAGGTACAGGTCCAAGTGAAGAAAGCAGCAGCTCTAAATCTGCTGGAGCGACAGAAAAAGACAATAGCACGAGAGGAGGACGACCACCTCAGCGAGGGCGAGGAAATGGTCGGGGCAGGGGAGCTGTCCAGTGCTATCGCTGCCACAAATGGGGGCACAAGTCTTATGAATGTCCTGAAGCTGAACCAGCAGGCGGAAGAGGAACTTATGTTGTTCAGACAGAGGATGCTGAGACAACACCTCAGGAAGCAGAAAATGCACCAGAGACAGGTGAAGCTTTGGTGTTGAACAAAGTGCTGTTGAAACCAGCAAAGGAGATTGCAGAACCAGATCAACGTAAAGCTTTGTTCCGCACTGTCTGCAAGTCGCGGGGCAAGTGCTGCAAATTGATTATTGATAGTGGGAGTACGGACAATCTTGTGGCAGTGGAGATGGTAGAAAAGTTGGGATTGAAGAAATTAAAGCACCCTACACCCTACAAAGTGTCATGGCTGCAGAAAGGACATCAGCTGCTAGTCGACGAACAATGTGAGGTAGAGTTTCAGATTGGTAAGTACAAGGATAAGATCCTTTGTGATGTCATGCCAATGGACGTCTGTCACCTACTGTTGGGACGACCTTGGCAGTTCGATAGGAGTGCAGTTCATGACGGGAAAAAGAATTGCTATAAGTTTGTTAAAGATGGGATCAAGCACACGCTTGTACCCATCAAGGAGGAAAATACAGCAGAAGCCAGTGGAGTGAAGGCATTGCTGTTGGGAGGAAAGGAGTTTGTGAAACAGATTGAGGACAGTGAAATCAATTTTGCTGTCATAAGGAGACCAAAGGCAGTAGTATTACACACACAGCTATCAGATTTGCCTGAGGAAGTTCAGCAGTTACTGCAAGAATTTGGGGACATTGTGGTGGATGATCTTCCCAATGAGTTACCACCAAGGAGGGGTATTAGTCATTGTATTGACTTTATACCAGGTGCAAGCTTACCAAATAAGGCTGCTTACCGTATGAGTCCCAAGGATCATGAGGAGATTAGGAAGCAAGTTCAGGAACTACTTGATAAAGGGTTGATTCGAGAGAGTATGAGCCCTTGTGCAGTACCGATTGTTTTGGCTCCAAAGAAGGGAGGAGAATGGCGAATGTGCACAGACTCCAGAGCCATAAACAAGATTACTGTCAGGTACAGGTTTCCCTTACCAAGGATGGACGATATGATGGATTGTTTGAGTGGGGCAGCCTCTTTCTCAAAAATTGACCTGAAGACTGGATATCACCAGATTCGAATACGAGAAGGCGACGAGTGGAAGACAGCTTTCAAGACAAATGAAGGCTTATATGAGTGGCTGGTGATGCCATTTGGATTGAGTAACGCTCCCAGCACATTCATGCGTTTGATGAATGAGGTATTGAAGGAATTTAATGGGAAATTCGTGATAGTTTACCTGGATGATATTTTGATTTTTAGCAGGACTAAAGAGGAGCATTTCAGGCATTTGCAGAGTGTGTTGAGGAAGCTGCAGCAAAACAAGCTGCTGATTAATCTGAAAAAGTGTACCTTTTTTCAGCGAGAACTAGTGTATTTAGGGTTTGTTATTGCAGAAAATGAATTAAAAATGGATCCGGAAAAGGTGGCAGCTATAGTTAGCTGGCCGTCACCAAAGAGTTTATTTGAAGTCCGGAGTTTCCATGGACTAGCCAGTTTTTACAGGAAATTTATCAGAAATTTCAGCGAGATTTGTGCACCTATGTTGGACACGATCAAGAAGGCAAATCAGCCTTTTCGCTGGACTGAAGCGGCAGAAAGTAGTTTTCAAACTTTGAAGAAAAAGATTACTGAAAGACCTATATTGAGACTGCCAGATTTCAACAAACTGTTTCAAGTTCGTTGTGATGCCAGTGGGACAGCCATTGGAGCAGTCCTTAGTCAGGAGGACAGACCGGTCGCTTTCTTCAGTGAAAAGCTAAATGAGAGCAGGCAGAAGTACTCAACCTATGACAAAGAATTTTATGCAATCATACAAGCGTTGAAGCATTGGCGGCATTATCTACTGGGAGATGAGTTTGTTTTGTTTACAGATAATTCTGCCTTGCAGTATATTATGCAACAACATAAATTGAACCACAAACATGCAGCTTGGGTGGAGTATCTGCAGAATTTTACATTCGTATTAAAGCACATTAGTGGCCAAGCGAATAAGGTGGCAGATGCACTGAGTAGAAGAACATTGCTTTTACAGGAGAGCACAATGCAAGTCTTGGGTTTTGAGCATTTGAAGGAGTTGTATCAAACTGATACCGAATTTGGGGAGGCATATGAAGCCTGCCAAAACCCTTTGTTAAGGAATGATAGCATGTGGCTAGACTATAATCTACAAGAAGGACTGCTGTTTAAAGGAGGACAACTGTGTATACCCAACTGTTCTATGCGGGAAAATATAATACAGGAGAAGCACAGTGGAGGACTGGCTGGACACTTTGGTATCGACAAGACGATTGCTCAAGTACAGCACTTCTATTTTTGGCCGAAACTGCAGCGAGATGTGCAGAGGTACGTGAGTAGATGCAGAGTTTGTCAGCTAGCAAAGGGTCATAGTCAAAACACTGGTCTTTACTCGCCATTGCCGATTCCGAGTCGACCATGGGATTCAGTGAGCATGGACTTCGTTTTAGGTTTACCAAAGACACAGCGGGGCTTCGATTCAGTCATGGTTGTAGTTGACCGATTTTCAAAAATGGCACATTTTGTACCTTGCAGGAAAACCAGCGACGCTACTTATATAGCACACCTATTCTTTACTGAAATCGTTCGGTTGCATGGACTCCCAAAATCCATCATTTCTGATCGGGATGTAAAGTTTACTGGTCACTTTTGGAGAACTCTGTGGAAAAAGTTAAATACTCAATTGCAGTTCAGCTCTGCTTATCATCCGCAGACTGATGGTCAGACGGAAGTCGTAAACAGAAGCCTAGGGAACTTACTTCGCAGTTTGACAGGAGGAAATTCCCGGACATGGGACCGTGTACTTGCTCAAGCAGAGTTCGCGTACAACGATTCACCTAACCGCAGCACCGGTTACAGTCCATTCCAGATTTTGTACGGCATGCATCCGCGAGGAGTGCATGAATTACGGGATTTGGGGAAACTCGAGAAACGGAGCGCTGATGGGGAAGAATTCGCTCAAGCAATGAGCAATTTACACGAACAAGTCAAGCTGAAATTGCAGGACAGCAGTCAGAAGTACAAGCAGCGAGCTAACACAAAGCGTCGGGAAGTTCAGTTTAACGTTGGGGATGAAGTTCTTGCGTATTTACGTAAGGAGAGATTCCCGAAGCGAGAGTACAACAAGCTAAAATTCAAGAAGATCGGCCCCTGCAAAATCATCCGCAAATTTTCTGCGAACGCTTACGAAATACAGTTGCCACCTGAGATTGGAATTTCTCCCATTTTTAACGTGGCAGATCTGTTTCCCTATGTCGCCAACTCAGAGAATGATACAGCAACTACAGTGCCACAGAAAGACAACTATGAGGAAGATTCTTGGACAAGACAATTACCAAAGGCACCACCCCTTGAGATCGAAGGAATTCTGGATACACAGGTAGTTAGACGCACACGCAGGAAAGAGTATCTGCGATATTTAGTCAAGTGGCGGAACCGTCCAATAGAGGACAGTTCTTGGCTCAACGCAGCGCAGATAACTAAGGCGGGCTATTCTGTTGACGACCTCATGGAACGGAGCCATGACTTTTTGCCACCCCGGGAGCCTGATGCAGGAGCATCCAGCTCCGAGGAGACAGAAGATCGATGACTGACTCACGGTGAAACAGGACACGACTCCAAGAGTGGTTGGACAGGTCATCAAAGAAAAAACTGGTTGTTGTCTTTTGTTAATTATTGTTCATTTCTTTTTTTTATTTTCAGAACAAGTTAAGTTACTGGCTGTTAACTTAGGAAACCAAAAACTGTTTAGTTAACTTTTTGTTTAAAGAAGCAAGTGACAGTTACAGAATTTAGTTTATAGACAGTTATATTCCATGTAGTTTAAAAAGGAAAAGGACGGATGTAACAAAAACTTTTTGGTTCACCTCATAACGAAATAAGAAGAAACAGCAAGACGATATTCCAAACCCTCTGTAACAGAAACATTGAATTCTTTTCTGAGATAATCTACTGTTAATTATCTTTCCCATATTGTACATCTAAGCACTACTGAGTATTTGTTGTTTTTAGAAATGAATTGAGATAGAACGAAATTTTTATACTGTAACTAGGAATTCAAGAGCGTTACAGGCATCGAGTCAAAACCATAATTTATATTACCAGAACTAACACGCAGGCAAGGCAGCGTAAGGCGGACATACTTAACAGTATATGCGTGCAGAGTATTACAAGAATAAAGAACGACACAGGCATCAAAGCAAGCCCAGGTTGCAGTCGTAACAGCACAGAACCCGCGAGCCAAATACAAGGAGCAACACGGCCATTCACAAATCAAATATAACAGCTATTAAAGAAGAGGTAACAGTTCAAACCATACTGTTTCTATTAATAGAGCATTTCATAAGTCTTTACATACAGAAAGTTCGACAAATAGCACAGAACCATGTATTAAACTCGGCACCGCCGTAACAATACAAGTTCCAAACCCTTGTTGCATTGAGACCGTATAATGACGCAAAGGGACAAAGCCCAGAGACTGTAAACGCTGTAAACGCCGGCAAGGGGCACGGCTAACCCTATATAACTTAAGCAACAGAAAACTACAGCTAACACCATATTGAGCAAACTATAGAAGTGCTGGAGCAGGAGTAAACCCTACCCGGTTACAAAGGGTACCAGGGTTGGAAGAAATCGAAGACTGCAAACTTGAAACCCTCGTGAGCAGGTCTCCTAGTCAACCTGCACAGAAAAACAATTTGAGTTAGTCCGTTTACCAACCAGAACAAATATCAATCTAAGAGAACGAAAGAGCAGCAAGGTGCGAGTGGAAAGGAACTGCGAACTTACCCAAGGGTCGACGGAGATTGCTGAGACAGAACCCAGTTCCACAAGCTGAGAATGCACAAAAAACCTGTAAGTGTGGACAACAGGTGACAGAGAAGGGTAAAACGTAGCACGAGAGCTTACCTCGAGGGCAGATAGAGTTCGGAAGAGCGGCAGTTTCGTGGTCGCAAACACCTGTACAGAACTAAAGCTCAGAAGTTGAAGACCAAAAAGACTTCTACACAGAATCCATGAACATATAAACCACTTACCACAGACTTCCGAACAAAACCATTGAAGATAGCAGCGAAGGTGAAGGATTCGCATTTCAATCAGAACTGTAACCAGTGACGGAGCAAAGGGTTCGTTGGGCTATCGCACAGTGAGCATCGCCACAGCAACGCGGAGAGCGCAACAGCAGAATGACAGAGTGAAAATGAGCTAAGGATAACCCTTTAGGGTTTAACATAGGCGGGAAGTCATCCTGACTGGACGAGCCGGTGACTATACCCAAGAACCGGCAGATAAATGTTTTAATGCGTCTCGGATTGGGGGCCAGGTAAAGTCCACAAGATATTTGTCCGCGCACAAGTGACCACGTGGGACTGAAGTGAGTCACGTGACTATGTCCACGTCACCAAGGGCTGGGCCATCAGAGGAGAACCAGACTCCCTCTAAAAATTAATTGTACTGATACTGGTTACATTATACCTTCCTTCATCTCCCATCTCGATGTGCATTTGGAGGTCCTTCTCCTCCAAGTCATTGAAAAAATCTTTGTTTCTTGTCATATGGAATGAGGCTTCACTATCCAGATACTACACACTACCCATCACCGATGTCACCATGCAAGAAATGAGGGTGAAATCCAACTCGAATTGTGAAGCAAGAGCTTCACCTACCGCTCCTCTTGAGGACTTCCTGGGCAGACACTTCGTGGCATAGTGTCCCAACTCACGATAGTGAAAACAATTAATCTTCGACAAGTCCTTTGGATTGGCATTTTTTTCCTTTCCAACTAAGGCATAGTTCTCCTCATCATCATGCTTGGATGAGGTTCCATCTCTGCTGCTCTACCTTATCTATTCTTGCACCAAGTCAGAACATAAACGCTCCCACTTTGGTAGTTGCTCCCTCCCATTTACTAAATCCCAGTACTTGTGCCAGCTCTTGGTAAGGCCTAGAAGTGATATGATGACCAGATCATCTTCAACAACTGTAATACCAACTCTCCCAAGCTCATCCTGACATTGGGTGAACCTGCTCAAGTACTATGGTATTGTGTCGCCCTTCTCCATTTTGATCTTTTGAAGCTTTTCCTTCAGTGCCAGCTTCCTATGGTCACTTCTATTCTAAAATAGGTCTATCAAGGTTTTCCACATTGCATATGGTGTATCTTTCCTATGGATATTCGATACAATATGATCTCTAACTCCTTCTAGTATGATCCTCCTTGCCTTTGCCACACATTTCTTCCACTCTGCCATATCTTGAGCATCGGTTGTTGGAGGCTTATGAATATCATTTTCTATGAATTCCTTCATCCCATTGTCTTCTAACACTGCCTCCATCATGTCATTCAAAGCAATATAATTCGATCTACCCTTAAGGGCATACTCGAGTCTCAATCCATATAACAATATCCTACTAGCTCTAAAGAATGATGCTGCAAATTTGATTTCACCTGCAAATCCAAACTCATATTCTTCTTTTCTAGTGTGATTTCAGCTTTGATACCATGTAGAAATTCCTTGTAGATTCAAACTACTAATGTAATATGCTAAAAGAAAAGACATTAATCTACTCTACTCTTCAACAAAAACAATTAACGATTGTGAAATCATGAAGTATACAATAGAAAGAATTCAATCAACACATTACACAATGATTTCCTAGGGAAAGCCACAACTAAAAACCCATAATGTCTGTATATTGCATTAGTCAGAAAATATGTGAAAATTACAATTCTTTTCTCAAGCCCAAGAAACCTCTGCATTATTTCTATCTGTCTCACAACTTCCTAGACAATCCTTGGCCAATACTTAACCAAATTTCTAATTTCCCAAGTCCCTATTTCCTTGCGTTGTTTCCTCGGGAATTAGCCCCTATTAATTATGGAAATTCCTCAATTGGAATTGTGAAATCCATCATAGGCCTTCCTCTGACTACATTTACCACATGTACAATTTGGATGATTATACAACTGATAATACACTTCCCTCAAACTCCAATCTCAACTGGGTAACTCGTATATCACACATGCATGATTTATTTACGATTGAATTGTCAGTTAAATGGTCAAACACATGAAGCAACACCCCACTGTTAGATCTCCTACTAGTTTCTCCACCTTTTGGAACTAGTTTAACTCACTTTAACTTAGTTAAATTGAATTAATTAATTACAACTCAAATTAAACTCAACCAGGGCTCCTATAAAGTAGGAGAGACTTTACATGACTCAAGTTAGACCCTCAACTCGAATTAACTGAACCAACTAAGTCAAATTAACTTAGGTAACTCATACAAGTTGTCTTCTGATGTGGAATTAAAAATTTTCTCCTAATTTAATTCAATGGAAAATTAAATTAGGATTTTCTTGTTGCATTTTCAACAATAATTTCAAAAAAATCCAAAGTATTTATTGTAGATCAATTTTAGCCATATCACAGACATTGTGGAGACTTGTGGGTTGTGTGAAACTATGTGCAAATCTGTGTTTGTTGAGGTTATGTGTGTGTTCTATAATTTTTTTTACAATCAATAAAGTAGAACATATATTCCCTATTCCAAATGAAAAGATCTATGGTGAGGCCGGATGCAACAAGCATGGAGTGTGTGAAAATTTGATGGAGCTTTTGAAGTGCTAAATTCCAACCCATTAATGAGACATGCGTTGAAATTCCAAAGCGTAAGTGTTGGATAAATGTGAATGAAATTTTAAATATTAAAAGTTACTTTCAATGTGGACCTTTTTCATGTTGGGCATGAAATTTAAAAATTAACTGGCATGAAGTTTGAAGTTTAAAAATATGAAAAATTTGTGCCTTTCATTAAACATGAATAATGGGGTGCAAGTGAAATTCTTATGTTGTATGTGAATAATTTTGCCTTCTTGATTTTAAAAGTGGAAAAGTGAAATGAAGTGAAAAAGTTGGAGTGAAGTGAAAAAGTGGAGTAAGAATTCTCTCTTTTTTATTTTTTAATATATTTTTACAAGATTTAAGGGAGAGAGAATTAATGGAGTGTTTTGAAGGGAAATTATTTTATATGGAAATAATCTTTTAAAGGCATTTTCTTTTATGCTGGTTGAATTGTAAATGTGGGAAAATATTTTTATTGTAAAGGTATTTATATGTTTTCTCACAAGTGATGTAAAAAAGGTTATGTTACCTTTTCTCTCTCATTACAAGATATTGTACTCATTGAGAAAATGTATTAAGAGAGGAAGTATTGAAGGAGTCTTGTTAAATCTTTGATAGAATTGAGCTTCTTAGCTCTTCATTGTACCCAATCATTAATAAAAAGGATATTTTGTGGTTGCAGTTGAGAATCATTTTTTGGAGACATTGGTTCTTGTCCCGGGTCAAAGTGGGACACATTGTGTTCTTTTGTGTATTTTATCTCTCTATCTATTCATTACTCTCCTCATGGCAACAAACACTATTATGTTTCTTAAACTTGTTGGCACAAAATACCTTTATTGGAGCAAATACATGCAACCTATATGCATCACTAAAAAATTATGGGAACTTGTAACTGATAGATATATTATGCCTTCTCCTGGTGAATTCAAAGCATTAAGTGATGATGAAAATAAATCTCTTAAGGTTACTTATTAAGAAGGATAATGAAGCACTTTCACTTATAAGAAGTGTTGTTGAAGAATCTATATTTCCAAGAATCAATGGTGTAGTATCATTCAAGGAAGAATGAGGTATCTTAAAGAACACATATGAAGGTGTGGTTGTAGCTAAATTGCAAACATTAAGGAGGAATGTTGAAAATGTCCGTATCAAAAGTAATGAATCCATTCATCATTACATCACAAAACTGCAAGATCTTGTTAATCAAATGAGGTCATTAGGTGAAGATGTTATAGAAATAAGGGTAATTAAGAAAATTTTAAGTAGTATTCCTAAGTTCCATATGTTCACCACCAATATTATGGTCTCTAGAGACTTAAACATAATGAAAAATTATGAATTAAGTGGATTCTTATTAACTATTGAATAAAATCAACCATATGAACAAGTGGAGCATGCTTTTTCTACAAAGCATAAAGGAAGAGGAAGGAGCAGAAGTCAAGATCATAATCAAAATAAAAATAAAAATCAGCAAAGCTCACAAGGGAATGCATCTTCTTCAAGAGGTAGATAAAGGAATCCTAGTCAATTTAGAGGAAGAGGCAGAGATGGATCTCGTGGAAGAGGACAAGGAAGAGATGGAGGCAGAAATGGAGGTAGAAATGGAGGAAGAGGTGGAGGACCATAGTGTTATTATTGCCAAAAATTTGGCCATCTTTAAAGAGATTGCTATGCAAAAATGCAAGATATGGAGCATAAGGGCGTCAATATAGTTGTTGAAGAAACTAGGAAAGAGAAGTTATTCATATCAAGTTTGATGGCACATAATGAATAAAGTGAAGCATGGTATATTGATTCGGGATGTTCAACTCATATGAAATCTCATGAGTAGTTGTTTACCAAAACTAATGAGAATTATTACGGAAAAGTCATATTTAGTGATGATAGTGTTTCTGAAGTGAAAGGGAAAGGCACAATTTCAATACCAACATTGTATGTAAAGAAGAAATTAATTGAAGACACTTTGTTGACACTGACATTGAAGAAGAACCTACTTTCTGTAGGACAAATGATGGAGCAAAATTACAAGTTAGTGTTTGATAATAAAGAGTGTTTAATCATGGATAAGTTGAATCAAAATGCAGTTGTAGCAAGAGGCGAAATGAATGAAGACAAAATATTCAAGCTCTCCACTGATTCAAGTAATTCACAGAGTTTGAAAGCATCAAAAGAATCAAATAGTAAGCTTTTGCACTTAAGGATGGGGCATTTGAAATTTTAGAGTTTGGTGTTGTTGAGAAATCAAAACATGGTGAATGGTCTTCCTTATATTAATTTGGATGATGATGTATGTGAAGGGTGTATTTTTTGGAAACAACATAGGGAAAGTTTCTCAAATAGAACATGGAAGGCTAGAGAACGTCTAGCATTGGTGCATTCAGATTTGTGTGGTCCAATGGAGACTATGTATTTTGGAAAGGCATGTTATTTTCTCACTTTCATTGATGATTATTCCAAGAAGACTTGGGTGTATTTTTTGCAAGAGAAGTTTGAAGTATTCTCTCATTTCCTTGAGTTTAAGGCTTTAGTTGAAAAGCAAAGTGGTTTGAAAATTCTCACCCTAAGAACATATAATGGGGGAGAATATAAGTCAAATGAGTTTTTGATTATTGCAAGAAGAATGGAATAAAGCGAGAGTTTACCAATTCATAATCTCCTCAACAAAATGGTGTCGCAAAAAGGAAAAACAGGACCATAGTTGAAATGGATAGGAGCATGTTAAAAACTAAGTCTCTTGGAAATGAGTTTTGGGCCAAGGAAATACACAGAACAATATACACTCTTAACCGATGTCCTACAAAGGTAGCGATGAGTTTGACCCCAGAAGAAGCATGGTTAGGATACAAACCAAGTGTTGCACATATGAAATTTTTTAGTTGTACTACATATGCAAATGTTCCTAAGGAAAAGAGGAAGGAATTGGATGATAAGAGTGTGAAGTGTATCTTTATTGGATACAGTATTGAAACAAGAAGTTATAGGTTGTTTGCTCTTGAAGAAAATAAGGTGATAATCAATAGATATGTTGTGTTTGATGAGCATGAAATCTATCATCTAGAACAAGTAAGTTTGAATTGATGAAAAATGCAGTGAATATTGGATATGAATCAAATTCCAAGTCAGTAAATTAAAATGAAGTTAATGAGAAGCCTAAGTGGCTTGAAAGGGGTCATTCAGAAAGCAATATGTTGGATAGAAATTTTGAAAGAAGGGTTACTACATCGCAAAGTTATCTAGTGAATTATGCACTTATGGGAAACGTAATGAAAATGGATGAACCATAGGATTATGCAGAAGCATCAAGAAAGAAAGAATGTAATGAAGCTATGGAAGAAGAATTGGATGCCTTTGTGAAAAATGATACATGGCACATGGTCAAATTACCAAAAGGAAAAGAAGCAATTGGAACTAAATGGTTTTATAAAACCAAGTATAAATCAGATGGCACAATTAATATGTACAAGTATTATTTTGTTTCAAAGGGCTATGCACAAAAAGAAGGAATTAATTCTATTAAGAAATTTTCCCCAGTGGAAAAATTGGATACAATCAGGATGTTTCTTGCATTAGCTGCTCAGTACAAAAGGCCAAATTTTCATATGGATTAGGGGAGATAGAATTTTTTTTTATCATGTAGGCTTCAACCATCCTATTTAAGTATTTGGATTTCTTAGTGGATGATATGGGCTTAATTTCAATACCCACTGTAATCCTATAGAGTCGATCAGGGGAGATAGAAATTTTTTTTTATCATGTAGGCTTCAACCATCCTATTTAAGTGTTTGTATTTCTTAGTGGATGATATGGGCTTAATTTCAATACCCACTGTAATCCTATAGAGTCCCTTATTGTGCATCAATATAAGGATCTTTGGCTTCCATTCAAAGTAATTGAAAGGAGTGAGAGTCACTAAGAGCTGGTCCATTCTCTGTGGGTTATTCTAATCTTGTCAAATCTACAATAAAACATCAAATCACAAAATAACTTATGGTCTAATACCATGTTGTATTTTAAGCACAATCATAAGATCCAGGCGTGGAAAAAAATACTAAACTAGCTACTTGCCAAACAAGAAAGGAGAGAATACAATTGTTGAGAAATTGACTAATGAACCAAGGAGACAATTCAAATTACTCATAAAATCTGATGATATATTATTGTTGAATATGAATAAAATATATAGAATCTTTAGGAGTAAAAACCAATTATAATTAGGTTGTGGTTCCATGTGCAGGCACTCAGTATAACTCAAAAGCATTTTCCCTAGTTGGAAAACAAGTCAAAATTAGACTGAGACAAAAAAATCATAAAAATATCCTAAGATGGGGTGAATTGGAAGTAGGTAGAGTTAGAAATTAGGTAGAATTTATTAATAACTCTCATGTGAAAAAAATAACTAGTTAAACTCCAAAATAGGACTAAGTGTCAACTAACAAAGGGAGGAGAGAGAAAATTGGTGTTTAACTACTACAAAGTAGGGAGGAAATGCATACTTTATATAGGAAGGCCTAGGCATGAGGTAATATGAATTAATGGATTGGAATTATCCATGTCATCCTTCAACCAAAGTCTAATAAGTGCCACGTCATCCTAGGTGGCAACCCCACTAACAATATACCCATTAACGATAGGAAAGCCTAAAATTAGAAAATTTGTCAAATGAGAGGGAATGTTTAGTAGTAAATAAAAACAAGTAATATGTACCCATAATAATGTATTGAAGAGGATATAATTATGTTCAAAGTGTAGGTCCTGATGAGATCCTGATGAACTATTGAGTGCATTGTACCCCCAAAAAATAAATTATTTCATGTGAAATGTCATAAATTATTCATTTAATTAATATTATTTTTTTTCCTTTCCCTAATGGGGATGCCCATTGTCGATGTTGACGTGGTAGAGGAAGCCTCAATTTTAGGCACCAACAACCTCCAACATGCCAGTTCGACTAAGGGTATATTAACTCTTTCCTTTCGAGCAATGTACAACACATCACATGTTATCTTGTATTAAACTCGTTTGTGCTACGTTTTGTGGGGTATTTTAATGACAAGATCCTAGATATTCTCCCTCATTCATACTTGTTTCTCTTCTCCTTGTTGTTTCCTCTACTCATCATGGAGTTCAATTGTATCTCCTCCATTTTCTCATCTCCACTTGGTCACGTATCCCTGGCTTTCCTCTCACACTTGTTTGATCCTATTATAGGTAAGGGGCATTCCAAAGATATTGCAGACCCATTGTTTTTTTTCTCAGAAGGTCAGAGTCTCTTTTTTCAGGCTACATTTTTCCATCCTCCAATCTTGGGGATTCTCGGTCCATCACATCTCTTCCTTCCTTTGGTAATGATGAAATTCTGAAATGCTTGTAGTTGTCAGGGAGGTAGAGGTTGACATGTTATAGCTAACTCAAGGAACTGATTCTACACTAAAGCTTATGTGCATCATTTCCAAGCCCATATTACCCCTAATATTTAGTTGGAGATCATTTCCACCAAGGATGAGATTCATTGAAAAATGTCATGTAATTCTACATTTAGAGGTTCTAGATGGTCTCATTGACTAGATTCCTAACACTGGTAAGACGAGAAGTGGGAAGAACCACTTCTTGTACATCATGGATTTGTATTAACACTTGAAGACTCTTCTCGGGAAAATATTGGTGGATGAAAGAGATGCATGGGATCATATGCTACACAATTTAGAAGAATTGAATTTTTTGTTGGATTTGGTTCTTGTTGGATGTCAAGAACCATATTTCTTGACTAGAAATGGGCTCGTCTCAAGGCCTGATAGTGGTGCTGCACTACAAGGAAGAAGATGATCCCATAGATTTTGATACCTCCCTACCTCATGACTCTCAAGTTCCTTTTTTTTGCTATGTTTAAAATGGTTATAACTCTAGCCAATCACGTTGTTTTTCACTTCGTTGATTATCCCACTTATGAGACAACCCTATACTTTTGTAGTTGGTTCTTGACAATGTTGTGTATGAAACTACAACTATAATCACTTATTTTGTTATACTCTTAGATAGTTTTTCTGTTATAGGGGCAAATCTCATCTTTTATAGTCTAGTGCTTCAAGCCTTGGTTTATTTTTTGACAATGATTGATAAGCAATTATTTTATCTCTAATTCAGTTTACCAAGTAGCAAGGTAGAGATGTATAAAAACTTATAACTCTTATAATTTTGTAAATTAACAATAGAAAATTGACTTACAAAAAATTATTATAATGTTTTTCTTTTAAAAAATCTTAAATCATAATTTTTTAAATGTATTACTTTTCCATTTAAAATTCTAATTTTTATTTATAAGAGAAAAAATTACATGTTGCATTTGACTCATTAAAAAAGTGATATTGAATAAAAAAAGATGGTCTATGTAAACCAAAAGCATACTAAGGTAGTTTTGTTGGAGCTTTCCATAGACAAAAATGCATCTCATAATGAGCCCCAACTACTAGCTTTAATTTTGTCATTAAGTATCAAGTTCACTAATAGTGCACCTAGTGCCAAACATATCCACAGATAAAATATTTAATGAAATATCCAAAGTGAGTTATAACTCACCCTCAAAGCATGACAAAAACTCAATATCACCACGAAAGTAGTAACTAACAAGATGATTAGACATGTAATGATCGAATATATTTACAAACATGTCCATCCCTTGATTCCAACATTGTCCAAGTATCACCAATGAGAAGCAAACTAGTTTTATCCCAGGTGAGGCATCCCGACTAGTGATAGGCGTGTGAGTGAGATATTTGGTCTATTGTGTGTGTGTGTTATATTCTTTCCATGACTAGTTGGATGTGCAAGGGGTCACAGGGGGGGCATAACCCCCCCTGTCAGGGTGTTTGTAGGGGGGGCGATTTTTTTTTGACCCTATAATAGGTGGGCGGACCTACCTATGATTTTGTGCATGGATTTTGCAAATGATTTTGGGCACGATGGTTTTCTGCCCATGGTATTTCGTAGATCTGGTCAAGGGAACTACGGTTATGTTCTAATCCAAGGTTAATGGATTTGGGGTTTACGAATGCTTTGACATGTATATATATGTATTGTAACATTGAAAGGAATATAATGAAAAATCAATCTGGTAGGCCTGGTTTTGGGATCTAGGGGAAAATATCTGTATATATATGTTTTATGTTTTATGTTCTCTCCATTGTTTATTTTCTATTTCTAGACTTTGTCTGCAAGTAATTTCTATACATGGTTAAAACCTACATTTGGTATCAGAGTTGTTTCAGCTTCAAGGGGACACCTTTGACGCTAAGGGGTTTTTCTCAGGACTGTGGTAGACCCTGTTCAGAGGGAGATATGTGGGATCGATTCTTGTGGTGAAAGAAGATGGTGAGCAGTGGAAAGATAAAGATTGAGAAATTTAATGGTCAAAGATTTGAGTTGTGGAAGCTTAAGATGGAGGATCTGTTGGTGAATAAATATCAGTGGATCGTGGTATATCCAGGTCCTAAACCAACGGTAATGTCATATGAAGACCGGGCGAAGTTGGATCGGAAAGCAAAGAGCACAATGCGGTTGTGTATCTCAGATTCAGTATTGTTGAATGTATCAGGGGAAGCTACAACGAAGGCTTTGTGGGACAAGTTAGGGACTTTGTACCAATCTAAGTCTTTGGTGAACAAGCTGCTCCTATGAAAAAAATTGTATAACCTGAGGATGAAGGATGGAGACTCGGTGATAGAGCACCTGAACACCTTTAGTACTATGGTAAGCCAGTTGTTGTCTATTGTTATTAAAATTTCAGATGAAGATAAGTGCATCAATTTGCTGTGTTCTCTGCCAGATTCGTGGGATAGTCTAGTTGTTGCAATAGGTATCAATACAACTACCTTGAAGTTTGATGAAATAGTATCATCCTTGCTGTCAGAGGAGATAAGATAGAAAAATATGGAGGGCCAGAATATAGATGCCTTTTCTGTATGAGGACAGTCCCATAATAGAAACAAAAATAAGTCCTCGAGTGGGACATCTAATCTAGAGGGAGATCTAAATCTCTAGGAAAACCTGTAAAAGTGTGCTAGAAATGTAGAAAGGAAGGGCACTTCAAAAAGGACTGTAGATCTAAAGCTCCTAAGAAAGGAAAGGGATCTAATGATGCTCCTTCTAAAGAGGCGAAAACCACCTCAGATGAAGGTGGGGATGTGTACTTGGATTCTCCTTCAAGTACACATGTAGATCATGAGGCATGGTTGATTGACTCAACTGCATCCTTTCACTTAGCTCCCCATAGGGAGTGGTTCTGCAAGTATGAGAAATATGATGGTGGTGGTGTCTTCTCAGGGGATGATAGGAAGGCTAGAATCGTCAGACGCGGAAAAGTCAAGTTGAAGTTGCAAGGTGGAAGGATTATAGCATTTATGGGTGTTCTGCATATTCCTACATTAGCCATAAATCTTAATTTTGTAAGTAAGATTAATGATGTAGGTGTAAAAATAGTGTTCGAGAAAGATACCTGCAAGATGGTTCGGGGAGCATTGTTATTGATGCAAGGAGTTCAGATTGTGTAACACCCTCCTCCCACATCTACCTTAGCAACCGATCAACCGGGGTAAACATGCGATGAGAGGCCAACGTCTAGGAGGCTATGGATGCTTTCATGACAAGGCATGCCAACGTCCAGGGACTATTTTGCTCAGTGTTGTGTTAGTGTCCCCGGGATCTGAGCCAGTTTTTCAAGCCCAAAGCCCAGGTCACTGCCTAGAATTGAATGACACCTTCAGAGTAGTAAGATAACAAGGAAATCACAATAAAAATGCAATTACTTGAATAAGACCTTGATTGGACCCCTACTAGCCATGACAGACATTTCATCAAACATATCATAAATATGTAATCTACAGGTGTAAATAATAGATATGAGCATAGGGGTCTCATACTTAGTTGAGAATCGTTAAGAGACATTGATTCCTCAACACATTAGCTTCCATTTCATCCATTAGGTCATAGATACATTGTTCATTCATTTACAAAGAAATACCAAGGAAACCACATCCATATGATCCACATATAAACCAATATAATACTCGTAGAAATACAAGGAGAAATAACCTCATATTGATGATGCAAAATCCAAACTCGGGATGGGACTTCCACGTTCCACCCGATCGTAAAATGGCTGAGCCAAATCTCTCTTCAGTCATTCACCCCCGTGCCATATTCCAAGCATGAATGTGGGATCTCATAGAACACATCAATCTAAACACCATCCAAGGTTTCCGAGGCCATCCACCTCAACCCATCAACTAGTGATTCCACCTCACGGTTGGCCATCACAAAACCATCATCAGATTGGTCTCTATCCAAGCATTCTAGGGCTCCAAAGTGTTTGTTCCAACTAAGGCTTCCAGGAATAGTAACTTAACCCAGGCTGTTATAGGGCTTCTAGAGCGTTTGTTTAACCAGGGCTTTCAGGAACTAATAACTCAACCCAAGCTAAAGGAAAAATGAGAACCAACTAAAACAAAACAAGGAAATAAACCCACAATCTCCATGACTATCCAAGAAATGGAAAGGCTAGGAAATCCACTGTCAATCCAAGCAATCCTCCATGCCAGGGACAAATCATGACCAATAATCCATATGCATATGCCATGCATGCCAAAACTAGTGAGGAAAACATATATGAAACTTTGTACATGCAAGCCAAATTCGTTGCAACTATTGATCTTGATGTCCTCTTGCACTTTCCTGCTCTTCCTTTTCCTTCTTGCTCCAAAACTCCAAGTATGCCACACTCTCCAAGAGTGCTCCAAGAAAAATCTAAGTGTCCAAGAATATGAGAGAGAGAATAATGAGAGAGCTCCAAAACGGAACTAACAAAAGTCTATGTATTGATCCTCGGAAGCCTTTTTATCAATGAGGCCTCTATTTTCTTCATTTTCCATTATTTTCCTTCATTTTCCTCCTCACACACAACCTGTGACGTTTCACATCCCTTTTTTCCTAATTTCCATTATTTTCATAAATAAAATGCCAAATAATTCCTCTTTTCCTTTCCAAATCCTTTTCCATTTCCTTTTTCCAATTTCCTTAGCCATATTAACCGAAATGAACACCCACACTAGGATGTCTTGCCCAAGATTCAACTTGGAAAAAGGGTCCCATCAACCATGGTTATTATTTTCCCTTTATTAACTTTTATTACATGGAATTTTCACTAGGGCTATTACAGAACCCTCCCACTTGGGGGAACATCGTCCTCGGCGTTCAACAACACCCATAATCACAAGGCTGCTGTAAGCAAAACATACTACCGATGGAGCTTTATAACTTAGCTCATTGTAGTATTTACAATGATCAACCTGCTGAGAAGAAATCCAACATGAAAACATAACAAACATAACATCATAATTACATGACACCCATACTGCTTATTGGAGCTTTATAACATAGCTCATGGTGGTATTTACATCCATATACATATGTACATATACGAAACATCACCAAAACATATACCAAGACATATACCAAAACACCATACCAAAATTTCTTTGCCTCAACTGACAAACAAAGAAGGATACATAGCCGCATATGATCTGTCATCTCCCATGTAGCTTCATCAGGCCCAAAGTGCTTCCATTGCACCTTAACTTGCTCGATTGCTTGGTTCTAGAGCAAGTGCACCTTTTTCTTCAATATACACTGAGGCTCTGGCTGATTTGGTTCAACCTGCAATACAAACCAATCAATCAGATGATCAACATCTTTAACATACTTCTTAAGCAATGACACATGGAAACCATCATGGAATTTCATTATCGGAGACAATGCAACTTGATAGGCTATTGGCCCAATACTCTCAACGATATTGAAGGGTCCATAAAACCATGCTGCCAGCTTGGCACATGATCCAATCCGTAAGGAGTTCTTCTTCAATTTGACGCATAAATACACATGTTCCCCAACTTGGAACTCCTTGAACAACCTATTCTAATCTACATAGATCTTCTGCCTATCTTGTGTTGCCTTCAAATTCTTCTTGATTACTTGCACTTTTGGTTCGATGTCCGCCAACATGTTCGGTCCAATCAACACCCTGTTAACTGGATCACTCCAAACGATGGGAGTATTGTAACTTTTCCCATAAAATGCCTTGAACGGACTCATCCCTAAAGATTCCTAACAACCATTGTTGTAAGCTAACTCTACCAGTGGAAGATACTCTTCCCACTTTCCCTGTTGATGCATCACATACATCCTCAACATGTCCTCCAATATCCTTTTGACTCTCTCTATCTGTCCATCTATTTCTGGATGAAAAGTTGTACTAAAGGCCAACTCTGTGCCGAAACTTGCAAACAATGCCTTCCAAAACTTGGAAGTGAACTTTTCCACATCGCTAGATGAAAATGTAGACTTCATTGGAATGAAATGCATAACCTTTGTTAACCTATCCACAACAACGATGATGGAATCATGTTGTCTCACTATCCTCGAAAACCCTGTGATAAAGTCCATGGAAATGACCTCCCATTTCCATTTTGGAATCGCAATCGGCTATAGTAGTCTACCTGGATGTTTAAACTCCACCTTCACACACTGACAATCGAAACACCTAGCCACAAACTCTGCTACATCCTTCTTTAAATTCGGGAAATAATAAAATCTCTTCACTGCAGTCAATGTATTCTAATAGCATGGGTGACTTGAATATGGTTTTGTATGAAAGTCTCTTAATATCACCTTCTTGAGCTCACTGCTATCTGGCACATATATCCTGTCCCTGAATCGAACCAATCCATCTGTTGTAAGGCAATATTCCACACCTGTGCACATGCACCTTACTACCACCTATACCTGTACCTGTACTACTACCTTCACCTGTACCTGTACCTGTACTCTTATGCAACCTGTGCATAATATCCATATATCTGACATCCTGCTAACCTGCCTGCAACATCATATCTTGTAAGTCTATCCCATAAGAGCTCATAACTGTTAAGTGATTTACATGTATTCGCTTGCTAAGAGCATCTGCCACTCTGTTCTCTTTACTTTGTTGTATCTGATCTCAAAATCTAACTCACTGATCGTAGGAAACCACCAAGCCTGCCTACCATTCATATTCGGTTGGTCAAACAGATACTACAACCTACTGTGATCACTCATCAATGTAAACCTCCTACCCAGAAGATAGTTCCTCCACATCTTTAATGCATGTATGATCGTTGCAAACTCAAGATCATGTGTGGGGTAGTTCTACTCATTCTCATTTAGTTTTCGCGACTCATAGCACACCACCTGTCCTTCCTGCATAAGGACTTTATCAATTCCTTTCTTGCAAGCATTTGTGCATACTACAAACTCTTTGTCCGGATCTGCAATCTTTAACACTGGTGCATGTGTCAACAACTGCTTAAGATGCTCAAAACTAGCCTCACACTCCTCTATCCATTCAAAATTCTTACATTTTCTCTGCAATGATGTGATAGGATAAGAAAACTATGAGAAGTTCCTGATGAACCTCCGGTAATAACCTGCCAACCCCATGAAGGATCTCACCTCATCTACATTCATAGGAGCTACGCACTCCATGATGGGTCTTATATTTTCTGGATCTACTACAATGCCCTCCTTGGAGACAACATGTCCCAAGTAATGTACCTCAGTTTGGAAGAAACTGCACTTACTGAGCTTAGCATACAACTAAAGCTCTCTCAACAACCTCAACACTGCTACTAAATGCTCAACATGCTCTTACTCATTTTTAGAATATACCAATATATCATCGATGAACACAATAACAATCTTGTCCAAGTACGGACGCAACACATTGTTCATTAAGCACATAAATGTAGTTGGAGCATTAGTTAAACCAAATGGAACTACAACAAAATCATAGTGCCCATACCTGGTTTGGAAAGTTGTCTTGTAAATGTCCTCCTCTTTGATGTGTACCTGGTGATATCCAGATCTCAAATCAATCTTCGAGAACAATGTTGCTCCCTTTAACTGATCAAACAATTCATCAATCCTTGGAAATATATATATGTTCTTGATGGTCACTTTGTTCAACTGTCTATAGTCAATGCATAATCTAAGAGTACCATATTTCTTCTTCACAAACAATATCGGTGTGTTCCAAGATGATACACTTGGCCTAATGTATCCCTAGTCCAAAATTTCCTTCAATTGTAGCTTCAACTCTACCAACTTAGGTGTAATCATCTTGTAAGGTTCTTCTGATGTTGAAGCTGCCCTTGGAACCAACTATAGAAAATTCTACTTCCCTGTGAGGTGTCAACTTTGTAATGTTCTCTGGAAATACATCCTGAAAAAACTGTATAACTGGGTACCTGCTCAAAACATATGCATCATCAACTTCCTTACTTTTGTCACTATAAATGTGCACTGTAAATACCATACACCATTTCCTGCGACTGCACTTTTCCTGAATAGTTGTTACCATCCTAACTGATGTGGATTTCGTCTTACCCTGTAAGACTCTTGGTTTCCCATTGTCATCAACACACTCAATGGTTTTGTCATAATAATGCACCTTGGTTCTATGAAGGCACGACCAATCCATGCCCAACAACACACTGTATGATCCCAATAGTAATACATTCAAATGTGCTACGATAGGCATACCATTCAAATCAAATGTACATGCTCTTTCCCAATGGTGAAATCGCTTCTTTGTACTTGTAGCCAATTGCACTAACCAAGATTCTGTATGCAATTCCTTACTCAAACCACACTTATACACCAAGTCAGGACTAACATAGCTATAATTATATCCAGGGTCAATCAAAATAGAAATAACTTGATCAAAAATTTTACCGTCCATCTCAATGATAGATGCATGGTGTTCTTCTTGTTTTTTATCCAATGTTGCATAGATATGAGGAACACTCTTACCAACATCTCCAATAGTCTGTGCCTCTTGCGCACTATATATCTGAGGCCTACCACCCTTATTCTATGGAAAATCTCTCTTGCGATGATATTTGCCACAAGTCCAACACTCTATAGGCTTCCAACTTGCATCCTTATTCTTCTCCTCAGATCAAATTCCTTGTCCTATGTCAAATGCATTGAAATTATTTGATGGTGTTACATTCTCTTTATTACATGTTCCTTGAGCTCTTTCTTATTCTTCTCCCATTTTCCTTTTTTATTTGCATTACCTTTCCCGTCTGGCTTAGTCTCAGATCTACGCTTCGATTGCTCATAGCAATGCCTTAGCTTTTGGATGGTCTCCTCAAATGATTTAGGCTCATCAAACTCAATCTTGTCTTTGAATGCAACTGGTAATCCACTAATGAACCTCTGAATCTTGGCCTTCTCCTCCGTGAGGTAAGGCACATACCTTAGTAGCTCCAAGAACTTGCTAGTGTACTCTTCATCTGTCATTGATCCCATCTTTAGCTCATAGAATTCTTTTTCCCTGTCATCAAAGGATCTCTCCGATAGATACTTATTCTTGAATAGCCTCTCGAACTCACTCCGATTCAAATCCTCCTCATGTATACATATAAAATTCTTCACATCTTCCCACCAAATATCTTCTTTACCTTTGGGACTAAATGTAGATACTCTAGATTTCACGTTCTCTGAAAAATCGTGTAACTTGAAGAGCTTCCTCATGCCAAGAAACCATGTCTCTACATCATACGATTTCTTCACCTCTCCATCAAATGTAGGTGGATTTGCTTTCTTAAAATCATCTGGCAAGTATCCCTATCACTCCTCCTGTAAGGATGATGATGATGATCATAGTGCCTATTTGAACCATATCTAGAATAGTACCTATGTTTATCCCCTCTCCTATCTGGAGTGTCCAACAATATGCCATCTCTCACTGTGTCATCTCTATCCAACCTGTGACCACCATGCGACCTACTACCATATGCCCCATTAGTTTTAGTTTTTTCCTCATGCTCATGGCTGATCTGAAGTGGTCCTTGTTGTTGCAAATATGACAAACTTTGAAGTATCACTACATTTACCTCTGCTAGCTTCTCCCGTGCCTGTATGATTCTGTAATTATCTACCTTACAACTCCTTATTTCTTCCTTTAAGCTTCTCACTGTATCTGGCAAATCGGAAGAATTCCCAACACCATAATATTCATCTGATTCATAGGGAGAGTCTTTGTAGTCTACCATCTTGCTAGACATTTGATATTCTTCCTGTAAGGTATATCATGTTAGCTAAACCAAATCACAATAAACCAACGTACCTTAATATAGCTTGGGGAGGATACCTTGTTTGCAAGATCAATAATTCAGCGTGATACATGTAAAACATAATCATGGCCGCATATAGAACATAGTACATAAGCATATAACCATGCAACCATCATTCTAGCTAGGGTCCAGTCATCAATGCATGACCTTATCAACAACGCATACCACGACCTCATGCATGACAACCACAATTACATCACTATACACTTGACGACATGCAAACATTAACATGCATAAACAATGTGTAATCCACCACACACGCATAAACATGTATACTCAAGCATAAACAAACAATACTTGTAACCAAGCCTATGGGAATGATACATGTAACCAAGCATACAAAATTGATACATGTAAATGACATATAACAACATAGAACTAGTCATACACTCATGACGATGCACTCCACAAAAACATCATCAACTTCCACATGGCGACATCATCACAACCATGATCAACAACATGCAATTGCAACAAGCACATGGAATACAAGCATAAGATACACACATGCAACCGAAATTAATGCATTAACAACACACCCAGCCCATCTAGTTTGAGGGGTGAACCATGCTCTGATACGACTCTGTAACACCCTCCTCCCACATCTACCCAAGCAACCGGTCAGCTTGGGTAAACATGCGATGAGAGGCCACTATGATATGATTCGACCTCCTAAATCACGTTAAGGAAGTGGAATCGATGGAAACACACCATACAAACCTTCATTAGGACCCTCAGGAACCAACCCAACGTTTCTGCCAACCAACCACTGGGTCCCACTGACATTTTGGGTCACTTGACCCCTAGATGCTCCCATGCTATAGCCCTACCAGCATCCATGAGGCTCTAGACGCTCTCATGACAAGGCATTCCAGCGTCTAGGGACTATTTTGCTCAGTGTTGTGCCAACATCCATGAGGCTTTAGATGCTCTCATGACAAGGCATTCCAGTGTTTAGGGACTATTTTGCTCAGTGTTGTGTCGGCATCCATGAGGCTCTAGACGCTCTCATGACAAGGAATTCCAGCATCTAGGGACTATTTTTCTTAGTGTTGTGCCAGCATCCCCGGGATTTGAGCCACTTTTTCAAGCCCAGAGCCCAGGTCACTACCTAGAATTGAATGACACCTTCAAAACAGTAAGATAACAAGGAAATGATAGTACAAATACAATTACTTGAATAAGACCTTGACTGGACCCCTACTAGCCATGACAGGCATTTCATCAAGCATATCTCGAATATGTAATCTACAAGTGTAAATAACAAATATGAGCATAGGGGTCTCACACTTAGCTGAGAATCGCTAAGAGACATTGATGCCTCAACACATTAGCTGCCATTTCATCCATTAGGTCATAGATACATTTTTCATTCATTTACAAGTAAAAACATGATGAGAGCCATACATAGCTATTATCATAAAACATATACATAACCAACATAATAAAAACATAAATACCAAGGAAATCATAGCCATATGATCCACATATAAGCCAATATAATACTCATAGAAATACAAGGAGAAATAACTTCATACCGATGATGCAAAATCCAAACCAAAGATGGGACTTCCACGTTCCACCTGCCCATAGAATGGCTGAGCCAAATCTCTCTTCAGCCATTCACCCTTGTGCCATATTCCAAGCATGAATGTGGGATCTCATAGAACATGTCAGTCCAAAACCATCCAGGGCTTCCCGAAGCCATCCACCTCAACCCATTAAAAAATGGTTCCACCTCATGGTCGTACATCACAAAACCATCATCAGATTGGTCTCTATCCAAGCCTTCTAGGGCTCCAGATCATTTGTTACAACCAAGGCTTCCAAGACTAGTAACTCAAGCCACAACTGTCTTTGGGCTTCTAGAGTGTTTTTCCAACCAGGGCTTCCGGGACTATGTTGAAGGATGGAAAATCTTTGCCTCAACAACGGGGAATACCACCCGATCATGAACTTAAGACAGTTCCATTTCTGTTGGAATTGGTGGTTTCGATTGGGAATAATGGGACCAATTTCCCGTGAAAGAAATATAAATGAATGATGGAAATATAATGAGAATAATGGAGTGATTTAAAGCTAAAGATGATATTAATAAATAAACTTATTCTATGTATCTCCTGGGATAATATTTCTTTACATGTGATTCATAAAAAGATTTCACAAAGCATGCAACAATATAGATCATTAAACACTTTATGAAAAGAAAACAAATAAGATAAACTAAATTAATTAAATAGTTAATTAATTTAGTTGATTAAAACTAATCACATATAATATCTCATTATTTCATATACGATCACAAATGATACAATCCTACACATCAATAGTGATAATGTCTGACTGTTTGCAAAGCATACATATAATGAAACAACTTATAGAAAATTTACTATCTATCTCAATGAAACATAACCACAATATAAAGATAGCTTCCAGTTCACTATTAGATAACTTTGGAATAAACAATAGTGCAACTTCAAAGTTGTCTATCAAAAATTTAGAACCCCTTTCTAAAAACATGAGAGGGGTTTAAATAGTCTATTAATATTACAAAAATAGTAAAATCAAAATAAAGGTCTTCAAAATAGTTCCAACAAACTAAGCTAAGATAAAGCAAAGATAAAGATAGCATTCTGTTGTAACAAGAAATTCATGACTATGTTGCAGATTGATTCTCCATTCGTTCTCTGAGTCCACATATGTCTATCATTGGCTTAGTTGGGGGGGATGAATCAGTTGCATGCACATCTGCCCCGTAAATACTGCATCACTAAGTGTTGGAAGAAGTTGAGTTTTTTCATTAGAAAGACACCTCAGCATGATCCATTGACTATGTGGCTTTACCAAGAAATGCCAATAACTTTCGAGGTTTACTTTTGATAAACTTTTGATGTCTTCAACCTTTTTCTTTGATGTTTCCTGCCATGACTTCTTCAGATAATTGACATCTGGTAAAGTGTCCCTTGGACATTCTTGTATTATATTGCCATGTAATAGGCTATCGATGATATATTCAATGAGATTAGAAGCAATATTTTTGGCTCTGATGATTTTGTCCCAGTCACTGAAAATAATATCTTTTTGAGATTCTTTGATTCGAGGAAGATCAGCTGATCTTCCTTCAACATTGTCCTGCCAATCTATATGCTCAAATATTTTATCATCAACTTCTTCATAGAATGTCCTCAGATTGAACAATTGGTTAACCAAGGAATCACTAGTCTTACACAAATCATGAATTAAAGTTAATTTATGACAAAAGATAACATGTTTTTTAGCAAGGAGTGTATCCAGTTCTCCTACTTCCTTTCAAACTTCATTAATTTCTGGATTTTCTTTCAACTGGTTAATATTTTGTTGTAGATTTTGTACCTGTGCATATTTATATTTGATTTCAAATTCATATTGTAGTTTCAAATCATTGAAACTTTTCTGTAATTCGACAAGATTTGCTTGCCATTGTTGTTCTATCACTTGCCTTTCATTTTGGAGACTTTGTTCTAATTGAACAATCCTTTGGTCCTTCTCCTTTATAAGTAGTTGGACTTCTGCTACCTTATCAATAGTTGCACTGACATAAGACCCTGCAAACTGTGAGAGTTTGTTTAATTCTTCATCAAGGGCTGATTGGGCTCCTTTCCAGAGAACTTGAAAAGGAGTCTAATATGAAACTAATGCCTATGCCTGTTCCATCTTTCTTTTCTTTCTTTGCATGCTCATAACTTCTTTGTGTTTCAGAGTGTAAAACACAACTAAAGGAGGGATGCGTTCAATTTTTAGAATTATCTCCGACGTAGGAAATGATGGGATAATTTCCATATCTTCTGCAATAGTAGTTTTCTCGGGAGCCTTAGCAGTGAACAAGGTTGTACCTTTAGTTTCTGGAATCTGCATTGTTTCTTTGTTAATTGTAGTGTTTACATCCTCAGTTTCTCCAGTTGATAAAACACGATTAAATTCCTCCCAAACTTCATCCAACTTATTTTCTTCTTGAACTTTCTTATTTGCTCGACAACTGAAGTAGCTATCTCTGAGACTTGAGAAATAATTGGATCCTTTGATGAGGAGGCTGATGTATTTGGAACTTCAGTATTTTGTCGAGAATGTCTCAACAAATCTTTTGGCAAATGGGCTATTCTCCAACTACGGTATTGATTGAACTCAATCAATTCTTCAGGAGTTAGTTGGTCTACTACTAGCTTTTCAACCATTGAATACTCTGGAACCATCTCGAACAAATAATCAAATTTATCAGGCTCGCTTGCGAATGTTTGATTCTAGCCTATATTGTGACATCTTTTGTGACCCCATTGGGATCATACTTGTTGGGCCTCAAAATGGTCCCTATTTTCACTCCATTATTCACCAATATCTTCACATTTTACCTTCATGTCACCTCCATTCCACCTCCACATCATTCCATTTACCTCATTATTGGGTTATAACTATGCTTTTCCAAAGTTTATTAATTCTTAACATTTTTAAGTGAATTTATGGCTAAACTTTAGAAAATAATATGCTTATACTTATACCTAACAACTAGAATGAGTTTGTTGACATGTGTAGGTACAAAGGAAGCTTCCAGGGCATCTTTATGTGGCCTTGAATGATCAAATTCGAATTTGATAAGATAAGCATCATGGAAAAGATCATGGAGAAAATCATGGACCTCATGGAGGAGATCATGGAGGATAGGGTTATGTGTTTAGATGGTTGAGAAATGTATGGAACTAAAAGAGAGATTAGTGGATCATCATTATGAGTTTGTTATCTCATCCTATTGTATAAATAGGAGTACCTCCTCCATTCCAAAGAGGGACTCTTAGAGCATGTATCCAAACTTATGATGGAATAGAATAAAGCTTCATTTTACATATATTTCCATTATGTAGTTTTAGATTTAATTTTCCTTAATGTAGTATATGGAATAATTTGTCTTGTTCTTAAGAGAATTGAGCTCACTCTAAAAGGATGAGAGAAACATTTTATTTCATATTAGATCTTATTTCATTTACTTGTTTAGATGTTTGAGGATTTGTTTGTGATTGATGAATGAGTTTTAAATTAGAATCTAATCAGCATATGAGAGGACAACTAAGGGTCTAAGTTAGGCTCTCTCTCTCTCTATTTGATTTGCATGATAATTGAAATTCATTCTTTTGCTTTTATGTTTCAAGTATCATATGAGGAGATAACCAAGAGTCTAAGTTAGGCTCTCTCTCCATTGATTTAGATGGTAATTGAAATTCATTCTTTTGTGCTTTTATGTTTCAAGTCATTTCATTTCTTATGCTTATGAATGACTCTTAGTTTAGTTTGGATTAGTACATGAGAGGACAATCAAGAGACTAAGTTAGTCTCTCTCTCTACTTGAATCTGAACAACAATTAAAGTTCATTCTCTTGTCTTTATTTCAAGTTTCTAGTTTTATGTAATCAATGATTTCTCTATGATACTGTAGGGAAGGACAACCAGGACCTCCTTAGTTAGGAGCCTCTTCCCTTGCATATTATATTGAATCATAAATCATTTAGTTAGACATAGAGTTAGTTGCCTACTCTTGCATATATTTTGCTGGCACCATCACAAGCTTACGAGTTTCCCTGGTTGATAATTTAATGCAGCAATTTAAGCCCAATAAATTGCCCAACAATACTATTTGTTTGGGATGGATGGAAAATTTAAAGCTTTAATTTGGTCAATTTCAAGAAGAGCATGTCTAAAATTTTCCAATGTATAGATACCACAATAAATAGGAAAAGAAGGCCAAATGGTTTTCTTGGCATCTTCGAGTACTTTGGTCAAACCATTCCCAACTATTTGGTACGCAATTTCACTGGCCAATAGTTTATCAGGGAAAAAATGAGGGTTGGCAACACTGCCAAAGACTCAAATATAAGTAAATGACTCCTCCCCGAACCACCTTCCTAATGACATTAAGTCATTATTAGCTTTTGTAGAGAGTGTGGGCACATTTTTGACAAAAACCTCTTGGTGAATAGGAGGATGATTTCACGACAAATTTTATAAAAATGAGAATGATACTTGGATTCCCACAAGATATCATGGTAAATATGAGTGGGGGTAGGGTATTGAATTATCTATTTACATCCTATAGATGGAAAATCATATGAAAAATAAATAACATCCATGGCATAGGCATTCATAAAGAAAGGGGGAAGAGTTCTATCACTGATATTGCACTTCTGTCTGTAGTTGTGATTTGATTAGTTAAATTATTAGACAAGATATTGGCCCAATCCATAATATAACCATCAGAAGCAACCTCTATTAACGATACCCATTCTTTTGAGAACTTATGTGTATTAGGGTAATCGTATAAATGACACATCATAACAACAACATGAGAGAAAGGGCCAACAAGAGAAGCTAATGAATACATACCCTTATCCTCGTGCTTGTGCTTGTTTGGGTCCCTTCTCCATTCTTTGATAAGCTCTACTGGGTTTGGATTCTCATTCATAAACTTCTGGACAAACTGAGTGTCATACTTTTTCTGTAGTAGCGGCAAGTGGTACATTTTCCTCAAATCCTTGGCCTTGAATGATCTGATGATTGTCTTCTTCGGAGTCATAAAAACTTTGTCTGTAATATCCAAATGGTTGATGACCCATCTCACCATATCTATGTAGGGAAATATTTTGGGACGAGCGGAAATTCTATGTAAAAAGGAATTAGCCACATCATTCCATGTAGAGCCAACATCCGGAGTTGTAGCATCTGTAGTAGCACTTTCCTTCTCAATTACCCTTGGGTTTTCATCTTCGAACAATTTGTATATGACCTCCCAAGAGGAGGACCCTGCGTCTGGCGTGCATGTAGTATCCGTGAATAAAGGTGACATCTCGACAACTTCTTTAGGAGGTGAAATTGTCTGTGTTTGAATTACAAACTTCTTCTTTTCTTTGATAATTCTTGACATCTCCTTTAACTGTTGTTTTTCGGGATTTACCTATTAAGAAGAAAACAATGATGAGCAGTAAGAACTCGTAAATGCAAATAATCTTTTCAATTGAATGTGAGATTTAATGAATAAATCCTTCTACATTACATCAAAATCATAACAAATCGTTTAAAACCTTGAAACTATAAATCACATAAAGTGGTCATTTAATTTTTGAACGTTTGTTCATGTGGCTTTGACACTTGTCACTGTATTGGAAAATCACTATCAGAAAAACTTTATCAGTGTTTTGGTATCGAGCGATACAGATAGAACCTTGCGATATGTGAATTCCGATATCGCGAGTCTTATGATTATTTGCAAAATGGGATGCGGATGTGTGATATTTGAGTGCCAGGACTTGAAAGATCGGGATATCAACTATTGACACTTGACAGACCACGATATTGGCTATCATAATTTTCTTATGATACTTACTTTGAAATTGTCGATGCCGATAAACCGATTAGTGCTTCATGTGTGGTTTTAGTGGGACCAATTTTTTATAATATTTCTGTTTATTTGCTTGAAAACCCTTTAGGAACTTTTGCAATGTTATTCAAAGGTTTTATAACGGAAATAGAGTTATCGTGATTTTATAATTTTCATATTATTTCCTAAGAAACTATGGAAAGGATTTCAAGCCTAAAGAAAAGACTATGCTTCGCTATATATGCTTTTGAAAGATTTTTTGTTTTATTTATTAAAATTTAAAGGTAAAAATATGAAACTTGTCCTATTTTATTAAAACAAAAAGGATTCTTTCCTAAAAATTTAAAGGGTCCCCATTATTTATTATTCTAAGTCTAATGATAATGGGGGGTTGTTGAGTACTACAACAATTGGCAACACACTAGACAAAACAATTAATCTCTGTAATAATAAATAAGATCTTGATCTTATCAAGAAATCTTAGAAAGTTTAAAAAATGATTGAAATTTAGATTGATAAAGATAACTTTGAATTGAAAGAACTCATTTTTTGTAAAGCTTCTGAGAGCTTGCTATAGATGAAAATATTCATTGTGTAAATGAGTCATTAATATGTTGAAAAAGTGAAGTAAAAGTGTTTGAATCTTAGCGCATTGAATAAACTTATTTGTCATTGGTAGATCCACTACTGCCAACAAGCGTCCATAGCCTCGACAGGGTTACCATTTAACCAAAAATGAAGCAGTATCCCATTCACTTCATAATATCGTTCTTAGAGGTAATAAATCTCCTTTTTATTATGAAAATTTTATTTTTTGAATTTTTTACTTAAAAGCCATTATCCTCGTTTTGTGGCCAGATGATGATAATGCCATTCACAAGTTGTAACAAAATTGAACAAGTTGGCTCGCAATGAGAGCTCTTGTCTTATAGTCTTGTAACTATAAGCCATCATCTTGGTTTGGTTTCCAATAGTGATAATGTCAATGTCATTAGTTTCCTATGATCATGGTAAGTAGGCTCGTGATGAGACCTCTTATCTTTTAAGTTTTTTATATTTTTGAATTACACTCTAAATAAAATTTAAAATTAATGGATGGGGAGGTTTCATTTACTCCTTAAGATTTTTGGATGACCATTAAGTAAAAGATGCTAAAGCTTCAAAACAATTCCTACTTTGTAAAATAACTTTTCAAAACCGATTTATAGACAAACAGATATTTTAAGGGTTCCAAGCCAAAAGATTTCACAATTAAATGGATATCACATTTCAAAGTTTTGAAATAGATACAATACTAGATTTCAATTTATAGTTTTTCTTTCTGAATTATTTCTTGAGTAAGTTAACACCTTAATAATGAAGAGAAACTTCCAACGTAAACTTCAAAAGTGTACTACTTAACATTATTTAAAACTAAACACATTGTTTTGTAATCATGATTATTTACATATTTTACAAGAGAACAAATGTTCTTTTAAGAAAAAGAAATTGAGAATAAGTCCATTAACGGGGAGAGTATATTTATTCCCTTGTAAATCTTGCACGATAAAAGTTGATGGGCCTACTTTCTCAAAAATTTGAAATGAACCAAGCCATAGTTTTTGAAATTTAGTGTGTTTTCCCTTATCCTCATGTGCTTTATCCCATTTTAGGACTAAATCTCTAATTTCATATATATATTTTTTAATATCTTTGACTGAATTTTTAACAAATGAAGCTTTGACCAACTGTTGATGGTGAGCATGGAATTGTTTAGCTTTATTCATTTCTTCTTCCAATTTAAGGATTTGGGACATCCTCAATTGCAGAGCAGAAGATGGTTTTTCTTCAATGAATTGTACTAGGGCCAATGAGGGAAGTGTTAAGTTAGATGGTAAGATGCCTTCTTTCCCATATACTGGATGAAAAGGAGAAGTACCCTCCTTAAGAAAATATTAAACCCTTATGCCAATTCTTTTGATTTTGTTTAATGGTTAGTTTGATAATTCTTATAAGACTTTTATTAGTGGATTATGCTAGACCATTTCCCTGAGGGTAGTAATTTGCAGAATACTTAAGCTCGAATCCTGTGTTTAGAGAAAATTTAGTCATTTCATTTCCAAAAAATTAAGAAGCATTGTAAAAAATAAGAGCATGAGGTATACCAAACCTGGTAATGATAAATTAATCAATGAATTCAATAATGCTCTCAGAATTGGCTAGCTTTAGAAGTATTACCTCTACCCATTTCATAAAGTAATTGATTGCAGTCAAAATGTATTTATGTTGTTTGGAAGAATGAGGAACGATCTCACCTATTATGTCCAGTCCCCATTGCTCAAAAGGTTTCTCAATGTTAACTGGCTACAAAGGCATGGATGGTTTCTTCTATCTTCCTGAAGTAGTTTGACAAATTTTTCATTTTCTCACATAACTGTGAGTGTCTTTGAACAAAGTTGGCCAATAATATCCAACATGTAGGATCTTATGAGCAGTTGTATCTACACTGTAGTTCCCACCAGCTGGTCCATCATGAAGTTCCTGTAAAACTTTTTCTGCTTCAGCTCTTTCCAAACATCTTAACAAAACATAATCATAATTCTTTCTAAATAAAAAATCATTGATGAGTTGATAGTGATTAGCTTTCAACCTCAAGGCTCTTTTTCTTTTAAAATCAAACTCACATGGAGCATATCCATTTTTAAAATAAAAGATTAAGTCTACATATTGAGATTCGGTATCAACAGGAAGTACCTCTATGATTTGAACATTATTACCTGTACCTTCATCAATTGATGCATCATTCATTCCTATAATCAATCTGCAAAAACTTTGACCTTTCACACTTTTAACAAGTTTTATTTATAGGTCATATCAGTTAGCCCTTTTCTCTCCTAATTCTTTTTGAATAAGTAATTGCCTAACCACTGAGAAAGGGACAATGACTTTAGTATGAGTTTTCAAGAGAAAAGGTCTGAAATACTTGATTGCTTTGTAAACTGCAAAGGCTTTCTTTTCTACTCCAGAATAATTTAATTCATCTCCTTGAAAATTTGAACTGAAGAAAGAAATAGGAGCTTCAATTTTCTGTTCATTTGGTTGTGTTAAGACTGCTGCATATGATAGTTCAGAGGCAAAAGTATATAAAATGAATTGATCAGAAAAATTAGGAGTTGATAGAGAGGGAGCATCAATAACAACTTTTTTGATTGCTTTAAATGACTCTCTTTCATTGTCTCCACACTTGAAAAGCGAATTTTTATTGATCATGGTTTGTAATGGTAAAATGATTTGAGAAAATTGAGGGACAAATCACTTGACAGAATTAATTTGGCCAAGAAAATATTGCATTGATTTTTTGGTATGTGGCAAAGGAATTTTGAAGATTGCCTTAATTATTTCTGGATCAATACAAATTCCATTTTTGGATACAATAAAGCAAAGGATTTTTCCTTCACTAAGAGAGAAAAATGATTTTTTGGGGTTTAGAGAGATTCCATACCTTTTTCATCTTTCAAAGATCTGTGTTAAATCCCAAAGATGATTACTTCTCTTCTTGGAATATATGGTAATATCATCTAGATATACCACAACAGTTTTATTTATCAAACCCCTGAATGCAATGTCCATTTCTCTTTGGAATGTGGCTCCTACATTCATTAATCCGAAAGAAATTTTTTGATATGCATATGTTCCCCATTTTGTTCTGAACGTGGTCTTTAATCTATCCTCTGGATGAACAAGGATTTGATTATAACCTAAGAATCCATCTAGAAAAGACAATAGTTCAGAACCAACAACTGATTGTAGGACTTGTTCCATTAGTGGGAAGGGGAGATTATATTTTTCACATGCCTTATTTAAATTCCTAAAATCAATATAGATGTGAATATCACCATTATTTTTCCTAACTGGTACAAGATTAGAAACCCATTTGGAATGTCTTACTGGAAAGATAATTTTGGCCTTTAGAAGCTTGTTTAACTCGCTTTTGATCTGACTTTCCAAATTTGGATGAATCTTTCTGAGTTTTTGTTGAATGGGTTTCACATTCAGTATCATTGGAATAATGTGTTGGATGATAGAAGTATCATAGGTTTTGAGATCTTCATAATTCCAAGCAAAAATGTTCTTATATTTTTTTAACAGATGAATAAATGAATTTCTTTCTTCTGATGAGAGCCCAAGACCTAAGTTAATATTTTGAGGCTTGATATCAGATCCAAGGTTAACCAGTTCAAATCTCAAAGTTGAACTTTGAAGTTTGCAGTTGGTGACCTTTTTAAACCTGTCTTTTAAATCATAAAGATCCTCAAGCTTAACTATAGGCTTCGGAAAAGTGTTTTGTTCATTAGATTTATTCAATTGTCTATCATGTTCATCTTCATCAATTACTTGGTTAATATAAGATTCTTCAGATGTAAAAAAATCCAAGATATCTTCATCATCATTAAACACTCACCAATTGGTGATGTTGTCAGGAATGGAAGGGCAAAAAATCAATTCTATAGAAAACCTATCTGGACTAAAATCTTCAGGTGGGATCAATTTAGATGCAACATTGGCCAAAAGATCAGCACTGGCATTCTATAGCCTGGGTATTGGAGAAATATTAAATGCAATGAAATGTGAAGTAATATTTTGAATCAAGGACTAATAATGTCTAAGATGATTAGAAACACAATGAATATTGTTTCTAACTTGTTTTATAACAATTTCTGAATCACCAAAGACTTGAAGGTACTCAACATCAAGACTTATAGCTTTATGCAATCCTTGTACTAATGCTTCATATTCTGCTATGTTATTAGTACATTCAAACTCTAATCTACATGTCAACATATTTTTTTCACCATTAGGGCTTATCAATATGCATCAGCCCCTGCACCATCATTAGATTTAGAACCATCAAAATAAAGTGTCCAAAATAAAGAATCATGCTTAATTACAGGTGTATCTACAACATTTATACATTTAGTAAAATTTGTTTGTGAATAATTTTCAACTTGAGATGAAACAAAATTTGCTAAGAAAGGGGATCTCTGAGCTACAAAACTTCCAAAGAAAGATTTAGAAGAATAATTCCCAAGGATGTTGTTTGTGAAAACTACAGGCTCATTTTCTTCATCCAGATTAGTAACTGAGTATTTCATATGCTTTTCTCTATCCACCTAAATTTGATTTGGTTTCCCATTGTAAGGAAGCCATATGTGTGACCAATCTATGGCAAAATAACCATGCAATTTCTCATACCAATCTCTGCTTAAAATAAGGCCATAAAATTCAAGAATATCAACAATCAAAATATCAATAATTTGACATACCTTTGAATTTGAGGATAACCTTATTAAAATAGAGTTTAATTCTCCCAACACTTTAACCTTTGTTCTATCTAATTGAACAATTTGGACAACAGACTTCTCAGGTGTTATGTTCAGCTTGAGACAAACTGAATATGGCATAATATTTGATGATGCACCTAAGTCTATCAAACAATTGTGAACATTTTTATTAAAAATCTCAAAGGTTAAAATAAAAGGAGGAGTATGGGAATTCGACCTGTCTCCAATTAGAATTGCATCGGAAGCATTGATTTTATATGGGGATTCACTTGGACGTTTTCCTTTTCCTAGTGAGGATTTTGCAGCCGGTAAAGGAGATGTAGGAACAACATTTAATTCTTTAAGCAATAATTTTTGTTGTTGCTTTAGCTTGCTCACCTCATACATAGAAATGTTAGCCTTGACTTTCTTCATATCTTCCACAATGTTATATTTTATATGTTTATCAGAAACAACAAGAGTTTTAGATGAAGAGGGAGAATTTGAAGAAGTTAAGGGAAACTCAAACAGAATAACCCCAAGTTTCTCACTTTGGGATAAAGTCAAAATACGAGAAGTTTGGAAAGATGAAGATACACTACCTTTAGATAACTCATATTGTTGTGGCCTTTCTTTTGAAATAGAAATACCTTCTAATTTATGAATGAAGGTGTGAACTTCAAGTAGCTTCTGAGGAGGTTGATCAGATGACTTAGGGTGTGTGCTAGTAGATATTATAGTTATTTTTACAAATTCCGGTCTAGTAGTAGGATATTTTGAATGAGATTTGGAAGTTGGGGGAGATTTTGAAGGAGAATGACTCTTTTGATTTAGGATTAACCTTGTTTCCATTCATATTCAGTGGCCCATTGAAAGATTTTTTGTTTTATTTAATAAAATTTAAAGGTAAAAAATATGAAACTTGTCCTATTTTATTAAAACAAAAAGGATTATTTCCTAAAAAATTAAAGGGTACCCATTATTTATTATTCTAAGTCTAATGATAATGGAGGGTTTTTGAGTACTACAACAGACTAGTAACTCAACCCACCAAGGGCTTCTAGAGCATTTGTCCAACCAAGCCTTCTGGGACTAGCAACTCAACCCAAGTTGTTACAGGGCTTCCAGGAACTAATAACTCAACCCTAGCTAAAGGAAACATGAGAACCAAGCAAAACAAAACAAGGAAATAAACCCACAATCTCCATGGCTATCCAGGAAATGGAAAGGCTAGGCAATCCACTGTCAATCCAAGCAATCCTCCATGCCAGTGAGAAATCATGACCAATAATCCACATGCATATGCCATGCATGCCAAAACTAATGAGGAAAAAATACATGCAACTCAGTACCTACAAGCCAAATTTGTTGTAGCAGCTGATCATGTTGTCCTCTTGCGCTTTCATGATCTTCCTTTTCCTTCTTGCTCTAAAAATCCAAGTATGCCACACTCTCCAAGAGTGCTCCAAGAAAAATCTAACTGTGCAAGCATATGAGAGAGAGAATAATGAGAGAGAGCTCCAAAAGTGAACTGACAAAAGTCTTTGTACTGATCCTCAAAAGCCTTTTTATCAATGAGGCCTCTATTTTCTTCATTTTCCTCCTCACATGCAACCTGTGACCTTCCACCTCCCTTTTCTCCTAATTTCCATTATTTTAATAAATAAAATGCCAAATAATGCCTATTTTCCTTTCCAAAGCCTTTTCCAATTTCCTTAGCCATATTAACTGAAATGAACAACCACACTAGGTTGTCTTGCCCAACATCCAACTTGGAATAAGTGTCCCATCAATTGTGGTTATTATTTTTCCTTTATTAACTTTTATTACATGGAAGTTTCACCGAGGATGTTACAGATTGGAACTTTGTACAAGCTTCTGAGTAGCATTGTTATTGATGGGTGCAACAATTCTTTGGTTCTTGAAAGTGGAGCAGAAAATCTAATGGTCTCTGGAGAAAATACCATGTTGTGGAATCAAAGGCTTGGACATATTGAAGAGAAGGGCCTTCAAATACTTCATGGTAATGGTATGGTAGAAGGTATGTTTAATTTCTCTGTAGATTTTGATTTCTGTGAACATTGTGTATATGGGAAGCAGAATCGGTTGAGTTTCCCCTCTTGTGCGAAGAGGGCAAAAGGGATATTACAACTTGTGCATAGTGATGTGTTTGGACCTATGTCGTTTCCATCACCGGGTAAGTATGTGTACTATGTATCATTTATAGATGACTTCTCAAGGAATACATGGATATATGTCCTCAGGAAGAAAGTTGAAGTCTTTGACAGGTTTAAATAATTTAAGGCTCTGGTGGAAAACTAGACAGAGAAGAAGATAAAGGTGCTAAGGACAGATAATGGTGGAGAGTTCTGCAAGAAGGAATTTTAAGAGTTTTGTAAGAAGTGTGGTATAGCACGACATAATACTAATCCATACACATGTCATCAAATGAAGTTGCAGAAAGAATGAATAGGACATTGATAGAAAAGGAAATAAGCATGCTCAATGGTGTTGGGTTAGGACATGAATTCTGGGCAGAGGCAGTGGAGACTGCATGTTACCTGGTTAATAGATCATCTTCATCAGTGTTGCAGGATAAAAATCCACATGAGGAATGGACTAGTAAGAAACCTTGTCTTTCACATATGAGGGTATTTGGATGTGATGCATATGTACACGTTCCAAAGGAGAAAAGAAGCAAGTTGGATAGTAAATCTGAAAGGTGCATATTTATTGGGTATAAGGATGGTTTAAAAATTTATAAGCTTTGGAACCCATAAACAAGGAAGGTTGTGTACAATCGAGATGTGGTATTTAGAGAGGTGAAAGATGTTATTAAACATGAAGTCTTACCAAAGGAACCTGAGAAGATAGAGTTTGAACTAAAGGAGGAAGAATCAGACTCTCCATCAGAACATGTATTAGAAGATGAAGAGCCACAAACTCCAGCTCTGAGAAGATCAGTTCGAGAAAGAAGGAAACCAAAAAGTTATAGTACATCTACTTTATGTTCAAATTTTGCTTTACTATTACTAATGTTGATCCCAGAACTGTCAGGGGGGAAGTATATTCAGAGGATGGAAAACTATGGAAAGAGGCCATGGTTGATGAAATGACATCTTTGGATAAAAATGAGGCTTGGGATTTGGTGGAGTTGTCGGCTGGAAGGAAACCCATTGGAAGCAAATGGGTGTTGAAGAAGAAGATGAATGCAGAAGGAAAGGTGGAGAAATACAAAGTTCGGTTGGTAGCAAAAGGTTATTCCAGGTGTCAGGAATTGATTTTGGTGATCTTTTTTCTCCTGTTTCCAAGGTAATTTCTATTAGATTACTTTTATTTTTTGTTGTTTCTCTTGATTTTTAGGTAGAACAGATGGATGTGAAGACAAAATTTCTTCACGGGGATATAAAAGAATAGATATACATGAAGCAACCTAAAGGTTTTGCGGTGGACGGTAAGAAATAACTCGTATGAAGGTTAAAAAAGTCTCTATATGGGTTCAAAAAGTCACCAAGGATGTGGTATCAGAAATTTGATACATATATATATGGGGACTTGGCTTCACTAGAAGCAAAGTAGATCACTGTGTGTATTTTAAATTAATTGGTGTCTGTGTTATTTATTTGGACTCGTGTGTGGATGCTATGTTTTTGATTGGAAATGACAAAGAAATTATCCAGGATTTGAAGGCCCAATTGTCCTCCAAATTCGACATGAAGGATCTTGGTGTTGCAAACTATATTTTGGGCATGGAAATTAAACGAGATCAAGAAAAGTTGATGCTTTGGTTAAATAATAGGAAGTTTGTCGAGACAATATAGGTTTAATATGCAGGATAGTAAACTGGTGAAGGTTCCTATTCCTGTAGGTGTAAAGTTATTTGTTGAACAATGTCCCAATACATAAGAAGAGGAAGAGGACATGTCTCGTGTTCCACATGCAAGTGCATTCGGTAGTCTATTGTATGCAATGGTCTGTGTTGGAAATAATACTGAGAGGGGGGGGTGAATCAGTATTATCAGATCAGATAAAAATTTTCAATTTCATACTCAGAAACATATACGCGACTTCAGTTAAGTGAACCCGCGTGTACACGCGACTGTGTCTAAAGCAACTAGCGTATATGCAGAGATCTTATGATTCAGTTAATCTTATCTTCAGTAAATGCATCAGGATATTATTAAGCATATTAACAGTAAACAGGTGCAGTATAACAGAATAGATCATCACACAAAAGCCACACACATGAACACCATGATATAAGGTGGAAACCCAATGTGGGTGAAAACCACCTGCTGCAATTTGTCTCTTTCTTCTTTAATGAGAAACTTCTTTTACAATGTACTGGTGCAGTCCTTTACCAGCACGCAGGCTACAACCTGCAGAGGGCTACAACCCTCTCTCGTTTTCCAACTACTTTTGGAAGGGAGCTACAACCCCCTCAGCTCTTGTACTAGCTGATCCATTTACTAGTACGTAGGTGCTGACCCTACAACCTTCAGGGACCACGTTTCATACATTTTCATACTGGATCCAAGAGTACAAAGCAAACATTACCGCAATACAATCATCAACTTATACTTGCATCATAATTCATTAAACAACCCAATACCGAATCACTGAAACCCTGTCATCAAGAACACAGAACCCAAACCAGAATCTAGAACTCTGCAACAACCACCAGAATCAGCAGCAACCTGAAATATCAACACTTATCATGCATACGCTACTTCACTGTACCAAAACCGCGTGTATACGCGCTTTCTCCAAAGGCAACCCGCGTGCAGATCTAGAAATGATTACTTCTGCCTTTGCTGTCAGATCCGACCCTTGCCAAACGTCCCGAACAGATAACCAGCAATACCAGATCCTCTCACTGCGTCAGACACCCACACCTCCTCTTTGCCTAGTGATCTTCTCCTTATATAGCCTTAGGCCTTGTTCAATACCAAGAGCCAAAACCATAGAAACACAATACCATCAACTTCAAAACTAGGGATCGACACGCCCGTCGAGACACAATGGTCCGAAACCATAGGCACAACTTCCAAGGACTAACCGCCATGGACCAAAGGTACTTTTCCACATACACGCGCTTTTTCTGAAGCCAACCTGCATGTACACGCGACTTGGTCTTAACAAACCTGCGTGTATGAACTTCCTTGGCAAGCTGTACTAGGATCTGTCTTCTGATTAAGTTGCCATCTCCTGTACCAACTTCTGAGCATCTGTACCAACCTCTGAGTGAGTTGCCATCAAGGACAACACTTGAATCATAATGCCAACAATCTCCCCCTTTGGACTTGATGGCAACCACCACACCAAGTCACTCTCCCCCTTTGACATCAAGGGCAAAGGGTGGACCAAGATATTCTCTTCTTTGGTATACCTTCTGCTGTCCATACTGCTGTCCATACTCCCCCTGAGTACATGCTGAAATCTCCAAATGTGCTCCCCCTTTGTGTATGCCAAAGTGTACCAATCTATCCATCCTGCTCTTGCTGAATTGTGCTGTTCATGCTCCCCTTGACTGTAGGCAAGATCTGCAAAAGATGTTCTTCAAGAAGAACAAAGACTTATACATCATAGAAGACCTTCCTATCACCAAAAGACTCAACATACATTCATCACCCAACCTAGTGGGGATATACCAATATTGACTCATCCACCTAACCATGTGAAGATACATGATAATACATGAACATTTCATCATTCATCCCAGGCATAGTGGGGAAACCAACATAGGCCGTTACATGACCTTGACATCATAAAAGAGATACATGACATAGTGATGAAATATCTAGACCAAGACTTATGAAAGCCACCAACAGCATCATGATCTGTACCATAAGCATCAGCCTGCAATACCATTCCTAAACAGTAAGATGTATCATTTAGCTTCATAGACTTTATCAACACCTTCTAACCATAATGCCAACAATGCATTATTTGAAGAATATTCTCCCCCTGAGTGTAAGCCAACCATGTCTGAACCATTTCCTGAGTCTGTTCTGCTCCCCCTGAGCCTGAGCCAACCATGACTGAACCTGGGTCTGTTCTGCTGCCCTTTCTCCATATACGCGACTTTGCAGCCTGTAACTCGCGTATATACGCGACTTGTCTTCATTATATAAGCGTATGCAGGATGGAATACTGAATTTCATCACTTTCAGATTCCCCTGTGTCTGTTATGTCAGCTGACTGAGTTATCCCACACCTTTCTGTCTCTGTCTTCTTCAATTCCTGCAACTGTGATGATGTATGGTCCTCTTGTCTTGAATTTTGAAATCTGCTCCTGCATTCCCTTGCTTTATGGCCATAGTTGTTGCATGTATAGCACCTTATATTTTTCATGTTCCTTCTATCACAATCAATTGCTTTGTGTCCATATGCATTGCAGGCAAAGCAATACCCTCTGAAGTACCTGGGATGTGATGATCTTTCTTGAACCATTCTACTTCTGCATCTGGCTGCAACATGTCCAAGATTATGACATACATAACATTCAACATTATTCAGCGGAGGAAATAATCGTCTATCACGTCCATAGTTAGGAGTAAAGGATCTTCCTTGAGGAATTTCTTTCCTTGGTTGTTCCTTGAGCATTTCAGATTTCTCATTAGAGTTTCTTGTCTCACCTTGTGAACTAGATTCACCTTCAACATATTCATGAAAACCAAGACCAGTCTTGATAGCAGGAGATCTTTGACTATTAAGAATATCATCCAAGACTTTAGAACTATCTTGAAATCGTAAAAGCTTATCCTTTTCTTCTAGTTTACCTTTCAAGATATTTACCTCAACTTGATGTTGTTCTTCCTTTTTCAGATACTGCTTCCTTAGGTCTTCTTCAACTTTTCTCCCTTCTTCCACTTGTCGCTTTAGTTTGATCACTTCATGTTCTTGATCTTCAAGATCTTCTTTTAGAGAGAGGATCTTTGATTCAAGTCTCTGAATAGTTGTGCTCTGATCTTTTGCTATATCCTGCAATTTCTCCCTTACCCTGGTTTCTGTCTCCAATAGTTCTTTTAGTTTGGCAACTTCTTCAGTTTCTGCATTCTTCTCTTCATGTGCCATGAGACTTTTAATATCCTCGCTATTATTGGATGAAGCATTCTTCTTCTTATGTGCCATGAGACTTCTAATATCCTCACTATCATTTAATGAACTTTTAATATGGGTATAATAGCTTCTACCATCTTCTTCATATATCTTTTCTTTGTTATGAGGACATCTAGCAGCATAGTGACCAACTCTACCACATAGAAAACATTTGAAAGGTAGCTTATCTTTGAACCGTCCAGATCCCCGTTCAAGATTCTTGACAAGTTAAGATCCCGTGAAGCTGTGACATGGTAATTTTCCGCACATTCTCCTTTTCTTCTATGGCAGATACTTTAGAATCAAATTTAGTAGACAGAGATCTCAAAACCTTTTGAACTAAGACAACTTCCTCAAATTCTTCACCCAGATCCCTCATACAATTCACAATCTCATCCATACGCAGGAAATAATTAGCTATGCTTTCATTACTTCGCATCTTAAGAGTTTCATACCGGATTCTGAGAGTTTGAAGCTTTGCTATTTTTACCTGATCATCTCCTTCGTAGCTTGTAACGATTTTGTCCCATATTTCCTTAGCTGATTTGAGATGCATGATCTTCATAAATTCTGATTGAGTCAAAGTACTCAATAGGACAGTAACTACTTTGGCATTGAGCTCATATTGCTTTTTCTCTGCTGGATCTGTAGGAGTTGCTGATGGGGATTTGTATCCTCCTTCTACGATTCCCCAAACTTCTGCTCCAAGCGACTGTAGATATGCAGTGGTTCTTATCTTCCAGTGAGTAAAATTGTTCCCGTCAAAGACTGGTGGCCTGATGTGTGCCTCTCTTTCTGGATTAGCCATTTGATGGATCTTTTCCTTCAAGCGATCAAGCTTTCTCTGAAGGACCTGCTCTGATACCAATTGTTGGAAATAATACTGAGAGGGGGGGGTGAATCAGTATTATCAGATCAGATAAAACTTTTCAATTTCATACTCAGAAACATATACGCGACTTCAGTTAAGTGAACCCGCGTGTACACGCGACTGTGTCTAAAGCAACTAGCGTATATGCAGAGATCTTATGATTCAGTTAATCTTATCTTCAGTAAATGCATCAGGATATTATTAAGCATATTAACAGTAAACAGGTGCAGTATAACAGAATAGATCATCACACAAAAGCCACACACATGAACACCATGATATAAGGTGGAAACCCAATGTGGGTGAAAACCACCTGCTGCAATTTGTCTCTTTCTTCTTTAATGAGAAACTTCTTTTACAATGTACTGGTGCAGTCCTTTACCAGCACGCAGGCTACAACCTGCAGAGGGCTACAACCCTCTCTCGTTTTCCAACTACTTTTGGAAGGGAGCTACAACCCCCTCAGCTCTTGTACTAGCTGATCCATTTACTAGTACGTAGGTGCTGACCCTACAACCTTCAGGGACCACGTTTCATACATTTTCATACTGGATCCAAGAGTACAAAGCAAACATTACCGCAATACAATCATCAACTTATACTTGCATCATAATTCATTAAACAACCCAATACCGAATCACTGAAACCCTGTCATCAAGAACACAGAACCCAAACCAGAATCTAGAACTCTGCAACAACCACCAGAATCAGCAGCAACCTGAAATATCAACACTTATCATGCATACGCTACTTCACTGTACCAAAACCGCGTGTATACGCGCTTTCTCCAAAGGCAACCCGCGTGCAGATCTAGAAATGATTACTTCTGCCTTTGCTGTCAGATCCGACCCTTGCCAAACGTCCCGAACAGATAACCAGCAATACCAGATCCTCTCACTGCGTCAGACACCCACACCTCCTCTTTGCCTAGTGATCTTCTCCTTATATAGCCTTAGGCCTTGTTCAATACCAAGAGCCAAAACCATAGAAACACAATACCATCAACTTCAAAACTAGGGATCGACACGCCCGTCGAGACACAATGGTCCGAAACCATAGGCACAACTTCCAAGGACTAACCGCCATGGACCAAAGGTACTTTTCCACATACACGCGCTTTTTCTGAAGCCAACCTGCGTGTACACGCGACTTGGTCTTAACAAACCTGCGTGTATGAACTTCCATGGCAAGCTGTACTAGGATCTGTCTTCTGATTAAGTTGCCATCTCCTGTACCAACTTCTGAGCATCTGTACCAACCTCTGAGTGAGTTGCCATCAAGGACAACACTTGAATCATAATGCCAACAGTCTGTACTAGACCAGACATTGCACATGCATTGGGAGTATTGAGCGAGTTTATGTCAAAACCATGGAAGGAGCATTGGACAATAGTGAAGTGGGTTTTCAGGTATTTGTGTGGCACTAGTGATTATGTTATGTGCTGCCAAGGAAGACCAGTATTGGACATTCATGGCTTTGTTGATGTAGACTGGGCTGGAGATCTGGATCATAGAATATATACAAGTGGGTATGCGTTTAACCTATTTGGAGGAGCAATCAGTTGGATGAGAAAAATACAGTATGTAGTGGATCTTTCAACTACATAGGCTAAATACATGGCAATCACTCATGCAAGCAAGGAAGAAGTTTGGTTGCAGAGATTATGTTCAAGTATGGGGTTGGTACAACGAGCTATAAGGATAGACTGTGACAGGAAAAGTGCAATTTTCTTGGCAAAAGAATCCTGCTTATCATTCAAAGGCAAAGCATATTGATATTCAGTATCACTTTGTGAGGGATATGGTTGAGGACAAAAAGGTTTTGTTGGTAAAGGTGGACACTTAGAAAAATATTGTAGATGTATTGACAAAGTCTATAAGCATTAAGAATTTTTCTTGTAGAGAAACAATGGGTGTTGCAGGGTTGGACCAATGACTAAGCTCTCATGTGACCCCTTCGTGTGGAAAAGAAAACAACAAGTGGGAGAATGTTGGGTGCAGCCCCCCTTATTGGGGGGTTTGTAGGGGGGTAATAGCCTTGCTACACGTGGTGCAGGGCAGCACCCCGGGAATTGTTTTTGGACCCTATGATAGGTGGGCGAACCTACCTATGGTTTTATGCATAGGTTTTTCACATGGTTTTGGGCATGATGGTTTTCTTCCCATGGTATTTTGTAGATATGGTCAAGGGAACTATGGTTATGTTCTAATCCAGAGTTAATGGATTTGGGGTTTATGAATGCTTTGACATGTATATATATGTATTGTAACATTGAAAGGAATATAATGAAAAATCAATCTGGTAGTCCCAGTTTTGGGATCCAAGGGAAAATATTTGTGTATATTTGTTTTATGTTTTATGTTCTTGCCATTGTTTATTTTCTGTTTATAGAATTTGCCTGCAGATAATTTTTGTAGAGGGTTAAAAACTACAGATGAAACATTAGTGGAAAATAAATAATCCGTCGTGGAAAACGAGTATCCTCAGGAAATCACAAGGAGTATCGCTGAAAAGGAAACTTCTTGGGCAGATTGGGTGGATGAAGAAGATTTCAAGAATATTATCGTGCATTTGTCGAAGAATGATCCCTAGGAATTTGCAAAGAGTAGATCAAAATAAAATTAGGTGAAAATGGAATGTAAATTTGTTTAGATATTGGGGTTTTTTAGAAAAAAATTACTTGGATAGGGACTGAAATTTTTGTGTCATGGGGAACTTGATTGAGGGTTTGGATTGAGCCACCGTGCTCAATCTCAAATTCACAAGCCTTGGATATCTCTAAAACATGTAAATGGTTATGGCCATGTATCCAATTGTTTTAATATAAATGTTATCCATTTTGTTTAAAAAAAATTAAATAAATAAGAGAAATTTTTAGTAGAGTTTTTTGGAAAAAAAATTTGGGCAAAAAATTTTCAGACAAAATTTTTGGAGGGAAATTTTTTGGGCAAAATTTTTGGGGGCAAATTTCGGAGGAAATTTTTCACTCTATGAGTTATAAATTGTGATCAGGATTAGAGTGAATTTAAATCATTCAACATATTTTGTGAAATATCATGGATTGATGTGATAGTGATGTTTCTATTTCTGCAACATTAATATCTTGTTCAAGCAACAACTTTTTTTGTATTTATGAATATAATAGGAATGCTCTCACTATGAATAGAGTCAAAATTTTCACTTAGTGAGGAATTTGATGGAATTAAAATTAATGATATTGAGAATATTAATCAAGAAACTCCTAATCATAAGGATTTTGAAGGGACCAGTGACAAAGGGGAGGATGAATAATTTGCTCCAAACAAAAATTATAGAGGTACCAATGAGGATAATGCATTTTCTCTGAGTTAGGATTTCAAAGTTGTTCATGATGATGATTAGTTTCCTCCGAGCGAGAATTTGAAATGCACAAACAATGATGATGGATCTCCTCCAAGTGAGAATTTCAAAGGAACAGATGAGGATGGTGAAATATTTCCTCTGAGCGAGGATTTTAATGGAAAAAAATGAGGATGGTGAAGGATTTCCTCTGAGCGAGGATTTCAATGGAAAAAATAAGGATGGTGAAGGATTTCCTCCGAGCGAGGACTTCAAAACAATCTATGATGATGATGGATATCCTGTAAGTGAGGATTTAAAAAGCATAGACAATGATGATGAATTTCCTCCAAGTGAATATTTTAAAAGTACAAACAATGATGGCGAAGGATTTCCTCCTGGCAAGGATTTAAATGGAACAAATGAAGATGGCCACAAAAAATTTCCTCCGAGCAAGGATTTCAAAAGTGCAGATGATGATGATGGATTTCCTCTGAGTGAGAATTTCAAAAGCACCAATGATGATGATGAATTTCCTCTGAGCAAGGACTTCAAAAGCATAGATGATGATGATGAATTTCCTCTAAGTGAGGATTTCAAAGGAACAAATAAGTATGGTAAAGGATTTCCTCCAAGTGATGATTTCAAAGGCACAAGTGATGATGATGGATTTCCTATGAGGGAGGATTTCAAAGGCATGGATGGTGATGATGCTGATGATGACGGATTTCCTCTAAGTGAGGATTTCAAAGGAACAGATGATGATAGTGAATAATTTTCTCTAAGTGAGGATGGTAAAAAATATTCTCCAGGTAAATATGGCAATAAATTTTCTAACCATGTTTAGAATGATCATAGTGAGGATGCTATTCCTCCTAATGATGATGAAAATGCTTGTAGAGAGGATAATGAAATTATGGAGACGTTGTAATCAAATATTGTATCTAAGAATAGGAATAGACCTTTTTATATCAATACGAGATATTCCAATTATACAAGGTCTGGGAAAGAATATCTCACGACAACAAGTTTTATCACTGATCTAATTTCAAATTAATGTTGTCAAAAGGATTGCTTGAAAGGTATAGATTTCAAGTATGCATTGAAGAAAAGGAAGATGTATTTGTCAATGAATAAAAGCATGAAAAATTCATATTTAGTGTGGTGCATGTAATCCACATTGACATGTTGTTATTATCATATTGGAAATTTATTGATATGTAGAAAAGATTTTAAAAAATTGCATTCAATTGGTAATTTTCATCTATCAAGAATCCAAACAAGATTGGAAAACGATCCCACATTTTATTCAAAATTACATCAAAGATGAGAGATTGGGCCATTAGCAAATATTGCAATGTCATGGATGCAAGACTTCTTTTCAAAACATGGCGAGTGTAAGCCAAATAGAGACAAAATACATATTCCATATAATTTCTCGAGACTGGAAATCTACAACTTGTACAAAGAATATGCAGAATTTTTGAAGGACATGGTAATTTATTATATATCCATATTTTATGAGGATATAGAGGAAATAATTCAACAATGTCCATATTCTTAGGAAGTCAAGGATGGGAGTTTCCAATACTTGTGCTTCTCTTAAATAAAAAGGGGATAACTATCAAGGGGTATAAAGGGGCATGCGTTCACAACATTATCTCTTAAAATTCAATAGTTGTCAACTATGAAAATGTGTTTATTAATAGGTTTCTTTTATGTTATATGCAAATTCCATTAGCAAAGCACTTCAAGAGAATTGCAATTAGCAATCAAGTGAAAGGAATTTTTTTACAAGAATCGAAAAAAGTGTTATGATAATCCAAATAAATATTTAGGTCTGACAATTGATGGTATGGACCAAAAGAAAACACTTCCACCACATTTTGTCCACACACCAAAAGTTTTACAGTAGGGAAATTTTATTTAGTTTCACTTGATCAATTGTATGGACTTTAATGGGAAAATGTGTCCAAGGGTTTACTTCACAACTCTAAATACTCATAATTACTCAAATCTAACCATAACCATAATTCATGATGTGCTCGCTCATTGGTCTAGTAATATTCTTGAAGTTTTGTATCTGTAATTAGACAACACTAGTAGTGAAAACAAAAATTAAATTGTATTTGGATATCTAAGCATGCTTTTTGAATTGGGAATTTTTCAAAAGGTAAAGGTTGGTTTCCTTCTTATTGGTCAAACTCATGACCATATTGATCAGATGTTCAGTCATTTTTCAATAACATTGAGTAGGAAGGATGTTGGGAGCCTGCCATCATTAATTGAATGTACTAATAAATCATACATTCCAAAGCCTACTTTTCACATATTGGAAGAAATTGTTGATATGTGAATAATTATTCTAGGATCACATGTTGAAGAGAAATGCATTGAACAACTTAATGGCATTACCTTCCAACATCAATTTTGTATCAAAAAAATTGATGGGAAAACACTTATATTGGGTAAGAAGTATTCAACTACAATAGAATGGGGGTTGTCATAAGGTTTAGCATTTTTTAAGTTCATTCCAAATAATTCAAAATTTGCAGCAAATCTATTGTTATTATACTCGGTTGTTGAAATCCATAATGCATGAAGGCATGAGAGAGATATAAATTATTTTGAATGCTTGGAAGAAATTAAAAAATCTATTAGAGATAAATATGAGTACTTTGATGTTGCTAATTCATTTTGGTAGGAATCCTTTTTCAATGATCAAAGTGACATCATTAAGATAAAGAAATGAAGATACACTTTTGAAGACTCCATTTATTTGGCCACAAAATATTGAAAATGAATATGAGGAAAGAAACATTGTTGAACATAAAAAAATATCAAGATATTGTTGATTCTTCACAGGTAGAAGAAAGAGAAATGTATATTGGTTATAGAATATCATGTGCACATAAATCCATGGATACCTCTACAAGGGTTATGTGTGGGATGTTAAGGAGGGTTGGATGATCACAATGTTAGCAGATGGAGATCCACATGGTTATCCATTATGGGTTGCCAAGGTTATAAAGGTCATTAAAGAAAATGAAGATGTTATAGCAATTGAAGTTCATTGGTATGCCATGGATACACGCCCATTCAATAATGTGTACAAGCTAGAGATGGTACTTGATAAAATAATTAACATAAAGAGAAAAAGAAAGGGTCCAAATATAAATCATCACCGCACTAACCTCTTAAAATTGGAGGATGTTGACATATTTATTTATGACTTCAATTTAACAAAGAGAGGAAGCCTTTGCTTTAGGACCATAGATATTATAAAGAGGTTTCTACCACAAGAAATAGTGTTAATATGAGAGTCTATTGAACCCAATTGTGGATATAGAATACTTTTGATATCTAAAATGGTGACCATACATGCCGACTCGAATGGGGCACTAGTAGATGATAGAGAAGAATATGGGTCATCTTCATCTACATCTAATCATTCATCTGAAGATGTTGTAGATTCCGATGATGTGCCGGAACAATTAAGTGAATTTGAAAAATTATCTAAGACGTTTTATGTAAATGATGTTTTCATGGTAACTTGAAATAAATATTTTAACTTGCATGTGATCTTACATTAAGCTATAAGTCATTTCTATGTTTGTTGGATTATATGTTTTAATTATGAAGAATTAATTTGTTTTGAATATCAACAATGCAACAATAATTTTCGGAAATAATTTATGTTTAGTTCAAATTACTTAGTATTTATATTTTGATTAAAATTAAAAAAATATTAGGAATTAATGTTGAATTTTTAAATTACGGTGATATTATCATGATATTATTTATTGTGATGATTTGATAGACCATAGTTAAAAAATATTGTAATTTTAATGCCACATTAAAGAAGGATAATTCAATTTGATGGTTGATTTTTAAGTTTTCGTTGCAATGGGACAAGTTGTCTTAGGCTAAGATTTCAAAAGAGCCATACTTTTAGCCTTTAAAATAAATATTAGTCTTGGTATAATGACTCTTTCATTTAGGTGTTCATTTTAAAATATATTTTTAGGCATAATATTTGGTCCATAACGCCATGGTTGAATATGTTGAAAACTTAAGTTTTTTTTGTACTCATGATATTTGGTTTTAATTCCATGGTTAAAAAATGTTAAAATTTTAATGTTTTTAACGTCATGGTTGAAAATAGTTAGACTTTTAGGGTTTTTCAGAGTCATGATATTTCATCTTTAATGTCATAGCTAGAATTTTTGGAATTTTAAGGCTTTCGAAGTCATGATATTTTTTCTTTAACATCACTGCTAAAAAATGTTAGAATTTTAACTTGAAAAAAAATTGATACAACATCAATAGTTTTCATTTTTGAGGTGTTTTTCATGTTTTTTATGCAAAAAATCAGTTTTACTACCATTGCTAAAAAAATGTTGGAATTTTACCCTGAAAAAATAAAATAAAATAAAATAAGAGAGAGAGAGAGAGTATAATTCAGATGGGTTGCCATTGGGGCTTTGAATCGAAAAGAGGAATTAGGGCACAGGAATATCAAGGCTAGGGTTTCGATGGCTCCTGAAGCAGTTGCGGGCGAAGCTCCTCCTTATTTGCGAGTGATATTTGGAGGCGAGAAGCAGCTTTTGAGTCCCAAGAAAGCTTTCGAAAGCCTGTCTGCCCCTACAAGATATGGGGTTTGTGTTGTTATTAGGGCGGGAGCACAGGCAACAAGATATGTTGTGGGAACCACTACAAAAGGTATGAGAACTGCTGCATTCGGGGGTGCTCTAGCTCGTGGAGTGGCAGGCAGAGCCACTGATCATGTGTTGAACACCACGGCTCCTAGGATTGTCGCCGCTGCTCTTCATATTGACTCCCTATTTCATAAATCTGCCTTTGATCTGACAGATCCGGCTCTCAGCAGTCCGAAAGGCCCACACCAAGCCCAGATCTGGAGGCCTGCACGCGCCAAGGTACCCTTCTGCCTCAAATCACAGCCCCAAACCGCAAAGGAAGGTAAAACATGGGTAGAGAAGTCAGGAGTTTAGAAACCCCAAATAATTTTGCCGACCCTCTCAGATCACGCACCAAATCTGACATATATGGAACTCAACTACCCAGAAGGCATGGCAGGCAAGTAGATTGGCGGTGACCTAGTAGGTTGGATCAGGTCGAAGCTTTGTGTGAAAGCAATGGGACAACTAGACCTGATAAATTCAGGCAGCTGGGTAACAGATATTGCAACACCACAGACAGACACACACCAAAAAAAAGAGGATCCGATACAAATTTTCATTAAAACACTAGAAGGCAAGACGGTTTGCTAGAGGATCTGGGAAGGAAGGAAGATCCAGGAGCTAAAAAACAAGATCCAGAACCAACTAGGTATTCCAGCACATCAGCAAAACCTGATCTGTTCAGGTCACAGCCTACAAGACAATCTTACACTAAAGGATTATGGCATCAACGTAGACACAACCATAATAATTAACCTGTGATTGAGGGGAGGAAGTGCCGGAACCAGCTCTAAAAGCACAGGCTCCTTCAAGGAAGCAGTTAAAGGCAAGGGTCAAGCACATGTCAAAACCACAGCACCAGTGGAGCTTCCAGGGCCCTACATAGTAGAACAAAAATCTGAGAATCCCACACTCACCATTGCCATGCCTGAGGTAAAAAAACCTGTTCACAGATCTTTACTCCAATTCAGTTATATGTAGATTCAATGGGTTCTGGCCAAAATCTGATGTTTTACACCAATGGATATATGAGGCCTGGTCACCAGACTGTGAGATCTACTTATGTCCCAAAGGTTTTTTCATAGTCAGATTCAGAACAGAACAAGAAAGAGAATACATCCTCAACAAGGGGCCATGGTTCTGGGGCAATGCAGGACTATTTATGGCCCCATGGTTCCCGGAATTCAATGCCAACACAATGGTGGTATCAAAGATGCCAGTGTGGGTTAGGCTGCACAACCTCCCGTTACATTTTTGGCATCACAAAGTATTAATCGCCATAGGGAATACTCTGGGTAAATACCTCAAGATTGATGAGGACAAAATCTCAAGGGGGATTTTAACATTCTCTAGGATATGTGTTGAGGTAGACCTCAGTGAGGGACTACCAGATACCATCAATTTGAATTTCATAAATACACAGTGGACTCAACCACTAGATTATGAAAACACAGCTTTCCGATGCCGATGATGTCTTCAAACAAGACACCTCCACAGTGCCTGTCCTAAAGCTAAGAAAACCCCCATATGGCACAATAAGCAATAGAAACAACCAAAAGGATGGCAATGTACAGCCCCCCTGGAGGAAGAAGTAGGAAATGCAGAAACAATAGTACACCAAGTAGAAACAGAGGATCTAAAGAACCAGAAGAGCCAATTAAAGGAGGAGGAAGACACCAGCAATCAAACACAACATAAAACACCTCAACTAACATGAATGGAAATAACGGGCATCAAGCGCACTCATGTTTCAAAAGGATCTGAATCTGAAAAAGACACTCCCACTGAAAATCAGCTTTCCATTGTAACAACCACTCCCAATATTGGAGGTTGGCGTAAGGTGGAAAAGAAGAAGGGGAGAAAAGAACCGTAGTCAATTTGTTAACATTTTTTATTTTTTACCTTACTTTTTTGTCTGCTCAGCATCCTGTGAAAACAGGTACGAGCCATATGCATATGCTTTTCAGCATCTACAAAATGTAATTTTGTCATCAGGAATAAAATTACGACATTTTCCACAGGAAAAGAGAGAGAGAGAGAGAGATTATTGATGTAGCATCAACGCTTTTCGTTTTCGAGGTGTTTTTTCATGTTTTCGCGCAAAAATGTGGGATTTTTGGGCTACAGTTCTTCTTTTGAGATTACAATTCTTGTAAAGTTGGTAACTTTCTTTATTCTAGTGAAATGCATAGTGTATCACAATATGTGATATTGGTGTGAGGATCTTTCCTTTAATATTGTGAAAAGCCTCGTCTATGGTGGATCCTCCAACTCAAAGTGAAAAATTAATACAAAACTGCTTGTCATTTCTGCCTAGTTTGTTGTGCCTCATCACAACTCCAACTTTGTGTACCAATTATGTGACTCGCCGTAGCTCCAACTCTATGTGCACAAAATGGTGCAACAACTCCACCTCTGAAATACCTTCACCTTTCCATTCTACGATGCACTTCTCTAAATGATTAGTTGGGGTTTCCTCACCAACGTATTTCTATGCATACTCCCCAACATCCAACCTAAACCTAATTTGCAGTAGGTTCCTGCATTCTTGCCACGTCTCTATACACTCCTTATGCATTTTCCACCAATGCACAAGAGTAGTTTTAAGACCAATGTTGAGCACGAACAACCTTAGATGTTCAAGCACCTATTTTTCAAACTCTTTCACAAAATAAATATTTTTGTCAACTTGTTAAATTAAGGAGGTTCTCGTACTTTTGTGCTAATGCACCTCATAGACCTAGTCATCTGGGCACATATTCTAATGGAAACCTCATGGAGGCACTGATGCTAGTTCTTTAGTGCCTATTTTGAGTCTAACAGTCATGAATTAATGCTTTCCAGCTCAATGCAACGTCGATAGTCGAGTTGGCATAGTTGTTGCATTGAGCTATGATGTTATAAATATTATCGAGGTCGATTATGTTGAGATCCTCTCTCACTAGTTCTACGTATCAGTCCCCCTATTTAGGGTACAATGATGCAATGACTCATAAATCTCCCATTTCAAAAATAATTTTCCTTTTTTTAACTTTTTTTTTTTTAAATTAATGATATCCTGGTTATTGAATGCCCAATCAATACCAAGTAAGGTCAGGTAAGGATCTTTGTCATCCACTATTTCAATAACTTTGAATTCCACCAGAATATTTACCCCATCCATATTCACCTCTACATATTCTCACCACCCAATTGATAATATCATATATTTATTGGAAAGGCGCAACTAGATCGATGACCATATAAACTTAGGATTGCCAATTAATTCCCAAGTCTTCTTTAGGAATATATTAACATCAAAACCCAAATCCAGAATGGTTTTGTCCATGTCATAGTTAGTTATCTAGGGACTAAATATTATTCTCTATTGGTGTGCATTTTGCGTAATCCCTTATTTACTATCTTTGTAGGGACCTCCAACGAATTAGCTCCCTTATCCTACCTACCATGCTTGTCAATTTCTTGTGCCCAATAATTAATCATCTTTCACAATCTCTCCATTGTTTATTCATTTCTCATCAAATTAAAACAGTTCCTCAAGAAGTTTTGGATGCAACCCACCTCCCCTAGCATTACCCCTAACATTACCCCAAGCATAGGTTCGTCGAATATCGATAGCACATCATATGTTGGTGATCCGGGTCCGGGTGTGACGAAGAACCCTTCCAAGACCTTTTACTTTCATGATGTGTTAAATTTCATATTTAAAAGAACATAAATGAGTACATATGTAGGTTGTAAAGAAGAGGAACATGACAATCATCAGCTCATGAAAACATAAGCTGTTGATAACAGAGTTCGTCTAGGAGGGACTACGCCTCCGGGCCCCGGTGTCAAGATGGTGTAGGCTACTGCATTAAGTGCTAACAATAGTGATGATGTACATAAGAGGTGATGTTGCTATCATACAAGGAAAATTCCCTCACTCTCAGTCAAAAGGACTCCTATCAGTATGACATAAACTCATGCATGATGAGTATCCCGCCAACATGGCATAACAGGGATCTCAATGCAAACATATATGGCGACAACATGTGTATCACATCAACATGACGGCAAAGGGATCTCAAATAAAACATGACGAATCATGACAACAAGTACATCACACAGATGATTCCGCATCACATCAAGTAGGAATCATGAAAACAAGTAAGAAACAAGATCCTACATCAAACATCAAACAGGGATCTGTGCAGCACAATGCATAGCAATAAGAAGTACATGAACATACTACATATACCTCACATTCAGGGACCATCTGAAGAAGAGGATGTCAAACTGCTGAAGCTGGTCGTGCCATCGGTCTCACAACATCGAATCACATGGAAATGATTGCTCGCACATGAATGCTGACACCTGCACTCCACTTAGAAAAGTGGCCGAAAAATAGAATGAGAAAATGGAAAATCTAAATGCACCATCAGATTTTTGGCGTCGAACATTGCAAAATCGACTGTCAAATTTCTGAATTCTGAGAAAATGAAAATATGGGCTCAAGGAATCTTTTAGATTCCCCTTAGATTCCTCAAAGATTCCCTCCTCCGGGTCCTTTGCAAATATGCAGCTCAGATCAAGAAAATGATTGCACCATCAGGTTCGTGTCATCGAGAGGTGAAAGATCGACATAAAATTTGTCCAATTTGGACACTGCAAAAATTTCACCCTCTTCGAAATTTCGCTCAGTCATGGTTCCACCTGCAATAAATTAATTAAAAAAAATATTCTACCTCGTTTTCTGTGCCTACTCCTCGTTCCTCCATGCTTCTTGGGTGCACTATGCAAATGAGCGTTTATATTAAATCCCGAGTAGATTAACCCATGTGGGGTTGGTTGGCGCAATGGTTATTATAAGCAGTTCGTTGAGGAGGGGTCGAGTGGTCAAACCCCGCACCTCCCTTTTTTTACATATTACAATTAAAAACCCACATGCATAAAAACATTTCACGGGGGAGGTTCGGGTCCGCATTGGGTGGCCCGCCCCATAACTCGCGCACTATTGTATTAAACGTTGAATGGAGGCACGTTGGAATTCTTGGTTGGTTACGGTGTCGTATGGTACGTATCATATATGTGTTGGCATTTTGGCACTGGTGTGGCGCTACGGTACAGGTGTTGTCCTTGATGGCAACTCTCTTTGATGACAGATCTCAGTCCAGACTACAAGAATGAAGAGAAATTTCATATACGCAGGTTCATTAAGCCCAAGTTGCATATACACGCAGGTACGATATATACTAAGTCGCGGATACGCAGGCTCGCTATATACGAAGTCGCGTATACACGCAGTTTCATGAACAGAAAAGAGCGTACATGTCGAGAAGCTTCCTTTTGGTCCGTGGTAGTTAGTCCTCGGTACTTGAGCCTATGTTTTTGACCAAGGTATCTCGACAGACGTGTTGATCCCTAGTTTTGAAGTTGTTGGTATTGGATTACTATGGTTTTGGCCCGTGGTATTGAGCAAGGCCTAAGACTATAAAAGGAGAAGAAGATCATTAGGCAAGGGTATCGAAAAAGTCTTGAATATCTAATAAAGAAAGAGATCTAGTATGCAGGTTCTGGGTTGCTTGATCTGAGCTAAGGAGAGATCACACCGGTTGATGGAAGACTAGATCTAAGGATAGATCGGGATCAAATGGTTTGAAATGAACTATCTTTATATGGTTGATTGTGTGTATTTTTAGATCTGCATACTGACGCAATGTTATGTTCTGAGCATGACTGATGTCTGGTACAGCTGCAAGTTATGAGAAATTATTTTTAGATCTGTACGCAGGTTGTCTTTGGTAAAAGCGCGTGTATACGCGGGTTGGTTTCATTGAAGTAGCGTATATCTTTTGAAGCTTAATTTTTGGGGTTGCAGTTGGGTCTGACTGTTATTGCAGAGTTCTGTAGTCTGCTCTGTGTTCTGGTGACTGGGTGTTGACAGGGTTTCAGTGGTTCAGTGATTCAAAGATTGATGATGCTAGTATTGTTTGCTTCAATGATTTGTTATGAAAATTGATGAATTGTGGTCTTCAGATTGTAATGTTGTGCTTCAGGAATATCCAGTCTGAAAATGTATGAAAAGTGGTACCTGAAGGAAAGAAGATTGTAGGCCAGCACCTACGTACTAGTATCTTAGCTAGTACAAGAGCAAAGGGGGTTGGAGCTCCCTTCCAGGAGAGTCTGGAAAACGAGAGAAGGTTGTAGCCTTCTGCAGGTTGTAGCCTGCGTACTGGTATAAGGCTGCACCAGTACAAAAGATTGTAAACTGAAGTTTCTTATTAAAGAAAGATAGAGACGACTTGCAGCAGGTGGTTTTCACCCACATTGGGTTTCCACCTTATATCATGGTGTTCATGTGTGTGGCTTTTGTGTGATGATCTGTTATGTTATATTGCACCTGTTTACTATTAATATGGTTAATAATGTCCTGATGCATTTACTGAAGATAAACTAACTGAATCATAAGATTTCTGGTTATACGCTGGTTGCTTTAGACACAGTTGCGTGTACACGCTGGTTCACTTAACTGAAGTAGCGTATATGTTTCTGAGTATGAAATTGAAAAGTTTTATCTGATCTGATAATACTAATTCACCCCCCCTCTCAGTATTATTTTCAACAATTGGTATCAGAGCAGGTCCTTCAGAGAAGCTTGATCGCTTGAAGGTAGATCGTTCATCATGAGCAACTACAAGAGAGAAGCATCAATCAGGCCACCGGTTTTTGATGGGACAAACTTCAATTATTGGAAGGTAAGAGTTACTGCCTATCTTCAATCTCTTGGTACAGAAGTTTGGGACATCGTAGAAACAGGCTATACTTTTCCTTCAGCTACTCCTACAGATTCAGCCGAGAAAAAGAAATATGAAACAAATGCGAAAGCAGTCAGTACTCTATTGGGATGTATATCCCAATCGGAATTCATGAAGGTAATGCACTATAAATCCGCAAAAGAAATATGGGATAAAATTGTCACGAGCTATGAAGGAGACGAACAGGTAAAGCGTGCTAAACTTCAAACTCTCAGGATTAAGTATGAGACTCTCAGAATGTATAATGATGAAAGTGTGGCTAACTATTTCCTTAGGGTAGATGAGATTGTTAATTGCATGAAAAACTTGGGTGAAGAAATAAAAGAGGCTATTGTGGTTGAAAAGGTTCTAAGATCATTGTCCCCCAAATTTGAATCTAAAGTGTCTGCAATAGAAGAAAAAGAAAATCTACGAACTCTTACTATGTCTCAGCTTCACGGAATTCTAACTGCTTATGAAATGAGAAAGGGAGGTCCATCAGACAGAAGAGAAGCTGCTTTCAAGGCTTCAGGCAAAGAAGATTATTATGAAGCAAGTCACGTGCCAGAAGATGAAGAAGAAGAATCAAATTTTGTCAGAAATCTTCAAAGGGGTTCTGGAAGGTTCAGAGGTAAGTTACCTTTTAAATGCTTTGCTTGTGGAAGAGTAGGTCATTATGCTGCCAAATGTCCTCACAAAAATGACAAGGGAAAGGAACCTGTTAAATGGAACAAGAAACAGAATGAAAAGAAGAAAAGCTATTACACTCATGAAGATAGTGATGGTCTTTCAAATAGTGACGAAGATGAACAGGGTAATAGATATAAACTTTTAATGGCTTTTGAAGATGATGACTACATGGATGCTATAGATGTAGAAGGCTTTTATGAAGAAATGAATAATCTCAAAGTTTGCTTAGAAGAGAAAAGTGCTATTATTGATTCTCTACAATGTCAACTAGCTGAAAAGGAAAAACATCTTGAAAAATTGGAATGTGAGATTGTTTGTCTTAGAAAGGAGATTGAGAAAACAAAAGCGATTAATCTTAAATTTGTTAAAGGATCTGAAACCTTGGATGAGATTATCAATGTGCAGCGTTCTCCTCTGATCAAGACAGGTCTAGGATATAATGGAGAAACATCTCAAGCTTCTACCTCTAAAAGTTATCTTGATGCAGCAAGGAGGAGCGAGCAAAGACCAAATAAAAGTCATCAGGTGAATCAGGGACAGTTTACCTCAAGAACAAATAAAGACTATCAAGAAATTCGGGGACAAGCTGCCTTAAGGACAAACAGAAGCTACAATCAGCCACAGGTAAAATCTTCCCAGTTTGCCCCAAGAATGGATGTCAATAGAAGCTACAATCGGTTGGATGATAGATCTGATTATCGCAGAAATTTCTTTAATGGCCAATGTTTTTCTTGCCATAACTTCGGTCACAAAGCAGATCAATGTGTTGCCTACAAGACAATCATGACTAGAGAAGCTCAAAAGCAAAGAAGTATGACTGGAACCATGAAAAGGACTTATAACAACTTTTTGGTTCTTGAAAATGAAGTTGAATGCTCTATTTGTAATAACTTTGGTCATGAAGACTCTGAATGCAGGAGCAGGTTCTGGAAGACAACTCAGAAGGAACAAACCTCAAATGTCAGAACATGGAGAATAAAGGAACCGCAACCAGAAAGATGTGGGATAGCCTTTTATGCAGAAGGTCAAGAAAGTCTATGGTACATTGACAGCGGATGTTCGAAGCATATGACAGGGGACAAAGAAAAACTTGAATCATATACCGCATTAGAAAAGGGAAAGAAAGTTTCTTTTGGAAATGATATCTCTGCAGCCATAAAAGGAAAAGGCGTTGCTCCGTTGAAAGAGAAGGTCAAAGCTGGAAATGTTTTGTATGTTGATGGATTGAAGCATAATCTTCTGAGTGTCAGTCAGATGTGCGATCAAGGAACAGAGGTAATATTTAGATCAAATGGATGTTGTGTTCGTGATCTTGATACAGGTGAAACAGTGATCAAAGGAAGAAGGACTCCAAATAATCTATACATATTTGAAGAAAGACAACAACAATGCTATTTGAGCAAGGATGATGAACATTGGCTATGGCATCGGAGGTTGGGGCATCTAAGCTTTCCACAAATAAGGAAAGCATGCAAATATCAGGCAGTTCGTGATCTTCCAGATATCAAAATTCCAGACAACACCATATGCAAATCATGTCAGTTTGGAAAGCAAACCAGAACTAATTTTCCTGAGAAGGAAGGATCAGCTAGCATGCCTCTTGAGCTAGTACATACAGATACATGTGGTCCATTCAGAAAAAGAACACCTCGAGGAGAAGAATATTTGATATTATTCATTGATGATTTCTCCAGGTTTGTCTGGTTAGGACTTATGAAGCACAAAGATGAAGCATTCGAAAAATTCAAATCCTTCAAAGCCTTGGTTGAAAATGAATCAGGACACAAAATTAAGTGCCTCAGATCTGACAGAGGTGGGGAGTTTACCTCGAATGAGTTTTTCGATTTCTGTGAAGAACATGGGATAAGAAGAGAATTCTCTATAGCTAGAACTCCTCAGCAAAATGGAGTTGTGGAAAGAATGAACAGAACAGTCCAACAAATGGCTCGTGCTATGCTTGATGAATAAGGTACTCCCGCAACTTTCTGGGGTGAAGCTGCACATGCTGCAGTTATTATTCTCAACAAAACAAATGTCCGAGTAAACAGCACTCAAACTCCTCATGAGCTCTGGTGTGGTAAGACTCCTTCGGTGAAGCACTTCAAAATCTTTGGGAGCAAATGTTATATTAAGAATACTGATGAGCAACTTGGCAAACTTGAACCAAGAGCAGATGAAGGCATTCTTCTTGGTTATTCTCCACATAGCAAAGCATACAAGTGCTACAATAAAAGACTTGGCAGAATTGTTGACAGCATTGATGTTGTGGTTGATGAGAAGGGATACATTCCTAGGCAAGTTCATCATGAAGACATCGAAGAAGATGAAGGTTACCCTCAAAGACAGAATGATGAAGAAGGACCTCAAGAAGAAGAAGAACCTCAAGAAGAACCAGAGGAGCAGACAAGAATAGAAGAGAAGACTCCATCCAGATATGTTCAGAAGAATCATCCAGAATCTCAGGTTGTGGGGCAGAAAGAAGCAGGAGTACAAACAAGAAGAACAATTGCCGAAGCTTCAAGCTATTTGGCATTACTCTCTTCCACTGAACCACAAAATGTGAAAGAGGCATGCAAAGATGAATGTTGGGTCAAAGTAATGGATGAAGAACTTGAGCAGATCGAAAAGAACAACACTTGGGAATTGGTTCCTAGACCAAAAGATAAGAATGTCATAGGGACAAAATGGGTCTTCAAAAATAAATTGAATGAAAATGGAGAAGTAATTAGAAACAAGGCCAGACTTGTTTGTAAAGGGTATGCGCAGAAAGAAGGAATAGATTTTGAAGAGACCTTTGCTCCTGTTGCAAGACTTGAGGCCATCCGAATGTTCCTTGCTCTCTCAAGCTTTCAAAACTTCAAGGTATTTCAAATGGACGTGAAATCAGCCTTTCTAAATGGAGACTTAGAAGAAGAAGTATATATTGAGCAGCCAGATGGTTTCATTCTTGGGAATGATCCAAACCTTGTATGCAGATTGAAAAAGGCTCTCTAAGGTCTCAAACAAGCTCCAAGGGCTTGGTACTATCGTTTGGACAAATATCTTCACCAACAAGGTTTTTCAAAAGGATCAGCAGATAGCAATCTCTATATAAAAGTTGAAAATAACAAATTGCTAATACTTGTTGTGTATGTAGATGATATTATCTTTGGCAGCAATGAAGAGGCTATGAGTCAAAACTTTGCCTTGGTTATGCAGAAAGAATTCGAAATGTCATTACTTGGAGAATTGACATACTTTCTTGGATTGCAAATCCAACAAAATGAAGGAGGTATTTTCTTGTCTCAAACCAAGTACCTCAAGCAGATCTTGAAGAAGTATGGCATGGAAGATTCAAAGCCAGTATGTACCCCCATGGTTACAGGATGCAGCCTCAGTGCAAATGATGAATCAGCAGCAGTTCATCAACCAACTTATAGATCCATGATTGGGAGTTTGCTTTATTTGACAGGTACCCGACCAGATATTATGCATGCAGTAGGAATTGTTGGAAGATTTCAAGCCAACCCAAAGGAAACTCATCTTCAGGCAGTCAAAAGAATCTTCAAGTATCTTCAAGGGACTCAAAACTATGGCTTATGGTATCCTAGAGATACAAATCTCACTCTTCATGCTTACACAGATGTAGATTGGGCCGGAAGTGTGGATGACAGGAAAAGCACAAGTGGTGGTGCATTCTTCATGGGTTCCAGATTAGTAGCTTGGTTCAGCAAGAAACAGAGTTCGATTGCTTTATCTACAGCTGAAGCAGAATATGTGGCTGCGGCATCTTGTTGCACACAACTTCTTTGGATGATGCAGACCTTGCAGGATTTTCAAATCACTTGCACTCCACCTGTCTCTATCTTATGTGATAATACAAGTGCAATCAGCATTTCAAAAAATCATGTCATGCACTCAAAGACCAAGCACATACCAATCAAGTATCACTTCCTCCGGGAACAAGTGCTTGAACAAAAGGTCTAGTTGGAGTATGTTTCTTCTAAAGAACAAGTTGCTGATATTCTCACAAAACCACTGCCCAGGGAAACTTTTGAATATCTCAGACAAAAGCTGGGAGTAGTTGATGCTTCATCCTGCTGTTGAAGCTTGTTTGTTCTAAAGAAAAGTTGGTGTACGCGTGTTGTGTAAGGGATATCCGCGTACATACGCTGATTTATGCAGGTGAAGTCGCGTACATGGAGTTCTGAACAGCAAGGGCAGACTCTGGTTGGAGAAGGTCTGAGATGGGTATGCCAGAGACCTTCAGGCACAGTTTCAGGGGGAGAAGCAGGCACAGGTTCAGGGGGAGCAGCTTAAAGTCTAATAAAGCATTGTTGGCATTTAGATGCTTTTGGTTCTAGTTCACAACTGTTGTTGGTTTCAGGAGAAGGAGCACAGAAGGAAATCTTGGTTGTTGATCTAAAAGATGATTATCAGATGCTGCTGGTGACTTCCATAAGTCTTGGTCTAGATTTTTCGTCTCTATGTCATGTATCTTTTTTTTGTGATATCTCTTTTATGGTGTCAAGGTCATGTAACGGCCTATGTTGGTTTCCCCACTATGCCTGGGATGAATGATGTAACGTAATTGGTTGTTATATGTAAATTTCTGATGTATCCCCTCTTGGCTGGGAGTATGGATGTATGTATTGAGTCTTTTGGTGATAGGAAGGTCCTTTATGATGTATAAGTCTGGGTTCTTTTTGAAGATCATCTTTTGCAGATCTTGCCTACAATCAGGGGGAGCATGTTCAGCACAGCAGAGCAGAGATATCAGCATGTACTCAGGGGGAGCACAGCCCTTTGCCCTTGATGACAAAGGGGGAGAATGATTCTAAGGATCTTGGGGTTGCCATCAAGTCCAAAGGGGGAGATTGTTGGCATTTTGGCACTGGTGTGGCGCTACGGTACAGGTGTTGTCCTTGATGGCAACTCTCTTTGATGACAGATCTCAGTCCAGACTACAAGAATGAAGAGAAATTTCATATACGCAGGTTCATTAAGCCCAACTTGCGTATACACGCAGGTACGCTATATACTAAGTCGCGGATACGCAGGCTCGCTATATACGAAGTCGCGTATACACGCAATTTCATGAACAGAAAAGAGCGTACATGTCGAGAAGCTTCCTTTTGGTGACTGGGTGTTGACAGGGTTTCAGTGGTTCAGTGATTCAAAGATTGATGATGCTAGTATTGGTTGCTTCAATGATCTGTTATGAAAATTGATGAATTGTGGTCTTCAGATTGTAATGTTGTGCTTCAGTAATATCCAGTCTGAAAATGTATGAAAAGTGGTACCTGAAGGAAAGAATATTGTAGGCCAGCACCTACGTACTGGTATCTTAGCTAGTACAAGAGCAAAGGGGGTTGGAGCTCCCTTCCAGGAGAGTCTGGAAAACGAGAGAAGGTTGTAGCCTTCTGCAGGTTGTAGCCTGCGTACTGGTATAAGGCTGCACCAGTACAAAAGATTGTAAACTAAAGTTTCTTATTAAAGAAAGATAGAGACGACTTGCAGCAGGTGGTTTTCACCCACATTGGGTTTCCACCTTATATCATGGTGTTCATGTGTGTGGCTTTTGTGTGATGATCTGTTCTGTTATACTGCACCTGTTTACTATTAATATGGTTAATAATGTCCTGATGCATTTACTGAAGATAAACTAACTGAATCATAAGATTTCTGGTTATACGCTGGTTGCTTTAGACACAGTTGCATGTACACGCTGGTTCACTTAACTGAAGTAGCGTATATGTTTCTGAGTATGAAATTGAAAAGTTTTATCTGATCTGATAATACTGATTCACCCCCCCTCTCAGTATTATTTTCAACAATATGGTGTATGGGGAGTGAAATATGGAGCCGCCGCGTGGGAGGGGCCAGCCCTCCCGCCGCCTGTGGGTTCAAATCCCACCAACTCCAGTCTTTTATGCGATGGTTTATGTTGTGGGGTGGGGGGGTGGTGGCCCACCACCTCCCATATATATTTTTTTGTTTTATATAATATGGGCTGTTTTTTCTGAAAATTCGAAATCTAGACCGAAGGAGACATTTGATCGAGGTGACAATTTCGTTGGAAATCTGGTCGGAGTTGGTCAGATTCCATCCACCGGAAAATTCTAAATTGTGTCTCCATTAACCTCCTAGTCAGGAAAAGTCAACCAAAACTTTGACTGCCTCTATCTTCCTCATCCGGACTCGGATTGACGAACTGTTCGCACCACCGAGATCACAACGACGAGATCTTTAACATGAATCTGGTTCAAGCATAATCCAAACAATTTTATTTTTGAGCATTCATAAGCCCTCTTTGTCATGTGTGTGTCTCTGGAGCCACCTGGATCAATCCTCCCCACTGAGGAGCTTTTGGTCCTCCAAAAGCATGAAAAATAACCTGCAACTTCTCTGTACCTTGTTTGCATCTCAAGTGTCCTAAAAAGGTCTCGCTTCCATCTCCTTCACCTTTGTTCTTCAGAGCCTTAAGCAATGAGCCGACACCTGCCACCTCTACAACCTGTAGTACATTGTTTTTGAAATTACAAGCTTAACTTTCATGATAAACTAATGACCCACATGTCCCACACTTGCCATGAGTTTATAACACATACTTGGTGGGCAAGTTTACAACAATATGGACGCAATACCCCAGCTATGAAAACAAGGCCAGCATATCATTGTTGCTTCAACAACTGATGGAAAATAGATCATCACTGCAACACATGATTTACAATCATAAGGACAAACACTATTGTCTTGACAAGTGATGGAAGCACAACATCACTTTCACAGTTTATCATGCTACTCAAAATAAGACCAGACATCATTGTTTCTGAAAAAGTGATGGAAAACACATCATCACTTTTACATTTTAAAATGCAACAAATGATTTACAAAAGCACAACCATGAAATGCTAACATATCTAGAAACGATTTTTCACTTATCAAGGTGAATGGGTCGCCTCCTTGTGGCGCATTCATTTTTCGAACAACTGTTTCATCTGGTTCATGCACCGACACTTTGTCTTTAAGGCATTACTCTGGATGGAGCCTCCAACAAGTGGCTCTTTGATGGCCACTTCCGTCACAATGACTGTAATAGGTTTTCTTCCTCCAAACTTTCTTAACATGTTTCTTTACCTGTTGTTGAGAGGGTCTTTCATACCTCATCCTTTTGTGTGCTGCCATTCTTTTCCAACACTTAGAAAATGTATGGTTATGTAATCCACAAAAGGTAAATGTTTTTCGATGCCATGTTTTATGCTCATCATTAACAACATGATTATAATCGAAATGAACATTTGAATCTCAAAATTGGTTATACCTTTCCTTACTGTCTCTGATGTAAGTATGGCGATGAGAGGTTGCCTCAGCTCTTTCCGTGCCATGGGATGATGGGGATGTGTTCCCATCATTCTCTTTCCTCGACGATTTCAATGATATCTCGGAAGCATCTGACACCTTCGAGCATTCTCCCTTGGTGTATCCCAAGCCTACAAATCGATGTTTATGCACAACCTCCAAAGGTTGAGGTATGCCTTGGTTACTAACACCAAGTTCTTTTTCCTCCTTGTGCCTCGTTCTGGTAAGGAGCCTCATGTTTGTCCCTATAATTGGAATCTCCAAATCTCTAATAGAAATCATACTATGTGAAGACGAAAATGAAAGGAAATCAACATCTTTTACCTCCTCTGTCGATTTGGAAAGAACTGATGAGGGCTACTCATCATCTGTTGTTGGTGGTTCACTAACTGTCGTGGCACATTCCCCAACTTCCTTTCTGACATACCCAAGTCATGTCTGACGAGGTAATTCCTCCACTTTGATGGGGTTGACAATGCATTGGCCATTAATGCCCAAGCCTTTTCCTTCATACCCCATTCTCTTCAACAGTTTGGAGCCAATTCCTGTGGTATGATTTTCAAAAACAACGAAATCATCATTAGGAAACATACATGAATTTGGAGAACTACTTTTTACCTCACATGGGTCACGCTGTAGCTTTTCCAAGGCCTCGTCCCTTGCTTCCAGCTGTCGTAGCAAACTATGTTTCTCCTCTTCCTGTTCGTGTAGACGCATCTTCAATTCAACATTCTCGGTTTGAAGGTTTTGATTGTTGTGGTTCAGTTCTTCCTGGGCCTCTTCCGTGGCTCGCAACTGAAGCTGCAATCGCTCCTTTTCCTCTGTCTCTTTCTGTAGAGTTTCATACATCCACGCAAAGACCACCCCCATACCACTTGATCCAAGTATGGGTGTGACGAAGGACCCTTCCAAGACCTTTTACTTTCGTGATGTGTTAAATTTCATATTTAAAAGAACATAAATGAGTACATCTGCAAGCTGTAAAGAAGAGGAACATGACAATCATTAGCTCATGAAAACATAAGCCGTTGATAATAGAGTTCGTCCAAGAGGGACTACGTCTCCGGGCCCCGGTGTCAAGATGGTGTAGGCCACTGCATTAAGTGTTGTCAATAGTGATGATGTACATAAGAGGTGATGTCGCTATCATACAAGGAAAATTCCCTCACGCAGGAGTGGCTCCAAGAGATGTTCCGCTACAGGAACTCTCAGTCGAAAGGGCTCCTATCAGTATGACATAAACTCATGCATGATGAGTATCCCACCAACATGGCATAAAATGGATCTCAATGCAAACATACATGGCGACAACATGAGTATCCCATCAACATGACGATAAAGGGATCTCAAATAAAACATGACGAATCATGACAACAAGTACATCACACAAATGATTCCGCATCACATCAAGCAGGAATCATGAAAACAAGTAAGAAACAAGATCTCACATCAAACATCAAACAGGGATCTGTGGAGCACAATGCATAGCAAAAAGAAGTACATGGAAATATTGCATATACCTCACATCCAAGGACCATATGAAGAAGAGGATGTCAAACTACTAAAGTTGGTCGTACCATCAATCTCATGGAATCAAATCGCATGGAAATGGTTGCTTGCACATGAATACTGACACCTGCACTCCACTTAGAAAAGTGGCCGAAAAATAGAATGAGAAAATGGAAAATCTGAATGCACCATCAGATTTGTGGCGTCGAATAGTTTAAAATCGACTGTCAAATTTCTAAATTCTAAGAAAATGAAAATTTGGGGCTCAAGGAATCTTTTAGATTCCCCTAGATTCCTCAAAGATTCCCTCCTCTGGGTCCTCTGCAAATCTGCTGCTCATATCAAGAAACTGAGTACGCCATTAGGTTCATGTTCCCTAGAGGTGTAAGATAGACATAAAATTTGTCCAATTTGGACACTGCAAAAATTTCACCCTCTTGGAAATTTCGCTCAGTCATGGTTCCACCTGCAATAAATTAATTAAAAAAAAAATCTACCTTGTTTTCCGTGCCCACTCCTAGTTTCTCCATGTTGCCTGGGTGCAATGTGTAAATGAGTTTTTATATTAATATCGGGCAGACTAACTCATGTGGGGTTGGTTGGCGCAATGATTATTATAAGCGGTTTGTTGAGGAGGGGTCGGGTGGTCAAACCCTACCCCTCCCTTTTTTTTACATATTACAGTTAAAAACCTGCATGCATAAATTTTCTTTTTTGGGGGTGGGTGTCGGGTCTGCATTGGGCGGCCCGCCCCATAACTCCCGCACTACCGTCGCGTGGGTGGGGCCTGCCCTCTCGCTAATCGTGGGTTCAACTCCCACTGACTCCAGCCTTTTATGCGATGGTTTATGGTGTGGGGTGGTGGGGGTGGTGGCCCACCACCTCCCATATATATTTTTTTGTTTTATATAATATGGGCTATTTTTTTTTTACATTCGAAATCTAGACCGAAGGAGACATTTTATCGAGGTGACAATTTCGCCCGGAATCCGGCCAGAGTTGGCCGGATTCCTTCTACTGGAAAATTCTAAATTGTGTCTCCATTAACCTGCCTAGTCAGCGAAAGTCAACCAAAACTTTGACTGCTTCTATCTTCCTCATACAGACTCGGATTGACGAACCATTCACACCATCACAGTCATGACGACGAGATATTTAACATGAACCTGGTTTGAGCATAATACAAACACTTTGATTTTTGAGCATTCATAAGCCCTCTTTGTCCTATGTGTGTCTCTAGAGCCACCTAGATCAATTGGTGGCCCCTATAACTATTACATTAAGCTTGATGATCCCCAATATGTAGGTAGAAATTGCCTTCTCACTTCCTTGTATACCTACTTCTCCCTAGCAGTGACGAACCTTGGAGGGAGTTCAACAACTTTCTACACCCACTGATGAGAATGCTCTCGTGGGTTCACCGCACCTAGGCCTATCATGTTCCTACCTCTAGTCACTATACACACTTGTAGGAGGCATTGGCAAGGCTCAATGGTAACAATTTACACATTTGGCCCTCTCTTCTCTTTCCACTTCACAAATAAATGTGGGAAATCCTTTGTCACATGATCCAATGCTTTGCAATACATGCATGTCATGTAGGAAATCACTCACTAGATTCCTCGAATAACCACAATTAAAGCAAATTATCAATCCTCTTCCTCACCCAAAACCCCCTTTCCCTCTTATGGGCGGACCTTGTACTTGTGTTGGTGTGGGACACAACTAGGTGCATATAAAACGTAGGTTATACAAAACTTAATTTTTGATATCTCCCTAGGGTATACACACAATATTACTTTGATGGGAATTAATAAATGATGGGGTTCATTCTTGATACCATGGCCTACATATATACAACCAATCAATCAATTTACATCAATAGAAACCAAATATCCACGCTAGCTTGAAGTCCATCCATGGAATTCGCCATCAAAACATAGCATTACACATCAACAACAAATATCTAAGACCAAAACTTTTTCCAAACTCATATATTTATATTAGCTAACAAAACATGATTTGTACAAACATCCATGAGTCGAATGACAACCTATGAAAGTAAATCCTCAGGCTATGCAACTGGCCAATGCCATAAAGTATAACTTAACATAGTGATTACAATTTATCATCATACGCCCACTATCTGGAATATCCATTAACATTGAGCATAATATAACCATTGAAAATAGAGCACTCTAACAATAGAACTCTTGAGAAAGAATAGGAAGGAACAAAACAAATAACAAAACCAAACCCTTGATCAACAAAAATCATCCTTTTTATCATAGACATTTCCTATATCCTACTCGGGGAATCTTCTACCAACTTAATGCTCACCTAGCTGAGTCATTTTCACACATGCCCTCCTCAATTGTTCGTCGATCCATCCCGACTCAAATATTCCACCTCACCCCATGTCTAACTACCTTGCATTGTTGCAGATAATTTGTGAGTTGAAGAATAAAATAGTTACCACATATTCTCTATTAAACATTCTTGTCGAGCATCCATTTGTCGAACCTATGCACAGTATGTTGAGCACAAACATGTCAAGCCTCTATGTGGTCTATTGCTCACGGTATCTACTCCTTGTGTAGTGCTTCCATACTTGGGAGAAAATTCAAAATTTTTCTCCTTATCCCTTCTTTGCCAAAATGTCATCTTCGTCCCTTCTTCACCCCAACTAGATACACACACACACACACATGCACCATGTAAATTTTTCTTTATTTTTTTTTATCAAGCTCAAATGTTATCAATGCATGATGAAGATTTTGATATAGAAAATTGATCTCACATATAAATAAGTTTGTATACATATTATTTGCATTCAAATCACATTTTCCATGAAAAACAATACATTCACCAATTAAACAAAGAAAAGTGAAAATATAAAATACTTGTAGGGAAATTGATTACAAGTTGTTTTTTCTTTTTCTTTTTTCTTCAGTCAAACTTACAATAGATGGTGAACCAATCGATTTGATCAATAGTTATATAGGTAATGCAAGTAGTTGTTTTCACAACTTATATTTCAACCATAATTCTTGCATATAATTTTATCAATCCATGTATATAAATTCTGGGAAAATGATCTGTAAACTGTCGTGGATATTCCACTCGACAGTTCGTCACAATAGATTTGATAATAATATATTAAAATACCGTAGTTTTACACTATTACAGTTTTATTAAAATTTTAGATCTCAAGATTTTACTGTAATTAGTGCATGCATGTGAATGGAAATTATGAAAAAAAGTACAGAACGACAAAATAATCTCACACACACATAAGACACAAGATATGCTCTCTGGGAAACCCTTTTGGGAGAAAACCTAGCTGGAAGGTGAGGTTGCTTCACTCTTTCTCTGTTTGGAAATACGGCTGCAGGTACAAAGAAGTAATGCCTATGGCCCATGGGTTACTACAGTGCAGAGATCCTCTCTGTGTACTCTACCTCCTATCTCTCCTAAGCTATGGAACAAAATTCTCTTGAAAGAATGGAATGCCTCTTCCTCCTAGTGGCTCGATTATAACACAGCCTGATAGCCTACTAGTGGCTAAGCTTGACTACATCAACTCTTGAATAGAGTTACAAAATAGACTATTCTATAGTATTTTACATCACAAACACGTGGCTAGCCCCTTTTCCATGAATAATGTGGGATGACGTGATATCCTTCTGAACTATAGGTGTGAAAATAAGAAGGTCAACTTCTTAGTGGCATAACTTTTGCATACAGACTTTGATTGACACACTTCTTGCACTGTTGGAAAGGTCTTTGTGTGTAGAATAGCATAAAAACATGTTTCACTAAAGCAACAAAATTTTACCCCCAAAAATTGTTGTTTGATGCCTCAAAATGCTTCTAAAAGGTTTCAAACCTCGTTTCGCCAAACTGGGTCTCGCCGATAAAAATGGTCCCATGATCTTATTCCTCTAATTTTTCCACTCCAAATGCATCGAGATGGATGAAAAACAATATAATGATAATTCAAATCACACCTCCCCATTTTGGGAGGATTTTGGTCCCCAAAATATTTTATTGAATAAGGTGAGGAAATTTTTCATCCACCTTCTCTCTGGTGTACCATTTAGCTTTTCATGGAAGTTGTCCCTTCAACCCAATCTGCCAAAGGTCATGCTACCCCTGTCTTGTAGTTTTGGACCTATTTTCAAAAACCGTATCTTCTGTCAACTCTGCTTGAGCATCTGGTGCTAAATCCTCCACAAAAGGTAGGACATGTTCCTTTTCCTGGTCTAACATGGAAGGCTCATAGAGTTTCAAATTCTCTACATTCACAACTGAGTAAAGGCATATATATGGTGGTAAAATGAGTCGATAGGCATTATTAGACACATTTTCAAGTATCTCAAAGGGACTATACCTTAGAGCCTTGATTTTCTTACCAGGCCCCTGCAACCTCTCCTTGTTCAACTGTAGCCATACTTTGTCTCCCACCTTGAATGATTTATCTATTCTGTGTTGATCATGCCTGGCCTTATACTTCTCCTATGACTTTTGTAGTGTTTCCTATACCTATAGATGGATATGCCTGATCTTCTCTATAAATTTTTTAGCCCTCAAAGCATCTCCTGTAAGATCTTCCCTCACTCCTCCTTGTTGCCCATATGCAATATCCAAAGGTGAAGGTGGAAAATATCCAAAACAAGTCTCAAATGGGGACTTTCATGTAGAAGTGTGGATTTATCTATTATAATAATGTTGTATATATACCATATTTTCATCCCAGGTCTTCAGATGCTTCTGGTTGTATCCCCTCATAAGTTGCACCAAAGTCCTGTTGACTACTTTTGTCTACCCATCTGTTTGTGGATGGAATGTTGTAGATCTCTTCAACTTTGTGTACATCTTCTCCCACAATGTAGTCCATAATGCACTAAGAAACATTATGTCCCTATTTGAAATGATGCTCCTTGGTATCCCAAAGTGCACCTAAACTTGTCCAAAGAAAAACTTTGCTTCTTCTTGTCCGCTTAAGGTATTTTTATAGGGCATCAGAACACACATCTTGTTGAACCTGTCAACTACCACAAACATGTAGTCATGTCCCTTCCTGGTTATTGGTAAATCTCCCACAAAGTCCACGGAAATGATTTCCCAAAGAAGATTAGGTACAGGTAAGGGATGATATTGTTTCCTGTTGCTAGGATGGCTAGTAGAATAAAGCCTGCATCCTCTTATGAACCTAGCTACCTGCTCTTGCATCTTGGGCCAATACACATACCTTTGCAATTTAGCCACATTCTTCCCTACACCAAAGTTCCCTGCAACCTTAGAGGTGTAAGCCTCTCTAATCAACTGCAAACTCTCACCTTTAGGAACACATAGCTTATCCAGCCTATAGAGTAAACCATCCTAGAGATGGTACTCAACGGTGTTGTCACCATCATGCACATGACTGACTTTGCAACTACTGATACACCTCCTTGAAGTCCTCATCTTCTGAATATGCCTCTTTGTATGCATCATGGGTGAATAGCCCCATGTGCATAAGAGTCCCCAAAGCTATAATATTTGATGTGGGTGGCCTTGAAAGAGTATAGGCCAACTTGTTTGTGTTTCCCTTCTTATACTTGATCACCAAATGAAAATGTTGTAAAAAATCCATCCACTTGTAATGTTTGGTATGTTGTAGCTTACTCTAGGCCCGCCAATACTATAACGGCTGGTGATGTGTGTGGACTATTGCTTCCTTTCCCATCAGATAGTTCTTCCACTTCTTCACAACTTGCACCATGGAATATAACTCCTTATCGTAGGTAGGGTAGTTAAGAACTGCCCCATGAAATACTTCAGAATGGTAGCAAACGGGCCTTCCTCCTTGCATCAATACAACTCCCATAACATACCCACTTGCATTTGTCTCCACTTCAAAGGGCCGCTGCAAGTTTGGTAATGTCAGAACTGGTGCTTGAATCATCTTCTTATTCAGCTCCTCGAAAGCCTTTTATTGACCTTTTCCCCACTAGAAACTCTTGCCACTTGCAGTTATGGCATGGAGCGATGCTGCTACCACTGAAAATGAGGCTATGAATTTCCTCAGGTACTATGCTACCCCAATGAAACTCCTAACCTCAGAAACATTAGTAGGCATTGAACATTTCATGATGGCCTCCATCTTGGAATGATATATCTTCATCTCTCCTCCACCTATCACATACCCCAAATACACCAAGGATTGTTGCACAAACTCGCACTTCTTGATATTTGCTTGCAATTGGTGCTTCTTCAATGTTTCTAGCACCTGCATCAAATTTGAAATATGCCCCTCCCATGTAGCACTATATACTAGTATCTCATCCAGATAGACAATAACAAATGAATCTATAAAAGGGACAATATATCATTCATTAATCTCATAAATGTATTTGGTGCATTACATAGGCCAAATGGAATAACTAACCACTCATACAAACCTTGCCTAGTTTTGAAGGTGTTCTTCAATGTATCTGCTTCTTTGACTCGTACCTGGTGATATCCAGACTTCGAGTCCATCTTGGTGAAATACTTTTCTAGCTACAATTGATCTAGCATATTATCTATCCTGGGCAGGGGGTATCTATTCTTGAGCATGATTTTATTCAACGCCCTGTAATCTATACACATCCGCTAAGTCCTATCCTTCTTTGGCACAATGATGATGGGTAACCCCCCATGGTGATGTACTCAGTCGAATGACACCCTGTTCCAGTAGTTGCTGCAACTGTTTCTTCATCTCACTTGCTTCTATAACAGACTGCCTATACAACCAAAAATTTAGCAATGGGGAATCTATAAATAGTTGGATTTCGTGCTCAACTTCTCTCTTAGGTGGTAACCCTTTAGGTTCTCAGAACACATCTGTGTATGCCTGTAACAAATCCTCCAATTATTGTTTATGTTCTTAGTACACCCTTCTAGGGATTCCTTGCCTCTTATTGACTCCTCTTTAGATTGACTTTCTCTTAAAAATAATAAAACACACTTCTTGGTAGAACTGACCAATTTCTTGGCTTCGTTGGCAATTACCAGTGAAATTTCGACTTGCCTTTGTGTGCGTTGATGATGAAAAATTTTCCATCCTTGATGAGCCGATATTGGTTATCTCTCCTCATGAATATTTCATCACGCATGTACATGTATGAACTCCCAAACACGACTCCACATACAACAAGGGGAACCACATCCAGATCTACTTTATCAATAAAATCAATACTGATAGCAAATCTAATTTTGCACTATTTTGTTACCTTCATATTTGCATCCTTATTTATCCATCCCAATGGATACAGGTTTGGATGATCATGAACTTCCAACCCCAACTTCTTGACCAGCTCTGCCGCAATGAGATTCACCTGCGATCTTGAGTTAAATAGAGCATTAATCTTTGTCTTCTTGACCTATATCTTTATATGGAAGATTTTGGTCATTTCTCTCTCTTCTAGTTATTGAAGGCTACTAAGATTCACCTCCTTCTACACTTATGTACAGAAGATATTCTCATCCACGTCTGAGTTTCTTTCAATTTGGTTTCTCAAATCAGTGGCCATAAGATTCTTCTTCTTCTTATCTTTCTTCTTGTTCTTCGGGTTTATCTCTAGATGCAACTTCCAGCACTCTTCCTCTGTATGACCATCAATGTTGTAGTGGGTTCAATGGTTTCTAGGATATTTGCACTGGTGTGTTGTGGTGTCGTCTTTTTATCTTTCCCCCTTTTTGCTTCTTCTTCCCCTCCTTAGAAGCTTCATGTTGATCCTTCTGCTTTGATCCACTTGATTGCGCTCTTTTCATGCTTTATGTTCTCCAGGTATTGTGCCTGTACACAAGCCCTGTCCTTTGATTTGAGCTTTATCACCATCACTTGCTTGCGCAGATGGCGGTGTATACCCCCCAAATACTTGAGGAGTACATATGGCTTCTTTGAAGAGATACCCAATATTATATACGTCTTTTTAAATTCTGTGGTGTACTCCTACATGCTTTGGCCCGCCTTTTGCCTCAAGTAATGCCATCGGATCCACTGGTACTCCACATACCCAATGGGATAAAAATGTGACTTAATTAGGGTTTTGAAATCCTCCCACTTAGTCATTGTAGGTTCTCCCTCCAACCTCAGGGTTTCCGTGTGGCTATACCACTAATTCAGTGCGTGACCCTCTAATTTCAATCATGCGAATGAGATTTCCCTTCCTCGATCTGATGGACGCTGAAATAAAATTGCAGTTGGTGCAACCAGTGGTTCAGCTTTAGAGTGTAGATATCGCCATGGTATGGCCTGATATCAACTATTTCTTCCATTTTTAACATGGATTGGTTCACGACACTCGAAATGGGTTGATCTTTTCCAGGTTCTTTCTTCGGCTGGTTCTCCATGTCTTCCCAGTCTCCCAATCCCCCTTCTAATTGTTCCTCTGCATTCGAACCCCCGTCTTCTACAAATATCCCCAGCTTATTGCTTAGGACTTCCATGAGGATGTTTAAATTGCGGTTTATATCCGCGACTTGTTTTTCAAGCCGCGAAAACCTCACCTCTGGAGGATCACAAGGTTCGTTTACAGATTCGTCGGTCATGATTAGGGTTTTACAATTTTTGACCCCGCTGACCTAGATCCCCTGCAAATATCCTCAAATACCCAAAGAAACCTGCTCTAATATAAAATGATCCATAAATTGTCATGGATATTCCATTGGATAGTTCGTCACAACAGATCTGATAATAATATATTAAAATATCGTATTTTTACACTGTTACAGTTTTATTAAAATTCTAGATATGTAGATTTTACTGTCATCAGTGCATGCATGCGAATGTAAATTATGAAAAAATGTAGATAACGAAAAAATCATCTCACACACACATAAGACACAATATATTCTCACTGGGAAACCCTTTCGAGAGAAAACCTAGCTGGAAGGTGAGGTCAATTCACTCTCTTTCTATGTTTGGAAATATGGCTACAGGTGCAAAGAAGTAATGCTTGTGGGTTGTGGGCTGCTATAGAGCACAAATACTCTCTGTTTTCTCTACCAACTATCTCTCCTAGCTATCTTTTCTCAACTATGGAACAAAATTCTGTTGGGTCCCTATAATACTAGTGATTACCCCATTACTATTGTAGTTATACCCCTTATTTATATTGTTGTGCCCCCATTGCCCCCATATTGTAATTAATGTGCCCATAGAACCCCTCTATTGTTATTTTTGTGGCTTTATATTATTATTGTTAGGTCGGCTGGATTATATTGTGACTCCTTAGACTCCTATATATAGAAAGGAGGTTTTGTCATTTGAATCATGAAAGAATTGTTCATTTATGTAATGTAAAGGAGGTTTCCCCCTCGAAGAGGCTGAATTCTAAGGTGTTGATCTATCTTTTCTATCTTTTCTTGAGCTGGTTTCATAACATTTGGTATCAGAGCTTTGGATTCTAGGGTTTCGTTGCTCCAAACAAGTCATCGTGGAATTTTCTCTATAACTTTTTTCTGTGACGTTTCAGAAGTCGCAAAAAAAACCCATTTTAGAAGAAATCACGATGAACCGTGGGACCAAATTTCAGAGCTTTTCACGCGATATTTTCGGAGATATGATCTGAGGAAGTTGGTCTTTTTGCAGACTCCTGAATTACATTCAAAACAGGTGACCTGGGGAAAATCGTCATAAATTTCTCTCTGAGGATCGGATTGAAATTTCGTAAGAAGGTACAAAAAGAGGACGGACTGTAGTCTCTTGTATGCATTTTTCAGATCCATAGGTCGAAACAATGACTCGTGGCACGTCGTACAAGTTTGATCTACTGAACTAGTCTATAAGCAAGTCACTGTGGGAGATTTCATATAACTCTTCCTTGGAGAAACCAATTTGGGTCAAACTTGTGGCATTGGAAAGAGGACTCAAAAGGCTACTATAGGTCAAAATTCAGAACTGGATGATCCGAAATTACAGAGATACATCAGATTCAATATCAGGCTTCTACAAAGTGAAAAAAGGTGTGTAGTTTTTTTTAAAATTTTTGCATAAGCTTGGTTTGAAGGAATTCAAAGGGCATAGTAAAGCATTATTATCGGTAACTGATGCCCATAGGAAAGAAAATGAAAACACCTAGTAAGAAACCTGAAAGCTCTAGCATGACTCATGAAGACGAGGAAGAAATGCTACATGATATATCAAAATTACAAGAACAAGTGCAACAAATGTCACGCTCACAAAAGCTAACAGAAGCTAAGATAAATGGCGTGGGATCTAAAATAAATGGTGTGGAATCTAAGATAAAGGGCATGGAAGCTAAGATGGATGATTTGAAGACAGATTTGAGGACAGATTTGAAGAGAAACATGGAATATTTGAAGACATATTTGACAAATTTTCTACAAGAAATACTTACTAATGGTGAAAAGGTTGTAAAGGAAACTCATGATGTGAACAAAAGAAATGTTAATCATGATTCCATAGACTCTAATGTTGGATCGAAGACCCACCATATTCCAAAAATCGATATGAGGAAGTTTGATGGCAAGGATCCCGCCACATGGATATTACAGATGGAGCAGTTCTTCGATATCAATAATGTGCAAAACACACAAAAGGTACGTATGACACCTTTATATTTGGAACCAAATCAGTTTGTATGGTATGAATGGCTTTGCTCTCGTAAACAATTTATCACTTGGGCAATTTTTATGGAAGAATTGATAGCACATTATGAGGATACAAAAAGCAACACTTTTTTTAGCCAATTGATAAGTCTCAAACAAAAGGGTTCAATAATGGAGCACATTGAGGAGTTCCAAAAATTGAACATAAGGGTAAAAGATATTCCAGAGGAGCATAGGATTGATGTGTTCATAGGGTCTTTAAAGGATAATATCCAACATGATGTTTGCCTTTGGGAACCTGATTCATTAGAGAAAGCATTCAGGTTAGCAAGAAAAATGGAAAGCAAAATTATGGCAACCAGGAAGCATACCACTCACAACTATAAAGACGGAAGTGCAGTTGCCCCTAGTCTTCCACAACCTATAAGGTTGACACCACAACAATTGGAAGAAAAAAGAGCAAAAGGGCTTTGTTATAGTTGTGATAGCAAATACACTAAAGGTCATAAGTGTGCTGAGAAGAAATTATTCTACATAGATTGTGAAGAGGAAGAATAAAAGGAGCAAGAAAGGTTAAAAGAAGAGGATATGCTCCAGGAACAAAGCCTAGATGAAGAACAAATAAACCCGACCATATCTTGTAATGCATTGGCGGGAATTACCACTCCTCAAACCATCAAGATAGAAGGACAAATCAAGAAGAAAAAGGTAATAGTGTTGGTTGATTCAGGAAGCACCCACAATTTTATTCACTGTCGGGTAGCAAAAGAATTGAATTGCTTCCTATATCCAACACCAGAGTGTCAAGTGATGATTGCAAATGGAGGAACAATAAATTGCTCTGGAAAGTGCCATAATATCAAGCTATCCATGGGAGAATATGTACTGACTAGCCCAATGCTTTCCATTCCAATGGGAGGTGCTGATGTTGTACTAGGAGTCCAATGGCTACAATCCTTGGGTACAATAGCTTTTAATTTTCAAGAACTTTTCATCACATTTTCTACGGAAGGAAAGGAAGTTGAATTAAGGGGTATTGCAGGGAAACCAGGAAAGATAATAAGCTCTAATGGTATGACAAAGCTTCTAAAAAAGGAGCAAAGGGGTGTAATTGCACAATTATGTTCGCTAAATGTTTCCACATTAGAATCATCTATTTCTCCAGATCTCCAAAAAGTCCTGGACAATCATTCCAAGGTATTTGAAACTCCCAAAGGTCTCCCACCTATGCGTGATCATGATCATGCTATTCATCTGATTCCAGGAAGTGTTCCTCCAAACATCAGGCCGAACAGATATCCCTATGTCCAAAAAAGTGAAATTGAACGTATGGTTGCAGAAATGCTAGAGGCTGGTATAATTCAACAGAGTCAAAGTTCTTTCTCTGCTCCAGCAGTATTGGTGCACAAGAAGGATGGATCATGGCGCATGTGTCCAGATTATAGGGAGCTCAACAAGCTCACTATTAAAGATAAGTTCCCCGTTCCTGTCATTGATGAATTATTGGATGAATTGCATGGATCAATTTACTTCACCAAGTTGGATCTTCGTTCAGGATATCATCAAATCAGATTGAAGATTGAAGACATTTCGAAAACGGCATTTAGAACTCATGAGGGTCATTATGAATTTTTGGTCATGCCTTTTGGCCTTACCAATGCACCTTCAACATTTCAAGGTTTGATGAATTCAATTTTCAAACCATTCCTTAGAAAATTTGTGTTATTATTTTTTGATGATATACTTATCTACAGCAAGTCTCGAAAGGATCATGTTGAACATGTTGACAGGGTGCTACAACTATTGGAGGAGAAACAATTATATGCAAAAATATCCAAATGTTTCTTTGGAGTCTAGGAGGTGGAATATTTGGGTCATATTGTATCTCATGAAGTAGTTAAGGTAGACCCTAGCAAAATTAAAGCCATTAAGGAATGGAAAATCCCCACATCCATAAAGCATCTACGCGGATTTCTTGGGTTGACAGGGTATTATCGCAAGTTTGTTAAGAATTATGGGAGAATAGCAGCACCTCTAATGACATTATTGAAGAAAGATGCATTTTCGTGGACTCCGGAAGCAACAAAGGCCTTTGAACATCTTAAAGAGGCAATGTGCCAAGCACCGGTCTTAGCTACACCAGACTTCACAAAAACCTTTATTATGGAATGTGATTCTTCAGGAAATGGAATTGGTGTTGTTCTAATGCAAGATGAAAGACCCATTGCTTTTGAAAGTCGTCCAATCAAGGGAAAGTTTTTAAGCAAAGCTATTTATGAGAAGGAAATGTTGGCAATACTCCATGCACTTAAGAAATGGTGACCCTACCTAATGGGAAGACACTTCAAGGTAAAAACGGATCATGATAGCCTTAAATACTTTTTAGAACAAAGATTATCCTCTGAAGAGCAACAAAAGTGGGTCACAAAGATGTTGGGTTATGACTTTGAAATCATCTACAAAAAAGGGAAGCAAAATGTGGTGGCAGATGCACTCTCAAGAAAGGATGAGGATGTGGAAGCATTGTTGTGCGCTATTTCTATCATCCAATCAGATTGGATAAATGAAGCAAGGGAGGAATGGAAGAATGACAAAGAAGTGTGGGCACTTATTCGAAAGCTACAACAAGATTCCAGCACGTCTGATACATTTAACTGGCAAAATGATTCGTTATGGTACAAAGATCGCTTATACCTCTGTAAGAATTCCCAGCTAAAACAAAAGATTCTTATGGAAATGCACACTTCTCCCTTAGGAGGGCACTCAGGATTTTTAAAAACTTACCACAGGGTTAAGAAGGAATTTTTTTGGGATGGCCTTAAATCAGATATTCAAAAGTTTGTGGCAGAATGTTTGGTTTGCCAACAAAATAAAGTTGAAACAATTAAGACACCGGGTCTATTACAACCTTTATCCATTCCAAGCCAACGTTGGGAGGAGGTATCAATGGATTTTATCACAGGTTTACCCAAGTCTGAGGGAAAGAGTGTCATCATGGTGGTAGTTGACAGACTTACCAAGTATGCACACTTTTGTGTATTATCACATCCATTTAAAGACAGTACAGTTTCTACTGCATTTATGGAAACAATTCAAAAGCTACATGGAAACCCAAAGATTATTGTAAGTGACGGAGATCCCATTTTCACTGGAAATTTTTGGACAGAATTATTTTCTTGTCTTGGTACTCAGTTAGCTCATAGCTCATCTTATCATCCTCAATCTGATGGGAAAACTGAGATAGTAAACAAATATTTGGAAGGATATCTTCGTTGCTTTGTATCTGATAAACAGACGCAATGGGTCAAATGGTTGCCTCTGGCTGAATGGTGGTATAACACTTCCTTTCATACAACAACAAAAATGACCCCATTTATGGCACTTTATGGGTATCAACCACCATCCATCAATCATATTTAAGAGAAAATTCTAAGGTTCAGGCAGTGGAACATCACATCGAACATCAACAACAAGTCCTCCAACTCTTAAAGGATAACCTCGTGTTGGCACAGAATAGAATGAAACAACAGGCATATCAACATCGCAGTGAAAGAAGTTTTGATGTAGGTGATTGGTATTCCTGCAGCTACAACCATATAAGCAAATGTCCCTCAAGCAAGCTAAGAAGGATAATAAATTATCACCAAAGTATTATGGTTCGTACAAGGTGTTGCAAAAGATTGGTACTATGGCATACAAATTGGAGCTTCCTGCAGCTTCTTGATTGCACCCAGTTTTCCATGTTTCATGCTTAAAGAAGGTTATAGGTGACAAGCTCCCAGTTCAAACAATATTGCCAGAACTTGACGAGGAAGGAAAAATTATATTGGAACCGGAAGCAGTTATAGAAACAAGAACTCGACAGCTACGAAATCGATCAATTTCATAGTACCTTATCAAGTGGAAGAACTTATCCGCTGAAGATTCCACATGGGAGGATGAGAATTTTATGCAGAAGTATCCAGAACTACTCAAGCATTGAGGACAACACTTTTTTGAAGGCGAGGGGCATGTTGGGTCCCTATAATACTAGTGATTACCCCATTACTATTGTAGTTATACCCCTTATTTATATTGTTGTGCCCCCATTGCCCCCATATTGTTATTAATGTGCCCATAGAACCCCTATATTGTTATTTTTGTGGCTTTATATTATTATTGTTAGGTCGGCTTGATTATATTGTGACTCCTTAGACTCCTATATATAGAAAGGAGGTTTTGTCATTTGAATCGTGAAAGAATTGTTCATTTATGTAATGTAAAGGAGGTTGCCCCCTTGAAGAGGCCGAATTCTAAGGCATTGATCTATCTTTTCTATCTTTTCTTGAGCTGGTTTCATAACAAATTCTCTCAAAAGAATGGAATGCCTCTTCCTCCTGGTGGCTCGATTACAACACAACTCGATAGCCTACTAGTGGCTAAGTTTGACTACATCAACTCTTAACCATAGTTACAAAATAGACTCTTCTAGAGTCTTTTACATCACAAACATGTAGCTAGCCCTATTTCCATGAAAAATGGCGGCTAATGCGACATCCTCCCGAACTATAGGTGTGAAAACAAGAAGGTCAACTTCTGAGTGGCATAAATTTTGCATACAGACTCTGATTGACATGTTTCTTGTGTCGCTGGAAAGGTCTCTATGTGTATAATAGCATGAAAAGGTGTCGCAATTAATCAATAAATTTTTGGCCCCAAAAAATGTTGTTTGATGCCTCAAAACACTCCTGGAAGGTTTCAAACCTTGTTTCATCAAACATAGTCCTGCGAGTAAAAATAGTCCTGTGAGTTGATTCCTCCACTTTTTCCACTCCAAATGCATCGAGATGGATGAAAAACAACATAATGATAAAATTCAAATCAGAAAATGTGAAAAGAAATCAATCAGCTCATAAATCAAATGGAAAAGAAATTTGACATTGAGTTATAACTAAAAAAATGGGAGGAAGAAAATAAGGCTCTTATCTTCTCCAACACTATTTTCCAATGAATAGAAACCTGCTGCACTTAAAATTTGGTTTCTATAGTGATTTTCAAGTTATTGGTGCTCATAATAATGTGTTTTTATTTGCATTCATGTGAGGTTCTCCTGGGTAGCAAGAGGAATTGTGCCCTTGGTCTTGGAAAAAGATTGTTTCATTTAGAGGTCCATTCACCTTGTAGATTAATGGTAATAGATATCAATAGTGAAAACACAACCATGGCTTCTTTTGAGTTCCCAATGTATCACCAGCAATTGGGAATTGAATTTGTAAGAGAAAACAAACTGGTTGGAAAGTGGAGGTGTTGCACATGAGTCTGGAGCAACAGGTGGTGCTCACTTGTAAAAAAGACCAAAACAAACTTGAAACTCCAAGAAACCATATAAAATGATGAAAATATGCTCACTTGCAACCAAGGGTTGAAACGAGAGCTTTGTTGGAGGAAGGAGAGAATAATGGAGAAAATGGTTGTCCATTGCCTTTTTTAGGCTAAACTTGGCATGCAAGGTAGTAGTTAAGCATTTCAAAATAGAAACAACAAATCTCTAGGTTGGAGGCTCAATTACGCAAGTTAATGGGTTGAGATCATTGATTTTACCCAAGAAGGGAAAATTAATGTCTCAGAAGGCTACTAGTCTTTGAGTTCAATGAATTAGCCTTATGCAAACAAAAACCCTTCAAGATCAGTGATTGTCTTTTTCTTTTCCTTTTAGGTCAAAAATAGTAAGATTGTGTCTTCTTCCTAGCTTTCAAAATAGTTATTTCACCCATCTCAAGTGGAAGGAGTAAATCACTAGTTTCGAGTTCCAACATACCTCTTAGGTTAATGAGTTAGCCTTCTTTGGGAAAATTTATGCCCTAGAGAGCCATCAAGACTCCAAGTTCAGTGATTTCACATTTCCTTCATCAAAGCTCAATAAAACACACAAGGTAAACATTGCTCATGATTCAAATTAGATCAATATTTAATTTTTGATCCATATAATCAATGCTTTCAAAGTGGAAAAATTGAAGGAATCAACTTATAGGAGTAATTTTATATTGGGACCCGATTTGGAGAATTTGGGTTTGAAACCTTTCAAGGCCATTTTGAAGCCTTAAATTACGTTTTCTGGGGATAAAAATTTCCCACGATAGTGTTGGACCCTTTGAAATTATTCTACACTTAGATACCTTTCCAAGGATGCAAGAAAGACATCAATCAGAGTTCATATGCAAAATTTATGCCTCCTAGAAGTTGAACTATCATGTTGGTCCACCATGATGTGAGAGGATGCCATGACATCCATATTACTCATGGAAAATGGGTTAGTCACATGGAAACTATGAGGAAGACTCTATAAGGGTAAAAGTTGTAACTCTAGTAGAGAGTTAAAGGAGTCAAACTTAATCCCTAGGTGGATATTGCTTTATCTTATAACTGAGCCACTAGGAGGAAAAGGAAATTCATTCTATTCAAGTTCATTTTGTTCCATGGTAGAGCAGAGTAGTTGAGAATGTATATATAGAGAGAAAAATAGTGGGGTTTGTGTTCTATAGTAACGCATGGACTACAAGTCTCAGGTAACTTCATAGAGAGTGATTTCTCTTTTGCAATTGCATTATTTCCATTCCAGACAAAAGAGAGCAAAGCAATCTTCTAGCTAGGTGTTCTCCCAAAAGGGTTTCCTGCGACATATTTTGGTTTTCATTATGATTCATGTGTGTTTTTATTTTATTGTTTTATATTTTCCATATTTTATCTATTTCATGCATAAAAAACAAAATCAATATAGCATGTTCATAGTCTAAAGGAATTTACTCTTTATAGTATAGGATTTGGTTTACTTGTGAATAGATTTTTGTGATGAACTATCCGATGGAATATCCATGGAAATTTACAAATCATATTGGTAAAAAAGCATGTTTATTTGGGTATTTGTGGGAAGTTATATGGATCCACAAAACAGTTTGAACAAGATGTGGTAAACCCCAACCATGGCTCACAAATTTGTTTATAATAACGCTTGAGATACAATAGAGGATATATTTTCAAAGATGGAAGCATAGGTCACGAATATCAATCACAATGTGAACCTCCTTATGGTGGCTCTAGAAAATAAGTTTGGAATTAGAGAAGACATAGGTTCTAAATAAAAGGTTATATCAAAGGGAAATTTAGGGGTTTGGGAAGAACCAAAGAAGGAGTTGAAGAAATAAAATGAGAAAAGAGTAGTTAAGGTTGAGCCTCATGAACCATTCACAATCCCTCTTCAAGATTGTATAAAGGTGGACATCAAGCTATATTAAGGTGATATTGATGTTTTGAAATTAAATCATTGGTTGTAACAAGTAGAGGTTTAGTTTAGTGTTCACCACATAGATGATGAATAGAAAAATTCATTTTCTCATTTTAATTTAAAGGGCCATGCCCTGACTTGGTGGGAAAGCCTCACAAAAACCCTTAGGCTTGAGGGCGATCCTCCAATAACTAGGTGGGAAGATCTTAAAACTTTCATAAAGTATGAATTTTTCCCTATAGGGTATGTAGAGAACTTGTGGATAGAGTGGCGTTGCTTCATGCAGAGACAGGGACAAAGTGTATATGATTACACCAAAAAATTCATGAAGATGGAAATAATGTTGGGTATCATTCCCAAGAACCTATATGTACTCCTCAAATATTTTGTGGGGAGGGGGGGGGGGGGGTGTTAGAAAACCATATTTGAAATAAATTAATGTTGTCCAAACGCATAATGATGGATGAGGATTGTCTATAGGCATAGTACCTATAAAACATAAGCTAGAAGAAATGAAAATCAAGTGGTTCGGAGCATAAGGAACACCAAGAAGCTTCGAAGGAGGGGAAAAGGAAATGGAAAGGGCGAAAGGACAAGAAAACAATAGCTACAACACACCATTGCAAATATTCTAACAATCACTACAACATTGATGATCACATAGAGGAGAAATGTTAGAAATTGCATCTAGAACTGGAAGGACATGAATAAAAGGAGTCACATCATCATAGATTTGAGCAAGTAGGTCAAAATAAATTCTAATATGAACAAGAATATTATATGCACCTCGTGGCAGAAGGAGGTGAATCTAAGTAGCCTTCATCATCATGAATAGAAGGAGATGACCAAGCTCTTCCACATTAAGATACATGTCAAGAAGATCAAGATTGATGCTTTGTTCAACTTAGGTTCATAATCAAATATCATTCTAGTAGATTTGGTCAACAAAATTGTATTGGGAGTCCATGATCATATTAGCCCATATCCATTGGGGTGGGTCAACAACAAGGCAAAGATCATGGTAACCAAATATTGTAAAACTAAATTTTCTACCAATGTTGATTTCATTAATGAAGCGAAATTGGATTTAGTTCCACTTAATGTGTGTGGATTTGTGTTTGGCATTCCTTATATGTACATGCAAGATGAAATATTCATGTGGAGAGTCAACCAGTACCACCTCATCAAGGACACAAAATCTTTCATCATCAATGTGCACAAGGTAAAGTCAAAGTTTCACTTGTAAGTGCCAAGTAAGTTAATAAATTGATCAGTTCTAGCAAGAAGTTGTTTTATTATTCTTAAGAGAAAATAAATATGTAAAAGAGACAATGAGAGAAAAATCATCCCTGGAGGGGTGCATTAAGGAATAGAGACAACAACTAGAAGATTTGATACAAGCATACACGGGAGTGTCTAGGAGCCTAAAGAGATTCCACCCAAGAGGGAAGTGGAGCATGAGATCCAATTTTTCTAGAATCTCCATTGCCAAACGTTGGGTTGAATAGGAAATCTATTCTAGAAGCAAATGAGGTGAAGAAGTAGTTGCAACAACTACTAGAGTAGGTGTTATTCGACCAAGTATCTCACTTTGCGAGTCATCCTTCATGATTTTTCCAAAGAAGGATGGGATTTGGCAATGTGAATTGCTTACAAAGAATTAGAACAAGTACTCCCTACCTAATATTGATGATATGTTGGACAAGTTGCAGCAAAAAAAGATACTTCACCAAGTTGGATTTAAAATCAGGGTGTCACCAAGTTTGAGTTAGAGAAGAAGATACCTCAAATACCACCTCCAAAATTAGGCAAGATTTGTATGAGTGGCTAATCATGGAATTTGGTCTATGTAATGCACCAGCTACATTCATGACATTAATGAATGATGTGCTACACCATTCTCTATATTCATTTGGATGATATACTAGTTTATAGTGCTATCTAGTCTTGAACTTAAGTTTATACTAAGAGGGGGATGAATTAATATAAGATACTTTTTTTTAAATGAACATTCATCAATCATTCATTAACTTCAAAACATTAAATGCATGTAAACTCAAAATCACAATACAGAGTTTAACGTGGAAACTGGGAGAAGACCACAAAACATTATCTTTATAAATGTTTGTAGGCACTAACCTATTGTTACAAAGCTTGTAAGAACCAACCTACAGGAGACACCAATCTCCTTAGCTAACCACCAACTTAGCAAGATATTGTGTAGGAAACAACCTATTGGAGAAACCAATCTCCTTGGCTAAGCACCAACTTAGCAAGAACTACATAGGCACCAACCTAAGGTATTCATACAAAGTGTGTTGGGTGTGTGTTATATTATTTCCATGACTATCGCACGCACAGGGGGGTCACATGGGGGGCGATAGCCCCCTTGTTCATTGCATCGGGCATAGCAAGGGGGTAACGGGGGGGTGCAACCCCCCCTGTCGGGTGGTTTCAAGGAGGCGGTAGCCCCCTTGCACGGGGTCCATGGTAGCGCCGCGGGAATTTTTTTATGGACCCTATATTAGGTGGGAGGACCTACCTATGGTTTTTTTCATGGTTTTGGGCATGATGGTTTTCTGCCCATGGTATTTTGTAGATTCGGTGAAGGGAACTATGGTTATGTTCTAATACAGGGTTAATGGATTGGGGTTTATGAATGCTTCAACATGTATATATATGTATTGTAACATTGAAAGGAACATAATGAAAAATCAATCTGGTAGTCCCGGTTTTGGAATCCAGGGGAAAATCTATGTTTATTTGTTTTGTGTTTCTCACCATTGTATATTTCCTATTTTTAAGAATTTATTTGCAAGTAATTTCTATACAAGATTAAAACCTATAAAGTGTAGTTCCGACTTCACTTGTATGCTTCATACTTCATGAATCTCACAACATCATCATACCCCTAACTTTCATGCTCTAGTGCCTCTCCATGATTCATCCCTTAGACATAGATTCAAACTCTAGTCAGATTTAGCCTTCATACCCTAACAAACCTTATAGTATCATTCTTCATAATATAACCCCAAATTAATCTACTTAATAGAGTCACAACACAAAAATAGCACACTTCACCACATCATATACGTTAGTATTTCATAGTGAACCCTTAACACTCCAAGAAAACTCCTTAGACTCCTCTTGTGAACCTTTAAACCCCAAGAATACTCATGATCTCTTTTACGTACCACAAATCTCTTTTGTGCATTGGTACTTTATCCTCTTGCTTGGATACACTTAAAATGCACCCATTTATCCTTTATTTACAATTTTTCCATGTTCACTTATGGGGCTAACTTGTAAAACTAGCTAAAATTAGATGTAATTTTTAGTCGTTCCGGCTTAAAAAAATATTTCATATCTCTTGATTCTTATGGAGTTAAAGGGAGTGTCATATACCATTGGAAAGGTAACGAAATAATATTCTCAACCATATAACCTATGTTTCAATTTGAGCTAGGTATTTAAAATAAACATTCCTCCAAGGATATGGTATCCAAACTGGGCATCAAAAGTTCAAAACAATAACAATATCCATCTTGCAACCTTTATCTTGGACATGTGTAGTCTCCCCCTATATTTGACATTAATGAAAACAATATCCCCCTTTTTCATGATGACAAACCTTAGTCCATTATGTAATAATATTGTAGTACTCCCCTTGTTTACAAATCTCCTTGTATCAACAATTATTTCTCTATCTATATATTATACCCCTTTGACATTAATAACATAATGTTGCTTCCTTTGGGCTTGTACTTCCCTTTATTGACAAGATGAGAGGGATATCACACCAAACTTCTGTCTGAGATATTCAAATGTTTATCTGGGAATGGGTTTGGTAAAATTATCTACAACGTGTTCCTTAGCAATAGTGTATTCTAGTTTGACACTTTGTTTGACTCTTTGTTATCTTAGGAGGTGGTACTTCATGAGAATATTGTCTTTGGGTGCATAAAAATATTCTTTGAAATTTTGATTGCACTTCTGTTGTTGCATATGATTGAGATTGGTTAATCATATTCTACCTTTATATCTTCAATGTTTGCTTCATCCAAAGATCTTGTGTGCAACATGTTGTTGTTGCAATAAATTTGGTTTCTATTATGGATAGAGAGACTGAAGGTTGCTTCTTACTCAACCATGATACTAGATAGTATCTTAGAAATAAATCTCCTTCACTCATATATTTCTTGCCATCAATACTTCTTGTCCAATCTGCATTTTTATATGTTATTAGAGTGAATCCTTTACTTCTTGAATATCACAATCCAAATTCAATTGTGCCATTTAGATATCTAAATATTCTTTTTGTTGATTGCACATGTGTCTCCTTTAGTTCAGATTGAAATCTTTCAACCAATCCTACTACTTCTATGATATCTATACTTGTTGTTGTCACATATAGTAGGTTTTCATTATTGACCCATACAATGTTTGATTTGCTTCTAAGGATTCATCATCTGCACTCAATTTATACCCTGTGATCATGGGTATACGAATAGGTGCATAATTTTCCAATCCAAATTCCTTCAAATTCTCCTTGATGTATGTGGTCTAATAAAAGAATATGCGTTTGATAGATTGAGAAATATAAAAAAGAATTATAATTATTTAAGCATGGACATATCAAATTATTTTTTCATTTCTTCTGAAAACTTTTGGCTCATTTTATCAACAATAATTCCAAAAATGATATTATCCACATAAACCAAAATGATTAACATATTTTCATTTTATTTTTTGATTTAAATATTTTTGTCTATAACTCCTATTTTGAAACCATATTGTTGTATGTATTTGTCAAGTCTTGAATATCAAACTTTGGGAGCTTGTTTTAGTCCATAGAGTGCTTCCCTCAATATGCATACATGATCTTCATTTTTTGACAATTGAAATCCTTCTATCTCTTTAAATCTACTTCTTCTTATAGATTTCCATTTAGAAAGGTTGGCTTGACATCCATTTGATATGCTTTGAAGTTCTTGAAACATGAAAATGCAAAAAACATTTTGATTGCTTCTAATCTTGCAACTGAAGGAAAGGTTTCTTAAAAGTAAATACCCCCAACTTTAGCATACCCTTTACAGACAAATCTTACTTTATTTCTCACTACTTGTCCATCTTCATTCAATTTTTTTCTAAAGACCCTTTTGGTGCCAATAACATTCTTGTCTTTTTATTTGGGCACAAGTTCCCATCTCTCATTTTAATCAATATAATTCATCTCTTCTACCATAGCATTAACCTAATTCTTATCTTCACTGGCTTGTGCAAATTTCTTGGGCTTTAGTTTCAATAGAAAAGAAAAGTTTTTTTTGGTGTACTTACCAATCCTCTTCTAATGTAAAATCATCTATCAATATCACCCAAAATATGATTTTATGGATGACACTTTTGGACAAATCTAGATGGTGTCTTTGGAAATTGGCAATCTATTTCTTCTCGTCCTTTTCTTTCTTCTTCCTCTTCTTCTACGTTTTCTCATTCTCTATATATTGTCTCCTCTGGATCTTCATTTTTTTTGTGACTTCTCATTTTTGAGGTATTGCTTCATCCAATCTTACATCAATACTTTCTACTACCTTGTGTAGTCTATTGATGTAGCATGTGTAGGCCTTGCTTCCAGATGCATAGCCAAGAAAGGCACCTTCATTTGTTCCAAGAATCAAACTTTCCTAAATTATCTTCATTTATCTTTATATAGCACTTGATCCCAAATACTTTGAAGTATTAAATTATAGTTGGTTTTTAATTCCATAATTTATAGTGTGTCTTGTTGTTGTTCACCCTAATTTGTGCTCTATTCAAAATTGTTGTGTTGATTTTTTCTCTCCAAAATGTGCCTGGTAGTTTGGCTTCATTTGGCACTATTCCAACAATTTATTATACATTTATGTTCTTCCTTTCTACACCTTCATTTTTTTTTGGAATCCTTAATGCCGAAAAATGTCTTTTGATTTGTAACAACCTTGGTAAAAATCCATGTAAAAAATATAAGACCATGTTTGATGGGACAAGTATTCCAAGATGAATGTTGGGTAAGACATCCTAGTGTGGGTGTTCATCGGTTTATTATGGCTAAGGAAATTGGCAAAGGAAATGGCTAAGGCTTTGGAAAGGAAAAATGGCATTTTTGGCACATTTATTTATGAAAATAATGGAAATTAGGAGAAAAGGAAGGTGAAAGGTCACAGGTTGCATGTGAGGAGGAAATTGAAGGAGAATAATGGAAAATGAAGATAATAGAGGCCATATTGATAAAAATGCTTCTAAGGATCAGTTGGCAAGTGTTTGCTCAGGTTTTGCATATTTGGATCAAGAAGGCAGGATCAAGCAGCTACAATAGTATTCTTTTCAAGTATCAATTTGCATGTGTATTTTCCTTGTTAGATTCGACATGCATGCTATTGCATGTGGTTCATTTGTTGTTATGGCATGGTTTTTGCTAGGTGTGACAGTGTTTTTTAGCCTAGAATTTCTATTTTCGAATAGCCATGGTGTGATGGGGTTCTCATGTTTTGGTTGAGCTAGATTGTCGAATGGATTCAAAGATGAGTGAGGTGGATATACGAATGATAGATCACATGGCCTAGTGGTCCTTGAACTGGACTGTGGATCACAGTAAAGCCACTGGCCTAGTGACCCCTGAGCCAGACTCTGGTTTGTGGTAAAGCTAGGATTATGTTTCCTCGGTGGGCCTAGGAATCCTTGTCGATGAATGGCAAGATATACGGTAAAGCCAAGAGGTGGTTTGCTCTCTATTGGGCCTAGAAATCCCAAGTTTGGGATATGTGGTAAATCCTGCAGAGTGGATCTTGGTTTAGGGCCTAGTGATCCGGGTTTGGATTGCGGTAAAGCCTGAGAGACTAGGAGACAGGAAAATTCCTCACAGTGTAGGTGGAGAAATTCGGTAGCATCCATGCTTGTTTTGCCTAGTGATCGGGTGGAGATCATGGTAAACCTTATTATGACATGTTTATTGTGTTGGCCTAGTGATCCAAGATGGATCAAGGTAAAGCCTAGTTTCCATTGATGAGGGTGAGGTGGTTTAGCCTCGGGATGCTTTGGTTGGTTCTTTTGGTTTGAGTCCCACATTCATGCTTGGAATATGGCATAGGGGTGAATGGTTGAAGAGAGATTTGGCTCAACCATTCTATGGTCGGGTGAAATGTGGTAGCCCCATCCCAGGTTTGGATCTTGCATCATTAATGAGAGGTTACTTGTCCTTGTATTTATATGAGTATTATATTGGTTTATATGTGCATCATATGGCTATGATTTCATTGGTATTTCTTCCACTGTTATGTTGGTTATGTATGTGTTTTATGACAGTGGCTATGTATGGCTCTCATCATGTTTTTACTTCTAAATGAATGGACAATGTATCTATGACCTAATAGATGATAATGCAACAAATTATATGAGGGAACAATGGTTCTTAGTGATTCTCATATAAGTATGATATCCCTACAATTAAATATGTTATTCACACCTATAGATTACATATTTGTGATATGTTTGACAAAATTTTTGTTAAGGCTAGTAGGGGTCTGGTTAAGGGCTTGTTCAACTATTTTCTTTTGCATCATTGTTTCCCTGTTATTTTACTGTTCTGGAGATGTCATTCAATTCTAGGCAGTGACCTGGGCTCTGGGCCTGAAAAAGTGGCTCAAAACCTAGGGACGCTGGCACATCACTGGAAAAAATAGTCCTTGGATGCTGGCATGCCTATAGCATGAGAGCGTTCAGAGCCTCTTGGACACTGGAAGGCCTATAGCATGAGAGCGTCCAGAGGTTAAGTGGTCAAAAACATCAGTGGGACCCAGGGGCTAGCTACCTGAAGAGTTGGGATGGTTCTCAGGGGTCCTGTAGCTAATGTGGAAGGTCTGTATGTTGTGTTTCCATCAATTCCATTTCCTTAAGGTCACGCAGGAGGTTGAATCTAATCATAATAGCCTCTCATCGCATGTTTACCCCAGTTGGTCGGTTACTTGGGTAGATGTGGGAGGAGGGTGTTACATGATTCATGTTGATGGGAAAAAATGGCCTTATCAACATTAGGGAGACCAGCCGGTCAGAGCCCCAAATTAGACTCTTTTCCGTTTGGGATGGTATTTCTGACTGGTTAAATGAGTCCAATTGCCTATAGAAAGATTGTTCCGATGGGTGGAGGCTTTGAAATATGGATGGAAAAGGAAAGGGATGGAAAGGGATTGGTGATATCTGATAAAGTAGCAAATACAAATATAGATATATACATAATATACACTAACTACTATACTAATAACCCGGATGTTGATATATTGCAGTGAAAAAGAGAGAAAGTGTATAATATGAAAAATTGGATCTTCAAATTATATCATTGATTATAATAGTTTAAAGTTAATCAATTCAATTAAATAGTTAAATGAATTAATTACTAATAACATTCATATGCAATGTACTATTGCTCGCACTTGTAATCAACAAGAGAAATACACCAATAGTGATAGAATTCCAATCAATTGATCATAAGCATAAGTAATACAATATAAAATCAAATTCCAAAATATAAATTAAAAGAAAACGACTGATAAAATTATTGCTACTGCTTTTCTCTTCGTATATTTGTTTCTCAACCATCCCAATTCCTAATCAGACTCCATCAAATTCACGATGGAGGTTGAGGTTAATGGGCGCCTTCCTTTCCTTGACATCCTCCTCTCTGGAATGAATGATGGTTCTATTTCTCACTAAGTTTTTCGCAAAAAACCCCACACAAAACAATATCTTCATGCCAATTCTCTTCATTTTCCTGTGCAAAAAATTTGGGGTCCATAGTATTCTTGCAACCCATGCACTGAGAATTTCTAATGAGAATCACCTAGAGTGGGAAAAATCCCATCTTCTTAAAGCTTTTGAGAATAATGGGTATACTAGAACTCAAGGCCTCAAGGAATTTCAAAGAGCTTGTAAAGAATCAAGGGTTAATGTTGCTCATGATGATCCTATCTCTAATGTTTAGCTTCCATTTATCTAAGGGACCACTGACAATATTTCCCATATTCTTAAAAAGAATATATTTTTACTTCATTCAAACCCCTTAATACCATTAGAAATTATCTTAAATTTGTGAAAGACCCAATGGGCCCTAAAGACATCAAAGGGGTATACTTAATCCCTTGTTCATGTGGGATCCCCTACATTGGAGAAACTGGTCACTCCATTAACCAGAGAATCTAGGAACATGCTACTGACATTAGGCACAATCGTTCCTACTCGACGACTCTAGTTGAACATGCAGAGAAATCCAAGCACCATGTTTGCATTGAGGATTCCAAAGTCATTTCTAGGGTTGATAGTTTCCACCATGGGAAGCTTAGAGAGGTTATTGAGATTGAGAAACATGCAATCAATCTCAACAGGTATGACGGTTCAAAATTAAGTAAGAGCTGGATTCTGGCCCTCTCCTCTTGATTTCGACCCATGGTTCCTTTTTCTCCTTTTTTTTTTTTAATTTATTCATTTTATTTTATTTTATTTTATTTTTAATTAAATTAGATATTAGGTATCAAATATTATCCTATTTTATTTTTATTTTTCATGAGTTATTTTATTTATTTTTATTTTTCATGAGTTATTTTATTTTATTCAATAAGAATAATGGTTTATTTCAATGAAATGTCTTATATTTAAATTCTTAATATTAAATACTAATAAATTATTAATTAATTAATTTTAATAAAATCATTAAACTTATAAATATTCCAATATTCTATATAAAATATTTTAACCATGTATTAAACAATTTTTTTAATTATTTTTTTTAAATATTATTATAAATTAATATATTGAATTAATATAGAAACATAACGACTAATTCCTAACAGCTAGTTTATAACCAGATATTATTTTAATTATTTTAATAACTAATTCCTAATGGCTAACTATGGATCATGATGTATCCTTGTTATTTATTCTTATGGATTGATCAGTTTTTCACCTTTGTCCCGAGGATGAACCACATTAGTTGGTTCAAAACATCGACCAAATCCTAATGATGTGATTAATCTGAAAGACATTCTCATTTGCAATATGGATCACAAAAGTCTAAGATCTAAAAATCCAAAAATGGTTCATCTTATATTAAAGAAAAAGTGATGTACAAAAGTGTAATAGAGAAATTCTTTTCAAAAATTCAGAACCCCTTAGCCTGAGCTTGAGAGGCTCTTAAATAGTTTTTCAAAAATAAGGAGAATTACTAACTTCCCACTTTTCTCTCAACTAAAGTGAAACAAGCTCGAAAAAGAAAAAGAAAAATAGCTATTAGTTACAATAGGTAAAATGATTAATTTGATTGGGTAACTGCAAATGTGTAATTAGTAGGTTTCTGCCATTGACGTTTAACTTCTAGGAGTGACGCCAACTCAGGAGGAGAATGAGATTTAATACTCATTTTACAACTAAACACACGATCTTGTAAAGGTGGTAGCAGTTGAATTGTTTGCTCTATAACTGATTTAGTTACTTGCAAGTAACCATATGGTTTAATAAACAATTGTAAGTTCATCTGAAAATCAACTTTTGACAACTGCTCAATCCTTTTATTACATTTAGCTATGTTTGTTAGCCACCATTTTTGTAGTGCATCTGCCTCTAGAAAATATCTTCTTCATCTCTTGATAATAAATTTGCTTCCATAAGCAATTGAGTGATTGAGTGGATAATTGAACTAGAAAGTTGTTGAGCATCATTAACTAATCTCTTGGCCAAACGTATGATGTCTTCCCAAATGAAAAGAGTTGTTGGTTTTTTCATTTCAGTTATCTTTGGCAAGTTGGGATGAAATATTTTTTAGTATGTTTGTCATTCTAACAGTTCATTGAGGTTACCTTTGGCATCACCATATTCACTTTGAATTTCAATTATTTCATAAACTAACACATCGATGAGACTGTTTTGAGCTTGTATTAGACTTAACTTGCTACAGAGAATTTGTTGATGTTGCAGTTGAAGGTTCACCTCATTGGCTTCATATTTGAACTTAACAAGATCAAAAGTACCATCTTCTACTTATTCTATCTTTTGTTGCAATTCCTTTATTCTGGTATCTTTCTATTCAATTTTGGAATCATATTGGCTTTTAACTAAAGTAACATGTCCTTGAATTTGTTCTTGAAGCTACACTACCTCTTGCTCTAGCTGTTGAATTCTCTCTTCTTTTCCTTTAATAAATTATCTATCATGGGCTTCCTTATCTATACTGGAAGAAGCATAAGTCCCTACATATTGGACTAATTCTTTAAATTTCTCGTGAGTAGTTGAAGTATCTTTCCAAACCATTTCTAATGAATAAGATCATAATGTGGGACCTATTGTAGAATCATGTGACTCAACAACCTTCCTCTTCTTTCCACTCTTCTTTAAAATGGCTTTTTGTTGAGGACTATAGAATACTTCAATTGGAGGAATTTCCTCAAAATTCAATTGAATCTCAAAAGTTGGATGAGTTGGAATTACTTCTATATTGGGCTGAGCACTACTAAGAGTCCTTGAAATAATATCAAACTATGCAAGAGAAAATTTGGAAGGCTTAGGAGAAATAATAATTGTTTGTTGAACAATATTATCAGAAATATTTGTTTCAGGTGTTGCCTTTTCTTTATCTACATGAACCAATGTTGAATTAATTTCCAAATATGTTTTCCAATCTTTCGTAATATCATTCGCCAGAAGATTAACTAAAGAAGTCTGATTTTGAGAATCTACAAAAGAAATCTGTATTGGAGTGGTAGCTTGGGGAGTGACCTGTGTAGAAGCGTTGGTTGTTTTTTCTATGAAACCATCACGTTCCAGTGACTAGACAACATGCAGTGGCAAAGTGGACCTTCTGGTGTCTCTACAAACCATTAAATGCTAAAAATTGTCTAGAGACAGTGGTTTTGCTTTGAAGCAGGTTGAATCATAAGAATAAGCTCGATAGACTAAATCATCATATTGATAATGTTCATGGATAAGGTTTTCATATATGATTCATCCCTTATATTCTCAACTACCTAGGAAGGATCCTAAGGCCTAGAAAGAATGGTAGAAAGCTTTAACTTGTACAATGCCTGAATTTCTTTCTCGATGTGCTAATAGTTTTGTAGAGTGAACAAACCAACCTGTAAGGGAAATTTAAGCCAAAGTCTTTTGGAATATTTCATAAGTTCAAGGGTTATTCTGGTCTTGACAATTTGATAAGTAAATTCCCTGGATAATAATTTGTCTAAGACGTAAAGGGGTAAAAAATGAGGGCAACCATTACTTCCCCAAACCCTAATACAAGTAAAAATCTCTTCAAAAAAATAATCCCCAACTCTTGTCAAACAATCCATGGCATGAGGACTCTTCTTGGAAGTGGAAAATTAAAAATGGCTCGGTGCAAGGGGATCATTACAAGATGATAGATGTAGTAGAGGTGGTCAAAATAGTTTTCTTCCCAAAGAATATTGTGGTAAATATGAATGGGAAGAGGGTTGGAAAGTGTCCATTTCCACCTCATGCATGGAAAGTATAATGAAAACAAATGACATCCATAACATAAGTGGACATATATAATGGAAGGTTATGAGTGGTGGTGTGCTTTGAACAGAAATTTAAGATATGCTTGGCCATATTATCAGATAGAATGGGCCCAATCAATGATACAACCATTGGAGGAACTTTCAATAAGACAGACCTAGTCAATAGGAAATTGTGAGACATTTTGCAAGGAAAAAAATTGACACAACATGGCGTTGATATAACAATAAGGGGAAGTTAGGGAAACAATATTGTACTTGCCATAGGATTCTTCCTTAGAATTATTTGGGTCACTTCTCCATTCTTTTATCATTTTGGGTAATGCCTCTCGTTTACCCTCGCATTCCTTTTTAATGAATTTATCTAGAAACTGAGAATTGTATACTATCTTTGGCTCAGGAAAATGGTACATACCCTGAATGTTTTCCAACTTGAAAGAACAAATGGTGATGCCTCATCGAGTGACAAACTACATCTCATTAATGCCAACATTTTCCACCACCTAGTGTATCATATTTGTATAGTGAGGCGGCCTTGGACACACAACAATTCTTGTAAGTGGAACTTGGAAGTATCTCTTACTATCACTTCAAATTTTTTATTGCCACCCTAATCCTCGGTTGTAATTGTAGGTGGTTCTTCATCATCTTCTTGTAGCTCTTCCTCAAACATCTCATAAATGGTGTTCCAAGATGACTAGTTGGTATCTCTTGTACATATAGTATCGGGAAAAAGGAATGTATCTGATAAATACTCATTAATTTCCTGTTTGAAGGGTCTGGTTACAAGTTGTAGAGAATCCTTTCACCATATTTCCAACTTGAGTAGGGTTTTCAACAATATTCAATTGATAGAGTAAAAGAAGAAGATTAAAGAGTGAATATTGTAAAACGTTATAATTTATAAGTTAAATCAATCACCGAAATCATAAATTTTTGCCAAATGCAGTAACAATTTGAATTGAATAATGGTAGGTACAAAATTTAAATATATAGGTGTGGATTTCGATTATTAAAATTGAAATGACGGTGATCAAGGGCAACAATTGGCATATATGTATTGATGGAAAAGAATGAGCTGGCAGGTGACATGGGGGTTATGTTATCCCTCAAGGTTATAACCTGGAAGAGAGAAAAGGAGCATTATTTGGGGATGATCAGGATGACTATGTTGTGGGGTGACGTGTAACGGGCACCAGCGCACTCCAATGTGAAGTGGTTTAATTGTTTAATAGATATATCGAGTTGGCCTAGAAGGAAAACCTCGAAGAAGAAAACATTAATCGCAAAATAAAAAGGAGTGGGCTGACGGAGTCAAAGGAATTATTACTATCCAATGATATATCAGAATAAGGGAAAATATGGGACCCATAAATAGTGGGTTGTCCCGACGTTTACTCTCCCAGCATTCATGGACAAATGATTTATATGAATCTCTTGGGGTAAGTTGGAAAAGATGACATGTAAAGGAATTAGTGGGAAGAGGTCAATTAAATATTTTTGCCACTGAAAGGTAAATAAAAACACATGAGGCATGCCACATCATCTTGAGAGGTGGATCTCAGAGGGAAGGAAAAAATATCAATCTTGGAAAGGCCCAAGGCAATTCACTAGGCCACGTGTCAAGCAAAAGAAGGAATGAGCGTGAAAGGTTAATAAAAGGCCAAGTACTTAGTCTTATTTGATTATATCTCAACAACGATGGTTCTTGGCTTGAAAACCTTATTATATGTTTTATTAAATAAAGTGATAAATCAAACTTTAGCCAAAATATATGCAAAACCATGAAATCTAAATGTTTTTGTTGGATTTAAAGGAGATTTACAAGAAAATAAAAATGGAAAATTATAAAGGGTCACTATTTTTTATCATGATACTAGTAAAAAATGGGGGGTTGTTGTTTACCATAACAATTGACGACATATTGGGCGAACTAGTTATCTATGTTTATATTAATGAAGAGAATATTAATAAAGTTTGTATATAACTAGTAACCTTAATATAGATTCATGAGGAAAATTCTATGATCATTATAAAGAAAAGAAAGAGAAACTCGTACTCATACCTTTTAGGTATGACCTTTATCCAGAAGGGGAAAGGGTATTTAAATTTGCTTATTTGAATAAGAAATTGGGCTTTTGATTTGACTATTAAGCAAAACTCAGTAACATTTTATGCATGCTTATTTAATTTTAAATTTCTATTTACGACATCACTTCACTGCTAGCAAGCCTATTTATTGCCCCGGAAAAGTTACCTTTATATCATGCATGCATTTACCTGTTTCCAGCAAGCCTGTTCAGTACCCTGGTAGTTTTACATACATTTCCTAAGACTTCTTATGTTTGCTTTATTATTCGCCTTTAGATTACATAATTTTTTATTGCATATTTAGCAATGGAATGTTAAGAAGATGGGTGATAAAGAAATAAACTAAAAAAGAAATGCATATCATGGCATTTAGTTAGTTGTTAGTCTTCTAATTTCCCATTCTTATTATGTTTAAAGTATGTAGGGAAATCAATACTTCTTGAAAAGACATATTTCAAAGTACTTTCCAAAGATGACTTTCTTAACTAGGATGAATTAATCGTAAAATTTAACATGATAATGAATAAGTCACAAATCCTTCACTTAAGCAAGCTTTATTTTGATATTTTGGTATTAAAAAAGTATAAACATGACATAAAAGTACAACATGTTGCTAATTATTGTGAACAAACTAACAACATGAAAACCTGACTTACAAATTATTATTTTCATATTTACAGAAAACATGCAATTTTCAAGAAAAACATTTCTTTAAAATTTGTCAATTTACTGAAAGATTTTCTTCGACTCCTTCAAGGGTTTGAAGAAAAAGGTAGATTGACCGATTTTATTTGATATTTGAAATGGACCAAGCCACATTTTTTGAAATTTAGTGTTCTTTCCTTTCTCTTTGTGTACTTTATCGTACTAGTTCAACACCAAGTCACCAACATCAAAATTCTTGTCACCTACTGAGGTATCGTCAAACCATTGTTTAATAATTTTTTGATGATTATCATAAGTTTGTATAAATTTATCTCTTGTTTCATATAGCTTAAAAATTTATGCAAAACGTTGTTGTAAGCTAGAACATGGTTGTTCTTGCATAGACTATACTAGAGCTAATGATGGCAAAGAAATGTTTGGAGTGAGGATGACCTCTTTTCCATACACTAAAAATTAAGGAGAAGTACCAATAGATGCTTTATAAGTTATCATATCAGCCCATAACACATAAATTAGAGCTTTATGCTAGTTCTTGTGATTATCATGTATTGTTCTTTTAATGATTTTTAAAACGTTTTTATTAATACCTAGCCTTCTGTATTACTATTAGATACTAGATCTAAATTTTGTTTAACCAACTTGCAAAGGCCTCGTCCTCGAGTTATTTTAGCATGCTTTATCTCAAGATCATACTCTTGTAATGTCGAGACCCAATGAGCTATGTTTTCGCTAAGGTCCTTTCAACTAAAATACTTCTGACAACAGAATAATGGACTAACACCTTGGTATGTGATTTGATCAAAAAGGGTCTAAACTGCTCGATATACTTAAAAACAACATAAGCCAGCTTTTCAACATTAGAATATTTTAATTCAGCTCCTTGCAGTCTCGAACTGAAGAATGCAATTGGTACCTCTGCATCTTGATCATTCTTCTATGTCAAAAAAATTACATAAGATTGGTCTGAAGAAAAAGTATATAGGATAAATCCCTTATCATAATTTGGGGAAAACAAGGAGGGAGCTTGTGAAATAACTTGTCTCATAGAATCAAAGGCTTGTTTTTTATTGCACTCCATTTAAAAACTGTGGTTTTCTTAATCATATTATGTAAAGGAAAAACTTTATATGCAAAATCACAAATAAATCATCTAACAAAAATGATTTTCCATAAGAAAGACTGCATAGACTTTTATTGTGTGGGAGAGTAATTTCTAATATGGCCTTAATTATATTTGGATCAATTATTATTCCATCTTTTGAAACGATAAATCCTAGACGCTTACCTTTTGATAATCCAAAAAATGACTTCTTGGGATTCAAGGAAATGCCATATTTTCTACAACATTCGAAAAAATGTTTTAAATCATGTCTATGATTTTTATTTTGCTTAGAGAATATAGTAATATCATCAAGATAAATTACAACATTTTTTTTTTATTAGTCCTCGGAACCAATATCCATTTCTCTTTGGAATGTTTCCTTGGCATTTATAAGTCCAAATAGCACATTAGAGAAATTTTGAGGTAAAAAATGGGTCTCCTAAGGAATATTATAAAATAATAGTGGAAATAATAAAATAAGATTAGATTACCTCATCAAGTTTTGGAGGGAAAAAGGAAAAATCTACTTTTTCAACTTCTCTCCCTATGATTTTACTCTAGTTTTGAGTAGGAGCACTCGTTGGATGCGGAATTTAATCACATCTAAGGAGTACCCATGTTGCATACCTTCGATGGACCCTACTACACGAAAAATGTGAAAAGAATGAAAAACATTATTGTAATCATGTGTTTTCATGTATTTCACATTTTCCGTGTAGTATGGTCCATCTAAAGTATGCAACATGGGTACTCCTTGGATTCAAAATTAAATTCCACATCTAACAAGTGATCCCGCTTGAAATTTGAGTAAAATCATAGAGAGATAAGTTGAAAAGACGAGTTGAAAAAATAGTTTTTTATTTTATTTTTTTAATGTTTTTACCTTTTTACTCCAAAAGTAGTGAATCATCCCCCGTGGTTGACATCATCATATTGAATCCTATTGGTTCTTATAATGTTGATTTTTGTTGTACATTTTTGTTTTGAGACCTAGTTTTTACCTCAAAAATTCTCTAATGATCTTTTGGTATGCATAAGTTCCCCATTTAGTTCTAAAGGTGGTTTTTAATCTATTACTAGGGTGAACAAAGATCTAATTATATCTAGAAAATCCATCGAGAAAAGACATCAACTTGGAACCAACCATAGATTACAAAATGTGTTCCATATGTGGTAATGCGAAATTGTTCTTTTCAAAAGCCTTGCTAAGGTTTCTGAAAGCAATGCAAATTCTAATATCTCCATTTTTCTTACGAATAGGAACAAGATTTGATACCCATCTTGAATGCTTAGCAGGAAAAAATTATCTTGGCCTTTAATATTTTGTTTAATTCAAATTTTATCTGGGGCTTAAGATTGGGGTGAATCTTTCTGAGCTTCTATTGGATGGCCTTCTCATTAGGCAACATTGGTATAGTATGTTGGATGATTGATGTATTGTAAGTCTTAACATCGTCATAGTTCCATGCAAATACATATTTGTACCTTCTGAGCAGATGAATGAAACATATTCTTTCATCAGGAGAAAGCCCTAGGCCCAAGTTAAGATTTTGAGTATTCTCTTCTAAGCTAAGGTTCATGATTTCAAATCTTAAAGATGATGAAGAAGTTTATCAATTGGTTGGTATTTTAAATCTGTCTTTAAGTTCATAGAAATATTTCAATTTGACAACATATTTAGGTATTGAATTTTTGGTTTTTCTTTCATCAGAGGATCTATTTAGTTTTGTCATGGGAATAGTCTTCATCAATGACCTGATCATCATAAGTTCCCTCAGAAGTGAGAAAACTTATGATATCTTCACCATCGTTAAGGACTCACAAATTAGAGATATTGTCGGGTATAGATGGCCAAAAAATTATTTCAATAGAAAAATGGTGAGCATTGAAGTCCTCAAGTGGTATCAGTTCAAAACAACATTGGCCAAAAAGACAGCACTTACATTTTTTAATCTCAATATAGGGCTAATATTGATTGCAAGAAAGTGGGATGTCAAATCTTGAACTAATGATTGATAATGCTTTAGATGATTAAAAACACAATGAATGGTGTTTATTACCTGTTTAATAACGATTTTTGAATCACTGAAAACTTTTGAATATTTGACATCCAAAGTTATTTCCTTTCGTAACCCTGGTACAACAGCTTCATATTTCTCAACATTGTTTGTACATTCAAATTCCAATCTGTAGATAAGCATGTTTTTTCTTTATTACGATTTATGAGGATACATTTAGCACCTGCACCATCGCTGGACTTTGATCCCTCAAAATATAATTTCCAAAACAAATTTTCTACATATTTATTTACATATAAATCTACAATATTTACACAACGTGAGGTATCAATTTGTCATAATTCGCAATCTATGAACATACAAAAGCAGATGAATAAGGAGATAGTTGAGCAAGAAATTTTCCAAAAAAATATTATGCAGAATAATTCCCTAAAATGTTATTAGTGAAGGTGATAGGTATGTTTTCTTCTTCCAAATTAGTGATAGTGTATTTCATGTGTTTTTCCCTATCGATTCTAATATGATTGGGTTTTACATTATATGATAACCATAGATGTGACCAGTTAGTTGCAAAATATCCATTCAATTTATCTAATCAATCTCTGCTCAAAATTAGACCATATAATTTAGGAATGTTAGCAATTAAAATATCAATGATTTGAAAGACTTTAGGTTCAGATAATAACCTAATTAAAACTTCCTTTATTTCACCTAAAACTGTAACCTTTGTTCATCAAGCCATACTATTTGAATATTTGATTCTTGTGGTTTAACATCCAACTTTAAACAAGCATAATAAGGAATAATATTGGATGAGGCACCAGAATCAACTAAACAATTATGTACATTTCTATCGAAGATTTCAAAAGTTAGAAGAAAAGGAGGTGTATGAGAATTGGATCTATCGCCTATAAGGATCTCATCTATTTGCTTTAATTTTCCAGAAGATGAAGGAGGCTTTGGTTTTTTTTTTTTTTTTTGAAGTTTTAGTGGTTACAGAAGTTGTTGGAAATGGAAAATTTGGAGTAGAATTTAAGGCACTTAATAAAATTGTATGTTGTTGTTTAAGTTTACTAAATTCATAAAGAGAAATATTTTTGTTCATTTTCTTCATATCTTCTACAATATTATACTCAATGCTATTAGAAACTATGAGAGTTTTAGAAGAAGACTAGTAACTCAACCCACAGCTTATACCGGGCTCCAAAGCGTTTTTCCAACCAAGGCTTCGGGACCAGTAACTTCTCCCACTTAGGGCTCCAGAGAATTTGTCCAACCAAAGCTCCACGACTAGTAACTCAACCCAAGTTGTTACAAGTCTCTATAACGTTTGTCCAACGAAGGCTCCAGGACTAGTAACTCAACCCAAGTTGTTATAGGGCTCTAGAGCGTTTGTCCAACCAAATCTTCCAGGAACTAGTAACTCAACCCAAGCTAAAGGAAATGTGAGAAACAACCAGAAAAATAGAGAAATGAACCCACAACACCATCGCTATCCAAGAAATAGCAAGGCTAGTCAAATTCATTATCAATCCTGGAAATCCTCCATGCCAGTGACAGACCATAACCAATAAACCACATGCATGTGCCACGCATGCCAAAACTAGTGAGGAAAACATACATGCAACTTGGTATGTATAGGCAAAACCTGTTGTACCTATTGATACCGATGTCCTCTTGCACTTTCCTGCTCTTCCTCTACCTTCTTGCTCCAAAACTCCAAGTTTGCCACACTGTCCAAGAGTGCTCCAAGAAAACTCTAAGTGTCCAAGAGTATGAGAGAGAGAGAGATATAAAATAGAAGAGAGCTCTATCAAAACCTGCCAAAAGCTTACCAATTGATCCTCATAAGCCTTTTTATCAACGAGGCCTTTATTTTCTTCAATTTCCATTATTTTCCTTCTATTTCCTCCTCACATGCAACCTATGACCTTTCACCTTCCTTTTCTCCTAATTTCCATTATCTTAATAAATAAATGTGCTAAAATGTCATTTTGCCTTTCCAAAGCCTTAGTCATTTCCTTTGCCAATTTCTTTAGCCATAATAAACCGAATGAACACCCACTAGGATGTTTTTCCCACCATTCAGGTTTAAATACGTGTCCCATCACCATGGCCTTATATATTTTTTACATGAATTTTTAACCAGGGCTGTTACAAAACCCTCCCCCTTGGGGGAACACAGTCCTTGATGTTCAATGACACCTATAACCAACAAGGTTGCTGAACAAAAAAAAAAAAACTGCCCATGTAGCTTTATAACATATCTTGTTGCAGTATTTACAATGAACATCTGCTAAAACATGACAAACATACTGTTTACTGGAACTTTATAACATAGCTCATTACGATATTTACAATAACCACATATGCTTATACACATTTGCTTCAACCAGTAAATAACCATACTGTCTATGGAGCTTTATAAACTAGCTCGATATAATATTTACAATAATATACACATATACAATTTTCTCTACCAACAAATAAAAGGATATGATACCTGCATTTGCAACAAGTGAATCCAGAGGCTCACACCTCCACCCTCAAAGTAATTCGAAGATTCACCTCCTTCCTAGAAAGTCTATAATTCACAAAACTACCTATGGAGCTTTATAACATATCTCGTTGCAATATTTACAATGAACATCTGCTAAAACATGACAAACATACCGTTTACTGGAACTTTATAACATAGCTCATTACGATATTTACAATAACCACATATGCTTATACACATTTGCTTCAACCAGTAAATAACCATATTGTCTATGGAGCTTTATAAACTAGCTCGATACAATATTTACAATAATATACACATATACAATTTTCTCTACCAACAAATAAAAGGATATGATACCTGCATTTGCAACAAGTGAATCCAGAGGCTCACACCTCCACCCTCAAAGTAATACCAAGATTCACCTCCTTCCTAGAAAGTCTAGAATCCACTGCCAAAGTCAAATCTGCATCTAATGTCCAACACTATAATCCTGCTCCACTTGTACTCTCAATGAACAGTTACTCGCTTATTGTTCCAGGGCCCACTTCCAATGTGAATTTGATTCCATCTAGCAATGCTAATGACCAAAACAAATCCATCCTTGAACTTCCCTTCTTTGTTACACAGTCCCTCGAGCAATCCGGTCATCCCCTTCCGTGCAGTCACACACCTTCAAAGTTCCATTGGCACCCCCATCCGGGGCAACCCATCCCTTGGCAAGGCTTCCTCGCATCGGAAGATATAAAAACCAAGGCATATTCCTGCCTTAAAACCATCATACTTATCATAACATGCTCATGGAAATCAATGGACACTATTGGGTGTCAGTGTCCCACAATGGCCCTGCGCCTAAAGTGCTTTACAAACATATTGCTGCCTATTCCAATTTCTTTCACTGCTGCTACTAATTCTTGCAGTCAATTTCAACCACCCAAACAGGCATGTTCATGCATTCCTGTACCAAGAACATTCTTTCCATTAGATTTAAAATAAATTCAAATCATACCTCATTGGTGGCTCGTCAATAAGAAACACTTGCAATTATGTTCACTTCCTGTCACAACAAGTCAAACTAGCATCTTTGACCAAATCATCATGAATAAACATATCACATTCACTTGGCTCAAAACACAACCATCATAGAACAAAATCATAAATCACATATAACCATCTTAAACCAAAATCATAGATCACATGTAATCATTATTGCCCAAAATCATAAATCACATGCATAATAAAACTTAAATAAAATAATGATACTTATCCTTTAATCAATCCTTAGCTTCTACATTTGTCTTTATTTCGTACGCACTCCAGATCGGTTGCCACACCTGTCAAATGCCTTCTCCTCAATCATGTTCACATACACAGTGTGTGCATCACACACATATAACCACACCCGACATACAACACCATGCAATACATGCACCTACACCTGACATACCACACATACACTTAGACCTAGTGTACAACACAACACAAATACGTACATAGAGCACAACACGATGAATGCATATGACATGATACCACGACTACACAATGCACATACATAGTACCGCATGCCCACAACAAAGCATGTATGACATGCACACAATACCACATGTACACCAGTACCATATGTACAACATGTACATAGTACCACATGTACAAAGCACCACCTGCACAACATGTGCACAACATCATACGTACACGGAACCACCTACACAATGCATACATAATGCCACATGTACATCGTACCACCTGTATGACGTGTACACAATGCCAGACGTACACAACACCACATGCATGACATGTGCATGACACCACATGTACACAACACCATATGCACGACATGTGCATGACACCACATGTACACAACACCATATGCACGACATGTACACAGCACCACCTGCACACAACACCACGTGTACAACATGTACAAGGAACCACATGCTCGCAACACCACTTGTACAATCATGCACATAGGACCATATGTACATAACATTGCATATACAACATGTACATAGCACCCTATGTACACAACACTACATATCCAACACACGCACAACACCATACGACACAACACTGCATATCCATCATACGCACAGTACAATCTGTATACAACATCACATATCCAACATGTGCATAGCACCATCTATCCTTAGCACTGCATATGCAATATTCACACAACACTATCTCTACCACCCTGTACATAACATTACATAAACAACATTTACACATACTATATATGCACAACACCACATACGCACAACATCATAGATGTAACATGTACAACATATACAACATATGCACAACAATAGTACCACACATCCAAAACCACATTGTCTCTACCAAGCAACCTTTCTTTCGGTGTCTCTCTTCCATCCATGCTTATCCTAGCATGTCGCAGATCACGCTGTTTTCATTTCACTGATGTATCCTTCAACTTTACTTGTCATAACATAAACATAGGCATAATACAAGCATACAATATCAATTCATATCCACGTGATACTGACCTCATATATTTTTCATGACTACTCTTCCCACTTTATTCCTTATAAACGAGGAACCTCTTCATGCCATTCACCTGCATAAGCAATCATTCCTCCACAAGAATAATCCCTGACAACCCTGTTGGATAGTGACATAGATACATGGATGCATACATAAACATTAGCATAAAACAATCATGATCCTATCAAACAACGACATACATACATACATACATACATGCATACATATATAAACATAAGCATAATCATGATCATAACATAATTACCAAATAGCATAAGGTCAAGGTTAAGAGAACTCCCTTTCTTTGTGCAACACATGCGCAACATCGAGAACAAAAGTTCCCAACATAGCCAAGGAATATGATGCTTCAAGTCCATTCACCTTACATTTCTTGATTACCTTTCCCATGATTGTCCTGTCATCGTCCATTTACACCAATGGACCCAACCAGTCCAACTAGTTGTCATACTCTTGCCTTCAAATTCCCTTATACACGCACTGAGCTTCATCCAGGTCTTACCTTACCTATCAAGTACCACACAACTCTCCTTCAGCCCCATTAGCTTTCCTCTTTCCCAATCAATTCCCAATACTCAAAACATAAAAGGCAAGACAAGAAACAAACAAGAAGAAAACCATGAAAATCAATAACAATACATCGCCACAAACAAAGTAGCAAGGCCTTGCACTAGACATAAACAAGTCGTAATCAAGCACAACAAATCACAAAAGGTCAAAAGCACAAGACTAACAACAGACACCATGACGCAATTCCCATGGTTCCCACTACTTCCAAGGAAAATCTCACCTGAGCCTTCTTAAGAATCTCATGGCAGTTTCCTTGCCATGCAATCCCCTGCATCATACTGCCATAAACACGTAACTGTTAGTGCATAAATAAGCACAACAATACATTAGTTACCTTACCTTGTTGTGCCAAGCACTTTGCTTGCAACTGAACACATCCATGCCATCTCTCAAGGGACTCCAATTCCCTTGACAGATCCACCTGCAACTAGAGACTAGCTAATAAACCTGTCAAGTACATGTTCATGAATCTAGCACATATCCACATAACATCAGACAAGATTAAGGTTAATAAGACTTCTTGTATGAAAAACACTCATTCGTTTGGAATTAGGGTTTCCAAATATAGCCAAAAGAATTCTTTCTCGATTCCTTTATTTTACCTTTTTACCTTGTTGCAATCGAGGCTTACGATGCACTATCACATCACCTAACTGTTAATTATACAAAAACACATCAATTGTTCCCTCGTCACGCTAATGCCAAACGTGTTTCCTGCAACTGTTTACATATGTCAACCACATGTTCCAAATATCAAGACAAACATATCTATCAATTTTAAATCAGCCTTTACAAAGACTAACAATCATATCATAATCCATAGTCAACTCATAGTCATTAGACATAATGCTACAAATGTTGCCTATTACACTCAAGTACATATAAACTGTCTCAACACATATGTGTTAGTACAATAATCTTAAAACAAGATCATTTGAACACACTCATATTATGCAATTCATCAAACATCCAATCAACTTGCAAACATACCATGTTAAATTAATCAACTAGCACTACGTAGACGACATAAGCAAGCTCATACCTTAATGTATCTCATGGGAGACGAACTTATCTGCACAATCAATCTAGTTAGTACGATATAACTTCACAACACATCAGGCCAAACATAAATAAGATCACGATATCCATAATATCCACTAACTAACATGTTCACATCATAAGCTCATAAACATTTGTCGTTCATGCATAACAATCACATCTGCACAATCAATATAGATTAGTATGACATGATATCACAACATATTAACTCATACTCAAATGTCATAACCCTAACCATTTGCATAGACCAATCCAACTTAATATGATAATGAACACCCACTAGGATGTTTTGCCCACCATTAACTTGGAATATGTGTCCCATGATAGTGGTCTTATATTTTATATTTACATGGATCTTTGACCAAGGTGGTTACAATTTGATTATGGTTGCCAGTGATATTAGAATTTCACCATTTATGGTTGTCTCGCAAAACCTTCTTCATCGTATTGAACAGGGCCAGTCTAGTTTACCAAAGAAAAACATATAATTGATTTGGGTAGTCAAGGAAAACCAAGGGAGCTTTACACATTTGGTTTAGTTAATACAAAATCAATTTGTCCAGACTATGCCAACAAAAAAAGCCTTGAAATTCAAATCTATGTGGCACATGAATTAAAACTTGAATTGGAAAATGAGGGCATTGTGAATGACATATCCTCTTCCTCTAACCCTGAGATAAAAGGAAAAACAATGTCAATTTTGGTTGGTACAGGAAATAATATATGGATAACCTTCTACTTAGCTTCATCCATTTTTGTGGGTTTTTTCATAGTAATGATAGTGACAGAGACATTCTACATCAAAGTTACAATAGTATGGTTGAAAGGATTATGTCTCATTCCGTACACGGTTGTGAGAGTTGTTATATGGAATTTTTGAGAGTTCAAAACTTATGAGGACCAGAAGAAAGTCAAAGACAACTATGAATCAAAACAAGTTGTGTCAGCATATGGTAGCTGCTGGTGAAGAAATGGAGAAATTGATGAACCCCAAGAAAACACATTATGGGTGTAGACCCAACTTCAGATATATGTTTGGGAAAGTTCAAATGAGTGGGGAATGTTGACCTTAATATCAAATCAATGCCAAACCAACATTATAGTAGTAGAGTCTACTAATCAAAAGGGTTGGAGTGGTTCTAGACTGTTGAAATGGTCAAAACCCAAAATACCTAAATGAATTTACAAGCACCCATGCAATTGGAGTAGAATGATCCAAAAAAGACATTTGTTCATTCAACAATAGATGGCCACCATGGGAATCTTAACTTTCCCAATCTTAAAGAAGCACTAAATACCAATTGATGAAGTACCGTTTGGATTATGTTTTGGATCTTGTGCGAGCTACACATGCCTTGAGGATCTTCCACAGGCGCAGAGAGGGACTATACATGAGTCCAATTAGTATCTTTATTTCAATCAATTTATTACGTTTCTAACTTCATTCTTTGAATACAAATATATGTGACCATTTTAATTTGATTGCAAGCAAAAGAAAAGGAGCAAGGATGTTGATCTCTGTGGAGGAATTAGGGTTTCTCATAGAAGCTGCACAATTAGGGTTATGACAAGATGCAAAATTGAATCCTCTTAGGCACCTAGAATTTGTTGGAAATACCAAGGACACGACATGAAAGTTTGGTTGGATCGCAAGCAAATAGGCTTATCCTAAGACTTGGAAACAACACTAGCATTGAATACTCTAGGGTTCCAAAAACCCTTTGTACTCTCCTCATAATTTCTCTTCCAGCACAATTCAAATATTTCCCATCATAATACCAGCAACTACGCTGAGACTGATTCAAGCATGTAACAATCGCTAGACAAGAGAGAGTAGTGAGGAAGTTCAAGAGTCATGAGGGTAGGTGAACAATAACCTCACCTCTATAAGTATACCTTAATACCTCATTTGGGGGGGGGGGGGCTTTTAGCACTAGAGCTAGGACTAACAGTAGGTAGCTAATCTTTGCTTGAGAGCTAGAGGCACTCAACTCTTGGAGAAATTCATTGACATCATATAACATCGATCACTGTATTCACTCCTGTGGAGAAAGGAATTATCCATTTCTAGGCAGTTACTTCTATGATCATCATCGTGACTCGTCAGATAGAGCTTGTACCACAAACCTTCTTGAATCTTGATTTAACCACCATGATCAACTGCCATCTCTTCACATAGACTAGATGGAGAATGTAAGAATATAGGAGGGATCATTTGTGAAATATGTTGGGGGATGAAACTTCTAATACACTTGAAATTCATTGACATCATATAACATCGATCACCGTATTCACTCCTGCGGAGAAAGGAATTATCCATTTCTAGGCAGTTACTTCTATGATCATCATCGTGACTCGTCATATAGAGCTTGTACCACAAACCTTCTTGAATCTTGATTTAACCACCATGATCAACTGCCATCTCTTCACATAGACTAGATGGAGAATGTAAGAATATAGGAGGGGGTAAGTAAGTTGAACTACCAATTCCACCTTCAAGGTGTGTGGGCACATGCCCACCAACAACCACACTGTTGGCCTTTTCATCCACATGTTGCAATGATTTATATGGCCTCTTATGAGTTTGGGTATGGTAACATGCAATCTCCTTAGAGAATAAAACATTTTTGTTTATGATTGTTAACCACTAGGTCTCTCTTTCCTAATATGACTCCATGATTTGCCAACAAGTCAACTTCCATATTGTTTTGTTTTCATATATGAAAAGCTTCATAATTTCCAAGCTTATGAAGCAAAACTTCTATCCTTAGAAGGATAGCCTTCAATTTTAAGTCGTCAAGAGAGGAGTTTTTTTTGCAAATAAGAGATGAGGAGAGAGGAGTCTCCTATTATAATTAATTTGGTAGTTTTCAGGGATAGAGTTTGGAGAAGGCCCTAATATAGATGATAAGCTTATGCTTGATTGTTTGAAGTTGAACCCAAACCCCCAAGAGTACAAAATTTGTAGTTTTCCTTCAAGGTAATATGACTCATTTTTTTTTTTTTAATTTTTTTTAATGTGGTATGCATATTGCAATTTTTTTTTAAATGTTTGTAATTTTATATATCAAATATAATATTGTTTATGATGTTATTAATTTGTGTTGATATGTGTGTGTGTGTCCTTAATTTTAGTTGAGTCCTCATTTTATATATATATATATATATATATATATATATATATATATATATATATTATTATTATTCTTTTTTTTAGAGAAAAAAATCGTAATTTTTATTAATGAAAATAAATATTACATTTTGTAGACACACATAATGTAGCAAATAGAAACAGACTAAACATGAAAATACAAAAGGTGAGCTAAAAGCAACATGGAGGTCCATAAAATGATAAGCAACCTCAAGGTATAAACTAGAAAAGATGACAACTGGGCATAAGAAAATTAAGGCTCACTAGTACTAATTTGTTTTCTTTTGCTTTTCCGCCTTTGAACCTTTTTTGCGAGCCATTAGGATTTGGTTCGACTAGATCCAAAGCCAATTATAGTCCCACATGTGGGACTTCCTTGTTAGAGTCAGAGCTTTCAGAGACATGAGCTTTTTTGAGCCCTTGTTTCATCCAATGTTAAAGTGTCCATGGGATCCACAATGCCAGAGTTTGGTTGTAACATAGTGACCCCATCTTGAACACATAAGATCCCTTTCTTAGAATGTATTAGAAACTCCACGAAAATTTTAGAGTTTATATGATCTAACTCACTGTAGAATTTCTACAAACAGTTTGTATGCATGGTATTGTAGGTGTATTTTGTGTCATGTACGTGCACAATGATCTTTGCATGCCATGACAATCCTTCCCAATAATCATGACTGATTTTAACAACTCAGAGACACATATATAATGTTGATATAAAGTAAATAACATAAGATATAACTTGTATTGGGATATGAAAGAACACATACCACTCATATACACTTGTTACAATAATGGATAAATCATAAGAGAATAAATACTAGAGTGTTGTAGGTTGATACACAGTGAACAAATCTGAGCGGTTAATATATAAATATCAAAATTCTTCAAGAGTATGCTCCAACTAAAGGTGTCTAATATACTGGATTGTTGAAGAAGTATCTACAGGATTGATCATGCCCAACATTAACAATAACTCATGCCCTCATAAATCTGATATAAATTTGGTTCTTGAACTTATTCTCTCAGTTGAGAATGTTCACTAAAAATACTACGATGCTCAAAACACAAACACAACCACTAAGGAAGGAGAATATGCTCTATTTGTGTCTGTCTCCACAAGAGCGAAAATCATCCTAGGTCCATAGAAACACAATGATCCTACACCCTTTCCTTCGACACTGTAATCACAAAGTTTGAGGTTGAATGAGATTCTTTGCTTGCTTATGCACACACTAGCAGAAGGAAGTGAACTTGGCCAGCGCCAAGGAAGGAAACTTGACTCCTTTTGAACTTTGAAGAACTCAACCCAATATGCACAAAACTTATCCCTCCAAGTGGTAAGGAAACCGACCTCTTCAAATGGAACTTTGACCCACTGAATCCATGACAAAGTATGGTCCCTCTTCAATAAAACAATCGACCCCAAATTTGGCTTGGACGTCCACCTAAAAGATGACACAAAGGAAACACCAAATCAAAAGATAAAATCAATCGATAAAACCTCTTCACCTCAATATCTCCTGCAAATCCTTTAATCCATGAAAGCACAATGGTGAAACTTGAGTGATTTCACTCTTTGAACCAACTAGGGTGTATAGTTTCAACACTGAAGCCAACAATGGAAGCTAGTGATTATCAAACCCTAAGCTTTTTTCCAAAACCCTCCAAGAGATCATTTTCCAAAAAATGCGTGTTAGAATGATGAGAGACTCCTCACTTTTCTCTTTCTATAATTGAGTGGTCACTTTCACTGCCATTTTACCCTTTTTATTTTTTATTAAGTCACTTTAGGAGACTTTCACTTTATAAAATTAAAGTGACTTTTCATTAGCCTAGGATATGTCTCCATTTTCACCCTTAAACAATTATAAAGTTTTAATTTTTTGCCCCCCCAGCCTACGAGAACTTATTAGGCTAGCAGAACCCGTCTTATTTCTCCTAAGCAACCGAGGACATTACAAAACGTCTCCTTGATGACCAATGTTATTCATTTCTTCTTGTTCAAGATGAATTTCTTTTTTGTCATCTTCTTCATCCTCATAGGGACATTGCTCCATGAATTTCCATCCTTTTCATATATTAGATAACCTCTTCTTCTTCTTGGGATTCTTCCTTGCCTGTGGGCATGCATGCTGTAAATGTCTTGCCTGAAAACATATGCGACATCTAAATGCCATATTCTCATAGTCAAAAACTTGTGACTAATGGAAGTTTTAGTGTTTTAGATTAATATGATCCAAAAGTCCTTTGTTGAGATCAATCTCCACACAAATTCTTGCGAATGTGAAAATACATTTTCTATTCTTCCCAAATCCAAATTTTTGAATTTGCCCAAGGTGTTGCCTATATCTCCAAGGACTTGTTGGTGCAAAAATGGAAAGGGGAGATTTGGGAGTCTCACCCAAATTGACATGGTAGAAACCACCATAGAGTTGGCATCAAACTTAGGGAACCAAGGCGTGATGAATAGCTTCGCTCTACCCCAAAACCAAGGTCCTGCATTAAAAGCATAATCTAGATACTTTTGTGTTTCGAATTGAATTATGAAAAAACCTTTTGAGCATAGAATTTTTTTTGAATCCTGAAGTCCATATGGAGACAATCCACTGAATTAATACTTCGGGTCGAGGCCAAAACCCATTGAATTTGCAGATGATTGCTTTAGATTGTAAAACAAAGAAGAGGGAGTTTACCTCATGAAGGTTTACATATTTTGAACATGTTCTGTTGAAGTTGGAACCTTCCTTTGGGTTATATCCTTAAAAGTGACAGGAAACTCATTAGCTAGTTTGGAACCAGAAGCACCCCCGCAAAGTGTTGTGTTCAGTATACTAGTTTAATTTTTAGAAATATTATAATCTTGGAGTTGGGAGGAGTATGATAAAACTTTCCCATCAAATTGCAGGCTTAGAAAACTATAAGGTATACCGCACTTAGCTTCGATGACCAGCGTAAGAGAGCATACAAAGGTTGAACTTTTAACGCAAAAAAGGTTTGATTTCTCGCAAATATCTCTAATAAAAAATTGAAATTTGTATCTCTGTACTATCACAAGCAAAGCGGGAGGAAAAATTCCGCCAGAGACCTGTGATCCAGAGATAATCCAATATTTCAGGTGGACACTCCACCCATCATTATATGTCTTTTTAATTTTAATTGAGTCTACATTAAATTTTTAATTAAATTTCAAATCTAACTATTTAATATGAAAATCTCTTCCATATTAAATTAACTTTAATATCTACTTAGGAGAAAATCTCATCGACCCCTTTCGAACCAACTAGTATGGTTCATCTTCAGGACACGATGAAGAATGCATCGAAATAAATAGATGTAGAGAAAATCCAATTAAATAATCTATTCAAAATGAATTAATTATAAATAATAATATTTATTTATAATATTTATAAATTTATATAAATTAATTATACGAAATGTTATTAAAAATAATTGGTAATAAGATTTATTATTATTATTATAAATATTTTATTTTTTAGTTAAGACTAACCTAAGTACCCACGTGGGATTTGAACTGGTGACCTATCGCAAGGAGTGCCTTAACAGCCTACCCATTCACCGTAAATCCAAAACCCCGTGGACATTGTAAATAATATTATTAATAAAGAGAAAAATAATAATATAATAAAGAGAATAATAATAATATTACCAAAGATTATAACCATTAGTTTGATTAAAGAATCGTGTTATTACTAAATTTAAACTTCTGTAATTCAAAATAAATTTATTATAAATAATATTTTATTTATTTATTTATAATATTTATAGAAATAAACTGTTAAAAATAAATAAATAGTAATAAAATTTATTATTATAAAAAAATGGATTATAATAATATTCCAAAACAAAACATATAAAGAAAACAACCAATAAAAATTATGATGAAAACACTCTATTCTTATAATAACCTTAGCCTCTTATTTATTATTTATTAGGATGGAAACACTCTATCTTTGTAATGAACTTAGCCTCTTAAATGTAATCCTATGATATTTTTTCAATAATAATATCCACAAGCTTTTCAAAAATTCGGCATTTTATCAAGAAAATCTTTCCAGTGAGTTTTTTAAACTTCGATATTCCTCCAACGAATATCTTTTAGTCATTTTGGAGGGGGAGATTAGTGAAATTAGATCTTTGTTTTAAGTGATTTTGGATGTATTTATATCATAATCAAACCACCACCTCTGTAAACACCGCCATTAATAATACTCTCCATGAGCACATCACGATTAGATGCTTCTTATCCCCTTCCGGATTCAGTAAGAAAAGCCTTTGATCATGCCTATGGGCTATAGGCAAATCAAATAAAACTCTATTGCGCCTTAAATTTTAAATTTGAGTCTTGTCCGCAGGGATTTACCGTGTGTGGGCTCTGGTTGGGTGTATGATGTCCTGAAAACCGCAGAATTAAAATAAAAACGACCTGTAACGGACTGGCTTGACTTTCAGATTGAAAACGCATTGGATTTGAAAGATCGACCTGCGCTCAAATCTTTGAGTAAAAAATAAACGGGAAGCCAAACACAAGGCAAAGCTAAAAAGCATTCTATGCATGGCCTTGTCTGTCAAGGATGCCGTCTACAAAATCCAAACCACCCTACTCGACGGCGTCAAGACAGAAGCCCAATTGCACGCCGCCGCCAATCTCCTCTCAAAATCTGACTACGAAGACGTGGTGACAGAGAGGAACATCATCAATCTGTGCGGCTACCCTCTCTGCAGCAATAAACTGCCAGAATCGGAGGAGGAGCAACAGCAGCGCAAGAGAAGGGGACGCTACAGAATTTCCCTCAAGGACCACAAAGTGTACGACCTCCAGGAGACTTGGCTCTACTGCTCCACCCCCTGCCTCATACACAGCCGCACTTTTTCCGACTGTCTTCTGCCACCCGATCGCAACGCTGACGCTGCTCTCGAATCGAATTCAGACAGAATTCTCCACATTCTCGAAGCGGTCGGTTCTCTCTCCCTCGACGAGGCTCAAACTGAGAATGTTGCAGAAACCCCAAAGATTGTTCCAGAACCCCCAAAGATAGTTCCAGAACCCCCCCAAGAAACTAACGTTCTTGAAGAATTTAAAGAGGGCAAGAAGAATGAGAACAATAACAATTCTGAGGAGAAATTCTCTTCCAAATTGCTGATACACGAGCAAGAAAATGACAGCGGTGTAAAAAGTGAGGCGGCTTTTGACTCTGCTTCTGCAGGTCCTTCAGATGCCATTGAAGGTTATGTCCCTCGAGGAGAGCAACGGCGCCTTCATATTAAGCCTCCTGCAGATGAGTCCATTTCAAAATCGAACAAAAAAAAAGGTATGTCCAACTTTTACACTACTTCTGGTTTTGCTTGATTTCTGGCAATGTCAATGTGTGTGCGTGAGTGAAAGAGAGAGTTGTGAAACTTTGATGTGAACTCATGATCTTTTACATGATTGCATCAACATCCTTTTTTTGCATTCCATACGGGGCGAATCATTAATCCTCATTCCTTAGTTACCCTAGTTTTGTGTAGTGCTCCTCTGTTGCGGTTATGATCAGGAGCATCTCGCATTATTATGCAACTACAACCCGATATCTGTGCTACAGGTGGAGTATTTTCAATGCGTCGAGTTATTGGAATTGTCAGGGAGGGAGAATTAATATGATTACTTCTGAAATACTTTAGAAAAAGGAAACTTTGTTCAAATCGTACCTATGGCCATAACCATAGGGGTTTCAGTGGCAGCGAGTGTAGATTTCTCGCTGTCTATATTGACTTTACCACGGATAAACCGTGATAACAAGTGTTTTGCAAAATCCGTCATCACAAACACCATCAGAACAGTCATTTTAGAGGGCATATGTCTTTGCATGTGTCAAAGTTCTGGTATCTCTTTCTAGCCCGTCGTAACGATGCATTTTCTTTAAAAAGAAAACACATAGTCTTATTAAAAGGTACAGTGGGCATTATCTTTTCCAGTGTTACACAGGGATGCGCTCCAGGGTAGTATGTACGTTCTCCATGCTCCTACGACGCAGCTTCTCTAGTGGGGACGTTTCCCAAAGTACTTTATTCGGGAGACACCAGGAAACGCACACAACTTCATGCCATTGTTTGTGGTGATTTTGAATCTTTAGGAATGATGATTGATGGTAATAATATATTTGTGATCTGCAACTTCCACAGTAGGACGTGTTCGAAGTAATGTTTCAGGTATACTGTGTACAATGTACATTTCTAATGCAGTTATACTTGAAACATTGCACTAATTGTCATAGTACTATTTACTTGGATATGCTATTTTGCATTTATTCTGTGTATTCTCCCACGTCTAATCTAAATTCAATGCATAAGAAAATATTTTATTTTTTGTATTTTACAATATGTTGAGTCGTTGCCAGATTGATTCACAAGTTTTTGCCCAGTCTCAAGTCATGTTTGAATCTTCGGCCAAAACGAGTCTTGCGTCGAGTCAATTCAAGTTTTTGTGGAGTCTTGAGTCATGTTTGACTATTCAGCCAAAACGAGTCTTCTGCTGGGTTGATTCCGGTGACATTGATATATCTCATTAGAAATGCTTCATTTCATATTTTTGAGACATCTGATAACTGTTTTTGGGTGTTATACTAGTTTAAGGTTGTTTTTTCCAATCTTTAGGCAGTTTCTTGCTACTCTGGTGTGAGTTTGTCTAGATTGTTCCAGCTCGAGGTTGTGAATTGTGCCATTTTCGGGATTTGTGGTTTCAAATGTTTTGGGTCCTTTTCAAATTCATGTTAGACCTTTTTTAAATGGGAACCCATCTTCAATGGATGGTAAACCCAGAAAGAAGATCGACCAACACGCACAAACAATGGGGTTTGCTGGTACCTCGCAATGACATACAATAATCTGCTGGAAGGCTGCATCAACAATATTCAATAATCACATCTGGCAAACCCTGTGCAGGGGAGGAGCATATCAACCAGGATTTGAACCTGAGTCATTGTCACAACGACTGCTCCAAGATGCTACTAGACCATAGGGTCATGGACAGCTCGTGGTACATTTGTATAGTTTTTGTGATATTTAATATTCAAATCATTTTCTTGGAAGCAAGGCCGATTCTAGTTTTTTGAGTTTTCTATTCTGTATTTTGGTGTCTTCTTTTTCAGATTTTCAGATCATGTTGCTGGAAACTGCACCCCAGGGGTCTGTCTCTGGCAGAAACCTGTCCTGAAACAAATTTGATGCCAGAAACACGTGACTAGCCTCCATTTTACATTTTTTGACTACACGTTTCTTGACTCTCGAGAAATGACCAGCATTTTTTCTTTCTATTTACTGCAGGTTTCTGGCCTGTGAGAAACAATTATCAGAAAAGGTCTATATATGAACAACAAAAAGACAAACTTTATCAAAAAACATGAAAAGTAAATTTCTTTTGGGGGGAGGGGGATACTAGAACTCCTCTAAAATTTTATTTTACAAGGCAAAAACCACGTTATTTGTGCCATTTTTTCTTACACATCAGTGTTCACAACATATAGATTTTGGACTATTTTGCACAAGCATGTCCTTGAACTTGAAGTTTGCATTGTGCAACCATTTATTATGGTAGAAGTCCTAGAATGGAATCATCATCATGACAAAACATAAGACTCCTTGCCAACCAAATACAAACCAGTCTCCCTTTAAAAGGAAATTTGGATTCCAAAAGGAGCTTTAGAAACTAGGTTGTGGGCTTGTGATTTAGTCCACTAATTCATATAGTGAGTCAAGTGGGATGACATGCTAAAGGATTAGTTATGCTCTTACTGTAACCAAAACATGATGGTTGCATGTCTGAGGTTGTATTTAACTAGAATTGGGAAATGGGAGCAATCAAAATATGTGACTGAGTTCTCAGCTTAGAGAGGGTGTCCTTAATAAAACATTATCACAAAGTTGAAAGAGTGAAAACATATACCCACCACCTCCACTCAACTTGCTTTCACGAACAATATTCTAATCGAGACTCAATCTAGTAGTAGTACTAAAGTGCCATGGTCATATGTAAGGGGGTATACAAATATTGATGCATTGGTTTGAAGGTTTTTATTTGCAAATGTTGCAATATCAAGTGTGTATAGGTCTCCTTATGAGAAAGAAGTGGCACACAATATGCTCAACAATGCACTTAAAGGAGACACATCCTTTAGTTTTAAGAAAATGCCGACAGTAGGTTCGGTAGGAGAGAATGATCAAATTGAAGTGGAACTTCATGACATTCAAGGGGTTTGGATCAATGTTACCAGACTCGGAATCGGCAATAAATCGGCGAGGCAAAAGAGCGAAGAGTTTTAATCGGATCGGGAAAGAATCGGTGGATACAATAAATAAATATATACACATATATTGAATTAAAAAAAAAAAACATATTTCATTGATATTCAATAAAGCCATGTCCAAACAATGCATGATATCAACAGATGTCCAAAAAATCATGAGGGCAATGTGTATACTTCAAGTATAAAATATATTTATTATTGGAAAACATTTAAAAACAGGTACAAAGATTCAAACGACACAAGCAACTTCCAAGTTTTTGTCAACCAACACCACTGACCTACTAAAATCTTACTTGGGGTTACAGTAGCATGACTTCTAAATTGGGTTAAGTTTGCATTGGTAGTGCATTATACCCATTGGTAGATCACTTATACACTCGACGACAACAAATGAATTTAAGGAATTGTTTCATTATTATAGGTCCTTGTAAAGTTCCAACATTCTGCAACGATTTGCTTTTATTCAAAACGATATAGAGCTTTAACATACTCCAACTAGTTTCTTTTATTCAAAATGACATTTTTAAAGGAAAAGAACGTTGCTCGACCATTGGGGAGTAGCCACAAATATGTACGTATACCAACCATTGAACCAAGTCAATAGTTACTTGCATGAGCATCGAGGCAAGTAAGTCGTGTTTGATAAGTAGACCCATAATTCACTTAGGTGACTCTTTGGGCGGGGTGAAGGCGGCGTGGCTGGACCTAAGGCATAGAAAACCTGGAAAGCAGCGTAGTCTAGTAAGACGAGCGATCCAACCAATGCTAAAGTTTTTGCCTAATACATGAAGTCGTCTGCCTAATATTGTATACATGAAGTCGACCAGCAAAACCCATTGCGATCTTGATGAATTAGAGAAAGGGTTCATGTTTATTGAAGCCAAATTGCACTTAGTGAAGAAAGAACGTGATGGGCGTCGTTTGATCCACGACGTATCTGGATAGGCAGGCAACAAGAAGAAATGAAAGTGACCTCCAAGCGCGACAGGTGGCAAGAAGAAGTGAAATTGAAACCACAAAATAAAACCCTGCGGACTTTTAACCTATGAATCTGAGTGGCTCGTTGAGTCCTCTACAAATCGCCGAAATCGCGAGTCAAACTCATGTTAACCATGAGTCAAACTTGGTCAACATGAGTTTGACTCGCCGAGATTCAAATCGGCTCGTTTGGTTGAAGATCAGAGTCGGAATCGTGAGTACTCGCGAGTGATCAGAGACTCCTGTAACACTGGTTTGGATGAATTTTGGGCCATTGTCATTGATGATTGGACATATATTAGTTATAAACCTCTAATAGGACAAGATAAGTTTATTAATGTTTGGTGAATGACCACAAAGTTGGTCAATGGAACTCAAACATATGGTTAGTGCGAATAGATACTGGAAGTGCAGAGACAACTCTTATCACTGCTCTACTAAAAGTAGAGGAAGTGTCAACACCTCCCACCTCCTCGACCATCCTAGGCTATGGGAGGGTTACTCTTTGATTTTTGACCCGATCTCCAAGATTTGTTGTGAAGATGGGGTTACCAAACACCTCACTTTTCAATGTATGTGGAAATTAATTTAGATGCCACTATTGTGTTCAACTCGTGAGAGCTTTTTGGTGATATAAAATTTATCCCAATCTGAGTCCTAGATCGAAATTTATGCTCGATTGGATATCAACCTATTAAAAGAGGCCATGTCATCACACTGGCCATGTGGTGACCATGTGGCCTCCACTAGACTTCAATACTCTGATAGGTCGTCATAGTGGGGCCTGTCGTGCTACGTCCACACCAAGCTGGCTCGGTTGCTCATTCGTATTATCATCCATGACGATTAACAATTGACCTAGGACTAGGCAACGTCAGGGTTCCATTTCAGAACCATGACTAAATCAGCCTAATCCTTGTTGGTGTGCCGGTTTTCATGTTACAACGAGGAACAACTTACAATGGCGAGCAATGACAATGTTCCAGTGCGAGAACCATGGTCGGATCGACCAACTCTGTTGACGCGTTTGTCTTATGCTTACCATGCGATAACACACACAAGCGATGAGCTGTGGGCGATGGCTCGATGGGCAAAGTCATGGTACTCCTGGTCCTATTCTCATCCCTTTTGCTCATTTGGTCTTTGGTCACTTGTCTCAGTCCCCCCCAACTCCTTGCGCACATAGGTTTACGACCGATGGTTGATGGCCCTGATGGCTCACACTTCACAATTTTGATGGGGCGAGGTTCCACCATCAGTCCTACGGTGTTGGCCCATGGTCACACACATAAGTTTTAAGTTATGTCATGTGCTGGCCCCGACAACATATACAAAAAAGAGAACCAAATAGCCGGGTTTATGAAAGGGAAGGGTGATCACCTCACATTGACTACCTGATGTTTATGGCTCAAGGGTTGGAGGCTTGAACCTCAAATTCTATGATCACGTATAATGAAAGGGGTGTGGCCTAGACTGCCAAATTTCTAAGCATTATCGCTCAAGGGCCTGAAACCTCGAACCCTCAATTTTAACATGATAACCAATATAGGGAACAAGTTGAACTATATATATTTATTCACAGGCCTTAGTAGTGAATTGAATGAACCTAAACACACAATCTCTCACATCCATCATGATCCTAACAGTGGATATCATCGTCTTGGCATGCATTAGAACTCATGGACATACAAGATATTGTTACAGCCATGAGTACAACAATGAACTTCTTAGCTCAGGCATTCATTTACATTCATCAACACACAAGATCTTGCACTAGTCATAACATAACAAGGAACATCACAATTCATAAGTCAATATGCATGAGTAATTTACACTTATTTGTGTGTTTAAAGATGGTTAGAAACTGAAGGAGGGACTTCAACTCTCCACCCAACCATAGGTTAGCCACACTGCAACCTTTGTTGCAGTTGACCACACCCAAGCTGTATCCAAAGTCCGAGGGAATGCTTGCTCCAGGGAAACTTCACACCAAAGGTTTAAATAGGAACTCAGAGATGGAGTTCACTATATAGGTGGTTTATCAACTACCCTCTGACAATAAGCACCATAGTAACTCACTCTCTTGAGTCCATTCACAGGGCTTCATCCTGGTTCCATATGGGGTGTTGCTTAGTCCAGGAAGTGGAATCCATTGTTTAGGTGGTTTATCAACTGTCTTATCATAGAAAGCACCACAAGGGTTCTTAGTCCATTATCCAGGTGGTTAACAAGTCTCTAGCAAGCATCACAACGACTCAAATTGCCCTGTCCAGGTGGTTTATCAACTACACAACAAGCACCACAGTGATTCGGTCATCCACTAAGCCTCCCACTGACCGCACAAGCATAGACATAGTCTAGTGGCCTCAAACACATAACACAGGGAATGACACCCAAGATATTTAGCTCCACGATTGTCTTTGTTTCCTTTTGTCGTGAACCACAACTCCACGTTATTTGTGCAAGTCTTGTGCGTCCAAAAGACAACAATCAATCAACCAAGCAAATGTAGGAGAACTCGATCTAGAAGAAAAACCCCACACATTTCTCTGCTGGGCATAAATATATTTCCCTCTGTGTCCCTTCGTTTTCAAAAAAGGGGCAAACTCTCTTGGCTTCTCAGTCCGCTTTTTGCTCTCGATGCTAACTTTTCTCTCCTCCACCATCTGTGTTGCACTATTCGACCCTTCTTTTTATTTCTTGAAAAACCATCCTTTGATTAGTCATTCCTGATCTTCAAGGACAGATGGTCACTGTCCTACACCCCTCACCACTTTGTCCAATCTCATAACTGTTGTCAGGTGATGGTAGCCTGATTGGGTTAGAACAAACTCTAGTATTAACTCCAAGGCAATTTTTTGGCTTTTCAAACAAGCGAGCTCCCTCTTCACTCAGAAATATGGATTTGTTTCGTCCTCTCCTCAGTCCAATCATTTAAGTTTACATTTAATTCTGGAGTTTACAGTCTAGCTGCTTTAGCCCGCCGTGACTCTTACGTCGATAGTACATAACTGTATATACAAAATACAGGGGTAATGAAAAAGGGATGTTACTAACCTTGCCCCCTTAAGGGAACACCGTCCTGAGTTATCTATAAGCAAAAACAAAAATAAATACTGAGCTTTATATGTACAACTCTTACATCGTACATCAAACAAAAATGGATAGAGCATTCTCATTTTATCTACCATCTCCCAGGTTGCTTCATCTAGTCCAAAGTGCTTCCATTGCACCTTGACCTGCTCTATTACTTGACTCCAGAGTGTGATCTATGTTCGATCTGGGATGCAGTGTTTTTGGTTGGAATTCTCCCTTAGATTCCACCTGTATCATGGACCAATCAACGACATGATTAATGTCACGTACATACATGTGAAATAAAGCATGTGCTTTCACTGTGGGTGGTAAGGGCAATGTATAAGCCATTGGTCCCATTCTTTCCAAAATCTGAAAAGGTCCCCAAAATCTGGGTGCCAATGTAGCACAAGACCCCACTTTTAGCGAGCTCTTCTTTGGTTTGATGTAGAGATATACATGATCTCCTACTTGGAATTTTTTGTGCATCTTTGCTAATCAACATAAGCCTTTTGTCTATCCTGGGAAGCCTTCAAATTTAGCCTAATATTGAGCACTTCTTGCTCCATTTCTTTTAGCGTGTTTGGTCCAAGAACCACTCTGGTCACTTGGTGATTCCAGCTAATAGGAGTGTTGCATTTTCTGCCATATAATTCCTCGAAGGGGCTCATCTTTAGCGACTCTTGATACCTATTGTTATATGCAAATTCAACTTGTGACAGTAATTCCTCCCTCCTCTTTGGCTGATGCATGACATGCATCCTCAACGCGTCCTCTAAAATTTTGTTCACTTTTTCTATTTGACCATGTATTTGAGGATGATATGTGGTACTAAAAGCTATCGGGGTTCTAAAACCAACAAATAATGCCTTCCAAAAACTTGATGCGAACTTTGCATCCCGATCTGAAATGGTCTTTTTGGGTATGCTATGTAATCTGAATATTTTTTTCATGAAAATTTGGGCTATGTCAATGGCTTTGTGGGTGGATTTGAAATTGACAACTATAAAATGAGATGCCTTGCTCAATTTGTCTACTATCACCATAATAACATCAAGTTGTTTGGATGTTCTTGGCAATCTTGTCTTGAAATCCATAGATATGACTTCCCATTTCCATTCAAGAATTGGAATTGGTTGTAACAATCCTGCTGGGTGCTTGCAATCTACCTTGACTTGCTGGCATTCCAGAGTCATCCAGACACCTGGCAATGTATTCATCAATTTCATGTTTCTTCCCTGGCCAAAAGTATGATCTCTTTATGGCTGTTATCATTTCTTAATATCCAGGATGACTTGAATAAGGAGTTCTATGATACTCATCCATTACAAGTTTCTTCAAGTTAGCTACATACAGTACATACCATCTATTTTTAAACAACATGTTGTTGCCAGTGAGCTTGTAATTCTTGTTCATTGTACCCTTTGGTTCTCGTTGCAAGCATTCCTTCACATGTTGGAAATTTTCATCATGTATCAATTCCCCTTTGATCATTTCTTGATGTCAAATTCACAAGTGCTCATGGCTACTGAGTGAGCTACTCGTAGACTTTTACTAAATGCATTTGTCACTTTGTTCTCTTTTCCCTTAACATGTTTGATCTCAAAATCAAATTCACTAATCAAAGCCAACCATATGGTTTGTCATGCATTTAGTTTGGGCTGATCAAACAAGTATCTCAACCCTCCATGATCTGACATTGGCACAAACTTTCTCTCGAGCAAGTAGTGCCTCCACATCTTTAGTGCATGCACTGTTTCTGCAAGCTCCAAGTCATGAGTGACATAGTTTTTTTCATGCTCATTCAGTTTTATTGGTTCATAGTAAATTGCATTTCCTTCTTGTATCAGGATTTTGCCTAGTACTTCCTTACAGGCATTTGTGCAGACCAAGAAGTCCTTGTTTGGGTCTATTATCCTCAAAATAGGTGCACATGTGAGCAATTTCTTGAGCTGTTCGAAACTAGCTGCACATTCTGATGTCCATTGAAATTTGACTCCTTTCTTTTGCAAGGCTGTGATTAGATGCCCAATCTTTTAAAAATCTCAAGTGAACTGCTAGTAATATCCATCCAATCCCATGAATGATCTAACCTTCGTGACATTTCAGGGAGTGGGTCACTCCATTATGGCCTTAATCTTTTCAAGGTCCACAACCACTCCTTCCCTTGAAATGACATGCCCCAAGTACTAAACTTGTGATTGGAAGAAATCACATTTACTGAGCTTGGCATACAGCTTGTGCTCCCTTAGAAATTGCAATACTGCTTTCAAATGCTCTTCATGCTCTTCTTTGGTTTTCGAGTAAACCAGGATGTCATCCATAAAAACCAATACAAACATGTCCAAATACGGGCTGAGGACATTGTTCATCAGGCACATAAATGTCGTTGGGGCATTTGTGAGCCCAAATGGCACCACCTCAAATTCGTAGTGTCCATACCTTGTCCTGAACACTGTCTTGTGGATACCTTTGTCTTTAATTTGGACCTGATGGTACCCAAATCTTAAATCTATTTTACAGAACACTGCAACCCCTCTTAGTTGATCGAACAAGTCCTCAATTTTGGGCAATGGATACTTGTTTTTCACTGTGGCTTTATTTAGTCGCTGGTAGTCGATGCACAGCCACGACGTGTGTTGAAAATGTAGCGAAGGAAGGTCTTCTGGATTGTGCCTTAGTCAGTGAAGACCACGAATTAGCCTTTCTCTGACATGAGTGTGAATTCATGAAATAGACTTCAGTTACGATGAGTTGATTTCTAGTTTACTGGAATGGTCATCAAGGTTGCATGCGTAGTGTTGGGGCTGCAGTTTGTTGGAGTCTTCTTCAGTTCGACTATAGGATGGGGTGGCAGTGATAGGTTCAATTAGAACGAGTGAAGACTTTAGTGTTGGTTGGAGAGAGAACGGGCTAAGACTTCAGTGTTGATTGGAGAGAGAACGAGTTGAGTTCTCAGTTAACTCACAATCAGAACTAATGGAAACTTGTGATGCTAGTGTGAACTACTAACTGAACTTGGCCTCCTCACATGCATCGAATTCTACTAGGCAGAGAAGGACGAAGGCAAAAGATAAATAATCATTCTTTGTGTGGAATGCACGTTATTGAAGAGAAAGCGTGCACATAGATTTAGGAGTAGAAGTGCGCAAGGATTGTGGAGTAAGGGGATCAAGATTCACAAAGCAGGTTGAGACTATTTCGAGCAGAGAACAATTGTGTGCAGGGCTGAGATCAAGAGTAGGGCCAAGGGCTTCTTCTTAGGGTTCGAGAGCAGTGATCAGTTGTGGAGCTGAGATTAGTGAGGAGAAGCCTAACGCTTTCTCAGTAACAATTTGTTGGCCACTGTAGCAACGTGAATTGTAATAGATCCATTTGCTCAAAGAACAATCAATAAAAGACCACAACAAAGAAAGTAGATTTTCTCGTTTGGGTTTCCTGGGGAAAATAAGCGTGTCAATTTTGTGTGCATGTGTTTTTATCTTGATTATTTTCCGTTGCATATTAATGTTAAGAAACTCTATATCTTGGTGAAAGTTAAACTTGGTTTCAGTTTTCAGTTGCCTTGTTTTCAGTTATTCATCTAAGTAGCGTGCAAAGTTTCAAGAATGTAACATGGTATCAGAGCCACGCTCTGCATAAAAACCAAGCACCAGGATTGTTTAGTAAGTGAAGGGTGCAGATCAGTGAGTAGGCTTGTGCTAGAGTTTTGAAGAGAAGAGTAGTTTTTGGATAGTAGTATGTCGTTCCAAGGACTAAGAGCAGATCACAGCTTAGAGGGAGCATCTAACTTCTGCTCATGAAGGGAGTGGATCTCAGTAGTGTTGGAAGACATGTTCTTAATGTCATTTTCATTGTTTAGCCCTTGAAAGAATTATTATAAGACATATTCCTCAGGTAGGTATCAAAAGAGAAAATTTTGAAATTTAAATTTTGAAATTTTGGCTCCAAACTTGTCAAGTCGGCTCCAATGAAAAGACACACCCATTCGGACAGGCATAACACTATATATAGAGCATTCAACCTCCTCCACAAGGCACCATTTGACCTCACACAAGACAAGTAATATTCTAGGCATCTCAACGAAGAAGAAGGACAAAGTAGGATGGAGTACGACGAGTTCATCTCTAGCATTTATCTCTCTCTCTCTCTTGATTTCGCTAGTGTGAATTATTGGGCAGTTTCTGGGCAGCAGGTCGAACTTATGGGTGACAGTGTCTCGGCAACAGGGCTGAGTTTCTGGGCATATTCTGGGAGGCCGAAATTCAGCCTAGGCAGATCAGAGAGGGCTGAAGTTGAAGGGCAGAAGATTGACTTGACAAGAGGGCTGTTTGACCAAGTTTGACCATAGCATTGTTGGTCAGTTTGACCTCATAGTTGACTAGCTGCATTAGATGTATCTCTTGTTGAACTGAAGAATTTCTCTAAGGAAAAGGTTGCTGGGTTTTTCCCCCAAGTGGGTTTTCCTAGGGTAAATCTTGTGTTCTCTTTGTGCATTGTGATCTCTACTGTCCTTGTGCTTTTATGGTTGAATTTCTGAAGTGTAATTGCTTAATGATAAATTGGAATTGTTAAAAGATCTACATCATTAGAAGTAATTATCAGTGTTTCAAAAATTTCTGCTTGTATCTGTTGCACTTGAAAAATCAACAAGTGGCCCTTTACAATCCTGTACAATGCCAATTATTAGGTCTAATCTTTTGACCAATTCACCTAGGGTTGAGGCTTTATCCTCAAAGCTTTTCCTGCCCAAATATAGACACCTGTGACACTCTTTGACAACATTGTTGTAGCAAACTAGCGCTTTACCAACCCACCTTAAATCAACCAAACAATAGTCTGCTTACCAGACAGTTCTCTTCAATCCTCCTGTAGCAAACAACTTTCCTTTTCTCTACATGGCCAGCCTGCTGTCCTTTGCAGCCAACCTCTTTAGCTTTCCTGTAGCCTCAGCTAGCTTTTGTAACAATTACTAGACCCCTGACCTGCCTGTTTTAAGCTTCAGTCAGCTACCTACAGTTGTTATAGGTCCTCAGCCTACTCCTTTTAGCTCTGCAGCCTGCTCTTAGGCCTGCGGCTAGCCCCTCTTGGCTGTGGCCTACTTAACTGCTCCTTGTGGCCTGCACTTAGATTTGCGGCTCCTCCTCTTAGCCCAAATTGCCACACACAGGCTTGGGGCCCTCTCTTCAAGCTGTGGATCCTTTAGCCCCCTCAAAAACCAATCCTACTCGGCCTCCTTTCCAACCACAAAAAACTCGACCAACTTCCTCCTTGGCCGCAATCTCCTTTAGCATGCCTAAGACAGTCCTGCGTCACTTTCTTGCTCCCATGGCTAGGTCTGTGGTTTTCTCATGCTCACACAAGAACAATACTCCTTTATCTCCTTGTCCTCCAAACCTCTCCGTTGGTTTTGTTGAAGTATGTAGCTATGGTCAGTCTTGATAATAAAAATTATTTATCATTGATGTATTTGATTTATTATTATTTGTCAAGCATGTTCTTCATGCTCATTATTGTCAAAAGAAAAATTATGAAAGGCATGTCCTTCATGACCTTTGCAAAAGAAAAAATTGAATTTTCAATTTGTATTTTTGCCTTCACAAGTGACCAAGTCGGCCCTCCAAGTGATCATGTCGGTCTGCCCAAGGAGACACCTATTTACACCACAAGAAGACCATAAGTACACCATTCGACCTCCATCTAAGAGGCACTTTGGATCACAAGTTATATCTCTGTTCTATGCAAAGAAGACAAGAAGGAAAAAGGCCGAAAACAAAAGGAAGAAAGATACCTGATCTGCCGCCGTTCTTGAATATAAAGGAGGCCAAGTTCAGTGTGAAGTTCTGAGGCTAATTTTCTGTGGTTGAGTCCGAGCTCTGTGGCTTAGTTGCAGGCTGAATTTCGGCCCTCTTGGAGATCTGTAGCAGACTTTATTTTAGACCTTGTTGTGGACAAATTTGAGGACAATTGTCTTGGAATTTGTGGAGGGTTGGCTTGGCTCTTGGTGGATGGTCATTTTGCTTCTACGCTAGTCAGTTTGTATATGACTTTGACGTCTCTTGTTGAATAGATTCTATAAGAAGGATTGCCGATGGTCATTTTGCTTCTATGCTAGTCAGTTTGTATATGACTTTGATGTCTCTTGTTGAATAGATTCTATAAGAAGGATTGCCGATGGTCATTTTGCTTCTATGCTAGTCAGTTTGTATATGACTTTGATGTCTCTTGTTGAATAGATTCTATAAGAAGGATTGCCGATGGTCATTTTGCTTCTATGCTAGTCAGTTTGTATATGACTTTGATGTCTCTTGTTGAATAGATCCTGTAAGGAAGGATTGCTGGGTTTTTCCGCATGTGGGTTTTCCCAGGGTAATCTGTTGTGTTCTTTGTGTGGCTGTCTCTTCATGATCCTAATGTCATATATTGTTGATGTCTTCTGTATAATTGTTTAATGACGGAATAATGAGTAATAAATAATGTGGAAAAATCAAAATCATTAGAGGTAATTATCTATATAGATTCTAGAAAACACCCTAAAAATCGACATGTGATCAAAGCTATGGTGAAAGAGCAGACCTTAAAGTAGAAGCTTTCTCTGGTTCAAGTCATCTAGGGCTTAATTTGTTAACTAACCCTCGATGTTCTAGTTTCAGTACATGATCATAAAAAAAGGGACAAGGTCTGCCTTCTTGAAAGGTTATTCTCCAAGTCCTAATGCCTGAGGCATGTTCTTAGTTGCTTGAAGAGGACCGAAGTCCTATCTCAGATTCTCTGTACAAAACTAATTCATTCTCAGGTCTATCTCATATAGATCAAAAGGCCTCAGATCATCTATGTAAAGGTCCAAAGATCTCAGAGCTAATAACCTCTCAAATGATTTTAGAGAATTCTGATTTGGTTCAGTCAATTGAAAAGGCCAGAGTATTTTTGTTGGAACATATCTTAACCTTGCTGAAAGACCGAAGCTTGTATGAATGAACCAAATAACCTCAGTCCATTCCTTCTAGTCTCTGGAATGATTGCTGAAATCTCCTCAAAATTTTAGGGAACCTCATAATTCTGTTATAGCTAGTGGAACAAATGCTACAGATGAAGCATTAAAGATTCATAGTGATGGAGACCTAATAAGTTCAGAGAAATTATTAAGATCTAGAATATGTTAGAGGACTTTGTCAACTTTCTGAAAAATGTTGCTTTACAAATCGTATGCATATCCTTAGAAAATCCTTTTATTGATGTACAACATGAATTCAAGCATGACATGAGCGTCCTTTGTGAGCAAAATAAAATAATGATCAGAAAATGTGAAGTTTGATACTCCATATTCTTCAGTGTTACTATGATCGAGATATGGTGCAATGATAAAAGGCTTGAAGAAAATTTGGGTAACTGTTCCTAGGGTTCTGTGTCTCCTTTGGAAAAACATTGCCTTGTATTTCTGAATGAAGAGTGTTGTTGCAAAGTGTTTTCACCTGGAAGATGTATCTTAATGGAGAATGTGCATTGGATATGTCTAGCTCACTGTCACTAGTATGTCCTTGAAGATATCACAATTTGATAAAGGAAAATTGATTACAGTGGAAAAGAGAATGAGTACATTTTCAGCTGAGAAATCAAAGGTTCTCACTTGGAAAGATCAAACCTTTTGTAGCAGGCCAAAGACATAAAGGACATATTGGATTAAAGACTAATGGACTCTTAGGTATGAAGATCATTCTTTGTTGATTTGCAAATAGTGATGAACTTCATTACATAAGCAAAAGGCTCTAGGGTTTTGACATTTGGGTATGAAAAGGAACTTGCAAAATTGGAAGTCTAGGGTTTATTAACCCTAGAAAGATAAAAGTCTTGGATTAGTAAGTCCTAGGGTTGGAGACAAACCCCTATCTAGACATTTCTGCTGAAGAGAAGAAACCCTAACCCTAGTAAGCAACGAGGTTTGGATAAGAAAACCCTAGGGTTTATGGACAAAACTTTAGGATTGACAAGCAAGGAATGGCATCAGAATGATGACATGGACAAGAAGACTAAAGATCACAAGGGGGCTTTCCTCTCAAAAGATAAGTATTTTATATCTCTCTTGTTTGATCATTTTTTATACAGAAACGGGTAATGGATATATTAGAAACTTGGCCTTAATGTCAAAGAGCAGATTACAAAGGATGAGTCTAAAACGATAAGTGCCGAACAACCTTGCAAGACCGTGACATTTATGATTAGCTCACATCTTTTCTTAGCTACAACTATGTGATCAATTTCAGAGATTTTCCCAAGCTTGTGGGTACAAACAAACTGATTTAATAGAAAGCAATAAAACATGACAATGTTCTAAATTAAGGGATTGGTTCCCATATTTCCTGTCCGCCTCTGAGCAGAGCACCAGCCGTAAGAAGGGCTGCTTTGTTAGCTTCAGTGTCCGCCTCCTTATTATTGGCTCTCAACACATGATAGAAATTTAAATTCTGGAAAGAGTCACCAAGGTCTGAAATTCTATGAATTAGCCTTGCTAGCCTTAGGTCCTTTGGCTTAGATCGTGTCACCATAGTGTTAATAATAACCTGAGAGTCTCCAATAACATTAACCTCCCTGATGTTCAGCTCTTTCAGCATCTTGAGTCCTTGAAAAAGAGCCAAAGCCTCTGCTTGGATGCTGGAAGCGATGCCCAAGCCCCAGGCGAAACTGTGAATCCTAAAACCAATTGGGTTTAAAATAACTCCTCCAGCACCAGCTCTTCCAGGATTGCCCTTAGCAGCCCCATCAAAAAATAGAGAGTGCCTCTGATGGTTTGCAATCCATCCCTGGAGCTCGTTTGCTGTAGCCCTTATTTGCCAAGCTTTTGGGAGGGAGATACTCTTTACCAATTTTTGGAACTGTAGGTCGAGAGAAGAGCCCCAATTTTTATCTTGCTGGGTGAGATTTAAATCATCTTTATAGTCTCTCAGGCACTCTTTTAACTGGCATTTAATTTTAACTATCACTAGCTTGACGTCCTACTCGCAATTTCTGAAAATCCTTTTGTTTCGTTCAAGCCAGATCTGCCAGCAGGTAATTTTAGGGAGAATAAACCAAGCAGCTTTAATAATCTCTCTTGTTTGATCATTACTATTGTTGTTATTTTAATATTAGTTAGTCTCTTGTCTTTGAGTTCTTTGCTTAGTTGTAATTGTTCTTCCATGGCCTCCTAGTGAGGATTGCAAGTACATAGTGAAAATTGTGGATGGTAGAAGTGAAAGAATGAAGCAAAGTGTGATAAAAAGACTTCTTCCTAAATTGTGAATTCAATTGACAAATATTATACTAAAAGAAATCTGAGATCAAAGGGAGCCAGGAGGTCAACAAGTTTGAAGTTTGCATGTAGCAGATACCAGCATAGCGAGAATTAAATAGAATATTCACCTAGTAAGAGGGAGAGGATCATGTCAAGATGTTTTCTAGTTGTAAGATGGACTCGTGTCAAATGGAGCAGTCAAAGAGCCTTGTTTTTAGCTTCAAAGGGAGTTGACCTCCGAGTCTAAGATGATGGACTATCTTTGAAATTGTCAAACTAGATAGCTGATATGTTGAAAGACAACAGTGGTAGAGGGAGAAACATAAGCAGGATATGTCTCAACTTGAAAGGGAGAACCCAATTAGGGTGGCCGGAAAGCATCTACGATCTAGTGAAGGGAGCATAATTGTTTATGGTTGAGCTAAGATGTGTTGCTCATGGATGATTTGAGAAGTACAACTCCAGATTTTAGTTTGGGTAGATAACGCTGAAGATAGAAAGAATTTGTCAAGATGTTGCTTCAGTTTGGGCTCTGTTATAAATTTCTTGGGTGAGCATAAAGCAATCATCTATCGCACTCAGTATGGCAGAGGTTGAGTATATTGCAATTGGATCAGCAAGTTGAGAAGTTGTATGGCTTCAAAGGTTACTTGCAGAATTATTTTGATTAGGTACTCGTGGTGACCATGATGACAGGTTGAAGCTTGTATCACTTCAATCGAGACATGGTGCTGAAGGGAGTTGTGAAGCTCCAGAATATCTCCACTGATGAGCAGATAAATGATATTCTTACGATGCCTCTTTCTAGAGGGAAGTTTGTGTACTTTCGGGACAAGTTTGAGCTCGTGGAGAATACCTATCTTTTGAGAGGGAGCGCTGATGAGACATCCATATGAATGGACATTCTCCCTGTGTCTTTATGACCTTGGTTGGAGAATGGTTCGATATTCACCTTGTGTCATTATGACCTTTGTTGGAGAATGGTTTGATGTCATGTCCCTTCTCAAACACATTTGTAACAGGGTGTTTCCACACATTTTTGCAATGTTGATAATATCGGTATCGACAAAATATCGGCGAGGGTCCAAAAAACATCTTATCGGCAATATCGGCGAAAATATCGGCAAGCATAAAAAATGCATAATATATTCATTTTTTTCTTCAAATTTTTAAACATATAAAGCAATAACAACATGAACTAAACACATTGACAGTTGACACATAAATATGAAGAAAGCATTGATATATATGATGTCAAATAGAAATGATACATCAAACTTCAAAGGTGATACCAAATCCTGCTGATCCCTGATAATTGTCCAATCAAGGACTCAAACAAAATAACATCACATATCCTGCTGATCCCTGATAATTGTCCAATCAAGGGCTCAAACAAAATAGCATCACATATATAAAAGTATTTCATCATCATGAGTTATAAACTTATATGTAGCAAAACAAATAAAACTAGCAGCTATATATCTGAGACCAGTGGCCTCTCCCTAGCAGCTATCTTTCTATCTTGTTTAGCAATTGCTTCAAGAGCTTTTTGTAAGCCTCCGCATTAGAAACCATACAAGGCATTACATCTGCATCATGTGTAGGGAGTCTAGCTAGATGGTATTTCAATCGCGTAACCCCTCCTGACATCTTGGTCCCACACAATTTGCATGATATATATGCCTGATTTGCCCCACCAACAGGCTCCCCATACTCCCAAAATGGGTCCAAGGCTTTTGGCATATTTGACATTTGTAGTGAACTAATTCAAACCTAGGGCACAAAAAAAAATTGGCATTAAACCCCCCAACACAAAAAATATTAAGTAATAACCACTTCATTTAAAAAAATTACTACATTATTTGCATTTTGCAATGTGAATGAAAAATGGCAATAAGAGGGTGCATAAGAAAGTTGAAAACAAAATGAAGCTTGTTGTCCAAATATGGAGAAAACCCTTGCATTGGCTCATGGGCATGAAAATCATAGCAAATGGAAAAAAACCAAAGAAACAAAATGTTGGTAGGCAAAGAGGCAAGCAAGCATAAATCTATGAAAAAATCATTAACATAGGGGTTTTTAAGAACATACCTGTTAATGGAAGAAATGAAGTTCGTCTCACTGTTCTTCAATCTTATATCCACAAAAAAATCTTAGTTGGTGGTGATAATAGCTGTTTGATCCTCAATCCCTCCTTGACAACCACCACAAAACTCTTCCTCTTCCTTCTCCAACACTCAGAAACAGAAATGAAGAAAAAAAAGACAAATTTCCCTTTTTCTAGTCGCGCCATAGCCTGCCCGGCGATATTTTCTATCGGCTCGCGATATTTTGCCGAGATATCTTAGAAATATCGCGATATTTTCGGGAGCCAAAATATCGCGATATTATTCAGCGATATTTCGGCTTGCCGAAAATATTGCGATATTTTCGATTATCAGCGATATCTCACCGATATTATCATCACTGCATTTTTGCACAATTTTGGCTAAGGGAAAGAACCCAACATTTTCGACTTAGGGACTTAGGAGGAAATTTGACTTAATTTGATTGCTAGTGGAAGGTGGTTGCCACCCACGTGGGAATTTGAATTAGGCCATTTGAATGGCTTGGAGGGAATTCAAAGTGTTGGATGGAGGGGCCCACATGAGGCAAGGAAGGCCCACAAAGATAAAAGGAGGAGAGAGCTCTCATTTGGGATTATTCTTACACCTTGCAAACAAAATTACTTGACTGTTTGCTCTGCTGTTTAGTTGAGTCAATTGACTGTTTAGCCACGAATCTCTCAAGCGGGAGATTCAACCTCTACTTCGAGGGACCATCCGTGCCCACCCTAGAGAGGCAGTTCCATAAGTATTTCAGGAGTTCCGGGAGTGTGTTACAACACTACCATTCAGCCACAACAAGGAGTGCGTATTTCTGGCTAGCTGGAGAATACGCAGGGGGAGTTTGGAGCTATCAGTGATCAAGCATTTGCCGGGAGAGTTAGAGGATTGGGAGAGCAACAAAGGGCCAACCTTTCTTGTGAGTTTTGGAGCCAGCAGAGCCAACATCCCAGTAGTTCGAATTATTGGGCTTGGGGACAGCGCAGAGGGCCAGTCCAACAATTTCGTGGAGCTAAGGAGTAGGTGCCATAGGCCGGAAGCCCATCCGGGAAGTCAGGGGATTGATAGCAGAGGTTAGCCCAACACTTTGGGTCCATTTCCGGGAGGATTTACAGGCAAATTCCAGCAGGCCGAGTTTTGCAGTTGCAGCTGAAGCTGGGCTCCAAGGGGGTCAAATTTTAGAAGTCTAAACCAACCAAATTCCTTCGTGGATTTTCTGAGAAGAGTCTGTGGTTAAAATTTCAGAATTTTCCGGATGTTATTCAGGCTTGAAATCCTAATTCTTATAATAGGGCGAATTGTTAGTTAGCTGGGGAATTTGCACCATTTTGTGGGTTCGACTTTGGCTCAGAGATAGGCCAAACCCTTTCTGGGTTTTTGTGGGTTTTGGTCAAGGAGCTTGGGTTAAATTTGCTGTATTTTTTGAGCATCGGAGGTGGAGTTTCTTGCAGTCCCTTTCCAGCCAACGATGTAGTTTTTTGGGCAGCGCAACTGCACAGAGCATTAGAGGAGCAATCATTTCCAACATTTGAGATCATTGTATTATCACCTGGGTTCTGTCACGCTTGCCATTGAGGCAACTAGGTTCATTCCTCCATACTATTGTACTTGCTTGATTGATTAAGAAAATGGCTCAGCGAGTTCTTACTTTTGGAGTTTTTATGAGCATTTGCTGATTGTTTAAAATTTATGTGCTGTAAATCGTTTTGCTTTGCATATCACTGTTTATTTAAGTTTGGAACATTACAGTGGTATCAGAGCTATAATCTTGGCTCAGCTTGTGGGAAATATTAGAATTAGACAAACCCATGGCTCAAGGGAAATCCAGTATGCAGAAATTCTAGGGTAGAATTCATTGGGACGATGAGAGGTTGGCCCAGTTAAGGACGGCGACAGACCAAACCCATCCTTACCCTTACAGCAAAGACGGTAGAGGTGTGCAGGCCGTGGGGGTGCAACCATCTACATCATGTGGGGAAAGTCGACCAGATCAGGGCACCAGATCTCCTGAAAGGGCGCAGGCAGGACAGAGACAGTTAGAGGGTGAGACCAGGGTCACTTTTGTTGGTGGAGACTTGGCTTTAGATACCAGGAGCCTGAGGAGGAGGTTGTGCATGATGTTGAGAGCCCACAGGATGGTGAGGAGCACATTGATATATCCTGTGTGGCGCAAGAGTCACCTTTATTAGAGGCCTCTTTGATAGCCCTAGTTGACACCTTGGTGGAGAGGATAGAGCCTACACACAGAACCATTTGTTGAGGGGGTGCCACCCATGGACGAGATGCCAACAGTTGCTGAGGTATCTGGAGCCGTGACCGAGTTTATAGGTGATAGATGCCCACGACAGTTCCATCAGTTTCAGGTCGACCTTATAGCATTAAAAAGGAAGGTTGTGTTAGTGTGAGTCTATTCTGCAGCAAAACGAGGAGTTGGAGGGCATGAGAGCGGTTTGTGCCGAGTCCACGGCCAAATTGACTCACGTTGGCGAGCGGTTGGATTCCCTACTGGTGCAGCTAGAGTGCACGTTGGGGTGTGAGAGCAGCACTCTTCAAGCATACATAGACAGGGTTGGTAGCATTGTTAGGTTACCTTTGCCCATTGGACAGAGAGAGACAAAGCTACCTAGTCAAATTTCATGTGTTGACCAAGATAGCGAGATAAGATGACTTGAGTTGCACAGGGTGCAACACCTGCATGCTGGGGTTCTACGTGCAGGAGATCGTGCATTCGATCCCTCTCTTGGGGTTGGATGGCGAGAGATTCTGAGTTGGTACCTTATGGAGTGGGCTATGGAGATGGTGGTGGACCTGGGTGTAGCTCAGTAGGAGCTTCCATACACTGGGGATACCGGCAGCGCTAATGGGCATTGGGTTCCAGGTGGGACTACCACTCATTTCCCAGTTATGCCCATTGACTACAACTGGGATGGTACAGTTGGCTAGCAGTTGGGTGTGTGCACATTCGTTAGGGGAGTCTTGGTCATCCCCAGTGGCCGACTAGTTTATGGACAAACTCTTTTGGTTCTTTTGGTATGACATTTGTACACGAGACCACTGGGTGATCAACATACTCTGGCAGGAGTTTGTTGGAGGGGGTGGCATTGGCAGGCCACCAGATGGTGCCTTATATGGAGTTGGGGATTCTCCACTTTTGTGTGGGGCACAGGGGAGACAGAGAAGCAGTGCAGGTGTAGCATCACTGCTAACACATAGGGAGACTCACTTCTCGGATCCCTCAAGGAAGATGTGGAGTGAAGATCCGTTCACTGGAGGGTGTGATGTTGCGATGATGGAGGTGATGATACAGATTAGGTGTGGCTTGACACGTAGAGACATAGCTCTAGGCCATCACATTCAGGGATGTGTGGGAGCATCTATTGTTGACCAACGGTCTACAGGTGGGCATGGAGATGCATGGTGTTGTGTTGTAGTGTGTTGGACTGCTTTGTGGAGTGGGAGTGCCTCACATCGCATTGAGTACATGCGGGGAGTGACATGTGCAATGACACAGGCAGGGAGCAGGACGGTACAGGACGACATAGCTATAGCCGAGGGTATCCAACAATGTACAAGGGTAGGCCGCAGTGTACAGTGGCATGTCTAGGAGTACTGGGATGATCGGTGGTATGCAGGGGCATATGGTGCTGCATAGCGAGGTCTTGGAGTGTTGCCTCCAGGGACACCCATGGACGGAGACACTGGGCATACCTCTAGGTGTAGTTCACCCAGGATCGATGGGGACACTGATGAGGGATACTTGATGGTATCCGCAGGCACTCACATGCCTGACCCTCTTCTACATCACTTACAGGGACGGGCGATCTGGTTGTTGTCCTTTGACACTCTGGGTACGAGCAACATGGGACTGGGAGCTCACCCGAGATATTTGGATGACACTGGGATACCGACAGCGTCGATGGGCATTGGGTTTTGGGTGGGACTACCTATCATTTCCTAGGTATGTCGGTTGACTACAACTAGGATGGTACAATTGGCCTAGCAGTTGGGTGTGCACATTCGCTAGGGGAGTCTCGGTTAGTACCAGTGGCTGACCAGTTTATGGACATACTCTTTTGGTTCTCTTGGTATGGCATTTGTACACGGGACCATTGGGTGATCAACATACTCTGGTAGGAGTTTGTCGGAGGGGGTGGCATTGGCAGGGCACCAGATGGCGCCTTATATGGAGTTGGGGATTCTCCACTTCTGTGTGGGGCACAGGGGACACAGAGAAGCAGCGTAGGGGTAGCATCACTGCTGACACATAGGGAGACTCACTTCTCGGATCCCTCAGGGAGGATGTGGAGTGAAGATCCATTCACTAGAGGGTATGATGATGCGATGATGGAGGTGATGATACTGATCAGGTGTGGCTTGACACGTAGAGACATAGCTCTAGGCCATCACATTCAGGGATGTGTGGGAGCATCTAGCGTTGAGCAATGGTCTACAGGTGGGCATGGAGATGCATGGTGGTGTGTTGTAGTTTGTTGGACTGCGTTGTGGAGTGGGAGTGCCTCACATCGCATTGAGTACATGCGGGGAGTGACATGTGCAGTGACATAGGCGGGGAGCAGGACAATACAAGATGACATAGCTGTAGCCGAGGGTATCCAATAGTGTACAGGGGTAGGCCGTGGTGTACAGTGGCATGTATAGGAGTACTAGGATGATCAGTGGTATGCAAGAGCATATGGTGCTGCACAACGAGGTCTTGGAGTGTTGCCTCCAGGGACATCCATGGACGGAGACACCGGGCATACCTCTGGGTGTAGTTCACCCAAGATCGATGGGGACACTGATGAGCAATACTTGATGGTATCCGCGGGGACTCACATGCCTGACCCTCTTCTACATCACTTACAGGGATGGGCGATCTGGTTGTTGTCCTTTGACACTTTGGCCACGAGCATCATGGGATGGGGAGCTCACTCGAGATATTTGGATGACACTTGGTGCGATAGAGGAGAGGCTTCTCAGCGGGGCCATCGTCTTGATGCGCGAGTTTACAGCCACAGGTCGAGGGATGAGGTGATCACCGATCGGGATGGAATATCGTTCATCATTGATCCTATGCTTGGGGAGCTGGTCATAGGGGGGACATGTGTCACTCTTTCCACAGGATATGTCTGGACCATGCATGAGCAGAGGATACCGGGTACGGCTGAAACAGTTGTCCAGTATGTATCCAGATTCCTGACATTGTATCAACACATTCTCCAGAGAGCAGGTAGCCGAACCAGTGGCGATGGTTGGCAGGAGCAGGATGGATCCACATACATTGAGTTGATTGCACGTATTGGATACCCATCTATTGGTTGCATTAAGGGGTTGGCTCCTTGGTACACGTGGCTTCCAGTGATCATCGGTACTACACAATGGTAGGCACAGGGCAGATTAACATGCATCAGATTAGCCCACGATATATGGAACCTATATAGTGATCACATGCAGGGACTAGAGATGAGGGCCAAAGGGATTCCATGAGTTGATAGGGCTATGCCGCAGTAGGTCTGGCTATGGGATGCAGGGATTCAGTTGATCGATAGATCACTCGTGATGAGCGGAGTTGTGGCAGAGATTGATATAGTTCGCTCTTGGGATGACACATGGGGGTTCATAGAGGGTTTCATCAGATGGGGAGGCAGACATTCTCTAATGTTGCACAGGTTCAGAGTTAGATTTGGATGTGTAGGCCTTGGTGCCATGGAGATGCCCAGGCAGGATGCATCTTGCCTCTTTCAATATTCCACCGTCGAGTTCTAGGAGAGGAGGATACTAACTGCTCACGATGGGAAGTATGACATAGTCAGAGTAGCGCAACGTCAGCATGGTGGCACCACTCTGGGACTAGCAGGGAATTGGGGCATCACAACTCTCCATAGCTCAATAACCTTTAGGGATGCACTGGCTATTGCAGGGGGAGATTGTATCGATCTTCCATTAGGCTTTAGCGAGTCACTGATGGAGCAGGGGACTTCTAGTACTTTCACCGGGTAGGATAGTGATTGGAGTGAGGGGAGCTTCATGTTGGACAAGATTGCCTGAGATCCTGGTATTGAAGGATTCTTTCATATCAGGATAGTGCTGAGGTCAAGCACGATCCAGTGGCACATTTGGGACCCTGGCACATTTTGCAGTGACAGTGTGGAGCGACAGTTCACCCAGCTTTGAGGTTGCTTGAGGGCAAGCAACATTTGGGAGGGGAGGACTGTCTTGTACCTTCTCAAACACATTTGTAACAAGGTGTTTCCACGCATTTTTGCACAATTTTGGCTAAGGGAAAGAACCCAACATTTTCGATATAGGGACTTAGGAGGAAATTTGACTTAATTTGATTGCTAGTGGAAGGTGGGGGCCACCCATGTGGGAATTCGAACTAGGCCATTTGAATGGCTTGGAGGGAATTCAAAATGTTGGTTGGAGGGGCCCACATGAGGCAAGGAAGTCCCACAAAGATAAAAGGAGGAAAGAGCTCTCATTTGAGATTATTCTTACACCTTGCAAACAAAATTACTTGACTGTTCGCTCTGCTGTTATGAGTCAACCGACTGCTTAGCCACAAATCTCTCAAGCGGGAGATTCAACCTCTACTTCGGGGGACCATCCGTGCCCGCTCTAAAGAAGCAGTTCCATAAGTATTTCAGGAGTTCCGGAAGTGTGTTACAACACTACCATTCAACCACAACAGGGAGTGCGTATTTTTGGCTAGCTGGAGAATACACAGGGGGAGTTTGGAGCTATCAATGATCAAGCATTTTCCGGGAGAGTTAGAGGATTGGGAGAGTAGCAAAGGGCCAACCTTTCTTGTGAGTTTTGGAGCCAACAGAGCCAACATCCCAGCAGTTCGAATTACTGGGCTTGGGGACAACGCAGAGGGCTAGTCCAACAATTTTGTGGAGCTAAGGAGCAGGTGCCATAGGCCGGAAGCCCATTCGGGAAGTCAGGGGATTGATAGCAGAGGTCAGCCCAACACTTTGGGTCCATTTCTGGGAGGATTTACAGGCAAATTCCAGCAAGTCGAGTTTTGCAGTTGCAGCTGAAGCTGGGCTCCAAGGGGGTCAAATTTTAGAAGTCTAAACCAACCAAATTCCTTCATGGGTTTTTCTGAGAGGAGTCCGTGGTTAAAATTTCAGAATTTTCCGGATGTTATTCAGGCTTGAAATCCTAATTCTTATAATAGGGCGAATTGCTAGTTAGCTGGGGAATTCGCACCATTTTGTGGGTTCGACTTTGGCTTGGAGATAGGCCAAACCCTTTCTGGGTTTTTGTGGGTTTTGGTCAAGGAGCTTGAGGTTAAATTTGCAGCATTTTTTGAGCATCGGAGGTGGAGTTTCTTGCAGTCCCTTTCCAGCCAATAGTGTAGTTTTCTAGGCAGCGCAGAGCATTAGAGGAGCAGTCATTTCCAGCATTTGAGATCATTGTATTATCACCTGGGTTCTGTCACGCTTGCCATTGAGGCAAGCCCAGGTTCATTCTTCCATACTATTGTACTTGCTCTATTGATTAATAAAATGGGTCAGCGGGTTCTTACTTCTGGAGTTTTTATGAGCATTTGCTGATTGTTAAAAATATATGTGCTGTAAATCGTTTTTGCTTTGCATATCACTGTTTATTTAAGTTTGGAACATTACATTTGACAGGTTAGATGGCATCATGGACTGTTGTTCTTCCTGCGTCATGTACTTTGACTTGATTAGCAAAGTTATCCCTGTGTCAAGTACATAGGCTTGGTTAGGAAGAATGGTTTGATGGATTGGCATTCTTCTTGTGTCACTTTGACTTTGGTTGGAGAATGAATTCTCCTTGTGCCACTTTGACCTTGGTTTGAAGAATGGATTGGTAGAGGATATTCTCCCTGTGTCATTTAGACCTTGGTTGGAGAATAGTCCTAGATGCCGCTCGGATCTCTTTCTAGAGTGAGCATGTTTATTGTTATTGAGGCCTATGGTGTTTCACCTAGATTATGTCTATAGTTGTTTGATGGTGAACCGTGACAAAGCATGTTCTTCATGCTCATTAATGTCAAAAGAAAAATTATGAAAGGGATGTTCTTCATGACCTTTGCAAAAGAAAAAATTGAATTTTCAATTTGTATTTTTGCCTCCACAAGTGACCAAGTCGGCCTTCCATGTGATCATGTCGGCTTGCCCAAGGAGACACCTATTCGCACCACAAGAAGACAATAAGTACACCATTCAACCTCCATCTAAGAGGCACTTTGGATCACAAGTTATATCTCTATTCTATGCAAAGAAGACAAGAAGGAAAAAGGCCAAAAACAAAAGGAAGAATGATACTTGATCTGGCCTTGTTCTTGAAGATAAAGGAGGCCGAAGTTATTTGCTGAACCATGTCCCAAGACACAAGAAGAGGAAGAGGACATGTCACGTGTTCCATATGCAAGTGCAGTCGGTAGCTTGATGTATGTGATGGTCTGTACTAGACCATACATTGCACATGCAGTGGGAGTATTGAGCAGGTTTATGTCAAAACTGGGGAAGGAGCACTGGACAACAGTGAAGCGGGTTTTCAGGTATTTACGTGGCACTAGTGATTATGGTTTGTGCTACCAAGGAAGACGAGGATTTTACAGAGTGTTGGATATTCATGGCTTTGTTGATGCAGACTGGGTTGGATATCTGGATCAAAGAAGATCTACAAGTGGGTTTGTGTTTAACCTATTTGGAGGTGCAGTCAGTTGGATGAGTAAGAAACAATCTGTAGTGGCACTATCAACTACAGAGGCAGAATACATGGCAGCCACTCATGCAAGCAAGGAAGCAGTTTGGTTGCAGAGATTGTGTTCAAGTATGGGGTTAGTACAGGGAGCTATAAGGATAGATTTTGATAGCCAAAGGGCAATTTTCTTGGCAAAGAACCCTACTTACCATTCAAAGACAAAGCACGTTGATGTTCAATATCACTTTGTGAGGGATATGATGGAAGACAAAAAGGTGTTGCTGGTAAAGGTGGACACTTTGAAAGATACTGCAGATGCGTTGACAAAATCTGTGAGCTCTGAGAAGTTCTCTTGGTGTAGAGAAACAATGGGCGTTGCAGGGCTAGATAAATGACTAAGTTCTCTTGTGGCCCCCTGTGGAAAGAAAACAACAAGTGGGAGAATGTTGGGTTGTGTTATATTCTTTCCACTACTAGCCCCCCTAGTTAGCCGAGGGGTTAGAGGGGGTTAGAGGGGGGTGGGTAGCCCCCCCTCTACGAGGTCTTGGGCAGCGCCTCGGGGAATTTTTTTTGGGACCCTATATTAGGTGGGTGGACCTACCTATGGTTTTGTGCATGGTTTTCACACATGGTTTTGGGCGCGATGGTTTTCGGCCCATGGTATTGGATGCTTCGGCATGTATAAATATGTTTTGTAACATTGAAAGGAAAAGATGAAAAATCAAGATGGTAGTCCCGACTTTTGGGATCCAGGGGAAATATCTGTGTATATGTGTTATGCTCTTGCATTGTTTATTTTCTATTCTTAGAATTCGTATGCAGATAATTTTTGTACGGGGTTAAAACGTACAAGTTCAGTGCGAAGTTTTGGGGCTTTTTTTTGAGGTGGACTCTGAGCTCCGTGGATTAGTTGTAGGCCTAATTTTGGCCCTCTTGGAGATCTGTAGCAGACCTTATTTAAGACCTTGTTGTGGACAGATTTGAGGACACTGTTCTTGGAATTTTTGGAGGGTTGGCTTGGCTCTTGGTGGATGGTCATCATGCTTCTATGCTGGTGAGTTTGTCTATGAATTTGATATCTATTGTTGAATAAATTCTATGAGGAAGGATTGCTTGGTTTTTCCCCCATGCGGGTTTTCCCAAGGTAATCTCTAGTGTTCTTTGTGTGGCTATCTCTTCATGATCCTAATGTCATATATTGTTGATGTCTTCTATATAATTGTTTAATGATTGAATAATGAGTAATAAATAATGCGGAAAAATCAAAATCATTAGAAGTAATTATCAGTATAGAAAACACCCTAAAAATCAACAGGTTTCTTACTTATACTTGTCCTTAGGGCTCTTTGGAAGCCCTCATGTCCTTCAAGTAAACCTCTAATCTCATCCTTAACATTATAGAATTTCCTTGGGCATAGAACCCCATCTCTTTGGGTGCAAAGCCCACATACTCACTTTGTGGGTGTTTCTCTTTCACAAGCCTAACACCAAGTACATGTGAGAGTATCTTCCAAAGCTACCCAATTTCAACAACTTTGACCTCAACATTCCCTTAGGAAGTGGACGAATCCTTGACTTTTGTTTGTATGCTCAATGTTCCACTTGATTTATTGTTTAGTTTGGTCCATCGACCTTGCCACATCACTATTTGATATAATTCCACCCTTAAGTCACTCAAACAACTTCCCATGTCATCAATAAACCCCCACGACTATCATGGAGAGAAGTTGGCCTCATTTAAGAATGGAATAGAGCTTGAAATAACATTTTGGAAAATGGATTCCATAAACTTCAACGTGGCATGTGTAGAGGAGGAATTGATGAGTGCATTGAGCCTTCTTTTTCCTTGGAGAGAGTGTCATGTGCATTGGGAAATGTGAGCTGCATCGTGCACTATGAAATAGCATTGGGAACTATGAAACAAGACAAACTATATGTAGACTTGTCTCCAAGTGACCATGGCCAAATTGTGCTATGTACATAAGACAAAGTGTTCCATATGGGGAACAAATAGGTGTGCTAAACATGGGTGTGACAACCCTTACAAAGCGCAATCAACAAAATATAATAAGTGATTAACTAGGGGATCCTGTAAATCACATGTCCAAATATATCCATCCCAAGATCTCCAGAAGTCTATATAGGACATCAATGCCTATCGAAATAGGGAGCTTCTGTGTATCAAGGGGTAGCTAGTACATAAGTATGATAGAAAGAAACACAATGAGAATGGGGACTAAAAGGATTGGCCATGATTGTCCACCTGAGGGGATCTAGGATACTGGATAGCCAATACTTGTACATAACTCATCCCATTATGGCCAATGCATTACAAAAATATTATCATATAGACACAATGTGGGCTTATAATGACACTGTCATCAATTGAAGAAAATTTGGGGTACACCAAGGTGTAACAAGTACTTCAGCTAAAAATTGACTTTCCCTCTAGGCATGAGGTGTCTATTCTAGTGTTGCAAGCATCTTGATTTTATCACGATAAAATCCTAAAATCACAATTTTTTTGGCTTGGCTGATGTTTGCAGATTTTTTCCGATATTTTGTCGGTATCTTAATTTTGTTGATGTTTTCTGATTTTTATTGATATTTTCCCTATTTTCATGATATTTTGAATTTTCGGACCCTTGTTGATTTTATCCTCTATTCTTCATCTCATTTGAAAGCCAAAAATGTTGCTTTGTGGCATAAGGTTGAGGAATGTGTGTTCAACCATGATAGTTTGATAAATGCTTGGGTTGTAATTGCCCCCCAATTTGTTGATTGGGTGAATGACATGTCTAGTTCAAGAGTTGGCGAAACTGGAGCATGCTACCTAGTTAAGCAAGTCAACAATGTGTGAATCAAGAGATTGAGTGCCATGTTTGAGGAATTTGGGTTGGAGGCATTGGTTTCTCTACTAGTGTTCATAATCCATGTTTCTCTCTTGGTATCCCTTTTAGGGAAGGGATGGCATGGTGAGCAAGGGGGAAATACAAATGGGGGGCCACCTAGGAGTGCTGTAAAGGGAGATTGTATGGGAGGACATGGATAGGGGATCTAAGTCTCGAGGGATGGTGTGTTGTTAAGGTGAATGGTTATGCTAGGAGATTTTTGGGGAGTGGTAAGGGTTGCGCAAAGTTCACATCTCTTGTAGGAGAGCAATGCTTGTTAAGGTGGACGAGGCAACAATAGGTGTTGCGAAGGCAAGGGAAAGATGGGGGGTCATATGTGAAGGTGAAGCAAAGATGCTTAAGACTTTACATTTTTCGTCAAACCAACTATTCATGGGGCAATTGCTAGTTGTGGTTTTATGGATGTGTTGTCAGGTGGCGTTCTTGGAGAAATGCAGTAAATTTGATGCTAATATTAATAAATGAGTGTTGCCATCATAGGTAATGTAGAATTTACTTCATTAAATGTTTGTAATGCCTCATGTGCGAAGGATAGCTTGCAATGGATCAATGGAATATCTCCAAGTAAGGTGCCTTTCCTTCTATCCAAAGATAACAAATATGGAGTGCACCCTCTCTACAATCTTAAGTGGGCTTAAGAAGAGTGCACACACAAGCATAAGAAAGGTGCCCCACCATACCGACAATAATGAGCAAATGATGCTATATATAATCTCAGATGGAGCACCCTTGCTCATGTTAGTGAAGAGTTACACTCACATTTCCTTATCACATGAATGACACACTAGTTTTTAAGGAGTGCACCATAGCAAATAGGGATTGGGTCCTCTCTCCAATTTCCTGGCTACAAAGAGAAGCTTTAAATGTTGGCAAATGTAACTAGGTTCGGTCTTCATAATTGTCATTGTACTTGTATCAGTATGTATTTTATGTGAAAAGCAAAAAGAAGGAAAAAAAGAAAAAGAAGAAAAAGAAGAAAAAGAATTTTATTAGATAAGCATGTTCTTCATGCTTCTAGGATTTGTTGAGTCAAAGAGTCAAAGTCATATTTGGACCTATTGTAAAGAAAAAGGAAAAATATTTTTTCAAATTGTATTTTGGTCAAAATTACCTCTATATGCCAAGTCGGCCCAACTTGTCAAGTCGACCCTGCCCCAGAAGACGTCTATTCGAACCCCTCTGGACAAGTATAAATAAAAGATGAAGTGAGCTCATTTGGACACACACAATTCACATTATCTGTTCCGAAATTTCGCAAAAAGAAGGAGGGCCAAAGTCTGAAGTTGATAAGAAGAAGAAGGGCTTGGATTTGTGGAAGCTCTGCCTTGACACATCTCTTATTGAAGGATCATTTTCTGATGCTGTAGATGTTGCTGGTCTCTTGTTATTGATGGATTTGTTGTGTAGAAGGAGGGTTTGACTTGGCATCTAAAGGATTGGAATCTTTCTATGGTCATGGGTCTTGGACATCTCACTTTGATATGATTCTATAAGAAGAGAATTTTATGGGTTTTCCCCTTGGAAGGGTTTTTCCCTAGCTTGGAGCTTATTTCTTGTGTTATTTGTATTCTTGTGATCTTCATTTTTTGTACGTTTGATAATTGTTTGATGAAGAAGACATAATAAATATTAATAAGAAGCCAACAACATTCACATGCAGTTATCAAAGAAGAGAAATCTACCCTAATTCATAAGCCTCTTGATTTCTCAACATGGTATCAGAGCCAAGGTTTGGTTCTAGGTTTGATTCTTGAAAAAGGAGGCTTGAAGATCACTCTATTGGCATTTGGATCGAAGTATGAAGCATCCTGTGGCTTGACTTGGATTTGTTCCGTGGCATGGTTTGTTTTCTGGGCTCGCATTACAATAATCTATGACACATCCTACAGTTTTGGGCTCACTCTATACTCAGTAAATTCACACTACATTAACTCGCACACCATATCTCTGAGTAGAACGTATTATTTTGTGATTTGTAAATAGATTCATGTGGTCGCATTTTATAGTGATTCTCGGTGGTTACATGTTCAAGTGGTTCTTTGTGCTCCTATCAATAATGACATCGTATCTAAGTTTACCGTGGCTTGAAGATGTACAGTTGCTAGCAACTTTGGCTCACAACATATAATGGTTTGTATAACATCGTTCTCTATATCAGTGGCATCGTAGTTTTGTCCTGGCTTGTTTCGTGGGTTGCTCTACACACTGTAGCTCATAGTAATGGTTTTGTAGCTTTGGCTTTTTTTGAGGTTCATATCATCGCATCAATGGCACTATTATATTCTATGCTCTGTTGTCTGGCTTCACAGTGACATTGTAGTTTATGAGACTCGACATTACATCTCCAAGGCTTGACATTATTATGTGCAAGGACCACATTCCCTATCATACACATTGTTCTTGTAGCACATCTCTGTGACTCGTTTGACATTCTATGGATCACATTCATAAGGATCACATCTGTGGATCTCATTTTCTTGGTTCGCTTTGATCTATTGTGGCTCGCACAATTTTGGAGCTCGCATATGTGACACAGTTTCCCTACGTGGCTTGTTAATTTCTGAAATTCAAATCGTCCTTCTATGGCTCATGATGAATGGATAATGACTATTGTTTGGCAAGACATATATGACAAAGACTATTATGACAATTAAGTTATATAGTTATGAGTAGTATCTATTATAGTGTTTGATAACAATGAAATGGTAACCTATGCGATAATGGGAAATAAAAATGAGATAGTAAACTATGGCAGTTGTGTTGCTGTGATCGTTAACAGTGACATGTAAATATAGCAAGTATTCTTGTATGGAAGTGACACTCTACATGATTTTTGATAGTAATATAGAATGTCGTCATACCTATGTTGTTCAACTAGATGTCGGTGACCAAATATGGCAGTGGTCTTCATGAGACTACACTGTATTGCTAACAATAATGTATGGCTTGACAACATCAGATAATAATGGTCGATGGACAAAAGGGTGGGTCATCTCTAAAATGGACAAGAAATCTAGATGAAAGAAAAGTATAATAACTTGGTTCATATCCTAGCTTGAAGAATGAATTGTTAAAGCTCTATGGATGGTACTTGAGGCAGTCACGCTATTCATATATCCTCTCTATACATAAGAAAAGAAAGAGTTACATCAATGAAGCCGACTTGAAGTTGAAAGTAATGATGCTCTCTTTTGAGTGAAGTTGATCAAGATCAGACTCTGCAAAGGACAGGTAAAATTCAAAGAGGTACTTATAATTTCTGACCTATGTCAAGATAATCAGAGTCTGCATAAATATTAGAGACAGTGACATGTTATGCTGCGTATGAAGTCTAAGTCTTGTAATCTAATGAAATGGATAAAAGGCATGCTAGTATGATTAGGGTTTTGCAACATGCTAATAAAATCTTGCAATGCTTGGATGACAAGTCTTTATGACTTTGAAGTTTCTAGGGTTTGCATAGAATTTGCAATTCTTATCGTAATAGATCTTAAAGACTTTAAAATCTAGGGTTTTGCAACTAACTCTATTGTGTGGTCGTAGAACTCTATAGTTTGAAAGTGATAGGTCTTGGCATCTAGGGTTTGTAAACCCTAGCAAAGTATGGAATAAAAGCAGAAACCCTAACTGATTATTTCCGCTGTGAAAGGGAAAGGAGCCTAGTTTTTAAGAATGGCAGGTATTATATCATGATGATGTGAAGACAAGGCTTGATGAAAATGGGTCCAAGATTAAGAGGGAGTCAATCTTCCTCCAGAGATAAGTATTTAATGTCTTCTTGATTATTGCTGTTGCTAATGTCTTTATATTTTGTCTCCCTGTGCTTTCATAAGTCTACTAACCAAGGTTATAGGTCAAGGCAAGTTCTATCTAAAGCTTGACTAAGCAAATGAAAGACTTGAAGGAATGTGGCAAAGTATGAAGAAGAAGAGAACAATTTGAAGCTTGCATCAAGGAAGTCAATTAGAGGACAAGAAGTTCACTTATCTCAGATGGAAAGAGGGAGCTATAAAGACCTTGATCAATACAATATAGAAGCCTGCTAATTGGTCTAGATTGATGATTGAAAGCTGAAAAGCATGAAGTTGAACTCTATTGCAATATGAGATAGACTATGCAAAGGAATGCTGACTTCAGAGGGAGCAAGTAGCATAATTTGACATAAAGAATCCCACACCTTGACTTGAGGCCATTGTGATTTGGTAACTTTGATTTTGATGATTTGTTTGAGATATGATTTGGCTCCCTGGAAAGACATATTGTAGAAGTATATGTAGAGGCTGGAAAGATAGCAGTTGAGATAATTTGATGTACCTACAACTGCGTGGTTTGATCATGGAACACATTAGTTGTATGGATAGCACTATTGATGGCTTGAAAGTACTTGAGGGAAAAATTGATATTTGGGAAGCTGATATGAATTTTTGAAGAATATGAAGTAGAACTTTGTTATGAAGAATAAAAGGCATGTGCTAGCAGCTGTGAGAAAGTTTGGCTCCTTGAAGACAATAGATGAACCATTTGTTGACAAAGTTATACGATGATTAACAAAGATCCAAAAAGGTTGGAGCTTGATATGATGTGATGCTGCTAGGAGTTGAGAAACCTTGTAATGAATGTGAAAGAATCTGAAAAGTCAAAACTTAGGTATGATGTAATGCGAGAAAGGAACCCTGTAGCTACAACTATATCTCCACAGAAGAACAAGCAATTGATGTTTTAATGAAATATGAGACCAGCTAAGGATTGTGCTTATGTCTCCCTGGTTGAGAGGGAGTAATGTGGGACACCGTATTCTCCATGTTTCATGCACCGGATCAGGACTAACGGCCATAAGTCTTAGTGAAGGCACTGGTAGGGAGAATGGAGGATTGGATAAGCATCTAGGACTGGTACTTCTTGAGGATTGAGAATCCAAGATAGGAAGTAGTCCTGTGGACCGACACTCTTTGAGGATTAGACAGGGTATCCAAGATAAGAGTGGTCGAAGAGGACTAATATTCTTTGAGGATTGGAAATCCAAGATAAGAATAGTCCTAAAAGGACATACCTGGTGAACATCTAGATGGGGTATGTGCCTTAAGAGGCGATGGTGGTGTCCATATGTATGCCTCCCAACATTATGCTCTAATCTAGTGGAGAGATAGAGCTTGTTAGTCAAGGTCTCGCTATATTGCTACATTGACAATGCTGGGAATGATGTTGATGCTTAAAGATGGCTTATCAATCCGACTCTTCCTATGAGAATATTTCAATTTGAGGAGTATCCTTGTACCTTGTTGTGTAATTATGAATGCCTCCCTAGTTAAGAGGGAGTGTTGAAAAATTTAACCGGGTTCGGTTGTCATAATTGTCATTGTACTTGTATCATTATGTATTTTATGTAAAAATCAAAAAGAAGAAAAATAAGAAATTTTTAGTATTATTATTATTTTATTAGATAAGCATGTTCTTCATGCTTCTAGAATTTGTTGAGTCGAAGAGTCAAAGTCCTATTTGGACCTATTGTAAAGAAAAAGGAAAAATAATTTTTCAAATTGTATTTTGGTCAAATTCACGTCTAGATGCCAAGTTGGCCGAGCCTGTCAAGTTAGCCTTGCCCTAGAAGACAGGTCTATTCAAACCCCTCTGGACAAGTATAAATAAAAGGTGAAGTGAACTCATTTGGACACACAATTCACATGATCTGTTCTGAAATTTTGCACAAGGAAGGAGGGCCGAAGTCTGAAGTTGACAAGAAGAAGTAGCGCTTGGATTTGTGGAAGTTCTCTCTAGACACATCTCTTATTGAAGGATTATTTTATGATGATTATGCATCAAGATGTGACTCATTTGTCAGTTCCCAATTGCATCATTATAAACCTTTGATGAAGCCTAAGTGATGTCATCAAGTCTCATTGTTTCTCCCAGTAGCTTTGAGTGGCATTACTATGGGTTTAATAAGTTGCATGGTTTATTGGTTATGTATTGGTTGTACATGAGGATTCATTTTGAACTTGATTGCTTTCATCAAATGTTACCATGAAGTATGATGGACCATGTTCAGTAAAACTTTTTCTTTAAATACCTCAATGATTTTCTTTATTATCAACATTAAAACACTATTATTTTCATCTTTTGACTCCATTTGTCCAACCAATAGGCATCAATCCTGGTTAATCTAGCTACTTTCCTTTTGAATTTGTTTTTTTCCTTAACTTTATTTGAATATCCAGAGTACATGTGTTGGAAATTCTGAGGGTGGGGGGGGGGGGGGGGGGGGTTGAATTAGTATTTCTTTTACAATTGTTATTTTATGCCAGTTAAGATCACGTAAAAATAGAACACAAAATGAACAACAAAAAAATAACTTTATCAACCAGAATGGCGCAGGCTGCAATCTTTTTTTTACATCAATCATTTTGTACAATAAAACTTGAAGAGACCATATTTTGAGCAGACTTGAAAAGTGTTGAAGCAGACTTTTTGGATCTGACTTTGAAGTGGGGCAGAACTGAACTTGTTTGAAGGATGTTGTAATTGGGCCATTGTCCCTGGTACGATAACCCCAAAAAATCTCATTTTATCTTTTATTCTATAGGGTGGCAGGGTGGTGCTAGGGAAGGAAGTTGTAGCTTCCTTCAGGAGGTTGTCACCTCCTTCCAGTGGGAGCTGGTAAATCTTGGGGTTGTAGCCCTTCCAGTTGTAGCTGGTAAACCAGAAGTTGTGGCTTCCCTTGTAATACAAAATATTGTAATTATATATATCTTGTGTTCAATTGATGTGATGTTATTGGTTAATTGTTTTGATACTTAAATTGTTGAAGTTTACAAAACACTGATTCAGTCCCACTCGGTATTTCCAACAACTTCTTGGGGGAATTTATAGGGTACACTCATTGCTGCTTGGAATCCATAGTCCTAAGACAGGATTAAGCCTCAATATTAAATAAAGGCCAAGTGTGACCCCATAATCCAAGTGGGGTAGGCACCATTCTCCTCGTCACTCAACACCTAAGCCCATCACATTTTTCGTTTCTTTTATCAATCTTGTTGCTAGGTTCTCTTTACTCCCACTCCTACTACATGAAATGAGTCTAGTTGAGCCATGGGAAGCCCCCTTTGACTAGGAAACCTTTTATAAGTATAAAGTGCAGCAGAGTTGGTGACGTGACAGTGGCCAATCTCCCAATTCCCACAAGGCTAGCACCCATTGTTGGGACTTTGAGTGAAGGTGTTGTTTCTGTGGTAACACTCTGCATGATAGTAAGTATATGTTAATGCCTCCACTCAGCTCTAGACATGATGTCCCGCAAATATATATGAGATGGGTTTTTGTGCCTGGTGTAACATATATAAACTTAGCTTCAGTGCCCTTGATCTGCCAGTGCAATGGCTTGGAGAAAAGCATTTGCAAAGGGTGTGGTCTCTAGCTTAAGCAAAGCTGCTGATAATCTGTCATGTCCCTTCTCAAACACATTAGTAACAGGGTGTTGCTACACAATTTTGGACATTTTTGACTAAGGAAGAGGACCCCACACTTTCGACTTAGGGACTTAGGGGCCAAATCGACTTTATTTAGCTGCTAGTGGAATGTGGGGGCCACCCACATGGGAGTTCGAATTAGCCATTTGATATGCTTGGAGGGAAAATCGAATGGGTGGATGGAGGGGCCCACATGAGGCTAAGGAGGCCCAAGGAGCTATAAGGAGAGATCAACTCTCATTTTTGGTTTCATCTTTGACATTTGCAAACAACTACTCCATTGTTCACTCTGCTGTTTAGCTGAATCAACCGGTTGTTTAGCCACGAGTCTCTCGAGCAGGAGATTCATCCTCTACTCCGGGGGACCATTCGTGTTCGCCCTAGGGAAGCTGTTCCACAGGGATTTTCAGGAGTTCCGGGCAGTGACATAGTACCAGAAGCTAATGCAGAGCAAGGAGTGCGTATTTCTGGGTAGCCAGGAAACACGCAAAGGGAGATTGAGGCCAACAGAGATCATATTGCTTGTTGGGGAGTTAGGGAGCTGAGGTAGCAACACTAGACCAACATTCTTGTTGGGTTTTACAGCCAGCTGAGCCAACATTCCAACAATTCGAATTGTTGGGCTGAGGGACAGCGCAAAGGCCACTTAGCAGATTTTCGTGGAGCTTGGGAGCAGGTGATTTTGGCCAAGAGCTCATCTGAGAAGTCAGGGGTTGGATAGCAAGGGTGAACTCAACATTTTGGAGGAGTTTTCAGGAGGATTTACAGGCAGTTTCCAACAGGCCGAGTTTTGCAGCTATAGCTGAGGTGAGGCTCCAAGGGGGTCGAAAATCAGAGGTCCAAACTAGCTAAAATCCCTTCTGGGTTTTTCTGGGTTTAGGCCAAGGAGTCCGGGGTTAAAAACATACCATTTTCTAGGCGGTATAAGTGCACTTTTCAGCGATTCGAACTTCAGTAGAGCAGCAGTGTTCTTGGCAGCGCAATGCAGATTGGTGCAGCAGTTGGGCAACCTTCAACTCAACCATTTTCCTACTTGGGTTTGGTCCTGCTTGTCCATTGAGACAAGCCCAGGTGCACCATTTCATCATCTATTGTATTTGGCCTTAAGAAAGTTAATAAAATGGCTCAACAGTGCCATATTTGCAGCGTTTTGTGAATGCCTAAATGTGAATTTCATTTTATAAATTGCTGGACAGTTTATTTGCTTAATATCACTTGTATTCCTATTTAGGATCATTACAGTGGTATCAGAGCCTAGTTCTTGGCTCAGCTGTGGGGATTGTCTCCTATGAGAGAAGGGGACTAGTAGAACATCACCTACCGGAGACAAAGGTACAAGAGCAGAGAAAGGGAGTTAGATATTACTCTAGATACAGAGGATAGGGGGAAAGCAGTAGTAGAAGAGGAGGAAATGGTAGAACCCAAGAGCAGGGAAGAGATGGCTTTCGACAACCTTTTGAGGGCCCTGAGTGACTTGGCCAAGGGTCAGAAAGACATGCTGGAAGAGATCAAGTCGCAGAACAGAGAGAGGACCATGCCTAGAGGGTTTATGTGTGGGGAAACTTCTAGGGCCTCTCAGCCATTTGATCACCCCTCACTAGCAGCGCAACACCCTTCAATGAGTGTGCCAACTCGTGCTACACTACCTTCCTTCGTGCCAGTGGCACAAATCGAGCCTGCAAGGGAGGAAGACCCCCCTTAGATGGGAGATTACTTCAGAGAGTGGCAGTCTATGGATGAAGACTTTAAAGAAGCCCTCTCCTTTAGAGATTACTGCAAGCTCAAGTAGAGTGAGAAGGACAAGGGGTATGGAGGACAAGGGACCCAGAACTACAAGCTGCAGAGGACCATAGGGAGGATGTATTTCCCTACTTTCGATGTCACTGCCAAGTGCACGACTAGGGCTTGGGTTGAGAAGATGGATGCCTACTTCCAACTCAATCGGATGACAGAGCAAGAAGCCATTAATATGGCCACGTTGCACATGGAGGGGGAAGCCCATGATTGGTGGTTTCATGGCTTGACCACCCTAGGGCATGCCCACGTAGTTTCTTATGAGGACTTCACCAGGAGGGTGGTGGAGCGATTTGATCAGAGGGATCCAAAGGCTCATTTTAGAGCGCTGACTCAACTGCACCAAATAGGAAACTCGGAGCAGTACTTCTCAATTTTCTGTGGGTGTCAGTGATGGTCCCGGATCTATCCAAGGCAAGGAGGGTGTATACCTTCATTGAGGGCTTGCTTGAGCCCCTGTGTGGACTGGTGAAGTCACGCAGACCCTCCACGTTGTAGGAAGTAGTCTTGTGTGCTAGAGATCTGCAGGGGGCCATCCCCAAGACTAGAGCACCATTTCCTGCACGGACCCCTTTCCCACAAAAGGGGCATGAGACTAGACCTCCACCTTAGAGGACCACATAGGGGAGGGGGCAGTTAGATGAGGAGACACGGAAGGACCTTCGGAGGAGGAAGCTGTGCTTCACATGCAGAGAGCCCTGGGCACCAGGCCATCGGTGCACTGCTGGGAGAGCACACTACATTGAGGTTTTTTTTGATAGTGACCAGGAGGACGAGGTGGAGTAGGATTGCGGTGGGGCAGATGGTGAGAGTCCGACAGACAGAGGGCCACCACCACCACCTCCACAGGGTGGGGCATCCCTTGCCCCAACAGGGGGAGTTCTCGCTTCCTTATGCGGGATTCCCAAATTTTTGACACTGAGGATCAGAGGCATTGTACAGGGACAGAGGGTGTCAGTGCTAGTGGACAGTGGGGCTACCCACAATTTCATAGATGCCTAGTTGGTCCAGAGGAGGGGCCTCACCACAACAGAGTTCGAGGGCTTCTCAGTCCTAGTACCAGGTGACTGTACCATACAGTGCACTAGATATGTGCCCTCCTTGACAGTAGTTATGGGGAACTACTCAATGACAGACCATTTCTTTGTGGTCGATGTGCCAGACACCAACGTGGTGATGGGTGTCCAGTGGCTGTATTCCCTTGGGCGAGTCATGACAGATTGGAGGAAGCCGGAGATGGAGTTCATTGGGCCGGATGGCAAACTAGTAGTCTTGAGAGGCATGCAGTCTTATCCACCTCAAACAGTTTCGGCCCACAGGATGGAGGCAGATTTACGACATGGGGACATTGCATGGGCAGTTGAGCTGAGGATCTCAGAGGCTGGAGGACAGGCTCAACCACCATCAGTAGACATACAGGCCTTGCTGGACAGATACATAGTAGTGTTTGGGGACATTCCACTAGGGCAACCACCAGACAAAGGATTTGAGCACACTATTGAGTTGGAGCCAGGTGTGCAGGCAGTGATCACCACTCCTTACAGGCATCCCAAAGCCTATAAGGATGAGATAGAGAAGGCCATCCAGGAGCTGCTAGCATTGGGCCATATCAGGCCAAGTTCCAGTCCTTTCGCTTCTTCAGTGGTGCTGGTGAAGAAGAAGGACGGAACCCTTCGGAACACTAAAGAACTGGTACCCCATTCCCGCATAGATGAGCTGATGGATGAGCTTAGAGGAGCCAAGTACTTCTCTAAGATTGATCTACGTTCAGGGTACCACCAGATCAGGGTGAGGGATCAAGATATCCCTAAGACAACTTTTCGGTGCCACTATGGGCACTTTGAGTTTCTGGTCATGCCATTTGGGCTGACCAACGCTCCAACCACATTCTAGTCATGCATGAACCATGTCTTCTGGGGACAGTTGAGGAGGTTTGTGCTAGTTTTCTTCGATGACATTTTGATTTACAGCTGGACATGGGAGGAGCACCTCCAACACTTAGAGGAGGTATTGCGCATTTTGGAGGAGCAACAGTTTTATGCCAAGCTCTCCAAGTGCGAGTTTGGGTTGACAGAGATGCTCTACCTAGGGCATATCATTGGCGTTGATGGGGTGAAGGTCCACGAGGAGAAGATTCGGGCCATCCGGGATTGGCCAGTACCCCGAGATGTGACTACGTTGAGGGGCTTCTTGGGTATTTGCACCTACTACAAAAAGTTTGTCAAGGGGTTCTCATAGCTGGCAACACCCTTGACCGACTTGACCAAGAAGGGGGCCTTCGCATGGACTGATGGAGCATAGGTTGCCTTCGATCGCCTCAAGGAGGTGATGAGCAGTTGCCCTGTTTTGGCACTTCCAGATTTTTCCCAGCCATTCATGGTGGAGTGTGATGCATCCGGGGTAGGAGTTGGAGCAGTATTGTCACAGGAGGGGCATCCCATTGCTTTCCATATATGACAAGGAGATGCTGGCCATTATGCATGCATTGGCCAAGTTCCGCTAGTACTTGGTGGGCAACCGGTTTCGAGTGAAGACTGATCACAACAGTCTTCGACATTTCATGGGGCAGCAAGGCCTCAATGACAGGCAACAAAGATGGGTCAACAAGGTGCAGGCCTATGACTTTGATATAGAGTATGTGCAGGGAAAGCACAATGTGGTGGCCGATGCTCTATCTCGAAGACCAGCTGGGTTATCTCTCATGAGCACGTGAGTGAAGACTGATCACAACAGTCTTCGACATTTCATGGGGCAGCAGGGCCTCAATGACAGGCAACAAAGATGGGTCAACAAGGTGCAGGCCTATGACTTCGATATAGAGTATGTGCGGGGAAAGCACAATGTGGTGGCCGATGCTCTATCTCGAAGACCAGCTGGGTTATCTCTCATGAGCATTTGCCATGATTGGAAGGCTTAGTTGTTGGTGGAGTACTCCAAAGACAGGAGGGCATGCGAGGTATTGGAGGGTACCCATGCAGATGAGTGTTACCGTGTGATGGATGAGGTCATCTATTACAAGGGGCACATTTACTTAGTGCCCAACTCGCAGTTGAGGGAGAGGGTACTCTAGGCAGCACATGATTCACCACTGTCCGGGCACCAGGGGTTCTGGAAGACTTATATGGCTGTCCGAGAGAGATTCACATGGAAGGGCCTCAAGGAGGACGTGCTGCAACACGTACGGGAGTGTGAGGCTTGTCAGAGGAACAAGGGGGAACTGACCCACCCCGTAGGATTGCTACAACCACTTCCCATCCCGGAGGGGAAATGGGAAAGTATTTCGATGGATTTCATCACAGGGCTCCCCACAGTGCAGGGGAAGGATTGCATATACGTAGTGGTCGACAGGTTGACCAAATTTGCCCACTTCTTCGCCATCCCCACCAGGTACACGACTGCACAGGTTGCAAAACTGTTCTTCCGGGAGATTTTCAGATTGCATGGGCTCCCTAAGAACATAGTGAGCGACAGGGACAACAGATTCATGGGAGGCTTTTGGCAGGAACTCTTCAGGCTGGTTGGGACGGAGCTCACTCCTAGCACCAGCTATCACCCTCAGACAGATGGCCAGACGAAGAGAGTTAATCAGTGGTTGGAGGGGTACTTGAGGAACTATGTGACCGGTCAGCAGAGGTCTTGGATTCGGTGGTTGCATCTGGGCAAGTACTGCTACAACACTATGCACCACATGTCCATCGGTATGACTCCTTTTCGTGCTCTTTATGGATATGATGCATTGTTTTTTGTTGATATTGTTTTTGGAGACAACTGGGCCCCAAAGGCGAAAGACTGGGTCCAAGAGAACCAAGATATCCTCAAGTCTCTCAAGGATAATTTGGTGACAACCCAAAATCAGCAGAAGTTTACGCAGACCAGCACAGGATAGAGAGACACTTTGAGGAGGGGGACTTGGTGTATCCTTGGCTGCAATTGTACAAGCAGTCCACGCTGAAGCAGAAGGGGGCCGAGAAGATACAACCACGCTTCTATGGGCCCTACCGGTTGATTAGACGAGTTGTGGAGGTGGCTTATGAGCTAGAGCTGCCTCAGGGGAGTAAGATCCACAACGTCTTTCATGTCTGATGCCTTAAGAGGGTGTTGGGACAACAACTGATAGCAGTAGCTGATCTACCCCCACTAGATGATGAAGGCCACTTGGTGTTGGAACCGGAGGCCATTTTGGAGAGCAGGGAGAGGAAACTGAGGAGCAGGACCATCAGGGAGTTCTTGGTGCGCTAGAAGAACTTGCTAGATGAGGATGCCACCTGGGAGGGTAAGCACATATTGGAGCACCCAGCTTTGAATTGCTTGAGAGCAAGCAACATTCGGGAGGGGAGGATTGTCATATCTGTTCTCAAACACATTAGTAATAGGGTGTTGCTACACAATTTTGGACATTTTTGACTAAGGAAGAGGACCCCACACTTTCGACTTAGGGACTTAGGGGCCAAATCGACTTTATTTAGCTGCTAGTGGAATGTGGGGGCCACCCACATGGGAGTTCGAATTAGCCATTCGATATGCTTGGAGGGAAAATCGAATGGGTGGATGGAGGGGCCCACATGAGGCTAAGGAGGCCCAAGGAGCTATAAGGAGAGATCAACTCTCATTTTGGTTTCATCTTTGACATTTGCAAACAACTACTCAACTGTTCACTCTGCTGTTTAGCTGAGTCAACTGGTTGTTTAGCCACGAGTCTCTCAAGTGGGAGATTCATCCTCTACTTCGGGGGACCATCCGTGCCTGCCCTAGGGAGGCTGTTCCACAAGGATTTTCAGGAGTTCCGAGCAGTGACATAGTACTAGTAGCCAGCGCAGAGCAAGGAGTGCGTATTTTTGGGTAGCCAGGAAACACGTAGAGGGAGATTGAGGCCAACAGAGATCATACTGCTTGTCGGGGAGTTAGGGAGCTGAGGTAGCAGCACTAGACCAACATTCTTGCTGGGTTTTGCAGCCAATTGAGCTAGCATTCCAGCAGTTCGAATTGCTGGGTTGAGGGACAGCGCAGAGGCCACTTAGCAGATTTTCGTGGAGCTTGGGAGCAGGTGATTTTGGCCAAGAGCTCATTCGGGAAGTCAGGGGTTGGATAGCAAGGGTGAACTCAACATTTTGGAGGAGTTTTCAGGAGGATTTACAGGCAGTTTCTAGCAGGCCGAATTTTGCAGTTGCAGCTGAAGTTGGGCTCCAAGGGGGTCGATTTTCCGAAGTCTAAACCAACCAAATTCCTTTCTAGGTTTTTTTGGGTTTAGGCCAAGGAGCAAGGAGCTGAAATCTCATAATTTTTTGAGCATGGAAGCAGTGATTCCAGCCCTTCGATGTCAATAGACAGAACATTTTTCTGGGGCAACGCAGTTCAGTTTGGTGCAACAGTTCAGTTTGGTGCAGCCTTCAGTTCAACATTTTCTCACCTAGGTTTTGTCATGCTTGTCCATTGAGACAAGCCCAGGTGCACCATTCTATTTTACTATTGTATTTGCTCCTGAAGAAGTAATAAAATGGCTCAACAGTTCTCTATTTCTAGTGTTTCCATGGGTGCTTAATGTATATTTCGTTTTTCTGATTGCTGGATTGTTTGCATGCTTTGTATATCACTTATATTCTTGTTTAGGAACATTACAATGGTATCAGAGCCATAGACTTGGCTCAGCCTTTGGGAAAGATTAGAATCAAACAACATGGCGGTCACCTGGAATGAGGTGGTGAGGATACAACAAATGCTGATTGATCTGGGGAAGAAGTCGATTCATTCCTCAGTTGGGAATCCAGACATGATTGCAACTGATGTGGAGTTGTTGGGGGAGAACTGGAGGGCATACCAATCATTGGGCTATGGCATTCAGGTGTCCCTCTCTTTTTGGGAATTCTGTGAACTAAGGGGTATGCACAAACCAATGGAGATTCAGTGGGATTTTGCAGGGGATTGATAGCAGAGGTCAGCCCAGCACTTTGGGTCCATTTCCGGGAGGATTTACAGGCAGATTCCAGCAGGCCGAATTTTGCAGTTGTAGCTGGAGCTGGGCTCCAAGCGGGTCGATTTTCCAAAGTCTAAACCAGCCAAATTCCTTTATGGGTTTAAGCCATGGAGCAAGGAGATGAAATCTCATAATTTTCTGAGCACGGGAAGCAGTGATTCCAGCCCTTCGAAGTCAGCAGACAGAACAGTTTTCTGGGGCAGCGCAGTTCAGTTTGGTGCAACAGTTGTAGCAGCCTTCAGTTCAGCATTTTCTCACCTAGGTTTTGTCATGCTTGTCTATTGAGACAAGCCCAGGTGCACCATTCTATTTTACTATTGTATTTGCTCCTGAAGAAGTAATAAAATGGCTCAGCAGTTCTCTATTTCTATTGTTTCCATGGGTGCTTAATGTATATTTCGTTTTTCTGATTGCTGGATTGTTTGCATGCTTTGTATATCACTTGTATTCCTGTTTAGGAACATTACATAATCCAGATTAGAGGAGGCACTGTTATGTTAATGAGCAGTATCTTGTTGCTGATATTGGAACAGAGGGTGCCTTAGTGAGTTGGCATGTGGTTGTCTCTTAGATATGCAATGCACTTACTCTATGACAGGTAAAAGGGCACTGTTTTCTGGGAAGTTGACTGTGCCATTTAACAGGGAGAGGGAGACTGAGGGGTTACATGTGGTTGTTTTCACATGTTAAATGCTGCATTTTAACAGGAGTGTCCAGAAGCCACAAATATTGGAGTTGGGGTGCTGCTATGATCTGATTTTAACATAAGTTCAGCACAGCTGTAACAGCCAGGATGAGAGTGCTCCATCTTGGATCATATTTAGCATGCCGTGTCAGTTATTCTTGGCAGATTAGTGTGCCTTTCTTATGCTTGCATGTGTCCTATTTTTAAGTCCATTTTAGTCTCCTTTAAGCAAAATGCAGATTAATAAGAGGGCACACTCTTTATTTGCTATCTTTCGACAAAAGAAAAGGTGCTTTGTTTGGAGATTCTTTCATTTATCCTTTGGTAGTGATTCTTAGCAGATGAAGAGTTACAAAGATTTAATAAAGGGTGTTCTTCATTACCTTTTTATTTTTATTTTTGCCTTCCTTAAAAGAAAACTTCACACAAAAACCCAAGGGATGCTTCTCCACATATGTGGATTGCATTTCTAGTAAACCTGTTGGTGTAGATTGGGGTGCCTATCACATGGTGATTTGAATCAAGCATCTACTGACATAGAACTAGCCACAGAACTAGTTTAATGCTTAGCAACAACATTGACAACAATTAGTTGAGCTAACCCTTGGGTTTGTGCCCTACATCATCTATGGTGGTAATACTCATTTAAGAGAGGGTGTCCATATTAACAAGGTGGTACGCTCTCATACTTTTGGCACATGTATGACATACCAGTTTTGAGGAGTTAATTGCCAGCCAAATGGGTGGGTTAAGAGAGTTACATTGTATGCCAGTTTTTGGACAGCATGCAAGGTGTCCTTTATTGTGAGTTATATGCTATATTCAAAGTATACCCATAAAGTGAGAGGTGACAGGGGACGTTGCCTCTGTGTATCCTCAAGTTGACATCTTGATGAGGTGGATTTGAGCGAGTACCTCACATTAATTCTCACAAGGTTCAGACTATGCGAGTACCTCACATTAATTCTCACAAGGTTCAGACTATGTGAAGAATAGAGGCAAGTCGAAACATGGCCTTGAGGCTGAAAGGATGGTCGCTGAACTCTGTTTGGATGATGGGCTGGGGAGCTATACATTTGCTATGGATGATGCATTGTAATAGAAGGGTGTGGATAACCTCTGTTTTAGCCCAGTTAACCCAAAGCAGGCTAGCTCCCCAGGTCTTGGAGCCATAGAGGACAATGTGTTTGATGATTGTTTCCAAGAGGTGTATCTCAGACAAGATATCTCTAGGAAGTGGAGTTGAAATCACTCTCTTGAATCAGGCAAGTGAACCATATGTCTTGTTAAGACTAGGCTAGAAAGCATGCCTCAAAGTGAATCAAGGCCCTAATGACTGAACCCCCATGTATTTGTAGGTCTTGATAATCACAATCTCATTCCCTTGGAAGTAGAAGTGGTAGTTGGTGAGAGCTTGTTGAGACACATTGAAGTTTATAACCTTTGTTATATGAAGGTTAATTGTGAACTGTCAAAGGTCACAGATGTTGGATAAGGTGTCAATCTGCCTTTGTAGAACTAAGGTTAATTGTGAATTGTCAAAGGGGTCCCAGATGCTGGATAAGGCGTCAATGTCTTTGTAGCTCCTTGTGTGAGTAGGCCAAGAGGATTATATTGTGGACAAATAAAAGCAAGGAGATCAAGACGTGGTATAAAAGACAACCATCACCAATATGCATCACAGATCCATAATATATGGTAGTTTATGAACTGTATAGTGAATTTTTAGATATTTTCATCATTGCAAACTTTGTTATAATATGAATCATGCTATTGAGGATGGCTGATTTTTGTTCTGAATATGTATTATGAAATTTGAATGTGATATCTCTTCTCAATTTTAGAAATTTAAATTGTTTAAGACATTGTTTCTGTATGATGAATGCTGATAATTAAAACTTTCAGTTATTCTTGTGATGTGTTGAAAATAACTGTAAAAAGTTTCTCATTGTGAAACCTCAGAATCTCATTTCCCATGCTGAATCCATTTCACATTTCATTTTTTGTTTCTCATTTCTGGTAACATATTTCCAGATTTCTCATGGTTTTTTGTTTTCCTACTTGTTTTATATTGTTGATCTCTGAGCTCTTTGAAGTTACTTAATTGTTGGCTTAGAAACGTGTGATAGAACAAGGCCTTCAGATAATGGAAACTTTTTTAAACTGTTGATATGACTCCAGCTCACTGAAGAACTAGAGGTATATCTTTAACATATTTTTTGGATGAAGCATCAAGGAGAGAACATGTTCACGTTTTGATCATTTCAATTTTTTCTTACTAAACTAAAGCAACCAGAAACAATTGTCTGCTTGTTTTTATTGAACAAAGATTATCATTTCTGTGAATGATACTTATTTTATATATCTTCCTCTAGCCAAAGTTAAAATGTAGTAATGGGAGTAGTACTTGTATGAGTTTGACACTTGGCTTAGGCAGAAAGTAACTTTGTGAACATCTTATGCTTGGTGCCTAGTCGACATTATTTTCTAGAGTTTTTAATTAATGCAGTTTGGGCAGTCTGGTTCTTGTAGGATTGCATATTATTCATTTATTTACTCAAAACTTGTCTTTGATTATAGGGCCTAAGAAAAGTAAGAATTCTCTCAAAAGAGGAGCTCCTAGAAATGAGTCTGATTTTCACAGCACTATAATTATTGGAGAACCACATGCTGATGTTGCTTCGAATGGTGCTACAAGTTCCATTGTTATTAGAGAAGAGACTCTGAACCAAAAGGATAAAAAATTAGAAAGAAAACTAGATTTACAGAATGAGAACAAGTCAGAAGTGATGAAATTGAGATCTGCCCTGAAGACACAAGGAGTAAAACAATTAAACCGAAGTGTTACATGGGCCGATGAAAAGAAATTGGAGCAAAGTGACCATATTGAAGATCCCAAGAAGAGGAATTTAGATAATTCAAACAAGTCATCAATTGTTGCTTTGCCTTCCTTGGAGAGCATGAGCCAGAGTGCAACATTTGGTAATGATGCTGAGAGTTTGGAATCTTTTAGAGCAGAATTCAATGAGGAAAATGTTAAGGCTTCCCGGCTTGAAGCAGCAGAGGCTTTTGCAAAGGCACTAACAGAAGCAGCAAATGCAGTTGCTTCAGGAGAGGTTGATGCCAGTGAAGCAGGTACAACGAGATTTTCTTTTAACTATAATGATGCGATAATTACTTGTTTAGTCTATAGGGTAAACAAATGGTCAACCTACAACGAGATTTTCTTAGCAGCTTTCAAGGTAGAAATTTACACCTGGGCCCAGTTGATATTAACTAACATGATTGCATCACCTAATAACAACTTTCAGGGCAGGAATTTGTATAGTTCCTGGTACAGGTGATCAAGATCCCCAAAAGACCCAAATTGATGTAGAAAAATTGGGTTCAACACAACCTGTATGGACAAGTTTACCTTCTACTGCAGATGAAGAAGCTTACAATGCACAGGAGTGCTGGTATGATGATCCCCCGGATGGCTTCAGCTTGGAGGTGAGTGCTAGATAGTGCCAACTAACAAGCAATATTATGATGGGGTGTTGAATGTGTATTAATTTGTGATGTTGATTATCTGCAGCTTTCTCAATTTGTGATGTTGATATCTGCAACTTTCTCCATTTGCAACTACATGGATGGCTTTAGACCAATGGATTACACGTTCATCAGTGGCTCACCTCTATGGTAGAGATGATAGTGATGCTGATGATTTTTCAACAGTCAATGGAAGAGGGTATCCTCACAAGATTGTTTCTGGAGGTGGCTTGTCAACTGAGATTGAAAGGACTGTAGCAAGTTGCATTTCACGTGCCTTGCCAGGAGTGGTTCAGTCTCTAAGGTTACCAACTCCAATTTCCTCTTTGGAGCAAGCTTTGGTATGACTGTGATTCATGAATAACCTTAAACCATTATCAGATAAAATGAATCATTATTCACAAGATTTCCTTGTTAATCCCCTGTTATGAATATGAAGCTAATCCAGTATTTTGCTTTAACATGTTGGATGCAAAAATTATTTTAAGGATTTTTGTATCATAACATGAAATGTTTCTCTAATGTATGGAGGTATCAAGCATTTTTTTTTTTGAGAATGTATTGCATCAGAAGATAAGATATTGCCAGGATGCACCCAGAAACGGTCTGAAACAGTGATTTAACTTCCACAACTGCTCTGTAAAAACCTTGTAAAAGCTCAGAAATTTTTTGCTACTAACAAAGACCAAATTGTTTCTGATTTTTTTTCCCTGCATAAAAAACCTGTAATTTTTATCAATAAAAATAAAAATTGCACTTTGCAAACACATCTAGTGTGTATGCAACTGAGATCCAATAAAGAGGATCAATAAAAGAGCAAAAAAAGTACTGAGTAGCGGCATGAGGGGTTGTCATACATTATGCCTAAAAAAAAGAAAAATAACAGAGTATGTACAGAGAGTTATTGCTGACTAGTGCATAGTTTTTTTCCCTTTCCGTTTGTGCATTCTTTGTCAACCATCCGAACTTGGTTCAACAAGAACCAAAGCCAAATCTAGTCTCTCATGAGGAACCTCCTTGTCAGAATCTGAACTTTCTGATACATGTGCTCTTTTGGAGCCACCAGATCCATCTAGTGTCATAGAGTCTTCAGGTCCCTTTTCAACCTGAAGCACCAGTTCAATGGTATGTTGAACCATGGTGCCCCCTCCTTGGGCATTGTCCTGCAAGACTGTTCCTCTTGTTCCTTCTGGCCAAGGCTTTCTTTTTTATCTTCTTCTTCATCTTCAGAGTGATCTTGTTCTGAAAACTGCCATCCTTTTGATCTATTTGTTGGTTTTTTCTTGTTCTTGGGATTCTTCTTTGCCTGGGGGCATGATTGTTGTAAATGGCCTGTTTGATAACAAATACGACACCTAAATGCCATATTTTCATAGTCTAAAACTTGTGACCAAAAAAAGTTTTGATGTTTCAAATTTATATGGTCGGGAAGTCCTTTGCTGAGGTCGATCTCCACACATATTCTGGCATATGTGAAGATACCATTTTCTGCTCTTTCCATATCCACTTTTTTTAATTTTCCCAGAGTGTTTCCAATATCTTCAAGAACTTTGTGATGCCAGAATGGGAGTGGAAGATTTGGGAGTCTGACCCAAACCGGCATTGTGGATACCACCATAGAGTTTGCATCAAACTCAGGGAACCAAGGAGTAGTGAAGAGCCCGACTCTTCCCCAAAACCAGGGCCCTGCATTTAAAGCATATTCCATGTCCTTCTTTGTTTCAAACTGAACTATAAAGAATCCTTTTGAACATAGAAAAATCTCAAAGTCAGGAGTCCAAGTTGTAGCAATCCATTGGATGAGTGCTTCTGGTTTGGGCCAAAAGCCATCAAGTCTGCAGATGACAGCTTTCGCTTGAAGGACAGAGAACAGGGATTTTACCTCAGGAAGCTTTATTTCCATTGCAGGAGTATTTTCCCTTTGTTCAACTATATGGTCCCAGGATATTTTGATGCTGAGCTGCAGGGGCTGTAGGTTTCCTTTTAGCTGCCTCTTTAAAGGAAACAGAAGGTCCTTTGGTGGAAGATGAACCAGGAGCTACTCCTCGTAGTCTTGTATTAAGTGTGATGGAAGAGTCTTTTGTGATTTATAATCTCCCAGATTTGAAGAATCTGTTAACACTTTTCTATTGTATTAGAAGCACTTGATAACATGATGGTATGCCACAGCAGGATTCAATTAGAAGTTTGATAAATAATACTGAGAATGAGCTATTCACAAAAATGATCTTGGATTACCTGCTAAGGATTTTTATCAAGATCTGGAAACAGGACACCCAACTAGAACTTGACAGGGGCATGCATAGCACAGATTGTGAAAACACCATTCTAGAGTGTTTAGGAACCCTAGATGCTTCCTGGCTTTTCGTTACTTGCAGGCTGTTTGAATAAATGGGTGGGCTGCTTTTTTTGACGCTAGAGGAACCGGCTTGTGTTGTACATCTGTTAATGCAGGATACTAAGTCGATGGGGGCTATACAGCGGGTGGATAAGTAGGAGATCATATGCTTCAGGATCTATATCTGGAATTGGAACTATAGATTTCGGGATCAACTGCTTCTCGAATCGGATCAGCTTAAACTTCAACTGCTGGATCAACGACACCTGTAAGTACTCAGAAGACACAGATACCCCCGACCTTGCACAGAGAGCGGCCTGGCGAAAGGGCAGAGCAGTGTTGAAGTAGGAGGATACTCCTGTAGGAGGTTGAGGCCTCCATACGCCGAAATAACATTCCAAAGGACTTATATGAAATGAGAGGCAGAGCGAGGAAAATACCAAAGTATCAGTTGGCGGCCGGCTTGAGGAAAGGCAATGGTTTCTCGCTGAGGATGAGCACCCATTAAGACCTGAGAAAATATACCCTCCCGCAGCCATACGATGCAAAAAGTCTTCATTTTCATCCTTAGGGAGGCATCCAATCTCGGTGTAACCCCGATGAACCAGAGAATGTGAAGGTTTGATGCCCTGAACCCCTGTGGAGAAGAAACAGCTAGAGCGTGAACCCTAACCTCCAGGGTGCACGCCATTATATTTGCTGTTGACTCTGCCCAGTTGTACCAAAATGTTTCTGATGCTTAGGTGGCTAAAAAAATGTGTCCAATTGAGGATCTGAGAACAGAGATTGCCCCCATCTCTTATAGGTCACCTCACTGCTGGTGGTGAACATATTTGGTGTAGTTGTAAGTTTTATTCCAGAATTTGTGCTCATTTTATGCGATATTCCTGCAGTGCTTTCGTCATGGAACTGGAGTGATTGGCTACATGATCTGTCACCACTTGTGTAGTTTGTTTCTCCTAGATTTAATTTGTATGTCATGAACCCTGTAGAATACTAGGAATTCCTGTGAATAGCAGCAGGCACGCCATCGATAAATAGGTGAACCCGAGGTAGAAACTTGCCCCTTTTTGTGGAAATGATATATGACTACCTATGAATTGCAGAGATTTGGATCATAGAAGGATAGTATTTGAAAAATAAGAACAAAAACCAACAATTGGTTATATAAACTTCATTATATGTGTGAAAGTTGCGAAGGCTATTAATAGTGGAAAGGGAGTAAAAATTGGATGGAGGAGAAACTGCAAGGTGTGATCATAAATTATAGGCGTTTAGAAGTCTAAAGAGAAGTAAGAACCTATGAATACATGGGTATGCTATCTCATGGATGTTTTTTGTTGATGCAATGTAAGATTGATTTCTATAATTGACAAAAAATGACTGCCCACAATATTATCTCTGTAATATTGACTGGACCATTTACACTGGAAAGGGAAATGCAAAATAGGTAGTTGAGGAATGGCATGTGTGCACCATTAGAAATAGAAATACGGAAACGTCAACGGAAACAGAAATCCACCCTTATCTTAGATATACAATCTCAAATCCTTGTTATAGATTTATAAGCACGTCAATTAATCACTGCATGCCTTTAGGCTGAGAGATTTGCTCTTTTGTTGCATACACAAGATCACTTGTTTATAATACATGTCCTTGTAATGGTGATGCTAGATAGAGTGATTGCATGCCCCTAAGTTTAGAGCTTGTTCTCTTTTTATATATCAAAAAATTCCCAACTATTAGAAGGATGGGGTAAAATATTATATTCTTTGTTGATTGGGGTTTTATAACATATGAACGTAGTGCTAGCCTATGTTGCATCAAGTTTGGTGCGCAAGAGGACAGGAATAACAAACAAATATTCAAATAAATTGTACAACAGTTTTCAAAAAAACTTTCCAAGAAGTATTCAATTGAATATATAAAAAAAACTTACAATATATAATAAACTATAATCGATAATCTATTTGAATTTTGAATAATTCCACATGAAATATAAACCAATAACTATTCATGATTCCATAAAAATTATGATGAAACATAACTTAAAGACAATCAATATTGGTGCATGCTGCATCGTTTGATTTGTGTATTGATTGATATTTAATCAAAAAATGAGCAAGGAGATTGTCCAAAAATGGAAATTGGCAAAATTATGTCCTCACTGCTCATATTTTAGCTGGTGGCTGATACAATGATGCATAAATTCATAAATTAAGATTTGCTCTAAAGCTATCCAAAATCACCTGTGCCTCACTAGGTTTTGCTGCATCATCATCATCATCATCACTGTCCTGTAATACAATGCCATCTTAATAGCATGCCAATTAAGCCAGTTTTTGAATCTGAATTACCCTCCTCATCAATCTTTGGTTATGAAGGCAGAGACTTCCATGCATAAAAATAAGTTTTCCTGCTCTCTTAAAGCCAAAGGTAAGCTTTTTTTCTTTTAATGGACTGGATAATTGTGAGTGAACATGTTCCTTTTTGTAGCTACAGGAATGCCAACCTAAAATTAGAAATGCACAGCAAACTTTCTAATTTTTAGAGCTTTGTTCTCTTACATTCTCCACCATCCAGTGGGATTTACCTACACCATACTGTTATCCTCCCTTGTAGCAGCTGTGTAAGTGGGGTATTGCTATGAGAAATCGTGAAACAGTTGCTGAATTATTTTTGCTTGATCAAATGCCACACATCTTTGATATATCATCAATTAACTCTTGTGTCACCTCAGCATAATCTAGTGGTGCATCTCTGCCTGGTCTCTCTACCTATCACTTGGATAAGTATACAAGCAGCCATATGATAAGGGGTGTCAACTTGTTTCACCTCTTCTCTATCAACTTTCAGGGTTCTTTGAAAAACTCCAGTCGTCTTTCTGTTGGGATGTTGAACTTGGCTTGCCAATAATGTTATTGATAACCTCATATATCTTTCCAAGGCTAGGGGAGTGATGAATCTGAAATTGTACCTTTTCATCGCCAGGGTTGGAGATGGTGAATGAGGCAATGTATTTTCATTCACTTCAGCTATGAATTGTATTACATTCTGGCCCTACTCTGTTATGGATCCCCTCCATCTAGGCCACTTTCAACAATAGCTTTTAGGGTCTCCTCCTATGTGAGATGCTAAAGAGTGAAGGTGGCTTATCCTGTTCTTGTTAGTCTTGAGAACTGCCTTGCATGTGTCTTATAATAGCTAAGGAGGCAGGTGGTTACAATTGAACATGTCTACTTTTCTTGCACCTAAAATAATGTGTGGTCCAAGGAATTTTATCATTGCCTTTAATTGTGTTGACCACTACTTGTCAACGACCCATAGCAGTTCACCCATTTTTTTTCGCAAAAGGGATAGCACCTGATCAATGTGTCCGTGTTGTTCAGCTATCATCATCAACTTTATTTCCAAGATGTTATAATGTAAACCCATTCTGCATGTATATGATGTAAATAATCTCAGCAGATTCGTGTCATGTATGTAATGGCCTAGGTAAACTTACTTTTTTGGTGACGATCTACATTCTGGGAGGTTTTTGTCTAATCGATCCGTTCTCGGATGGTCGGCAGAGATTTCCTTCTGTCATACCCCAAAGCCGGAATGCATTTTGTCACTGGGATCTTAGACGAGTCCTAGTGTTCTAGATCGAGTCTATGTAAAAGTGATTTGGGAATAATCCTAACTATTTGGTTAGGTTATTTTATTACAAATTGTTTTGTTTGCTGGATTATATTTGTGTTGCAGAAATGGGTAGTTTGTGAGAGTCTATTACAAATGGGTTTTCCCCCTTATGATATAAAAAATATGAAAATCATGATGTAAAGTGTCTTGAGGGTTGGAAAAATAATTTATCCCTTCAGGTTAATTAATTAAATTTTTGGCCAAAAATTAATCAAAATCCTAAGTTAGAAATTTAATTAATTCTAGGTCCTAGATAAATTTAAATTCTCCAAGGTCAAAATTCGTCGGTCTTTAAAAAATAAATTTTAAAAGGTCCCGAGACTAAGGTAAATTAATTATTTTGCAAAATTTTAAACCTTTGATCTTTGGGGGTTAAGTCAAAGTCAATTTTTTGGGGAAATTAACTCAATTTTTTATTTTTTATTTTTTATTTTTGAGTTAATTAAAATGTATTTAATTAAAAATTTCAAATTTCCCCAAATATTTAAATATTTCGACGGATGAGATTAAGGAATTTTTAATTTTTATCTACAGTTCAGATTGCTTTGACGAGAATCACTCAAACTAGCTGTTGGAGGATTTATCTTTAAATAGGAAGTCATTTGTCAGTCGATCGATTCGATCTTCTGAGTCGTGTGTTAAGCAAAAGCTCTTGTGTAATCTTTTTCTGCATAATAAATAAAGACTTTGGGGTTAAATTTCGTTGGTGCTACTCTTCATGGGAATACTGTAAGATGTGTTGTTTTCATGCGTAGTTTTTTTTAAGCCATTGATGATAGCTTTTGAAGAGTGATTTGAGTACATGTATCTTGCTCAGTCACTGATGTTTAAATGATAATTTTTTGAATGTAATAACAGGTATCTCTATTTGTTTGAATTTTATTATCATTTTCTTGCTCCATTTTAATGGTTGGATTGAGTTTTGCAGGAAAAATCTTGTTTTTTAGTTCCTCGGGCGTTAGGGGAAGTTTTCAGTTGGATCTTCGGGCGTTAGAAGAAGTTTTCAGCTGGACCAGCGAACTCCTGATTTGTGTTTTCTGAAGAGCCCAGTTAAATTAGCTCGGGGCTTATTATAAGATTTTAGTGGTGATATACGAAGGGTTTTGAGATAAACACCTCCTTTAAAATTTAAAAATTTAATTTTTGTGTGGGAAATTGATATACTTGGCTGTTGAAAGCCTTAGATTATCAGATCTGGGAGCAGAGTTGGACTCATACTCCTCAGATCTGATAGATCTACCGTTCTTGTGCATAGATCTGTAATTTTTTTTTTTGGATTTTCTGACTTGGTTTTCTGGGTTTTTTTTTGTATATCTGGGTTTTGGGTGTTTTTGTTTTCAGGTACAGGTTGCAGATCTGAAAGAGAAGTTTGATTTGACACCAGATCTAGGCCCTGGAGGGTAAGATCTGGCCTCAACATCATTTTTGCAGGGATATTATCCAACTTTTTTTTTTTTTTTTGAAATGGTCGGTTGCTATATATTATATTCTGAAAAAAAACAAGGATTTCGAATCCTCTAGTACATAGATTGCGCAGACTGAGAAGGAGCAAGGGGTTTACAAAAAGTGGCTACCCCCTTGGTCCTTAGATTGCTTTTTTTGCTACTATTAAAGACAACACTAGTATAGATTCTAATAAAGGAGAATAACAAAAAGATATATTTGAAATTCATTCAGTCAATCATGATGTGTTGGATTCCTCCGTTGATTCCTCCGGCTTGTCATCTTTAGCTTCTTGTTTGACGGTGGAGGAGCTGGTGGCAATGGCGTTCTTTTCCATCATGAATTTCAGAATGGAAATTGATTCTTCGGCATGGGCGCAGCGGTTTGTGAGCTGCCTGAATTGCTCTTGGAGGGAAGCAGCCTTATGCATAAAAAGCTGGATTTCTACTTTATACTTTTCAGTGTTAATGCGGTCCTGATCAAAGAGTCTCCTGCTTTGCTCGTCAAGATGCCTATCGTGCTCTTCTAATCTTGCATCCAATAGACTTTGCTTTTCATCTAACATTGACTGCTGAGTCCTTATTTCTTCTAACTCAGCTTGCAGATCAGCACAGTGAAAACAATCCTCACTGCGCGCCATTGAAGGGAGAATGATGCGGCTGAGGAGGTAGGTGAAAACAGAGGTCAAGTGGGCGGGAGAGTTAAGAGCGTTATTGTATGCTCTGACTTGATGATAAGTTCTGGAGACGCTGTCGGGAGAAACAGAGTATCCCGCATTCAGAGCAACAGATACAGATGGGAGATTGGGCGGGGGCTTATTGCACGAACCTGAGGGGAAATGGACCAGAGGTCTGATGGGAGAGAGGCAGATGGGGCAGAAGGGAATATTAGAGGTGAGGGCGGAGAAAAGGAGAATGGAGGGAGCTGGAGAGAGCTCGCTGTAGAGACGGACGGTGGGAGAGGAATAGAGACAGAGAAAGAATGAGAAGGGAAGAACTGTGAACGCCGGACAGAGACGATGAGAGGTGGACGCAGAATGAAAAGATGGAGGAGCAGCTAGACGAGACGCCCTGCAGAGACAAACTTGAGCGTTCCTGTAGATCACCGCAACAGTATTTAGAATGAAACTAGACAGAATAAAGTGAGGCGATACCAGAGGATTGTTCCTTCTGAGACTCTGAGTAAAAACGTCTGCTTCAAACAGATGTTGCTGCACAGTCTCTTGATCGCGATAGGCAACGCTTTGTTTGCTGATGCTCGCATTTATAGATTGGATCAAACAATGGGTAGAATGCCAAACTGGAGTCGGAATCACGGGAATGGTGAGGTTCTGCCCCAAATCTTTCAGACAATCTCCGTTTACTGTATTTTCAAGCCTTGTGCCGGCGCTGAATTGAGTTGTTTTTCCTTGTTGACAGGTGATTACCTCTATCGAGGTTCGGATTTGACTGGTTGTGCATAATACACTTTCTGCAGTTTGTCTTGCGACTGTGGAGACCATGCCCTTCGCACACTTGATGAACAAGCGAAACTGGGCAGTACCAGGATTTTTCTGAGTCATGGCAGGGGTTGAAAAGTTTCTCTATTGTTGTGCCTTAACACACCTTCCTGCTTTCCCACTGCATTATTCGCGCACTTGTCTGCTTTCGTATTTAGCGTGCGAAGAATGTGATAGAATTTGATGTTTTCAAAATGATTGAGGAGGAGTTTGATGCGCTCAATGTGTTGCTGGAGGTTACTGTTGGGAGATCGCTGTTTGTAGTTCATGAGGCGAATAATTATTGTAGAGTCCCCAAAAACTAATGCCTTTCTGATACCCATATTTTTTAATTGTATTAGACCTTGATAAAGGGCTAATGCCTCTGCATTGTTGTTTGTTTTTCTTCCCAAGCTCCATTCATAACTGCAAATTTCATCCCCTGACTCATTTAATATAACTCCTCTCGCTCCTGCTGGTCCTGGGTTGGACTTTGATGCGCCATCGAAGTATAGAGTTGGACAGTTACTGCTCTGAATCCACATCTTGTAATCCTGAATTGGGAGTCTGATTTCCCACTCCCTGGTTTGTGCTTGCTGCTGTCTATCAGTTCTCTGAGTATCCTGATGTTGACCTGGTCGGTCTAGTATGTGCCTGATAACTGATCTTTCTTCCACTGAGTAATCTGCTGCTTGGATTTTTCCTTTATACTTTGCTGCTATTGTCTCTTGCGCCAAGGTGTGGGCTTTATTGCATGTCGTTCGAACATTGCTCTCTTTGTTTTGGAAGATCTTTTTGTTTCTTGTGAGCCAAATTTTCCAGAGTAGGTTATGAGGAATGATAGCCCAAATTCTTTTAACAATCTTACTCCTCTTGTCTTTCCATGGGCAGTTCTTTCTCCATTCATGTATTGTCTCTGAAATGTTCTGTTGGGGTTGCCATTTTATATTGCCCAAGTTGGACAAATTGATCCAGCATCTCTTGGCGAAGGGGCAGTCAAGGAACAAATGTTGAATTGTTTCCTCTGCTGAGCAGCAGTTGGGGCATCTTGAGGGACCGTTGATCCCTCTCTTTCTTAAGTTTTCAGATGTGAGGACTTTGCCTTTTAGCAACAGCCAGGTGAAGAATTTGATTTTGGGGATGGCCTCAGATTTCCAGATTATCCTCCATTGGTTCCAAATGGGAATCTGATAAGTGCTATTACAGATATAGTGATAACCAGACTTGATGGTATAGCTTGAACCCGTGGGATCCCATCGAAATCCGTCTGCTGCTCCTTTTTTTATGGGGGCTCTGTTCTGAAGATTTTTTTGGAGGGCTTTGAGGCTTGCTTCTAGAGCTGATGGAGTGGCTGGAAATTCCCAATTAGTCCAGGCTCCTGTATCTACATCCCATTTCGATATTTGGTCTAGCCTCTGGATGCCTTTACTATTGAGATGGAGTATAAAAGGGATGGCTTCTTCTATTGTATTTAGAGGTTGAAGACCCATTATCTTGTCAGTAGCATAGTTGATGCTGTCCCCTCCTCCAGGGATCTTTGAGGTGTTTTGGTTGAGGAAGGGGATTGCTTTCTTGCAGAGATGCCAAATTTTGGTGGAATCTCTGTTGGGAATGTCTATTTCAAGAAGTCTTTGCCTTTTGCCGTTGAGGTATTTGCTTTCTATGACCTGTTTCCACCAGGCTTTTGGCTCATTGATTAACCTCCAGGCCATTTTGATCCCAAATGCCAAATTTAGGATTTTGGGGGCTCTAATTCCCAGACCACCTCTGTCCTGAGATTGGATTACACTTTTCCAACTGACCAAATCAAATCTATTTTTTTCTTTTTTCCCTCCTTGCCATAAGAAATTTCGGAGGGCGATTTCCAGCTTATGATGAAATGTAGCAGGAGCTTGATAAAGAGTAAATCGGTATAGAGGTAAAGAGGATATACCTGATTTGAGTAGAATTATTCTGCCTGCTGGATTGAGCCATTGAGTTCCCCATTGCTGGATCTTCCTCTTGACTTTGTCTATTATTTCATTCCAAGTAGCAGCTTTTAATGGTCCCAGGGTGACCGGCATCCCAAGGTAGGTGAAGTGGTCCCAGTTTGCTTTGTAGGCAACTCCAAAGATGTTGGCGATGCTGTGAGCAGTTTGGTTGGAAATATTCCAGCCATAGATGCAACTTTTTTGAAAGTTGACCTCTCCCCCTGAGTACTCCATAAATTGATCGAGGAGAATCTTGAAGCGCCTTGCAATGGTAGTGGATGCTCCTCCAATTAGCAGAGTGTCATCAGCAAATTGGGAGTGGTTGATGTTCTTGACTCCGTTCCCGAATTTGATGCCGGAGATGAGGCCAACTCTTCTGTTGTGATCTAGAGCACTGCTAAAGGATTCAGCCATAAGAATAAAGAGATAAGGGGAGAGAGGGCAGCCTTGCCTTAACCCTCGGGAGGATTGGAAAGCATCACAAGGGCGCCCATTAATCAGAGGCGAAATCCAAGGGCCTGAAATGCAAGCGGCAATGGTACTAATAAAGGTAGAATTGAATCCCATTTTCCTCAAGACAGCGAACAAGAAGGAGTGTCTTACCCGGTCAAATGCATTGGCTAAGTCGAGCTTGAGGACAAAACCTTTCTCTTGCCTAGAAGTGCTGGAATGAATGGCTTCTTGGACCAAGGTAATTGTGTCATGAATTTGCCTATTAGATATGAAGCCCCCTTGATTTTCAGAGATAAGGGATGGAAGGAGGGGTTGGAGTCTAGAAGCTATGATTTTCGTGAAAATCTTATAAGAGGAGTTACACAATGAAATTGGTCGAAACCTGGAGAAGGAAGTGGGACGATTTTCCTTGGGAATGAGGGCGAGGAAGGTTGAATTTGTGAAACCCCCCATTTTCCCTTTTCTTTGAATTCCCCTCAACATCTTTGCAAGGTCTTTTCTTATTAGATGCCAATGATCCTTGTAAAAATTGATTGGGAAACCATCTGGGCCTGGAGACTTGTCCGGTTGCAGGGTCCAGATCATAGTTGCAGGAATCGCCCCCCCCCGGATCCTAAGCTGGAATCGCGTCCCGTACGGAAGCGTTCCGGAACCTCCAGGCGAAGCGCGATTCCGGTTTTCATGAAGCGCGATTCCTAAATTTTAAAATGATTCCTGGAATATGGGTTGCGTTGCCCCGGATCCGCGCTTCGGAGGGCGCTTCGGGCCTCCGGAAGCGCCACGCTTCGGGCCCGGAAGCGCACGCTTCGAACTGGCAGGCTCTTTGTCAAGGATTCTAATTAATATGGGATGCAGGCCACTATAACATTGCTCGAATTATGGCAATGCTCGACACAGGAAACGATGGTCAATGGTGTGGATAGGTAATGCAAATCATCTTGCAAATTTGACATTATTGTCATCAAAACGTATGTATGTATTGAAACCTGAAACTCGTCAATGGAAAACTCCGTGAAGCTGCTGCTATATGTGTCTTCTTCAACCTTCGTGAGAATGTGTGGTCGGTCGTCGAAATGGACTGGGCACTGGAATATCCTTTGACTTCTTCTACAAGTCCTGAATAGGTAGTTTGGATCATAGTAGTGAAGTTCCAATTCGAATTTTGGTACGAAAATTCTTTAAAAACCAGTAAGGAAAGTTCTGGAGTATACATCTTATAAATACTTAATTTGTTTTTAGGAAATGGAAAAGAAAACTTATGAATAGTGTTTAAAATGTTTTAGATATTTTTAATTTAAAATAATCTAAAATACTGAAAAAAATATATATTAGAAGGGACAAATATATATAATATAAAAATTATTATTTACAATAACAAAATCTCAAAAATTAAATGTAAATATAAAAAATATGTTTGAAATAATCTCCCAGGTTCAAAAATTTATCTAGTAAATATTAAATAAATTTATAAAAAACTAAAACTATTTATAAAATTTAATATCATTTATTTATATGATAACAAATAATTTTTTAAAATTGTGATCAATTAAAAATAGATTTCTATTTTCTATAATCTGTTTCTATTAAAAATAGATTTCTATTAACTGAGAGGGCGCTTCGGGCCTCCGGAAGCGCCACGCTTCGGGCCCGGAAGAGACTTGTAGACTTGTGAATTTGAATTTTGAACCTTTTTGGCTTGGCAGTGACCAAGTGACATATTTTGTAAACATTATTATTTGAATTTTGGACGTGACAAACGTTGACAGTTGCTCACTTGCTAGATAAATCATAATATGCTCTATGTTTTATGTTTTATATTATGCTTAAATGTTTTATGTTTTATAATATGCTTAAAAATTTGATGTATGTTTGTAATAGCTAGAATATAGATGATTGTTGTACATACTAGTAACTACAATGGAATCATGGATGCCATATCTATCTTGATTTATGCAAAAATATGCATGTTTTCATGTCTTCTACAATTAATTTGGTATTTGGGATGTTTGTTTTGAGTATAAATGCAAAAAAATAAAAAAATATATATATATATAGTAGACGCTTCCGCGGACGCTTCGCTTCCTAGATTTTTGGAAAATGATGCTTCCGCGCTCCCGCTTCCGCTTCCGCTTCGCTCCCGCTTCGTGCAACATTGGTCCAGATAGCTTTTCTGATTTCCTCCTCCGTTATTTCTCGGTTTAGACTGTCATTCGCCTCTTGAGAAATGCCTTTCGGAAGATGCTGTAACAGCGCAGCATAGTCGGTTTCTTCTTGATTTTCCGTGAGGAGGCTTTTGTAGTGAAGGGAGGCAGCTCTTTTGATGGATTCTTGGTCGTTATGTTGGTTGCCTTGACTGTCCGTAATAGCATTTACATTGTTTCTTACCTTTCTGACTGTGGCTTGCTTGTGGAAGTAAGCCGTGTTTTTGTCTCCTTCTTTCAGCCATAGTTGTCTTGATTTAATTCTCCACTTGATTTCTTCCGCTCTCTTGATGTGCATTAGCTGCCCTTGTGTTTCCCATTCCTTGCTTTTTAGCTGGTGGGTGAACCCTTGATCTTCAATTTGTTTTTGGATTTCCTCCAAGTCCTGCTGTATTTTTTTTTTAATCTTTTCTGGCTCTTGATAGCTGACTTTTGCCCAGTCTTTGAGGGCTTTTCTTGTGCTTCTGATTTTTGTTTCCCATATATGGCTAGGGGAGCCTTCTACATGATGTTTCCAGGTTGCTTCTATGATAGCTTCAGCCTCAGCATTGTCTCGCCACAGAGGATTATACCTGAACGGGATTGGTCCTAGCTGAGAATGGGAGTCCAACGTTAAGAGGATGGGGAAGTGGTCTGAAGCCGTAGCACTGAGAATTTTTGTGTGACCAGCAGCAAAGGAGGAAAGGAGGGAGACATTAACCAGAATTCTATCCAATCGTTCCATGATATTGCCTGGTCCCAACCTTATATTATTCCAGGTGTATTTTCGATTTTTTGGAATAATATCCATCAATTCATGTTCGGACATTATCCCTTCCATCTGACTTCTGAAGGGGTCGAAGGTGAAATTGCCCCCTCTTTTCTCATTCGCGTGGAGGACTAAGTTGAAGTCTCCAGCTAGTATGACATTTGGGTTCTGCTCGTTATCTATATCTTCTTTCAGATCCTTCCAACACAGTTCCTTTTCTCGATAATGATTGGGGATGTAGACATTGTAAATGATGAGGTCACAGCTCTCTTCTTTGTTACTTAGATTGGTCCTTAACCAGTTTTGATTGAGGAAGGATGACTTGCAATCCCAGTGTTGATTATTCCACATGGTTGTGATTCCTCCAGATGCTCCTCTGGAGTTGCTACTGGCCCCTGAGAAGTTTTTTTGGGCATCTACAATTTTCTGCATTTCGCTTTGACTTTGTTTGGTTTCTTGTATCAGAATAATTTCAGGTCTTTCTATTTGTAGAAGATCTCGTAAGGCAGCTGATTTGGAGGGGTGCCCCATGCCCCTACTGTTCCAAGATAAGAGCTTCATCATGGGGCATTCGAGCGAGGAGGTGCTCGCCTCTCATGGTCTTTTCCTGCTGTTTCTTTTTCTTGGGATCCTGTCATGAAGGAGTCCATAGGGGTTTGGATCCCAAGGGCAATATCCTTTTGCGTGCTTTCTTCCCGATGCTGTTTGGCTGACTTTCTTCCTGGTCCAAGCTTCTTGTGGAGGTCACTTGAAGCGCCCATATCTTTTGAAGAACTTCTAGTGGTTCTGGGAGGGGGAGGGTCAGAGGAAGGCTGAGAGAGAATCGAGGTAATCAAGGGTGGATCAGACAATTCAAAGGAGGGCTGGTCAGATTGAGGATCATCAGAAGATAAAATAAGGAAAGGGTTGGAGGATGAGGGGAAGGAGGGTTCTTGGGAAGGGCCCGAGGGTTTGGGAGGGGGAGAATTGGGGCGGAGGGAGGAAGAGCCCGGATGTTCAGAGGATGGTTCTGATTTGGACGGAGGTGCTGCTTTCTTTTTTTTCACAGTTTCCCATTGTCCTCCTTGGTCTTCAGTTTCCAAATTGGTTACTTTAGTGCATCTATTAGCAAAATGACCGTATTCATGACATACCTTGCATTTAAAGGGTATTTGCTCGTAGTCTAACTGCTGAATGTGGCTCCATTCATCCACCTTCAGCTTGATGGCTTCCGGCAGTCCTTTTCCGAGGTCCACTTCTACACAGATCCTTGCACAGGCTTGCATGTTGTCTTTGGGCTCGCTTCTGTCAATGTATTTGCCTACTGCGTTCCCGATTGCTTTGACCGATTCATCTCCCCAACAATGCAAGGGCAGATGGGGAAGACGGACCCATACCGGAACCGCATTAGGGATGTCTAGCTCAGGATCGAAATCAGGGGTCCACTTGTTTAGATATAGCCCTCGAGAGTCCATAAAATAGGGCCCATTCCTGAATATCAGGTCCTTATCTGCCTTGGTTTCAAAATGAAAGGTATAGTAACCTTTGCCACAGAAGCGAATTGAAATCTTTCCTTGTATTTTATCGGACCAGTTCCTTTCCACCCATCGTTGGACTGTTCTTGGTGAAGGCCATAAGCCTGTAAACTGTCCTATGAGACCTTTTTCTGCTAGTGATAGAGCTGCCATTCGAGGAAGAGATGGAGGCAGCTGAACTTCTTGGAGAATATCCAGCTTCTTAACAAATTTTGAAGTTGTTGGTTTCGGTCGGGCAGGGGGCAGAGACTTTACCAGATCAGAAAAAGCTTTCTCCGCATCCCCAAGGGAAGGATCTGTTTGGGCCATGGCTGAAGCCAGGGCCCGGATAGCAGGCCTCGCGGCCCAGGCCGAGGCAGCGGCGCTGCAGCTGCACGCAGTAGTCCTAGGTCTTCACGCTCCGGCTCCGCTCCGCTCTCCCTTCCAAAAAATAAAATAATTGCATTTCTTGATATTATCCAACTTTTTTGCTGTCCAAGGGTTTTAAAATTTTAATCTAGAATTTACAAGGGTTTCACTGCCAAATCTGAAGCATAAAAATGTATTGATGTAATATTCGTTTTTTTTTTTTTTGGTTTATTTTGGGTTTATTAAAACTACCATTGGCTGCGTGGAACTGCTGTCTGTTTTTTCTACTTCTTGTAAAAAATTTCAATTTTTTTTGAGAGAATCCTTCTGCAGCTCCTTGTCTTTGCTGCATTCTCTCCATTATTGCTTGGGATTTTCTAGTTCTCTCCTCCATTTGAAAAACATAAAAATTTCTAAAATTAAAAAATTTAAAAAATTAAGAAGTCTAAAAAAAATTGGTGACTTTAGAATTGAGAATGAAATAAATTAAAGGAGGATTTGCGCTTTCAATTAATTTTTTTTAATGTGGCCTATGGCCCATTAATAAAAATTTAATTTATTTACCCGTTGATTTGTTTTACTTATTAATTTATCACATTGAAGCAATTGCCTATGGAATAATTAAAATTCTAATTTAAAGTTCCTTGTCTTTGCTGTTAAGTGAAAAATCTTAATTTTTGTGATTTCTCTATTGTCAAGGTGCAATAAATTTTTTAAAAAATTATATTGACTGTTAGAGAAAGATAAATTTTGCTAGATTATCCTGCATGCTAAAGTTTTGAGCATTTTACATTTAATTGTTCATGATAGTCGCTTTGCTATATTTATAAATTTGCTTTGGATAACTTGTTTTTATTTAGTCTATGGTTAATTCAATATAAAGACACTAGTCTATAATCAATTTTATCTTGCAATTGTGTCTATTTTTAATTTATCCATCTCAATTGACCATGACTTGTTCTAAATTCATCAAGTTATTCATCCTTAAAATCTCCTAGAACTTGTGTTCCATAGACTATCTTCATCCATTGACCTTAGGGACTACCCCCCTTGACTTGTCTAGGAGAGAATCTAAATAGAGTGAGTAAGGATTAGAGTGACAACTCTTACTCCGAGCATTATCGCGGTGCCTAGACACTTTGTGCGATAACATTTTTTGGCGCCGTTGCCGGGGACAGACTTTTCTGTCCTTGGTCCTCTCAATCTCTTCTCATGATTTGATCTTTTCATCTTCATCTCATTTTCATTATATCATCTTTTGTGTCTAAGTTAGATTCTGTCCGAGTGGCGACTCCACTTCCATCATCTTCTATAGGGGTGTGTACTAGGAGGAACCCAAGTAGCTTGGCTAATCCTGCTCCAGATCCTGAAAGGGCCCTCAGAGCTAGATTACACAAGCTCTCTCCTTGTACACTCCTTGACAATCTCGGCCAGGAAGCTCTCAGTGACATCCATTCGCTTTTCTTGAATCCTCCCGTTCCAAACATCATGAATATCTATGGGCCTCTTAACTTTGCTAACATCCAAGGTTATCCCCATAGCCTTCCTAATAATGGTCTAGACAAGTTACCCGCTTTCCAAGGAAATAATGCAATCACTGTTAAAAATCATTTATATGCTTTTCAAACTTGGTGGGCTAAATTTGCTTAGGCTCAAAATTATGAGGATGTGCAAATAAAATGCTTTGTCTTGACCCTTGAGTAGGATGCTATGGACTGGTTTAGGGATAGGCCTGATCATAGCATTGATTCATATTATTCCCTCCCTAATGCTTTTAGAGAGAAATTTGGTGATAAGAAAGAAGATCGATTTCTAGCAAAAGCCATTAGCGTCATTAAAAAGAAAGAAAATGAGACATGTGAAGAATTTAATAGAAGGTTTAATGGTATGCTTAAAGAAATATCTACTGATTACAAACCAACTGAGAAAATGCTTCTAGAATACTATCTTGATGCTTTCAATTCTGACACTTTTTATGAACTAAGAAGGTCCAAGCATGGCGACTACAAGACTTGTCAAATCACAACTGAAGCGCTGGAAAAAGACAAGAAGGCTTCTGGCAAATATGAAATTCCTGGGTTTCATAGATCAACTGTTAAATTAAAAGAGTCTAAAGGAAAAGAAAATGAATCTGAAGAAGAACCTATGCAAAAATTGCTTAAGAAGTTAGAAAATATGGAGTTAAATCAAGCTAGGATGATTGCTGATCATGCTAACGAGATAACTACATTACAGTGTAGGTTGATTCAAATGGAACGAGCTCAAATGCATCAACCTAGGGGTCAGAATAATAATAATAATAATCGAAATAATTGGTAGAAGAAAGGTCAGTCTAGTGAGTAGAGGCGGCCTCCTCACCCTCTTGAAACGAATAATCTTTTGGAGGAGACTCGGCCTTATTGTAGAGCATGTGATGAGCTTCATTAAGAAGCCACTTGTCCTATTATCAAGAGGATCCTGCATCATGAGATGCTTGGGACAAGCAACCAGATAAATGTGGTTGGTAAAGAATATCATTTGTCGCAGGAAAATTGGGAAGAGGTCAAAGGAAATAGTCAATCCGTTAGACCTTTTACATCTTCATATAGTATCAATAGTTTTAGTCATGAAACCAATGTCTTAGTTAAGCTCTTTGGTGAGAAACCTCCAATTGAGCGAGTCCTTGAAATGGCCAAGGACAAGGGGTTAACTTATCAAAGGAGAAATCAAAATGATAATCCAGTTAATTCTCAAAGTCTTAATTTTGGATCAGCTTCGGGAATGAATATTGATTTAGGAGGTTGGTTTAATAACTCTAAAGTTTTGGTCCCTGTCACTGAAATAGTAAATATTGTTGATTTGGGGTAGCATCGGATGTGCTCTAGCCACGAAATTTGGTGGAGAGGCTAAGGCACATGAGATCTCCAGTACCCAGAAAGGGTTTGGACAGATTCTAAATAGTTTGGGAGATATTAAAATAATTGATATTTTTGATGGAGTACCTAAGTTTAAACTTAGGGAAATTAAAATATTAATGTGAATTAATATAAAACTATGTTAAAATGGTCCAAAAGTCATGGATCAAGCCAGATCTAATCTTAGCCGTTGATTAGGGACTTAATTTCGGTCGTTGATTTGTCAACGAGAAAAGTATAAGAGGAGGCTTGAGGGTCACTTGGAGAACACACCAAGAGATCAAGATTTCGACTTTCTGGGGCTGGGTTTGTTGAGAAAGTTGAGAGAGTAATCTGGAGTTGTAGCTGAGGGGTAGTGAATACAAAAGCAGAGAGGCAAAGATAGTGCCAGGAGGATCAGCGTAGCAATCGGAAAGCTAACGTAGAGGGCAGAAGCCGGAATTGTCGGGAACAGCCTGAACTGCTGGGAACTTCAGTTGGACGAGCCAATTCCCGATCTATGTTTTCTGAAGAGCCCAGATAAATTAGCTGTGGGCTTATCATAAGATTTTAGTGGTGATATACGAAGGGTTTTGAGTTAAGCACCTCCTTTAAAATTTAAAAATTTAATTTTTGTGTGGGAAATTGATAGATCTGGCTGTTGAGAGGCTTAGATTATCAGATCTGGGAGCATAGTTGGGCTCATACTTCTCAGATCTGATAGATCTACCATTCTTAGGCATAGATCTATAATTTTTTTTTTTTTTTTTTGGTTTTTTGACTTGGGTTTCTGGGGTTTTATTCTTTTTTTTTTTTGTATATATGGGTTCTGAGTGTTTCTGTTTTTAGGTACAGGTTGTAGATCTGAAGGAGAAGTTTGATTTGATGCCAGATCTAGGCCTTGGAGGGTAAGATTTGACATCAAAATCAATTTTTTGCAGGGATATTATCCAACTTTTTTGCTGTCCAAGGTTTTTAAAATTTTAATCTGGAAATTTTACAAGGGTTTCACTGCCAAATCTGAAGCATAAAAATGTATTGATGTAATATTCGTTTTTTTTTGGTTTATTTTGGGTTTATTAAAACTACCATTGGCTGCGTGGAACTGCTGTCTGTTTTTTCTTCTTCTTGTAAAAAATTTCAAATTTTTTTTGAGAGAATCCTTTTGCAGCTCCTTGTCTTTGCTGCATTCTCTCCATTATTGCTTGGGATTCTCTAGTTCTCTCCTCCATTGCTGCGTCAACTTAAACGCTGCCACCTTCTACCTTCTTCCCTGCTCTTCCTCTCTCAAATCCCTCAAATGTTGCCTGCCTGCAACCCTCTTCTCCATTTGCCACTACATTAAATCCTCGCTGCTCACAAACCTGCGTAATTCCCTCTCCTCCATTGAGCTGCAAAAGCTGCTGCATCCATTCCTTGCCCACATCTCCATTTGCCCCTCCTTCCAAACCCTGACCTGCAACAAATGACCCCCACGTCTATTCCTCATCCCAACGTCCACGGTGTGTCAGTTCTTCTTGCGCCGTCGAGTAGACCTTGTAGTCTCCCTCCTCGTGCTCCTTGCTGCTGTCATCGTACTTCCCAACTTTGCTGTTGAGTTTCCTCCTTTACCGCTGCTCCATTCCTGCAATAAACCGTCGACTTGAAGTTTTCTTCCACAAACCCGCGTCATCTATTCTCTAGCTCGAGCTTGAAGCTCTTTCTGTCGTCGCTGCCCTCTCCACACCTACATACTCAAACATTTCAAAAGCACTTCGATTTCTTTTTATTTTTTGGTTTACCTTAGCTTTTAGGGTTTTAGTTAGTCTTTCTTTTAAAAAAAATAAAATCTGATTTCATTCTAATCTTGGTTGGGTTAAATTCATTCTAATTTAAAATTTGATTTTTTTTTGTTTTTGTTTTGGGTGGTTGTTTTTCAATTCTTTTATTTTATTTTTGATTTGATTTTATTTTAGTTTTTACATTTTATCATTTTTTGATTTCAACTTATGATTTTGATTTTTTTTTCCATTTAAAAAATATTTAGAAAAACATAAAAATTTCTAAAATTTAAAAATTTAAAAAATTTGGTGACTTTAGAATTGAGAATGAAATAAATTAAAGGAGGATTTGCGCTTTCAATTAAAACTTTTTAATGTGGCCTATGGGCCATTAATAAAAATTTATTTTATTTAGCATTTGATTTGTTTTACTTCTTCATTTATCACATTGAAGCAATTGCCTAAGGAATAATTAAAATTCCAATTTAAAGTTCCTTGGTGTCTTTGCTGTTAAGTGCAAAATCTTAATTTTTGTGATCTCTCTATTGTTAAGGTGCAATAAATGTTTAAAAAAATTATATTGACTGTTGGAGAAAGATAAATTTTGCTAGATTATCTTGCATGCTAAAGTTTTGAGCATTTTACATTTAATTGTTCATGATCATCGCTTTGCCACATTTATAAATTTGCTCTGGATAACTTGTTTTTATTTAGTCTATGGTTAATTCAATATAAAGGCACTGGTCTATAATCAATTTTATCTTGCAGTTGAGTCTTATTTTAATCTATCCATTTCAATTGACCATGACTTGTTCTAAATTCATCGAGTTGTTCATCCTTAAAATCTCCTAGAGTCTGTGTTCCACAGACTATCTTCATCCATTCACCTTAGGGACTACCCCCCTTGACTTGTTTAGGAGAGAGTCTAAATAGAGTGAGTAAGGATTAGAGTGACAACCCTTACTCTGAGCGTTGTTGCGGTGCCTAGACACTTGTGCGACAACAAAGTGCATTATTTAGTGCATACAAAACAACAAGGAGTCCATAATGTTTACCTATACTTGCATTGAATTTTCAATTCTACGGATCCACAAGTTGATGCTGCATTTGTGATAACCTATGACTACATTAGGAGCAACCTCTTTGATTGCATCCTTTCAGATTGGAATGGTTATTCTTTTACCTTTTTAGTATAATTGTTTACACTTAAGTAGCGCTCTTTTGAAGAGCAGACAATAATGTGTAGCAAGGGTCTTTGCTTAATATTTGTCCAATCATCCTTGATAATTGAGAACTTACCTTATCCTAACCAAGGTTATTTAAAGTGTTCCATCAACCATTGCCTCTTTGAGACCCTCCTGTCTAACAATGCTGTTCTTACTTTATTGTAACCATGTGCTATATGGCCATTACACAACAGCTATGATTTTTCTCACAAGTTTATTGTAGAAAGGAGAACAAGTAGCATTAAATGTGATCCATTTGGATAGCATAAATTTAACAACTGTTTCATCTGTTTTCTCCCTACATTGCACAATATACACGCTTCCATTAAATTTTGATTTCTTGAGGACTTTTTCTCCAAAGTACGAGACTGCAATACATTCTCAAGAGTATGAAAAAAGTGATACAAGTACATTGTTAGTTTCATTCAGCTGGGAGAACTGTCCAGGTCCAGGTTTCTTAAACATGGTATTCTTAGCAGAAAATGCAGAATCTCAGTAAGTGACATGAAGCCTAGCCATTTTAGCTTTTTTTTGTATGTGTACAGGTGCACACCCCAGCTTCATTAGCAACTATACCAAAAGATAATGCCATACTGAAGTGTCAGCCACCCTTGAAAGGATAGTTACAATTATTGCATATCCATTTATGAGAACCATCATTATTATTATTATTATTTTTTGTTTTTTTATGATAATTCTCATAAATTGCATTAAGGGTTGTTTATTAGGATTGAAAGGATTTGGTGTTTCAACTTTCCTATGGTGGCTTCTTTTCAGTTTGGGAAATTTGCCTGCCTTCCTCTATTTTTGAGATTCTTTCCCAAAAGTGTTATTGTAGGGAAGAATGCGGGAAATTTTTTACGCCTGCTGCCCAAAATGAAAATAACTAAACAATGCTAAAATAAGTAAGAAAACTTCATTGTAGATAAAATAAGATAAGTTTATTAATATCAAAGGAATGACCATAAAAGTAGGTGAATGAGACTCAAGAATACAGAAAAGTAATAGAAAAAAGCATGAAGTGTCTAGCTAATGGGAGTAAAATAAGTGCATATACAGAACCACAAGGAAAGAGAGAAAATGGCAAGTTGTGTTGGGACTAGAGACTGAGGTTGAACAAGGGGGTGAAAATGAACGGAGGAGAGAATAAGGCTCCTCCACTTAATAATCAATCACTGGGAAAGCGTTGATGCTGTCATTGATAACATTGTTTGGAGAATACTTGGAGTTGAGGGGGTATGGTTGTATTATCTAGGGAGGAGCCTTGTATCGAAGATGTCCTTTACTCCTAACATCCAAGGCTAAGGGAAACAATCTTTGAATGGATGATTGGTTGCTCAACTTGACCTAAAGAATGGTACTTTAAGCTGAACAAATCCAGCTTTGGGACCTCTTGGAGCTGGTCTATCTGTCGGTTTGGTGATAACTACCTAGGGGTTAAGAACAAGAGCTCCTCAATAGTCTTGCGATAGGTAACTTGTTGTGGGGTGTGGGGGCTTGGGTGAAAAGAGACTCAAGATCTCATTGATCTAGTATTAAAGTGGTGTGGGTCTCTCATTGTTGTTTTCAGCTTGGAGTGTTCATAACAATAGGGAAGAAAGAGATGATCTTCATGATGGGCTTAGATTGGGAAGGTACATGCATCTATAGTTTGGATAATGAAAGAATATGGTAGCTTCTTGATTTTTAGTATGGGCTTTAAAACCTTCGTTTGATCTCGTAGTAACTGAGATATCATAGAATGAGTTGCTCCTTGTATTGGTCTTTTATAAGTGACACAATTCACTAGTCCCATTAGGGTGCAAGATGTGGTGGTTTATCTCGACTTGGAGTCGATGGTAGCAAACCCTGAATTAATGAACGAAATTTCAAGTTCTTCTCTCTACTATTTAAAAAGGATTGGAATATAAGGCCATCTTGGGGCCAATACTCTTAGGGGGGTGATCCAAGTGACTTGGATGTACTACTTATAGATATAGCCTCTCAAATCACTTGGTTCAATGCTCTTTTAGATGATATAAGGTGACATAGACTCTTTAAATAGTACTTGAAAAGGGGGAATTGATTGGGAGAAATGGTCGTTGATTGAAGGAAATGAAAAGCCTTAAAAAACCGACAATGCAGTCATCCAGTAAGGCATATAGAGCCAATAGTCTATAAGACGAGCGGAGAGCAAGGTAGGTTTATTGATACATGCCAAGAGTAATCTCTAAGAGTCTAAACTCTATGAAGGAAAGAGACAAGCATCTTTAGAGAACCAACAACATATATCCATCAATTGGATGAAAGTCACAAAGTGGGCCCTGATACAATATGAGGTGTAACAATAGGCTCCAACATGGGGACATGCACTCTTCTTGGGAGTGCATAAGAATCGAATAAATCTCTAGTTGAACTTGTCAAGGAGAAAGAGGAGGTAAGACCATTTGGTGGGATGGATACATATCAACATTCAGAAACACCACATACTTCCTCTTTGTCTGTCTCTTTCTCTTTTAATTGAACACGAAGTGTTCAGAATTTGGCTACAATAATGCCAAAAGATACATGAAAGTGAATTAATGTTCACATGTGTTGAGCTTATTCATCTTATATTAGTCTAACCTAGAGCCTAAGTAAAATCAAATAACTAATGCAACCATCCAAAGATCTCCTCAATGCGATGGATCCTACTTTTGTGTTTGGTAATGATTCAAAACAAGGGAATCAAAAGTTGCATGAATATATGCAAGAATTTTCTTTACAACATAGCTGCAAAATAAAATTACGTCACAAATATGGCAATGAATACAAACATCTAAAATAGGATAGCATGTTCCTACACATGTTATGTCAATCCACTATTGAAGAGGGCTGAATATGCAGATGGCGACCTATCATCAACCTCCAAACTACCAAATATGGGCGTTTTAAAAGGCAAATCTGCAATAAAAACATCATCATCATCATCCTGAAGCAAAGAGAATGTGTTGAAATTTCCAAGTCTATCCGTTAGAAATTTAATCTGTATTTTTCTGGTTTATTTCTTCTACTTGTTAAATTCAAACAAGTTATTTAAAACATATAAATAACAAAATAAACACAAACAATCTCAATATCTACAGATCATCAGTTGAAAGAAAACAAACACACAAGTGACACCGTTATTTTTGGACAATATCCCCGTAAAAACCCAATGCGGGAAAACCAGTGCAGCTATTCTGAGGTTTTATTATTATGCAGTATTTCCTCGAGTACAACTGGGTGCCAAACTGGCTCACCTAACAGAGAAAAATAACTAGCAACAATACCTCTCTATTCGGAAACAGGTACTCAGAAAACCTGTTCCACGAAACTCTCTCCAGCCGCTCTGAAGAGTTGCGTTGGCCCTTCTGGCCTCTGCTTCGGCCCTCTGAGGCACTGCACAACCTCTGGGACCCTCCGCGTCACTTCAGCTGCTCTCTGCGTGGATGACGCAGTCCCTCTGGCCTCTGCGCTGTCTCTGCTGGGCTCTGCGTGGCCTGCTCTGGCTGCTGCTTCTCGCTCTCTGCCTCTACGCTGGTCTCTTGGCATTGTCTCTGCCTCTCTGTCTAGTACTCATTGCCCCTCGCTGTTGATCACTAATTCGACTTTGCTTAGCAACCCCGCTCTAGCAAATCGAATCACTGATCACTCTGGTGTGTTCTCCAACTGACCCTCAAGCCTCCTCTTATACTTTTCCTGTTGGTCCTTCAACAGTCAAGATTAAATCTCTAATCAATGGCTAAGATTAGATTTGGCTTGATCCATGACTTTTGGAACCTTCTAACCCAATTTTATACTAACCCATTAATATTTTATTCTTCCTCAGTTTAGACTTAGGAACTCCATTAAAAATATTAATTATTTTAATATCTCCCAAACCAGGTATAATTTGTCCAAACCATTTCTGGGTCTTGGAGATCTCATGTGCTTTAGCTTCTCCACCAATTTTCATGGCTAGAGCACATCCGATACTACCCCAAATCAACACTCCCTCTTAGCGAGCACTGTGCTCTTGTAATACTCGTCACTAAGCATCACTTTGATTATATGGCACCAGTCCCTGTGCTAATGCTAGGCCTCCCCACCCAACATCCTCTGGACTGCTGCATCCTATACTGCTGCCCATGGCCCTGCCACTGCCACTGCTGCATTCGTACGACAACTCCCTCTACATCCATGCTGTTGCTGGTCCATCCTCCCAACATTGCATCTGCACTGCATCCCCCTCTCATCATGCTGCATCATGCTATTGCATATTGCTACTGCACTGCAACTCAGTTACTGAGAAGTAAGTAACTGATCCACCCAACTTTTGACATCCCTGTCAGGCTAGAAACACTCCCAATGCTGAAGCTCTCTCTGCCGCTAACAAGTGCTCCCTCTACTTACCTCTGCGCTGCTGCAACAACTCCTTGCATCTCGTACCATTGCAAACCTGTCTGTGCCATCTTGCACTGTTGCCACACTCTTCGTGCCTCTCGCACTGTTGCAGCCTGCTAGCCTCGCGCTGCCCGGAGACTCTTGCACTGTAGCACTCTCCGCCGCTTCATCTGCATCCGTCTCTACCGACATCTGCCAGTCTTGCTACTCTCTCTTTGGGGCTTCCGTAGCAAGGTATAATCCAAGAGGTTGGGTACCTCAAGGATCCTGCCCCTCATCGCCTGTAGTCTTCCTGACTACAACTTGATGTCTCCCCACTTCTTCTCTAGTGGCACATGAGCACTCATGGCACAATCGTCATCCTCCTCGACCTCCTTCTCTGCCTTCGCTAGCGCTGCCTTAGAGTTAGCCGCCTCTCCCTTACTTTTCTTCCTCGGACACTAGTTCGCATAATGACCCAGTTCCCCACAGTGGAAGCACTTGACCTTGGAGAGGTCCTTCTTCTTCCTCTTCTCCTGCTTTCTTGCAGATGCCAGAGCTGCATCCTCTTGCTCTTCCTTCTTGATCCAGACTCCTTTGCTGCTAGCTTCCGTCTTGCTCAGCCTTTTGATCTCCTCTTGGCGAAGAGTCGCCCACAATTCTTCCCAATTTGGAAGATCCACCCTGCCCAGTATGTTGGACAAATGTCTCCCACTCCTCGGAGATTGCGTTAAGTGCGGTCCTCACCAACATCTCTTCATCTGATGTGGCCCCTATGGAAGTCAGTTGGTCCCTAATCTCCTTTAATCGACCAAGGAAGTGATCTATTTGCTCCCCCTTCTGCATTTGGTATGACCGTAGCTGATTCTCAAGTAACATCTTCCTCTGCACAGAAGTATGCTAGTACAATTTCTTCAGGGCGTCCCACATTTCCTTTGCTGTCTCCTTGTCGGCAATATGTTGGACCACATGATCTTTGACCCCATCAAGGATGATGCACTTCGCCTTAGTCATTGCCTCCTCGAACTTTTCATTTTCAGCTGAGTCAACTGGGATCACCATTGTTCTCAAGGCGAAGGCCTTGATGCGATGTCTATCTAGAATGGACAGGATCCTGGCCTTCCAGACCACAAAGTTGGATGCTTCGTCCAGCCTATTCTGATCTCTCAGCCCATTCACGACCATCTCTCTGCTCTTCTTTGTAGACTCCTCTAAGTCTCTCTACTTCCTGCCTGGAAGTTCTTGGTTCGACCCATGTTGAGTCTCTCTACTTCCCGTTTGGAAGTTCTCTTCTGGACTCCCTTTGAGTCCCGATTTCCCTCCTGGAAATCCTTTTGCCAACCATCAAGTTGCCCCTCTTCGATCACCTGTGCAACTGAAACACTGATCCAGATTCCTTAGCTAGAAATCCGCCTTGGCAACAACTCCCTCTACCTTGGTTTTGCCCTGTTAGGTACTGTTCTGACCATAACACCCCACTAGCTTCGCTCCTGCAAACTGCCCACAGCTTCCTATGCCCCAACAACTGAAGGATTGAGACTCTAGGCTCTGCGCAATCCCGACACTGGCAAAACAAATCTCTCAGCCAACTGTGTCAACCCTCCTTGCCTCTGCGTGAGCCTCTTTTTGCCCTCCTAAGCCTCTGCGTTAGCCTCTCTCTGGCCCGGACTAATGACGCAGTCCCTTTGCGTCAAACCTTCTTTTGTCGCTTCTGTAAGGATCAACTTCTGTCACTCGAGAAAGCTGATTCTGCTACAAATGCTCTGCTCAGCTAATGCCTTCAGCTTTCTTGTGATCTGCAACCACGCTCTGATACCATGTTAAAATTTCTAAGTCTATCCGTTAGAAATTTAATCTGTATTCTTCTGGTTTATTTCTTCTACTTGTTAAATTCGAACAAGTTATTTAAAACATATAAATAACGAAACAAACACAATACAATCTCAACATCTGCAAATCATCAGCTAAAAGAAAACAAACACACAAGTGACACCATTATTTTTGGACAAATGTCCCCGGAAAAACCCAATGCGGGAAAACCGGTGCAGCTATTTTGAGGGTTTATTATTATGTAGTATTTCCTTGAGTACAACTAGATGCCAAACTGGCTCACCCGACAGAGAAAAATAACTGGCAACAATACCTCTCTATTTGGAAACATATAATAAAATAACCTGTCCCACAAAACCCTCTCCAGCAGCTCTGAAGCACTGCGTTGGCTCTTCTGGCCTCTGCGTCAGCCCCAAACCCCTTTGCGTCAGCCCTTTGAGGCACTGCGCAGCCTCTGGGACCCTCTGCGTCACTCTAGCTGCTCTCTGCGTGGATGACACAATCCCTCTGGCCTCTGCACTGTCTCTGCTGGGCTTTGCGTGCCCTGCTTTGGCTGCAGCTTCTCGCTCTTTGCCTCTGTGCTGGTCTCTTGGCACTCTCTTTTCCTCGCTGTCTAGTACTCACTGCCCCTCGTTGCTGATCACTAATTTGACTTTGCTTAGCAACCCCACTCTAGCAAATCAAATCACTGATCACTGTAATGTGTTCTCCAACTTACCCTCAAGCCTCCTCTTATACTTTTCCTGTTGGTCCTTCAACGACCAAGATTCTCTAATCAACGACTAAGATTAGATTTGGCTTGATCCTTGACTTTTAGTTTAATTATTTTAATATCTCCCAAACTGGGTACAAACTGTCCAAACCATCTTTGGGTCTTGGAGATATCATGTGCTTTAGCCTCTCCACCAATTTTCATCGCTAGAGCACATCCAATGCTACCCCAAGTCAACAGAATGTGGACTGATCCAATAAGGAAATGCTTTCAACTAAGCATGGGGATGAAGTATGAGATGAAATTTCATACATGAAAATAAATATCTGTTCAGAACTGGAGGGCTGGGAATGACTATCATAAAATCTGCGTTCAATATCTTGTTGCCCCATACAATTTCCAAGACTGAAAACATGATTTCCAGTTGAAAAATCACATGTATTTTCACTAGAATTTGAAGAAGTAGATAGCTGGGAAATTATAGCACTTTGATCAACATTAGCATGTTCCAAAAACTAAATTTTTTCTGAAATAGACAGAGACAAATATATAGACATAAATCACTATTAGAAATTTCTGCACCTACACCAAGCATGGTTGTCCAAGAGGCACGCAATTAGAATTTTCCCCTGAGAGTCATCTCCATCAGTGTCATAAATGGAATCCCCAAAGCATGTACAATAATCCATTCCAAACTCTATGGCTATATATCAAGTTGAAAATTTTTCCCACTAATTTTGAAACTTGATTGTCTTCATTCTTATCAAATTAAAATATATGTACATTTAACTTTTCATCATCATACAAGCACTTTTGTTAAAAAATAATTCCCTCCAAAATAACCATACATTGTCAGATTCTAAATCTTGAAAAGAATTACAAGTTCCACTAATCTTGCCTTCATGTGAGAATGATTTGGATACTTCATGACCAACATCTTCTACAGATGGAGCTGCAATATATTCTTCAACAAACACATCACCCATCTCTGAAATATAATATGAAAATGGCTCGTAGATGTTGGAATTTCTAAGTCTAACTGTTAGAAATCCTTCCTGTACTTTCTGATTTATTTCTTCCTACTTGTTCTATTAATTAACAAGCTATTTACCATGTAAATACTGAAAATAAATACAAGTATAGTCTCAACACATACAAATCATCAACTGAAGGAAAAACAAGCACACAAGTGACATCGTTATTTTTGGACTAATGTCCCCGGAAAAACCCAATGTGGGAAAACCGGTGCAACTATCTGAGACTTTTATTATTAAGCAGTTTCAGAATACAATTTGGGTGCCAGAAATGGCTCACCCAATAGAGAATGCCCTCAGCAGTAGTACCTTTCAGTTGGAGACAGATATCAGCCCTAATTTGCCCCATGAAAACTCCCAGTGTTAACCTCTAGGGTCTGCCTCAGCCTCTCTGGCCCAGCGTCAGCATCTCTGGGAACTGCGTCAGCCTCTGGAGCCTTTGCATCTCCCACATTGGCCCTCCTTAGGCTCTGCGCAACTCCTAGTTGGCTTTGCGTGGCCTCTGGCTGCTTTTGCGTGGCCTCTAGTTGGCTCTGCGTCAACCCTCTCCCGACTTTTGCGTTGATGCTTCCGGTACTATCTTTGCCTCTCTGGTGCTGCATTCATTGCCTTTCAGCTGCAACTTTGATCACTCCTTCGATTTCCTCAGCATGCTCTGCCCTAGAAAATCGAATTCTTGATTAAGTCGGTGTGTTCTCCAAGTGACCCTCAAGCCTCCTCTTATACTTTTCTCATTTACATTTCAATGGCCGAGATTAAGTCCCTAATCTCAACGGCTAAGATTAGATCTGGCTTTATCCATGATTTTTGGACTATTCTAACTCAGTTTTATATTAATTCATATTAATATTTTATTTTCCTAAGTTTAGACTTAGGGACTCCATTAAAAATATTAATTATTTTAATATCTCCCAAACTGGTTAGATTCTGCCCAAACCATTTCTAGGTATTGGAGATCTCATGTGCTTTAGCCTCTCCACCAATTTTCGTGGCTTGAGCACATCCGATGCTACCCCAAATCAACAGTGAATTGGAGAATAAGGATGAGATTTATCCTTAGGATGAGTGAATTGTGAAAATTCTATCACTGCAACAACTGATTTACTTTTCCTACTTATTCCTCAATAAGTTATTTATGAAATTAGTTCAGTAAACATTGAAATAAATGCTGCTGCAGATATCACACTGTAATATAGAAACAAACATATGCACAATAATCAAAACATTGACACAGATATTTTGGACAACAGTCCCTGGAAAAACCCAATGTGGAAAAACCGGTGCAGCAAGGGAGGATTTTATTATTATGCAGGAGAAATATCTGAATACAAATCTAGGATGCTTTACATAAAAAATATTGGCGAAAAATCTGAGTGAGTTTTACCTCACTTCACCCGGCAGAATTTCGGCTGATCCGGCACAAGACTGGCTAATCCCGATTATTTTTGCATCACCTCTTCTGCCTTTTGCGTCAGCGTTCCTGACAGTTCCGGCAGTTTCCGACAGTTCCGGCTGTTTCCGGCAGTTTTGGCTTCTGCCCTCTGCGTCAGCTTTCTCGGCAGTTCTCGGTAGTTCCGGATGTTCCCGATAGTTTTGACTTTTGCCCTCTGCGTCAGTTTTCTTGGCTGTTCCGGTAGTTCCCGGCAGTTCTCGGCAGTTCCAGCTGTTCCCGACAGTTTTGGCTTCTGCCCTCTACGTCAGCGTTCCTGGCTGTTCCAGCAGTTCCGGCTTCTGCCCTCTACGTCAGCTTTCCCGATTGTTCCGGCAGTTTTGGCTTCTGCCCTCTACGTCAGCTTTCCCGACTGTTCCGGCAGTTCTCGCTGTTCCCGGTAGTTCCAGCTTCTGCCCTCTTGACTGCTCACTAGACCACTTGTTCAATTTATCAGCGAACCCTGCTCCAAAAATTGAACTGACTGGTCTCCCTTAGTATATTCTCCAAGTGACCCTCAAGCCTCCTCTTATACTTTTCTCGTTGACAAATCAATGGGTGAGATTAAGTCCCTAGTTAATGGCTAAGATTAGATCTGGCTTGATCCATGACTTTGGACCATTCTAACACAGTTTTATATTAATACACATTAATATTTTATTTTCCCTAAGTTTAGACTTAGGGACTCCATTAAAATTTTAATTATTTTAATATCTCCCAAACTGTTTAGAATCTGCCCAAACACTTATTGGGTATTGGAGATCTCATGTGCCTTAGCCTCTCCACCAATTTTCGTGGCTAGAGCACATTCGATGCTACCCCAAATCAACACTCCCTCTTAGCGAGGATTGTGCTCTAGTAAGACTCCTCACTGAGTATCACCCTGATCATACGACATCGGTCCCTGTGCTGATGTTAAGCCTCCCTGCCCCACATCCTCTGCATTGCTGTATCCTGTACTGTTGCCCATGGCTCTGCTACTGCCACTGCTGCATTTGTACGACAACTCCCTCTGCATCCGTGCTGCTACTGGTCCTTTCTCCCAACACTGCATCCGCACTGCAACTCCCTCTGCATCCTTGTAGTTATCACTCCCATTTCTGCTACTGAAACAAGTTCTTTACCATCCCCATCTTTTCCTTAAAGTAGTCAAATTTTGTCCTTCCAAGGGCCTTGGTGAGGATATCCGCCACCTGTTCTCTTGTAGGAGTGTAGCTCAACTGTACAACTCCTCGTTGGACACAGTCCCTAACAAAGTGACACCGGATATCAATATGCTTCGACCTATCATGAAACACTGGATTCTCAGAGAGCTTGATGCAACTCTGATTATCACACATGATCCTGGTCGCCTCCATATTCCTTCTGAATAGGTTCACAAGCAGTTTTCTAAGCCATATGGCCTCACACGAAGCTGTGCTTGCCGCCATATATTCTGCCTCAGATGAGCTTAGAACCACAGACTTCTGTTTCCTACTACACTAGGAGGTCATTCCTGATCCAATGTTGAAATAGTACCCAGAGGTACTTTTCTGATCCACTGAACTTCCTGCCCAATCTGCATCAGTAAATCCACTCAATTTGATATCCTTACTCCTGGTGTACAAGAGTCCATACTCGATTGTTCCCTGTAAATACCTGAGAACATGTTTGGCTGTTGCCCAGTGTGCCCTCTTCGGTTCCACCATGAACTGACTGAGGGTGTTGACAGAGTAGCAAATGTCTGGCCTGGTATTGACCAAATACATCAGGGACCCTATGAGTTGCCTGTATAGGGTGGGATCAACATCCTTGTCTTCTGATGCATCAATCTTCTTGCAGTTGGTGACCATTAGCGTAGACATAGGTCTACAGTCCTCCATCTCGATTCTTTTCAGGATTTCTGTAGCATACCTCACTTGCCCAAGGAATATTTCTCCCTTCTGCTGCCAAACTTCCAACCCTAGGAAGTAGTGCATTCGTCCCAAATCCTTCATATCGAATTCTGTGGCTAGATTCTTCTTGTAGTTCCTAAGAAGTCTGGATGATCCAATCAGAAAGAGATCATCCACATACAATACTAAGATTAGCGGCTCGTTCTCTACAACCAGATAGTAGAGATTCAGATCCGGTCACTCTTAACAAACCCCATCTTCTGCAAGTAACCATCTTTTCGACCATACCATGCTCTCGGTGCCTGTTTAGCCCATACAAGGCTTTCTTCAATCTGCATACATGAGACTTCTTCTCATGAGTTTCAAAGCCCTCTGGTTGTTCAATGTTTACCTCCTCTTCTATTACCCCGTTCAGAAATGTCGTTTTGACATCCATTTAATGGATCTCCAATCCCATCTGGGCTGCAAGAGATATCATGGTCCTAATAGATGTATACCTGGCTACCAGGATGAAGGTCTCATAGTCAATCCCTTCATTTTGAGCATACCCTTTAGCCACAAACCTGGCCTTGTATTTCTCAACACTGCCGTCTGCAACGTATTTGATCTTGTAGATCTATCTTGAACCTACAACTGATTTGTCTTGAGGTCTTGGCACAACCTCCCAGACATCATTTACCATTATGGATTTGTATTCCTCTACCATCGCATCTAGCCAAACATGATGTTGAGCTGCCTCCTTGAAACTGGCAGGCTCTCCATCCTGAGCTACTAATGCTTGATATCTATATGGTTGTTTTCGCTCCCTCTTATTGTTTCTTGGCGCACTGATGAAGTCCTCTGCATCTTGCAGAATCTGACGAAGTTCCCTGCTAGTTCTTCCTCTGCCAGCAGGTGCTTTTGTTCGCTCCTCCTCATCCTGAGAATCTTCCTGTCCTGAGGAAGAATTCTTTACTTCTGTTGGTTGAAGAGGCTTAACCAACGACTCCTCTTTCGACTGCTCCTCGGAAGGCATCTCGCGAGATCTTCTGAAAGCCTTGTCCTCCATGAACTTTACATCTCGTCATACTACTACCTTCCTGCTCCCTGGAAGATAGATTCTGTATGCCTTAGCATTCTCGCTATATCCTACCAAATATCCTTTTTCCGCAGTCTGATCCAGCGTCTTCGTCTTTTCTTCGGGTATGCGGCAATATGCTAGACTCCCAAATATCCTGAAATGACTAACTTCAGGTGTCTTCTCTGTGAAGACTTTCTTTGTAGTAATCTTGCCCATTGCCCGATGAGGAGTCCTGTTCTGAACATAGACTGCTGTGTTGCATGCTTCTGTCCACAGGAATTTTGGCATATCCTGATCATACATCATGGCCCTAGTTGCTTCTACAATAGTCCTGTTTTGTCTTTCTGCTACCCCATTCTGCTCCGGATTTTATGGAGCTGTCCACTCTCTTTTGATGCCCTCCTTAGCGCAAAAATTAGTGAAGTCCTTATCGGCATACTCTCCACCATTACCTGAGCACAAAACTCTTATTTTCTCCTCAGTCAGATTCTCCACCAGAGCCTTGAACTCCTTGAATCGACAGAAAACCTCGTCCTTGGTTTTCAGAAAATAAATCCAAGTTTTCCTTGAGTGGTCATCAATGAAGGTAAGGAAATACTCGGCACCACTGAGAGCTTTGACGGACATAGGTCCGCAGATATCTGAGTGTATCAATCCTAGTACACTCTTGGCCCTGTGTTTGCTCCTAGGAAATGCTGCCTTGGCATACTTTCCTAGAGCGCATTCCCTGCATACATCATCTCGTTCCGTACTCAGATCCGAAACTCTTGTTATAGTGCTCCTGAGAATTCTCAGAGCTCCATGGTGCAAGTGACCCATTCTTCTGTGCCATAGTTCATTCAAGTCCTTGTCTCCATGACTGCCTATTAGTGCCATTGGTGATTCTAGTTGTAATCTATACAACCTATTACTTTTGATCCCGATCTGCACTTTCTTTTTCCAGCTCGGGTGTTTGACGTATACCTTCTCCTTGATGAAGTAGACGTCATAGCCCTTGCCTTGAAGTTGCGACACAGAAAGTAAGTTCATCCCCAATCCTGGTACATGCAACACATTTGTAGCACGAAACCGTTCTCTCGATTCTGTTTGAAAAACTATGGTACCCTTCCCTACTGGAGTACACTTTGCCTTGTTCCCCATGGTGATTTGAAAGTTCATCTTCTCTTCTCGATATTCTGAGAAACATTCCCTGATTCCTGTCATATGCCATGAAGCTCCACTATCTATATACCACACTTCTGATGATGCGCAGCTAGTCATACAAGCCACTTCTTCTTCCAGCCTGGAAGCCAACATAGAGAAATTGAAGTCTCTTTCTCTTGTGCAATCTTCTGAAAATCTGTGTGAGTTCCTTGATGTGGATGCCTATGCATCGTGGTCTCTACCTATAACTGATTTTCCCCGCTTGTCTCTGATTACTCGCTCTGATACCATGTGAAAATTCTATCACTGCAACAACTGATTTACTTTTCCTACTTATACCTCAATAAGTTATTTATGAAATAACTTCAGTAAACATTAAAATATATACTGCTGCAGATATCACTCTGTAATACAGAAACAAACATATGCACAAGAATCAACACATTGACACAGATATTTTGGACAATAGTCCTTGGAAAAATCCAATGTGGGAAAACCGGTGCAGCAAGGGAGGATTTTATTATTAATTTATTATGTAGGAGAAATATCTGAATACAAATCTAGGATGCTCATCTAGCAATCCTTTACAGAGAAAATACTGGCGGAAAATCTGAGTGAGTTTTACCTCACTTCACCCGACAGAATTTCGGCTGATCCGGCACAACACTGCTAACCTCGACTATTTCTGCATCACCTCTTCTGCCCTCCGCGTCAGCTTTCCCGGCAGTTTTGGCTTCTGCGCTCTGCGTCAGCGTTCTTGGCTGTTCCGACAGTTCTCGGCAGTTCCGGTTGTTCCCGACAGTTCCGGCTTCTGCCCTCTGTGTCAGTGTTCCCGACAATTCCGGCAGTTCTCGACAGTTCCGGCTTTTGCCCTCTGCGTTAGCTTTCCTGTCTGTTCCGACAGTTCCCAACAGTTCCGGCTTCTGCCCTCTTCACTGCTCACCAGACCACTGGTTCAATTTCTCAACTAACCCCGCTCCAGAAATTGAACTGACTGGTCTCCCTCAGTATATTCTCCAAGTGATCCTCAGGCCTCCTCTTATTCTTTTCTCGTTGACAAATCAATGACCAAGATTAAGTCCCTAATCAACGACTAAGATTAGATTTGGCTTGATCCATGACTTGTGGACCATTCTGACATAGTTTTATATTAATACACATTAATATTTTATTTTCCCCAAGTTTAGACTTAGGGACTCCATTAAAAATATTAATTATTTTAATATCTCCCAAACTATTTAGAATTTGCCCAAACCCTTTCTGGGTATTGGAGATCTCATGTGCTTTCGCTTCTCCACTAATTTTCGTGGCTAGAGCACATCCGATGCTACCCCAAATCAACATGAATTTCATTCTAGTATATTTTACAACATAAGCATAAACATCATATATCATCTTTCAACCAAGAGAAAACTTGAAGGGTTCTTCTGATGGACAATTATCAAACCAACAACCTTCTTTTCTACTTAAGCACAAATATCAACCCAAAAATATGCCTCAGGAGTCAAATTTGTTAGATGCTTCACATTACCATATCCACAGATCATAAAGTGTTATGTTAATTCTGCCTTAGATTTATTCAGACGTTAGGATTTTTATCACTCCTTGTTTCATTCATTTTTTTTTTCAGTTGTGGTTCACGGTCATTGAGTGGCTACTACATCCACCGGTAATAATCCGGGCGGATTCACCTGAAGGGATCTACTCGTCGGCTTATCTCGTGAGGCCTAACCGCAAGGGCGTCGAGGAGATTTGACCCCGTGACCTCCCAATTGGCAAGGTACTTAGCAACATGAACTCGACCAATTAAGCTATCCCTTGGGGCTTCATTCATGTATTCTCATCAAAGTATTCTTTTGTAATTAGCATTTCTCAGTAATGCAAATAATTGATCAAAGTGCACCTAACAACGAAGACATTCCACCAAACATTAATTCCATTAAGTTTAAATTTTTCCAAACAGCGAACCCACAACGAATATCCACAAGTATATATAATTCAACGAAAGTGTTCAACAAAGCGTTATTTCAACCAATCATTAATTTTATCAAATGCCATAAAATTAGCGGACCCAGAAAAGGCACAAACGTCCAAAAATAAACAAAATCCTCTAACCAGAGAATTGACCATAATCTAACTATTCTAACTAGACGGCTGACCATAGTCGGGAATTCCTCTGCAATATTTACTCTCGTTGGAACCAATAGTCTTGGTCTTGTCAGGATACCCCTGTGGCAGGATTTCAAGCTTCTAGGGTTGGTTCGCATCATAGGAAACCCTTTCGCCAGTGCTTCCGAGTTTCGACTTATGCAAGAACGTTTCTGTCCATGATACATTCTTCAATTCAGAATGCTGATTTAGTATGTTTGATGTCCCAAAATTGAGAGGAAGTGATTGCCGTATCCTCCTCACTTCCTATGCCAAAAAAGATCTTGGCGCCAAAATTAAATCTCTTCAATGCTTTACTTGATTCCTGCTTAGGATATCCTTCCCGCAACCCTTAACCAATGCTAAGATAGCTAAGCCGATGGTTTAGTCAAACGAAAATACTCGTGACGTTAAGACAAGACAAAGCCAGTCAAGAATTTCACAATCCTTTCAGAAGGTGTTCCAAATACTAGATGATGATTACCCAAAACTGTCCAACAGATTTGCCGTTGTCTCAAGATTTCCTTGTTCCAGAACAGATTGGAAATAGATTGGTGTCAATTAGCGAGGAATCTTTCACCACCGAAATTTACAATAGATATGGGTCTCAAGACCTTAGAAATTTCTGCACCTGCACCAAACATGGCTGTTCAAGAGGCACGCAATCAGAATTTTTCTCCCGAGAGTCATCTCCATCAGTGTCATAAATCTTGATTGAGTCTTGTAGAGAAATCTTGATTTTTAGATCCTCGGGTGTTAGCGGAAGGTTTCAGTTGGACCAACCAACTCTCGATCCGTGTTTTCTGAAGAGCCCAGCTAAATTAGCTCCGTGCTTATCGTAAGATTTTAGTGGTGATATACAAAGGGTTTTGAGTTAAGCACCTCCTTTTAAATTTAAAAATTTATTTTTTGTGTGGGAAATTGATAGATCTGGCTGTTGAGAGCCTTAGATCATTAGATCTGGGAGCGGAGTTGGACTCATACTCCTCAAATATGATAGATCTACCATTGTTGTGCATAGATTTGAATTTTTTTTTGGTTTTCTAATGTGGATTTTTCTGGGCTTTAGTTTTTATCATTGTATATATCGTTTGGGTGTTTCTTTGTTGACGTGCAACTACAGATCTGAGGAAGAAATTTGTGTAGAGTCCAGAGCTGGGCCTTGGAGGGTAAGATTTGGATCTCTGGGGTTTATCAACATAATTTTGGAGGGATATTATTCAAATTTTGATTTTGTTTAAAAAAATTAAAAAATCTAAAAAAAAATTAACTTAAAAATATTTAAAAAACATTTAGAAATCTAAAATAATTTCTATGGTTAATTGAATATAAAGGCACTGGTCTATAAGAATTTCTATCTTGTGGTTGTGTCTTGGTCATATTAGTGTTTGATCTATTTATCTCTGTTAACTAGGACTCATTTACATTCATCAAGTTGTCCATTTTTAAGTCTCTTAGAGCCTGTGTTTCATAGACTATCCTCATTCATTCACTCCAGGTACTAACCCCCTTGACTTGTCTAGGATAGAGTCTAAACGGAGTAAGGATTAGAGTAACAACCCTTACTCTGAGCGTTGTCGCGGTGCCTAGACACTTTGTGCGACAATAGGGTGTACAATCCAAGTCGATTATGATGCAGGTGCTTTACCACATGACTACTGAGGGTCATTGTTGGGAAGATCGGTAGGCAATAGGATTGGGTTGGAGATGTGCTCCCTTGTATGATATATAATCTTATTGCTTGATATGGGTGGAAGCTATTGCTCCTTGATTCTTCTTCTTCTAGATCCGAGAAAGTTTCAGTAGATAGAGTTGAGCAGAGACAGTCAAATCATTTCAGGATAATGCGAAGATCAACTGACAAATATTGGTAGGTGGAATTCTTCCTAGTTGAGAGGGAGTGTTAATTTTTGCAACTAGGGTCAAATTCCACATTAAACAACTCAGATGACCAAGATGATGCTTGCATTAAATTCCTCTTTTTGAGAGGACCAAAATCAACCCAAAGATCACCTAATTTGGTTAAGCGGAAGTTAAGTTTTGAATTATTTTATTCATTCATTCATTATGGAGCAGGTCGGCCCTAACCACTTGGGTAACTGCTTGGGTCAATCTCAACCCCAAGTAAACCCTCAAGAAAGCCTATAAAAGGAAGCAACCTCAAGTTCATTTCAACACACTTGATCAAGACATGTTTCTATTCTTCTATTTTGTTTTGGCTCGCACAGGTTCGTCAGAAGAAGTTTGCACAAGGTCCAAAATTACAGGCGAAAGGTTCGCTTTGGGTTAGGGTTTTCTGGATCTCGGTCGCTGGCACAAAACATAAGTTTTTCATCCCTGGTCGTAGGCACAAAGTAGGCAAGAGAGCGACTCTGGCTCTCTAGTTGCTCGCAGACAGTTCAGTGAGAGCAACTTAGGGTTTAGAGGTAGATTGGAAGGTTTTGGTCCCTGGTTGCTCGCACAGGGTAGCTCTAGGAGCGACCTTGCCATCTCAGTTGCTCGCACAACATCAGTAAGGGAGAAACCCTGCCATCTTGGTCGCTCGCACAACAATGGTAAGGGAGCGACTTTGGGTTTTAGCTGTTCAGTACCATAGTCGCTCGCACAACGACGGTAAGGGAGCGACTATGGGTTTCAGCTGTTCAATGCCACAGTGGCTCGCATACAATGACAGAGAGAGCGACCAAGGAGTTTCTGTTGCACATAGTCAGTCATGAAGAGGGCGATCAAAGTTCAAATCTAAGATTTGACATCTTGGATTCAATGGATTTCAGTGATCTGGTAGATCTGGGTTTGTCTGTGCTGTTATAATAGATCTGTAAATCTGATTTGTTGTTATCCACTGCAAATCATATGTATTGGGCTCATTGTACTCACTGATGAAATTTTTTTATGACGATCTACTAAAGAAGAAGATTTGAAAGGGTTTCCCTCTTGTGGGGTTTTTCATTGGTCTTGGACCAATTTGCTCTCTTATGGTTGTGCTATTGTTTTCTTTATCACCGCATATATTGTTCTTTCTTCAGTTACGTTTATGATTGATTATACTGCTAATAATTGGATGCATTATTAATGAAAAGATTAATTGGGCTAAAGTAACTGATACAACACAGACAATCAGAAAATTTAACAATTGTTTCTTTGAACTTGTTAAATGTCTTGTTAGATTCTTCTGTCCTCTTGAATGCCCCCTTTTTGGTTAAGTCTGTCAAAGGTGCACTTACCTGAGAGAAACCCTTAACTAACCATCGGTAGTAGCTGTAGATCCCGAGGAACCCACGTAATTCTGTTAGGAATGTTGCAAACACCGTTTTCGGGATTAAATCAGTGAGGGTCCGAAATCAGAAAGTATCGTAGAAGTCGAGAAAAAATCAACAAATACAAAAGTATTCATTTTTTTCAATTTTTTTATTGTCTAAAGCATCCACAACATAAAATAAACGCATTGACACATAAATATGAAAAGGGAACTAATATATAAGATGTGTAATATCATGCCTATTGCTACATCACACATAATAGTGAATCATGTTCTGAATACTAAGTCTTGAATTTCAACTCAGCATCAAAATATCAACAAAAATTATAATAATGTATCTCATATCATGAGTAACAATGTCATATACAATGAAATGAACCAAATATACAATGAAATAAACCAAATAACTAATATTACTGATTTCCTCTGCCCCTCTTGTGAGAATATGTAACAACTGTCCCTCTAGATGAAGAAGGCAGTGGACTTTGTTGTGCTCTAGAAGTTGAAGAACTAGGAGCTATAGGAGGTAGACCACATCCTCTACTGGTGACAGGGACTGGTGGTGTCACCTCCTCCTCCTCTACCCCCTCCACTACCTCCTGCTCTAACCAATCAGGGGCCGACTCTATGATAGGCCTCTCAGCCTCAACCCAACATGCGACAATGGTGTCAATCCCATCCGATGAGATGGCCTCCACATCAGGATTCCTCTCAAGTTGCCTCACCCACAATCGAAGATTGTAGTAGACATAGACCACATCATTAAGTCGCTGGGACTCCAACCTGTACAAGGGTCATAAATTAATAAATTATAAATAATAAATAATAAATAATAAATTAATAATTATAAAAAATATTATTTAATGAATTCAAAAAATTAATTGGAAATCTGGAATATTTTAACTTGTTGTGCTTCTTGGTGTGTATTTTTTCAAATACACTCCAGTTGCGTTCGCATCTCGAGGAGCTACATGTTTGGCTGAGCACTCGAATGGCAAGCCTTTGGAGATTGGGTACTCTGCCATTGTAGCTTCTTCACCATGCATGTACAACAAATAAGATAAACATAAGAAAAAAAATGAAATTCAAAAGTTGAAGCAAAGTATGAACTTGAAGAGACAATGAATTTTGAAACAAACTAAAGCTTACCTGACATTTTAGTATTCCTATCATGGATAGCCATGTCAAGGCTAAATGTGCCACCTGCCATCCTGTATATATCTATTTCTTTGGAGATTTCTGCACGTTTTGCTAGAGATGGCACCATCTTCTGAACACAAGTGAAGAATCCATCCATGACCTCAGCATCAAATAAGAAACCACAGGAGTAAAAAAATGTGGGGTTCAGGTAGATCCCTGCAGCATGAATGGGACGATGGAGTGTATTGTTCCATCGCTCATCAATCACTTCCCATATGAGTTGTTGTTTCTCAAACCCCTCATCCCCCTTATCATCATAGTAGCTCCGAATGGATTCTTTGGCCCTATCCATGGCCTCATACAAGTAGCCCATTGCGGACTTGTCTCCATCAACTAATCGAAGAACCTTTACCAAAGGTTCAGTAATGCTACACACCTCGTACACTCCCGTCCAAAATCTTTTCTGGTATGAAACTAACTTGCATATGGTCTCTCCTTCTGGTTTGCGACTATATGACAAAGCATGCCACTCCATTGAAAGAAACATTCTCTTCACATCCCACATAGAATTCAGGAGGGATTGAAGAGATATGAAACCAGTGGCAAACCGTGTAATGGCAGGGCGCACAACTCCTTGTTGTTGGTGAATGTTCTCATCAAATGAAGCAAAAATGCATGATTATATATAATTTTTGTAATGCTTTTTGACGATTTAACAATATCCTTGACAAAAGGAATTTTTCCTATGTCCTCTAACATCAAATCAATGCAGTGTGCAGCACAAGATGTCCAAAATAAGTTTCGATGCCTCTCCATAAGCATCTTGCCAGCAACAACATAATTTGCAACATTGCCTATTATGACTTGGACAACATGTTGTGGACCCACATCTTGAATGAACACGTCCAACAAATCACATAATAATCGTGCATCTTTGATATGTGTAGATGCATTAACAGATTTCATAGACATTGTCCCCTTGGGACAATTGATCAAGAAGTTAATAAGGCTTCTACCCTTTTGATCGGTCCAACCATCTGACATCACAGTGCATCTTGTGTGTGCCCATGATCCCCTAAACTCCTCCAATCTCTTAGTGCAGTCAACCTTTTCATTTTGAAGAATGCGCCCTCTAAAGTCATCATATGAAGGGGCTTTGTACCTTGGGCCAATAATAGCAATAACATCAATCGCGGGCTGGAAAAATGGATTGTTCCTGGCAATGCTGAAAGGAATATCACTCCAAAGAATAAACTTGCCCAACAACTTGTCAGCTTCTTCCTTCTCCCTTTTTTTAATAACTGACGAGATAGATGGTTGTGCACCAGGTGTGGTTCTAGGAACAAAAAATGATGAGGTAGCTATGGGGTTGGGTGTAGATGCTGATGGTGAAGTAGAACCAGTACCACTCTCACAGTCACCTCCCAATCATGACACTCCACCCCCTGCTATTTGACTCTTCAGCGCTGCTTTGGATAGTTTGATTGTCTCTATTTCTTCCAATGTTTTGAGGGCTCTTTAGATGATTTTTGGATTTGTATTTGAGCAAGGCCCTATCGCATGTCCAGGAATTTGTGCAAGGTGTTACTTCATTCTGTATACCCCCTTGTCATATGATGCCCACATAACTTGCAAGTCAAATTTGATCTATCAAACCCTCCATCAGGTTCACCAAATTCCCACAGAGAGTCCAATTTCCTTGGCTTGTTTGTAACTTTGTTGAATCTTGAGTTTTAATGTAAGTTTGAAGTTTGAAGTTTGAACCTAAGGCACAAGAAGAATTGCAAGTTAAATAAATGAAATTAAAATTTACAAACAAAATTTTGAATTTTTGACAAAAAAACCCTCAACTCAATGCAACAATAATGGCAAAAAATACATATTCAAACGCAAGCAAAAATGATGGAAAAAAATTAGGGCACAAGAAGAAATTAAACAAATAAAATTAACAATCAAAATTTTGCATTTTTGACAAAAAAAACCCTCTCCACTAAATGCAACAAAAATGACAAAAAAACACACTCAAATTCAAACAAAAATCATGGAAAATAAATGGGTGATAAAAACCCAAGTAAAAACAAGAAAAAACAAGAAAAACAAAAAAATGGTCAAATTTGATGCCCATACCTGAAAACCACTCTCTGTTGAAGAATCGTGGTCCAAATTTGTTTTTTTTGCTCGGGATGCTAAATTCCTTCACTTTTCTCCTCTCTTGCCCTTGTAGATGAGTTGTCCTCCTCCTTAGCTCTCACTCTTGTCCTCTGTCTGCAAAATGAACCAAAATAACCGAAAATTGCCTTTAAAAGCTCACTGTTTCCACGACTTGCGATTTTCACCCGTCGACTTAAGATTTTTGGTAAAAATCACTATTTTTTCAACTTGAAAAAATCGCTGATGTTATTGGTCGATAAAATCATTAACTCAAAAAAAGCGTAATTTAAAAAAAAAATCGCGTTATTCACAACACTGTTGGGTGTGGGCCAATCCAATATCGCTTAAATTTTTTCCCGATGAACCTGTACTCCCTTTGCGCTGATTATGTGTCCTAAATAAAGAATCTCTGTCAACCCAAATTTGCATTTTGATGCTTTGGCATAGAGAGACTGCTCCTGCATAATGCTCAAAATTGTATCCAAATGCCTCAGATGATCGTCCCATGTTTTGCTGTAAATGAGAAGGTCGTCAAAGAACACTAATAAAAACTTCCTTAGCTGCTTGCTGAAGATACTGTTCATACAGGATTGGAAAGTAGCGGGGGCATTGGTTAGCCCAAAGTTCAAACGACATGACCAAAATTTCAAAATGTCCATAATGACATCGAAATGCCGTTTTCGGTAGGTGCTCTTCTCAAACTCGAATTTGATGGTACCCTGATCGTAAATTAATTTTTGAAAAGTAAACTGCTCCATGAAGTTTGTCCAGTAATTCATCGATCTTGGGGATAGGGTACCTGTTTTTGATAGTTTTCTTGTTGAGCGCTCAGTAATCAATGCACATTCTCCACGTGCCATCCTTCTTCTTTACCAAGACCACGGATGAGGCGAATGGACTCGAGCTAGGTCTGATGTGGCCCATTTCTAACAGCTCCTGGATGGTCTTTTCTATTTCATCCTTGAATTTCTTCGGGTGTCGGTAAGGCGTGGTGATCACAGGCTTAGCTCCCTCTTCTAGTTCTATAGTGTGCTCGAATCCTCTCTTAGGAGGCAATCCTGGAGGAATATCACCAAACACTGAAGCATGCTTGTCAATTATTTGTTGAATATCTGTGTTGTACTGCGTTTTATTGCCGTTGGTTACCTTTTGGCTCATGGTTCTGCTGTTTGCTACATATGCAACATTGCAATGCTTGAAGATAACTTCCATTCCTCTGGTTGAAACAACTTGTGGCTCGCCGTTTACCATACCTCACAAGACTACCCTACTGCCATTTGGTGCTTTAAATTCCATCTCTAGTGCTTGGTAGTCCATTGTGTGCTTGCCCAACAAATACAACCATTAAACCCCTAATACCATATTGAGATATGCAAGATTTATTACATAGAAATCACTAGTAAAAGTATAGTTACCGCAGGTTACGCCCAAACTTGGGATCATTTGGGTGCAATCCAAGTTGTATCCATCTGCAACTATTACATCTATGATCTAGGCTTTCGAACTCTTTGGTGGGGAGTCCTCTTTTGTCCACCAACGCTGCATGCTGCATCAATGAAATTGTGTGGCTCCTCCATCAATTAGTGTTGTGATGCGTTGTCCCTTGACAACTCCCCTGACCCTGAAGGTGTAATACTTAGGTGTACCAAAAAGGGTTGCAATCTTGACCTGGGGACGAGACTTCTTTTCTTTGTTGGCCCTTTCTTCACCTTTCGCTTCTTCTGGTGGTTCTTCCCTAGGATTGCTTGGATTTTCTTCTTCTTTTACTTCCTTCTATGGTGGCTCTTCTTCGGTGCTTGGAGTGGCCTTTTCTTTTTCTTTGTCATCAGAGAGCACTTCGATGTAGTGAATAATCCCCTTTCCTAAACAACGATGTCCAGGTTACCATGGTTCCCTGCAAGTAAAACATAACTTTTTCCTCCTTAGTTTGCTTCGGGTCTCCTCATTTAACTTGTGCCTTTTGGGCCAATCACGTTGAGGGGCCTTCTTTTCCTTATCTTTTGGAGGAATGAAAGTTTTGGGAGGGGCTTTAGATTTGGTTGTCGCATTCCCCATATCACGAGTTTTCTTGATAGCCTCTTGAAAGGTTGTGGGGTTGAATGGTTTTACCCAACATTTTAGTGGTTCGGATAAAGCTTCCTAAAAAGCGTGACTAATCTTTCTTTGGATATATCTGTTACCATGACAACGGTACTTTCAAATTCTGAAATGAATTCTTCATGCGAGCTTGTCTGCTTGAGAAGTGCCAATTCTCTGAAGTGGATGTCTGGGTTCTTTCGGTCAAATCTTTCTATTAGCCTTTGCGTAAAATTTTCATAGAAGTAATGTTGGCATGCCCAATGTTACTAGACCATGATACCACCATTCATGCGCTTCCCCTTCTAGATGCAATGTGGCAAATTGGATCGCGTCTGCTTTTGGCATAGGGTTGAGCTTGAAGTAGGTGTCCAATTTTTGCACCCAAGCTCTTGTTGTACATTTAGATGATCCATCAAATGAGGGAAGGGAAAGTTTACTCACCTTGTATATTAGATCGGAATTAGGCTGTCCCCTTGGTCTGTCTATGAATCTGAAACTACTGTATTCATTGAAAGTCATAACAGCTTGCATGTTTTCTTCTAGCGTTGCATATTCTCGAAAGTAACCGTCCAACAGTCTGTTTGGTTCAACAACTTCTTGGTTTGCTGCAGCTTGATTATTCGTGAATTGAGGAAGCAACGGAGAATGACACTTTTTTTGTTGGATTCCATGGTGTTAGGAGGACCAGGGTTATGATTCCCATTCCCTTCGATGTTAGTTCTCAAGCAACATTTTCATTACCTATGAGATGAGTCATCAGTTGAGCAAGTTGTTGCTGACCCTGGGCCAAAGTGTGCATTATCTGTTGTCCTTGCTACTGCCCCTGTAATATTAAATTTGATATTTCTGTCTGTCCATGTATCAATACATGTAAGAGATCCTTGGTGTTTGGATCTCCTCGTTCCTTCTTACCCTCCATGGCTTCCCTGCGATTACCCTTATTCTTCCTGACTGTAACGTTACTTGTATTTCCCGGAAACATGCACAAAATTCACAGGCTGGCAGGATTCTAGTGCTCTGATACCACTGTAAAGTGCTATGTTAATTCTTCCCTAGATTTCTTCAGATGTTAGGGTTTTTGTCACTCCTTGTTTCATTCATTTACTCTCATCAAAGTATTCTTTTGTAATTAGCATTTCTCAATAATGCAAATAATTTATCAAAGTGCACATAACAACGAAGGCATTCCACCAAACATTAATTCCGTCAAGTTTAATTTTTTCCAAACAAAGGACCCACAGCGAATATCCACAGGTATATATAATTCAACAAAAGTGTTCAACAAAGCGTTATTTCAACCAAACATTAATTTTATCAAATCCCATAAAATTAGTGGACCCACAGTAGTTGCAAATGTCATCAGATAAACAAAATATTACCCAAATTGGCAGATCCACAGAAGTCACAAAAGTCCATAGATAAACTAAATCCTCTAACTAGACAATTCTAACTAATCTAACTAGACGGCTGACCATATTCGGGAATTCCTTTGCAATATTTACTCTCGCCGGAACCAATAGTCTTGGTCCTGTTAGGATTCCCCCATGGCAGGATTTCAAGCTTCAAGAGGTGGTTTGCCTCACATGAAACCCTTCCACCAGTGCTTCTGACTTACGCAACAACATTTCTGTTTGTCATACATTCTTCAATTTGGAATGCTGGTTCAGTATGTTCGACGTCCCAAAATTGAGAGGAAGCGATTGCTGTATCGTCCTCGCTTCCTATGCCAAACAAGATCTCGGCCCCACAATTAAATCTATTCAATGCTTTACTTTCCTGCTCAGGCTATCCTTCCCGCAGCCCTTAATCAATGCCAAGATAACCGATACGATGGTTTAGTCAGATGGAAGTACCTGTGATGTTAAGACATGACAAAGTCAATCAGGATTTTCACAATCCTTTCAGAAGGTGTTCCAAATAGCAGATGATGATTACCCAAAACTGTCCAAGAGATTTGTTGCCGTCTCAAGATTTCTCTGTGCTGGAACAAATTGGAAATAGATTGGTGTCAATTAGGGAGGAATCTTTCACCACCGAAATTGACAATAGAAATGGGTCTCAAGACCTTAGAGCTAATGCTCAAGAAAACATATAAGATGATCCACAACGATGCTCAAAATGAATCCAATCCTCCTTTATTTATAGGCTTCCTTGAGGGGCTTCAACTTCATAAATGGTTGAGTAAATCTTACTCAAAACGCCAATTCTGGGTTTTTTGCCAAGCTGCTCCAAAACTTGCCCAACAATAGGTATTTTTGGGGTTTTCCCCTTTTTAGGTGGACTATAGTCTACGAGGATGGATAGGCTAATGAGTCCTATTTGTCCTCAATTTGTTGAGGACATTACAAGATCCAATAACTTTTGAAATTTCTTAACAAGATATGGAAATGACTTTATCTCTTTGGCGTTGAAATCACGATACCTTTCCCATGCGTTCTTTCCATTCAAAGAAAATGAAAAAACTGTCATCAAAACATCTTCATTGGACAATATACATTCTACAATAAGCTTCATGAATGATGAAAGAGTCATAGAAGCCAAATGGGGCTGTCCCCAAAATCTTGGAACACGATTAATCCAAATCCAAGGTTGGAGATGATGTGGAGATCCAAGAATGCATGAAAAATCCAAAAGGGGTAAACAAAATTTCCCAAAACTATCCTTTTGGTGGAGCCATTAAATTAAAACCTCAAATGCTGAAATCTGAAAATACATGCATACCATAATACCTCATACAAGATCTGAAATGCAGAGTCGCCAAGGTGAGTTTTTCAAGTGTTCACTGTTTACCTTGATTTAAACCTAAATCTATTTGATGGCCACCTTAATCCACACATTTACCTGGCATGAAACTTCAACTTTTCAATAATCTTCTTTTGTTAGACATGCACTGAAATCATGCTACATAGCTATATAAACCTGCCTGAATTGGTGATAGCTTTTAAGGACCATGCACAGTAGTCATTTTTTAATAATTTAAAATCATTTCTTATTAAATTGGTTTGTTAAAAATATTATTTGTTACTAGTGTGATCTTTTTGCAATTATTATAATTTATTTTAAGGTGGGCATTTTCCTGCTAAATAAATACCCTTGTGACAATGTTACACACAGTAAAATGTTCTATTTGTTATATCCTATTAATTTGTGGCCAAATCTTTGGCTGGTTAATATGCTTTATTACAAAATAAAAACTGTTGAATATATAAATTAAATCTGAGGCACGGCATTCTGACCAAATCTCAATTGAAACCTAGATCAGTCTGATCTACACACCAAACCCGTGGGAATCTGTCCTCCAGTCTACCTCCGACAGAGTTCTGTTGCTTCACATCAAAAGCTCTATTGGTCCAGAACAAAGCTCTGTTGCCTCAGTCAGTAGCATGCTTTTCCAAGTCATTTTTATATTTTAAATATACCATGCACATATTTTTAAAAATACATGTATGCCATTTTTGTAGTTTTGTTCCTGTAACCAGTAGAAATATTGTTATATTGTCCTATTGTTTGTTTTTCCATTTCATATGGCTAGGAAAGTTTTGACAGATCTATAAATGAGTCTTGCAGTGGATGCTTTATGACCTGCTGATCATGTCAACTGTCTGATTATTTCAAGCTGACAGTTGGATGGATGATCCTATTTTAACTGTTTTTCCTAGTCGATGAATATTAGATGCATTTCATATGCTGTTATGCTGTTATATTTTGTCATGATTTCTGCAGGAAGAAACTAGTTTTATTCATTCTTATGTCTTTTCAAGCATAAGCACTTTGGATCTACTTCTTAGTGTACTAAATTGTTTATAAACTTATAACTGTAGCTGACATTAGCCTTTTACATGATAAACTGTTAGTTTCTTAATCTGATTTAATTGATGCTACAGGGGCGCTTCTTAAATACAATGACTTTCATTGATGCAATACCACCATTTCGAACGAATCAATGGCGTGTGATTGTTATTCTGTTCTTAGATGCTCTATCAGTGCATCGTATCCCATCTCTGGGGTCGCAAATAATGAACAAACGATCGCTGATACTTAAGGTAGGATACTTTACAGCTCTATTTTGACTGGGTATTAGTTTACCATGATTGAGATTTTCATAATATTTTTACTTTGGAGCTGTGCACTTGATATCTAAAATCATTATATCAATCAACTTGTCGAAGTAGCCTGTCAGTTTGACATTATATGGTTTAACAGTTTTGGTAGATTCAGATATTATTGATATTGATTAATAATTCTGTATTATCTTATTTTATGCAAACGTAGAGTGGGAGTCAATGATCAACATTCCCCTTTGCTAGTTAAATGTGTTGATTTCTGCAATTGAACTGTTGCTGCTATAATAGTGTAGATGCTGCTGTACTTAACATGCTATTCTTTTTACTGTTAGCCTATGGTTGTTTTGTATTTTGTTTTTTATAATTTATTTATATATAACAGTCTCTGTGGGGGAACTCCTAGTACATACCAGAAACCTGAACAACTTTCATGCTGACGATATGGATTGAGCGTGTAAAGTCCCCTCTTTCTAGACAAACAACTCAACCAATATACCCAAAACAAAATATCACAGCAAATAAATATAACAGATCTATTTATTGATACCACTGTAAAATACCTTCTTGCTAAACAAATAACTCAACCATCATACCACAAGCAAAAATACCAGAACAAACAAACTCAGCCAATATATTCTGATCTGTTTTATTAATCTGACCTGGAATTACATGCTGGAGCAGCCTTTTGAGTTACAAAAATAGATTTCTGGAAGCCCATAAACAACCATGGCTAATGGCATGATTTGCTGGGCAAATAGGAGATGATGACAACACTGGAATGTCCCCTTACATGGCTGTAAATTACTATACTGGAGCAGATTTGATGGCTGGTTCGACCCTCCCTTTTGATGCCATGGCCCAGCCAATGATGGCTTGAACTGCTGAGAAAATACGAATTGCAGATGGAAAATACGACCTCTCAAAAATCCCGCGATCTTTGGCTGTACCCATGACCTGGCAATGAGATGAATCTTCAGTAGTAAATACCTGTGAAAGATCTGAGTGTTCTTTCTTTTTGATCAGCTAGGGTGGATTTGTTTCATCACTGAAATGAATTCACTCAATGGTTTTACCCTTGGTTCTTCAAAGCCAAAAGAGCTCTCCAAATTGATATGAGGAAATGATTATGCATGCTGAAAGAGTGAGCTCCATTATCTCTTTTATTATCAAAATACCATGTGTCATTAGAATACCATAGGTCTCTCTTTTATAACTTTTTTGTTCTTTTTGTTGGAGTGATCATCGAGAGAGGGACATTATCATAGTTATCAGAATCGGTAGAACCCCCAGACCGGGAACCGGTCAACGCCATACGGAAACTGGCAAAAAAACCGGACCAAAAAACCGGTCAACCAAAAACACTTAAAATATTCAAATTTTAAAGAAAACCATATATATTCATGTGCATCCATATGAATCCAAACCATTTAGACACAAATAAACAAAAGTTCTCATTTATATAGCATGTAAGGTGCACATAACCAAAATAGCACCGAGTGCAATCCATCTCTAAACGAAATTACATTAGCAAACAAGCTCCACATGGCCTCTAGCATAAAAAAAAACCTATGCTACAACAAATACCTACATATCATCAAAATCATTGCCTATATTGGGATCTTCGTCATCAATATCACCCTCTAAGCATTAAAATAAGATACAAAAATCATAGCATGTCAAGTCAAGATTTTGTTTGAGTGATGAGTATTTTTTTAGTAGGCTCATGATAGAGGAGTTCAACAACCAATGCCACTAACATAAAGGTACATAGAGGGCTTGGTGCTCTTGATTAAATACTAGTTCCATACCCTCGTACATGAGAAAATCCAATGTAGCGTTGCAATCCCCCCAATCTTGAAATCTTGGAAAATTGTTAAGTCTGCTGGATTTTGAGTGAGATCTAAAATTCTACTTTCTCCATATGAAATCCAATGAGGTCAAAACCACTCTCAAACATCTGAGTCATTTCATGGTAATGTTAAAAATTTAAGTAAAATGATGAAAATGAACGATAAAGGAGAAAGTGACATTCTCCTTTATCTTTCATTTCATTATTTTACTTAAATTTTTAACATTACCATGAAATGCATAGCAATAGTAGGGCCATATGCTTGAATATTAGGCACCTATTCTAGGCTAGTGCCCAACTAAGACAAACATTAAAAGAAAAAAAGCAAAAAAACCCCACTTGCTGCGTTCTACATGGCTTTATTGCACTGAACAAGACAAAATAGTTCAAGTCACCGGTTCAAACTGTTTTTGCCTTAAAACGGTCGGACCGCTCTGAACCGGTTGGTCCGGTTTGGTCCTTATAACAATGGACATTATAAAGTGGATATCACACACAGAGACATATTTTGCTTGTACCTCCATACGCTATATTTCTACATATGCAAATACTGAATGGTATTATAGATTTTGCATGCTACCTACATGCTTGACACTTATAACGATTTCACATTCTGTTCAAGTCAAGGCAAGATTTCATCGACAAAATGCAAAATTTTACAAAATAGTTATTGTTCCTGCACATGACTATAAGCAGGACATTGAGTAGTCCATGGATTCCAAAATCATATCTGATTCTAGAAACATAACTCATATCATTAATGGTCCAAGAATAACCATAATTACAAAAAACAAAGAACAAAGGCTCTGCAAGTCTTTAACAAGAGATAGAGGTGTTGAAAATTGTAACTAGCTTTGGTCTTCATAATGACCTAATTGTAATCATGACAATGTATATTCTTTATAAAGAAACAAAAATAAATTATATTTTATTTTTGGACTGTGGGTTTCATTCTCAGGTTTGAGTCAAAAGCACATTCTTTGTACTTTTAGGTCTTCTAGGTCTTTCTAAGATAAAGAATAAGTTTTGTCATGTGTCATAGTCCCATTTGAACTCATTGTAATAAATAAAGATATTTATTTTATCAAGAAAACACCATATATTAGCCCAAGACCAAGTCAGCCCAAGGAGTAGATCAAGTCGACCTTAAGGGAGGGAATTCGACTTTCAAGAAAGGTTATATAAAGGAGAGGAGCTCGACTCATTTGGACACAGAAAAGTCAAGTTCGATCTGCAATAATGAAAGAAGAGAAGAGTGAAGTTTATTGGGTTAAATCTCTCTCTCTCTCTCTCTCTCTCACACACACGTGTGAAGCTAGGGTTTTTGTGAAGTTGAAGTTGCAGGGTCAAAATTTTGGGTCAAAATTGCAGTGGGTCGAAGTTTGGAAGTTGCCTTGGAGAAGATCTTGCTGGGCGCTGACTTGGTGCTTGGTAGGGTTGTTGGCTTTGGTCTTTGGGTCTTGGAAGTCTCTTTGTAAGCAAATTCTAAAGAAAAAGAGAAGCATTTCTCTGGGTTTTCCCCTTGGAGGGGTTTTGCCCTGTCTTGGAGCTTATATCTTGTGTACTTTGTCTTCTTGTGATCTTCATTGTTTTGCTAATTGCTTGATGAACAAAGATCTAATAAAGTAATAAAAGGCCAACACATTGTTGGACATTGGATAAACCAATGCTTCCCGTGTGTTTTGCGACATGGACTAACTGTCTCTCATGGATCCTTATCTTTGGCGATGCGATCGTTGACTAACACCTACAAGTTTTGGTCTAACAACAATCGTGATTCCCAACAAGTGGTATCAGAGCATAGGTCATGTGTTCGATACACACCTGGCTCGCGTTGGGGGGGAGATTGTTGACCATTGGATAAACCAACGCTCCCCGTGTGTTTTGCGACATGGACTGAACGCCTCTCGTGGATCCTTATCTCTGGCGATGTGATCGTTGACTAACAAATGTGGGTTTTGGTCTAATGACAATCGTGATTCCCAACACACATATCACATGTAATTATCAAGTTAAGGAAATCATCTAAATACATAAGTCTCCTGATTTTCCAACATGGTATCAGAGCTATGGTTCAAGGAGACTGAAGATCACATCTTAGTTGGCACTATGGAAAGAGTTATAAGGAAGGGTTTCAAGCTCCTTGGAAATCTTGCTACATCTATCAAGGATTGCATATTAACAATCATCTCCAAGATCTCGAAGGAAGTAATACATGGAAGTTTGTTCTCCGCTTTATCCGACACTTTCAAGGACGAGAATGTATGGGTTATTGACAGTGGTGCCTCCAGACATATGACGGGAGAATGCAGTGAACTTCAAACTCTATCTAAAGGAAATTCCTCTCATTCAATCGAACTTGGAGACAAGAAGAACTATCCAGTGAAAGGGATTGGATCTACTTTGTTGGAGCTCGATTCTGGTGGAAGCATTCATCTCAACAACATTTTATATGTTCCAAGTTTGAAGAAAAACTTACTTTCTATTTCTTGTCTAGAGAATAAGGGTGATAGAGTTGCTTTTGTTGATGGCAAGGTTTTGGTTTGGGGTAAGGGCTCTAGTATAGATGATGCTAGGGTGATTGGGATTCATGAGGGGACATTGTAGAGACTCTATACACCTCTATCTCAAGCCCTAGTCCATTTGGAGGTGAGTCCTTCTGAAATATGGCATAGAAGATATGGAACCTTCATCATAAGATTTTGCCATCTCTAAGTCAAATGGTCAATGGCATCCTTGAATTGAAGAAAGAACATGAAGGGAATTGTAAAGGATGTGCTCTAGGTAAGAACATAAAGAAACCATTTGCAAGAAGTGACACCAGATCTAAGGAAGTGTTAGATCTCATACATTCAGATGTATGTGGACCTATGGCAGTTAAGTCTCTTGGTGGGCATCAGTATTATGTATCCTTCATTGATGATTTCTCAAGGAAGACTTAGCTATACCTTCTCAAGAATAAGGATGAGGTATTCGAAAATTTTCAGGAGTTCAAGAATGAAGTGGAAAACCTAACCGAGAGAAGGATCAAAACTCTGAGGTCCGACAATGGTGGAGAATACACCTCTAAAGAATTAATAGCTTTTTGCAAGGAAGCATGGATTAAGAGGGAGCTAATAGTTCCTTATAATCTTGAACAAAATGGAGTGGCAGAAAGGAAGAACAAAACTATTGAGGAATGTGTTAGGGCTAAACTACATGATCAAGATCTCTCTCAATTTCTGTGGGGAGAGGCATGTATGACAACTGTTTTCTTGTAGAACTGAAGCCCTCACAAGATTCTCAATAACATAACTCCACAAGAAGCATTTATAGGAAAGAACCCAAGTGTGGATCATCTTCGAATACTTGGATGTCTTGTGTATATTCATATACCCAAGGACAAGGGAAAGAAGTTAGATCCTACAAGTTTGAAGGGCATATTTGTTGGTTATAGCGCTTCATCTAAAGCCTACATAATCAATATTAAGGAGGATCATCAAATTGTAGTAAGCAGGGATGTCATCTTTGATGAAAGTATAGCTTACAAGAAATCGAAGGATGTTCTGGTTGACTCTAATGAAGAAGAGATACCTATCTTTGAAGATATCTCAAGGGACAATGATGGTCAAGATCAAACTTCTACTTAAGAAGATGTTGAAGGTCTTAGTGAACATATACAACAATTGATTGTTCCAAAAAATTGAAAGAGGCTTGCTTAGTTGAGGACTACTCTACAAGTAGCAGAAGGACATAAAACATCTGGGACTGCCAAGGAAAGTAAAAGACCGAAGAGGTATTTTGGGTATGTTGCATATATGACAAAGCTTATTGAAGCAAAACCTTCCTCCTATGAAGATGCAACTAAACATCAATAGTAGAGGAATGCAATGCAGGAAAAATACCAGTCCATAATGAAAAATGATGTTTGGGAGATTGTCCCTAGCCCAATTGACAAGTCAATAGTCACTTCACAATGGATTTACAAGATAAAGCACGCTGCAGATGTGAGCATTGATAAATACAAAGCAAGGTTTGTAGCAAGAGGCTTCTCACAGAAAGAAGGGATTGATTACGAGGAAACCTTTGCTCCCACAACTAGATATACAACAATAAGATCATTTGTTTCGTTGGTTGCTACTATGGGATGGAATATCCATCAAATGGATGTTAAGACAACTTTCTTGAATGTGACCATTGATGAGGAGGTTTACATTGAGCAGCCTTAAGGATTTGAAATAAATTAGAGGGAGACTCATGTTTGCAGGTTGAAGAAAGCTCTATATGGCTTAAAGCAAGCACCTAGATCTTGGTATGTAAGAATGGATGCATACCTATTGAGACTTGGTTTTACCAAGAGTACTGCAAATCCTAACCTATATATCAGGGTGGTCCAGGGTGAACCGGTTATCATACTCTTGTATGTGGATGATCTACTAGTCACAGGTGTAGAGCATCAGATTCAGGAATGCATGAAGCAGCCGAGTTCTATATGAAGGATCTTGGGATTATGCATTATTACTTGGGACTAGAAGTGTGGCAGAAGCCAGGTGAGATATATATTGGTCAAGGTAAATATGTGATCAAGATACTTCAGAAGTTTGGCATGATGGATAACAAGCCTATGATGACTCTTATGATTACAAACTTAAAGAAGTTGAGGAGTTCAAAGTCTAGTCCAGTGGATCCTACTTGCTACAAACAATTGATTGGGTCCTTGATGTATCTGGTAAATACAAGACCAAACATTTGTTTTGCAGTGAATGTCCTTAGTCAGTTTTAGATGGAGCCAAAACATGATCATTGAATTGCATCCAAACATATCCTAAGATATTTGGATGGAACGAGCATCATTGCCTCTGATATATTGGTAATGAAATCCAACTCATGGGATATATAGATTCAGATTGGGGTGGCAGTGAGACAGACAGAAGAAGCACAACAGGTGGATGCTTCAGCCTAGGATCTTCCATGGTCTCATGGATGAGCAAAAAGCAGGATACAGTTGCTTTGAGTAGTGCTGAAGCTGAATATGTTGCTGAAAGCAAGGTTTGTCGGGAAGCAGTTTGGCTCAGGAGTTATTACGAGACTTGTTGAAGGACCGCTTAGCCCTACACGAATACATTGTGATAATGAAAGTTGCATAAGATTGGTAGAAGACCCAGTGTTTCATGCTAGGACGAATCATATAAACAACATGTACCACTATGTCAGAAGCCTGTATGAGATGGGGTCGTGCAGGTAGCAAATATTTTGACTAAAGTCCTACCAAACAAGAAGCTTGAGTACCTAAGGGGTAAGCTTGGTTTGGTGGATATCTTTTCCCTAATTGAGAGGGAGTGATATTGGATAGTTCTTGTCTTTATAAGGCCATAAAGAAAGAATAGAGTCCGGAGGATTGGATAAGCATTTAAAGATTGTAACTTCTTATGGATTAGAGAATCCATAAAAAATTTGTTAACTGATACTCTTTGAGGATGAGGTAGTGTTGAAATTTGATGACTAAAAAGTTTCTTGCAATCCCAACCCGGTTTTAGTTTCACCTTATCGCTCCCATTCAGTTTCAATTAAATGCCCTTTCCTATAAACATACATTCAACATATAGAATTTTGGAAATGAAATTTTCAGATTAAAACACATGGCACTGTCAACACATGCTGAAAATAAATATGGACATAAACAAACCAGCAACACACATAAAAATACACAGAATTTTGGTGAACTTAGAACCAGGCAAAACCCCTTCAATCTTCTCTAGGGAAAACCTGTTAGATAGCTCTTCAAATTTATTTATCTTTCAAGATCAGGAAAAATACATTTGCAGACAAAACAAAACAGCAAAATACAACTTATCTCTTCAGCCCAAAACTCCTTGAAAACTGTGCCTACTTTGCCTCGATTTCCATGCCCACTTGAAGCTGAAAATATATACCTTATGAATACAAACTATACGATTTCCGTACTGCTGTACGGATTGTACAGATTTTTCAATTTTTTTTTCAAAAACTTCTCTCAAATGGTGCGCAACTCACATCATTAAATGCTATTCGTACTGTACCTTCTGCTGTCTTCTATGCCTTGATTTTCGTGCCCCAGCTTTGCCCAGAAATCACTCCTTCAGCTTGCTACAACAAATCTCTCCTTCAGAACTTTTCTCTAGCTCTCAGCCTTCTTTCTCCAATCTGCTCATGAAGAATGAATGCAGTCTCTCTTTTCTTTTCCCCCTTTTGTTTCCATAAATGATTTTTGGGCAACCCTAAGATCAAATGGCTCAGATTCATTTAGGTCAAGGGATGAAAATAAATGTGCATTTAGTTCTCACTTTCTATTTTTTAACTCATCCATTAATTAAAGTACCCACATTGTACTTTATGTTTAAAGTCACTTTTCACTTTATAATTTAACGTTGACTTTACCAGTTATAAAGTCACTTTCACTTTATAAAGTCACACTTAGGAAAAGAATTATTTTGGACACTTTTCCCTAGTTAGAGACTAACCCATGGGAAACCACTTGTCTAAGGTACATTAAAAATCAACAGGTAGGGCATACAAGATAAGAGTAATCGAAGATGACTGATATTCTTTGAGGATTCAGGATTGGAAATCCAAGATAAGAATGGTCCTAAAAGGACATACGCGGTGAACATCTGGATGGGATATGTGCCTTAGAGGTAGGGTGGAAGCTCAAGTAAAGTCTCCTAGCTTAATACTCTCGAAAAAGGATGAGCTTGTCTAGTTAGGGCCTTCGAGGACAGTGCTGGTTATGATAAAGATGTTTGACAAAGATGGCTTATCAATCCGACTCTTCTTATGAGAATGCTTCAAGATTGAGATTCCTATTACCATGATGAATACCTATTTGGTTAAGAGGGAGTTTTGAAAGTTGTATCTAGGTTTGGTCTTCATAATGACCTAATTGTAATCATGACAATGTATATTCTTTATAAAGAAAGAAAAGAAAATTATATTTTATTTTTGGAATATGGGTTTCATACTCAAGTTTGAGTCCAAAGCATGCTCTTCATGCTTTTAGGTCTTCTAGGTCTTTTTAGGTCTTTCTAGGATAAAGAATAAGTTTTGTCATGTGTCATCGTCTGATTTGGATTCATTGTAATAAAGAAAGATATTTATTTTATCAAGAAAAAGCCATGTATTATCCCAAGACCAAGTCGACCTTAAGGGAGGGAATTCGACCCTCAAGAGAGGCTATATAAAGGAGAGGAGCTCGACTCATTTGGACACACAAAATTCAAGTTTGATTTGCAATAGCGAAGGAAGAGAAGAGCAAAGAAGGACGAAGAAAGGAAGAAAAGAGCAAGGTTTATTGGACGAAATCTCTCTCTCTCTCTCTCTCTCACATGCGAAGCTAGGGTTTTTGTGAAGCTACAGTTGTAAGAGGCCGAAATTGCAAGGCCAAAATTCTGGGACAAAGTTGCAATAGGTTGAAGTTTGGAAGTTGCCTTGGAGAAGATCTTGCTGGGGGCTGACTTGGTGCTTGGTAGGATTGTTGGCTTTAGTCTTTGGGTCTTGGAAGTCTCTTTGTAAGCATATTCTAAAGAAGAGGAGAAGCATTTATCTAGGTTTTGCTCTTGGAGGGGTTTTGCCTTGGCTTGGAGCCTATATCTTGTGTATTTTGTCTTGTTGTGATCTTCATTGTTTTGGTAATTGCTTGACGAACAAAGTTCTAATAAAGTAATAAAAGACCAACACATATCACAATTAATTATCAAGTTAAGGAAAATCATCTAAATACATAAGTCTTCTGATTTTCCAACAAAAGGAGGAAGGAATTCTATCTTGGGAAAATGTCATCTCTTGGGGCTTCTTTGACCTGGCTTATCTGCTGGAATCACCATGCCTGACTTGTTACCCTTAATAGACCTTGGAGAGTTGTGTTGGAAATATTGAGAGGGGGGTGAATTAGTATTTCACTTACAATTAGTCAATTGTTAATTTGTAGAGCATTAGTAGAGTATCTATAATGTTCTCGAAAAATTAATCGATCAAGAGAAGAAATAACCCATCAATCCCCGTAGGCTATATAGTCCTTGATAAAGGGGAAAAAACCCCAGAGTACCCAACGTTTGGGGCAGCTGGGCAAAGAAACCCAAAGTTGGAGTTTTGAGTGAACTGCAGTCAATGAATTAAGGAGACAATCCCCTCAAGAAAATCTATAAAAATGAGAGGGTAGAATTCATTTGAATCATCATGGTGGATCAATTTATCTTTGTCTTTTCTTGAGACCGTGGCTCTGAGGGTTTTAGGAGCGCTTTACTCCTTGTCAATTTCGGGGGTGAAAATTTCCACCCTAGTTGACATGCTTCTCTTTCTTCTCTCTGTTTCGGCACCAGTTTTATTTGTGGCAGCAAGTTCTGTGATGATTTTGACAACAAGTTTTGTGATAATTGAGTTTTGATGGGCAGCGAGGTTTTTGTGGTGATTGATTTCTGTCTGGCATGGGAAAGTTATCTAAAATAGCAAGGAAAAGTGAGATCATATGTCTGTTTTTGTTTGGCATAGGGAGACCTTTGGAAGGCATCGAAGATTCCTTGTTTGTCTTGTCTAAAAAAAGGAGGGAAGTTTCCTGTTGGTTCGTAAATCTCTTCTGGCACAGGTCCACAAGGAAGAATTTGGAGCGAGATCCCTCTTGAAATCAGTGGATTCTTGAAGGCACGAAATTTCCTTTCTGTTTAGGACCGAATTCCTATATATCTTTGCGATAGTTTAGTTTGGAGTGCGATCGTAGCTGAACTGGACAGATAGAGTTCTAAAGATACATTGTATCCCACTGAAGCAATCTGCACACCCTGAGATCCAAAGTATTCGGTGACAAATTGCAGTTTGGGTATTAACTCCGTGACAGTCCAAAAAGTAAAGTGGTTCGAGGCCCGAGCACCTTGCAGCAGATGCAGTTTTCTGAAGACGAAAAGGCAAGTTTCATACCTGCGGCCAAGGAACCCGACTTTTGAGATAGAACGAATACTGTTTTGGTGGACCCGCATTCCTGACAGACTAGTAATTGACGCTCAAAATTCGTGTAGTGGCCCCTGTAGAGAGACTAAAGGTGAAATTGCAACGATCTGAGCCTGGTTGGAGGAATAGTGAAGTGGATCAAAGACCGAAATTTACCTGTAATTGAGGAAGACGAAATTAGATAGCGAGGTCGGACCGAAAGCATATTCGGGTATTTGAGTATGCAAAACTAATATAGGGTTTATTAGGCTGTAGAAAAATCAGATCTTTGTGAAGTTTAGCCGGTCTGTCTAGATCTGTAATCATTGCAATTGGATTAATTGGATGGACAAAACTGTGAATTATATTGTGGGTTTACTACACTGCGGTTAAAGGATTGAACTATTGCTTAATAGTATCTTGTATCTGTGAGCAATAATGCTGTATCGATTTATCCATGTTACAAAACCATCACTGTTCATGATTGAAATGAATTAAATTGTTGTATCAGTAAGTTGAGATAAGAACACCTAGGGCAAAATTACCCTAGCACACTATAGAATCAAACAAGAATAATCAATACATCACAAGAGCAGTACACAAGAAATTTTTTAGGTGGAAACCCTTCGAACACTTTTCTAATATAATTTATGAGTACAAATTTATCAGCTCCAACCTGTTGGAAATACTGAGAGGGGGGTGAATCAGTATTTCATCCTTTTTCACAATTGGTTAGTTCATTTAACATTCAAAGCATTAATAAGAACATGAAACATCACATCACAATATTAGTACACTAGAGCTAAGTTACCAGAAAACGGATACGGGAACGGATACGGGTACGGGGTTTGAAACGGATACGGCAAATTTTCAAAAAATCTGGATACGATACGGCAGGAAACGGCACATAATAAATATATAAAAATTTAAAATATATATATATATATTAAAAATAAAAAATTCATATTACCATTCATATTTCAGAATCTAAATTTAAATTATCTATGATCTATCATGATTGATGATTGATGATTCATCATCATCATCATCAATTCAAGTTTCAAGTTTCAAACTTTCAACATATGCCATATGGCATAAACATTCAACATTGCGATCATCATTAACGATTAAAGTTAAGGCACTATGGACTGTATTGTATCATATCTGCTTCGAAGCCTGAAGGTATCCAAATTTGAAGTTTGTAGAAATACAAACCATATCAAGCCTCATCTCTGACATTCAAATTTAAAGAAAAAAAAGAACTAGTTTGAGCATGGAAGCCTGAAGCCTGAAGGTAATGATATCTCTTTGACAAATCAAAGCCTATTTGTGTTATACCAACCAATCAACACACGATAATAACACATCCAATGCAGGAGCATGAATTAAACACGCATTGACATGACTTCTCACCATAAGTAGACATTTTCAATGTATAACTATATTTTCATTTTTATGTGTTGATGGTTGTAGGTAAATGCCAAAGTGCATACCCTTGTGGTTGTAAGGCTGTAGGTAAACATTGTGTATTGCTGTTTTTGATTTGCACAGACCAAAGGGGATCACTGTAGCTAGTGATCCACACACATTCAAGCTTGTTCCCTATGCCAGTGATCCAATCTAAGGAGGTAATCAAGCTGTAGCATGTGGTTTACACAAAGGCAAAGCACAAGCAGAGGGACCCTATCTCACAGATGGCTGATGTCAAATGTTGGACAGAGTTGGGACTTGGCAAATGATATCTGGGTGCTGTCACTAATTGAAGACAAAGTCAATTCTGTGACTGCGTATAGTTTCCCAGTGCTTAACCGACGGTTGATGAGCGAAGGGAATGCTAATTTTCAGCAGAATAATGAGATTTTCATGATGGAATTCACATGAGAATAGATTCAAAGGTAGGGCCGTAGGCATCATCTCTGTGACAAATCAAAGGTAGGCATCCGGATTTATTGACAAACCAAACTATTGTAGCCAAAAAACTTAAAAAGTTCTAAGGTAGCTACCATGTGAATGATATTTCATATTTCTCCCTTTAGTTATAATTACAATAAAAAAATTAAAAATCTGACGGAATGAGAAAAATATTTTTCAAAGAAGGGTGGGGAAAGTCTTGGAAAGTGACCAAAAAAGTAGTCGCACAGTTCACCATGACGAGGGAAACCAACCAACAATTACTAAACAGTGCGAACTTCGAAGTATTATATTACTATGGAACAAGGCCGAGTTCCTCTATACGCAATAAGAATCAATTATCAAAGACTAATTACGTGCATGCAGCATCGTGTACCTTGAGGGCCGAGGCTTGTTCGATGGCGGCAGGAACCAGTCGACTACTCCAGAGTCCAGACAGTGAAACTCAGATGCCTGAAACTTAAAAATCTCAACGCTCACTGCTCAGCGGCCGCAATCACTCACAGAACTCGTCGTTTAGGGATTAGTAAGTATAATAGGTTAGGTAAGATATTAATAGGGTGAACCGTGAACGAATTTGGAAAGCCCGCCAATTGAATTTAGACCGTCGGCTCTTGTTATTAAATCCGTTCCCGGCGGCCACGAAAAACAGCTAAAAACGTATTGAATTTCCCCAGATACGCATTCGATTTTTCAAAAACGTATTTAAATTTATCTGATACGTATTCGATTTTGCAGATGCGTATTGGAAATTTCGAAATACGTCTTCAATTTCTCTGAAACGTATCAGGATTTTTAAAACGGGACGTGTTCTCCATAAAAACGCCTGAAAAACGGCAAAAAAGTTTCTGATACGTTTCCAAATCTTAAAAAACGTTTTTCGGCCGTTTTTCCGGCGTTTCTGGGCGTCATACGTTTCTGATACGGAAAACGGCGTTTCTGCCTGCAAGGGTGCCATTTCCGGTAACTTGTGACTAGAGATTTGTCGCTCAACAAGTCCTTTGATTATGTATGATTTACTTACAAAGTTCACCAGTCGAACTGGAAGGAAGTGCAAGACTCCACAAGGGGTTTTACCAGGAATGATGGAAGGAAGCAAATGCTCTTTGAATGATTGGGCTCCCGTACCAGGGATAATGGCCCAAGTACAATTTGTCCACAGCTACGACCACAACTGCTACTGTTGCTGTCTACTTTCTACCATCATTGCTGCCATCACCACTGTTGTTGCTACCATAACTGCGATTGCTGCTGCTATTGCCCACTTATCTATCCACTGCTACCTCATCCACTGCACACTGCTGCAACACTCACATCCACAATAACTACTGCAACTTGGTGCTACTCTTCCATCTACTGCTGCTACTTAATCCAACTCTGCTAAGTACCAACATTACTGCACATCGCAAGGTCATTGTTATGCCAAGAATACTATCATCACTATCATCTTCAGGATCACTGCTATCATCAGGGTTCCTCAAGGTCACATCATATGTAAATCTCTTAGATCTCACTGTATCATCATCTACCAATAAACTACATTCATATCAATCATATCACTGCTGCACATCAAGATTATTATCACTATCAATGAACGGCTGTTATAATGTCAATACTGTCTCCCTGTCTTACTGTACCATACATGACTGTCAACAAGTTCTATCTCACATAAAAGTGTTCTGCCAAGCTCACTGTATATGCAAGTTCATTATCATAAATGACACTTAGTTTGGTCATTGTCACACAATCACTGAACTTCTTCAACTCTTACTCTCTATACTGCATAATCACAGTATGCAAACCCTAGCAAGCCCTAGCTTTTGGTTCACAAAGGACTCATGCATCGGCTGTCAGGTCCCTTTCACTCACACAAAAATCCTTTGCTTAACTCATAAAAGGATTGTCACGTCAAAGATCTCTGTGAGGTCATATAGTGCAAAACTCATCTGCTCAACAATTTATTGCATACTGTAACATCATCGCATGACAGTTAGGGTTCACACTATCTCAAACAAATGCTACAGGTATTTGACTGCTGCTTCATGCCTTTTAAGTTTCAAAATCTTAAACTTCAGAGGGAGCTGCAAATGATAAAAAAGGACAATATTCGTTACTGCTGTTCCTTGATGGCCTAGGCTAAAATTTGAGGGATCTTATACGCTGTACTGGAGGAAGGCCTTTCAAGATACACTTCTGAAATTTACAATAAGTCTAAGCCGCAGATGATTAAACAACCTTTTAGACCTCTGTTCAACACGTGTAGCAAACCCCAAACAAGGCTAAAGCTTTTTACTGACCTTGAGTTAGGTCTGTCCCAGAGAAGATGAGTAACAAGTCTTCTGTTCTCTAAAATTGTTTCCAAGAAAGACCAAAGGCACAAAGATATCAAATTCACTGAGATAAAATCGTAATAGATGTTGATTCAGGTGCATGGTGGTGATATTACAGGTTTAACTTCTTCGTTGGGCACTAAGATGCTCAGAGTTGAAGCCCTAAAGAGGGCTGAGTCCTTCTTCACTTCAAAATAGACATTACGTTGCTCAGATATTCACAAGAGTGATACCACAAGGCTGGGCATTGAAGTCATGCTTTAAACGTGCCTCCCTTGCTTCAGACTTGGCCTTACAGCATAGTGTCATATGCGTCAACTTAGGTTCAGATGAATCCATAGATCATGCTCAGAACAACGAAACCAACTCTGTTTTTATCTCAGAAACTCATGGATGATTAGAAGCGGCCACACACACACACACACATGTATATATACCCAAAGTTTGCATTTGTAGCTATGGTCGGTCTTCATAATTAATATTTTATCCTTTGAAATATATAATGAAAATGTAAGACATGTTCTTCATGTCATTTTATTGATTAGCCTTTGAAATGATTAATATGTGACATGTTCTTCATGTCGGCCTCAAAAAGAGGGAAATATGAATTTTCAAATTATAGTAAATTTGCCTCCAAATTGTAAAGTCGACCCTCCAAAAGTTTAGGTCGTCCCACTCTCTTAAACACACTCATTCAATCATCATGATCACTATATATATGTGTCATTTGTCTCACATCCAAGGCATCCAGATCTTTTGTACATCAACAAAGGAGCAGAAAGGAGGCCGAGTTCATACAAAAGAGGAATTATTCTATGGCAGCTTAATTCATCTTCTGGTCAGACCGAATTCTGAGACAGGGAGCCGAACTCTGAGGCAGGAAAAGGGTCAAACTTTGAGGCAGGAAAAGAGCCGAATTCTGAGACAAGAAAGGGCTGAATTCTAAGGTAGGCAGGAGGCTGAGTTCTGAGCAGACCAGGCAGAATCGTTTGAGGAGGAGGTTGAATTATCTAACAGGGCAGGTTGACCATGTGTGGCCAGGTCTATATGACTTGATGTAGGCAGGAAAAGAGCCGAATTCTGAGACAAGAAAGGGCTGAATTCTAAGGTAGGCAGGAGGCTGAGTTCTGAGCAGACCAGGCAGAATCGTTTGAGGAAAAGGTTGAATTATCTAACAGGGCAGGTTGACCATGCGTGGCCAGGACTATGGTCAGTCTTCATAATTAATATTTTATCCTTTGAAATATATAATGAAAATGTAAGACATGTTCTTCATGTCTTTTTATTGATTAGCCTTTGAAATGATTAATATGCGACATGGTCTTCATGTCGGCCTCAAAAAGAGGGAAATATGAATTTTCAAATTATATTAAATTTGCCTCCAAATTGTAAAGTCGACCCTCCAAAAGTTTAGGTCGTTCTACTCTCTTAAACACACTCATTCAATCATCATGATCACTATATATATTTGTCATTTGTCTCACATCCAAGGCATCCAGTTCTTTTGTACATCAACAAAGGAGCAGAAAGGAGGCCGAGTTCATACAAAAGAGGAAGTATTCTATGGCAGCTTAATTCATCTTCTGGTCAGACCGAATTCTGAGACAGGGAGCCGAACTCTGAGGAAAAGGGTAGAACTTTGAGGCAGGAAAAGAGCCAAATTCTGAGACAAGAAAGTGCTGAATTCTAAGGTAGGCAGGAGGCTGAGTTCTGAGCAGACCAGGCAGAATCGTTTGAGGAAAAGGTTGAATTATCTAACAGGGCAGGTTGACCATGTGTGGCCAGGACTATATGACTTGATGTATCTCTGTTGAACTTAATGATTTCTCTAAGAAAAGGGTTGTTGGTTTTTTTCCCCATGTGGGTTTTCCCAAGATAAATGCTTGTGTTCTTGATTTGGCTGCCTCTTTATGATTCAAATGTCTATTGTTGAAGATCTTTTGTGTAATTGCTTAACAATTAATGAGAATATGAAATAATCTAAAGTGAATATCATTGTAAGTAATTCTCAGATAGAAGACCTTCAAAAAATCAACACGAAATCCTGAAAATAGAAGAATCATACTGGAGAAAGGTCTGGAAAAGCTTATCAGAAATGTTGAGGAAAATCATGAAAGTTGCAAAGATACTGCTACCCCAGTGAATAATGTTGGACGAAGACTAAGGTTAAAAGAAATTGATGAGAAAATATACCAGATGCAAAATAGAATTGAGCACGAGAGTATGATTTTACAAGAATAAAGACAATTGTTTTGTGAGATGAAGGAATCATTTGGCCACATTGATAGAAGTCAAGAATGTAGTAAAATTCTGAATCAAGGGTGGGAATCTCTGTAAAGGAAGATCCTTCAAATAGAAAGGAATGTGCAAACCATTAAGAAAGAATTTGGTACCTTGAACTTTGGTTTAAGGCAATTACAAGGCCAGTGGTTTGACGCAGATTCTCTTTGTCAAGAAGCATTAAAGACTCCACAAAGCTAGAACATGAGACATTTGTTGAATTGAGTTGCAGAATTGGTGCAGCATATCAGGATTGACTTACAAAGGTGGCTAGAAGGAGGACTTTGAAAAAACTCCATATAAGGCAGGCTGGCAGGAGACAGAAAAGATGGATAGAGTAAGAAAGACTAAAGTGATCAGATCAAGGCAACCCTTAAAATATCTACTTGCACATATTCCTCAGGATGTCTTAGTAGCCATGGGGTTATTTGATTCCAACTTGATTGACATTGATGATGGAGATCTGGTGTGCTTGTCTCCAGAAGCCTTAGTATAAGGCATGCAGGCCAGGAGACAGAAAAGATGGATAGAATAAGAAAGACTAAAGTGATCAGACCAAGACAACCCTTAAAATATCTGCTTGCACATACTCCTTAGGATGTCTTAGTAGCTATGGGGTTATTTGATACCAACTTGATTGACATTGATGATGGAGATCTGGCGTGCTTGTCTCCAGAAGACCTTCGAAAAATCAACATGAAATTTTGAAAATAGACGAATCATACTAGAGAAAGGTTTGGAAAAGATTATGAGAAATGTCAGGGAAAATCATGAAGGTTGTAAAGATACTGCTACCTCAGTGAATAATGTTGGACAAAGACCAAGGTTAAATGAAATTGATGAGAAAATATACCAGATGCAAAATAGAATTGAGTACGAGAGTATGACTTTACAGGAATAAAGATAATCATTGTGTGACATGAAGGAATCATTTGGCTACGTTGATAAAATTCAGGTATGTAGTAAAATTCTGGATCAAGGTGGGATTCTCTGTAAAAGCAGATCCTTCAAGCAGAAAGGAATGTGCAAGGCATTAAGAAAAAATTTGGTACCTTGAACTTTGGTTTAAGGCAATTACAAGGCCAGTGGTTTGATGCAGATTATCTTTGGCAAGAAGCATTAAAGACTCCACAAAGCCAAAACATGAGACATTTGCTGAATTGAGTTGCAGAATTGGTGCAACATATCAAGAATGCCTTACAGAGGTGGCTAGAACGACTTTGAAAAAACTCCATATAAGGCAGGCAGGTTAGGAGACAGAAAAGATGGATAGAATAAGAAAGACTAAAGTGATCAGACCAAGACAACCCATAAAATATCTGCTTGCACATACTCCTCCGGACGTCTTAGCAGCTATAGGGTTATTTGATACCAACTTGATTGATATTGATGTTGGAGATCTGGCGTGCTTGTCTCCAGAAGCCTTAGTAGGGCCACTGCCTAAGGGTGGTCATAATCTGCAGGTGAAAAACTTGTTTTCCTCATCTAAAAGTAGCTACCATTCAGTCCCACATTAAGAGGGTTCTAGAAATGTTGGTGAGGAATATGAACCCCAGATGATTGATAAAGGATGTGATAGTGATGAAATTGTTAGAACAAGTAAAATGGAGGTTGAAAATGCATGTCTAAAAACAGAATTTGCTTCAGCAGTAGCACATATGTAATGCCCCCAAGGGATTAATTGGCCCAAGGGACAAAGTAAACTATCAATCCCCATAGGCTATATGTTGAAAATAGTTTAAAGGAGAGGTGTTACTAGGCTTTTATTCCTTTTAGCTTAGTAAGCACATTAATGACTTTTATCTCAATGACATTTATGAGTTATATTAATGTCATGGGTGGAAAAGGTACTTGAAAGTGTTGTACCATGTACTTTTTCTAATATTAAAGTCACTTGTATTTTATAAAGTGACTTTATGTGTAAAGTACTACGTTTACTTTTCTAATACTAAAGTGAGTTAAAAAATCATTTTATGAGAGAAAATAGAAAAATGTACACAAATTGAAAAATGTACTAGGAGAATTTTAAGTGATGGGGCCAATGTATGAGAGGGAGTCATTTGGGAGAAATGATCTCAACCACTCATCTTGAGATTTGGAGGTTAAATCTCAGCGATTGAATCCTAGGTTTAGGGATTCAATATTTTCCAAGGAGACAAAAGAGGAAAAAAGGATCTCATTTTCACTTCACACTTGAGAGAGCATGAGGAGAAGAGAGGAGAAACTTCATGAAGGAGGAGAGATTGCAGCAAGGAGGAGGCTGTCTAGTGGCGCAAAAATCAAGGAGAAGAGGAGCTACAACAGACACGAAAATTGAGGCAATGAGTCATGAGTTTCGAGGGGCTATAACATGAATTTCAAGGAGGTTTCTGTTGTTGTCATGCCTGAAATTCGAGGCACGAATTTTGGGACAACCAATGTCAGCGCAAATTTCGAGGCAACAGACAAGCACGATTATTGAGGCAGACTGTCACACCTTTAACGCAGATTTCGAGGCACCTTTAACACAGTTTTCGAGCCAGAATTTTGGGAATGAATTTTGAGGCGCTGAGCTGTGAGAAAATGCAAATATTCTATGCATGTAAACTTGTGAAAATCTGAAGATTTCAGTGGGCACAAATTTCCAGAAATTTGCATTTAATGCTATAGTAGAAAAGAGAGATAAGTATAGTGAATTTTTATGTACTTATTTTATAATTATCAAGCAATAAAATCCTCCTATGAAGACCAGTTTTGCCCAAGAGGCTGTGGGGTTTTTCTGGGTTCAACTTGACCAAAAATAAGTGTCTCATATGTGTGAGTGCTTGCCTAAATTTAGTATTAATTACCAGCTGATAGGGAAGTGAAAAAATAGTAGAAACACTCTTCAATGTTTACAATAAATGCATACTGAAAGTTATATAAGCATGACAAAACATGTGGTTTGGGCCTAAACAAACACATGCAAACTGGGTTAAGGGTGCAGATAATTAAATTTCTACATTGTATCAGAGCTGAGTTGAGCCAAGTTGAGGCTCAGATCTAAAATTTCAGTCAGCTGATAAAGAAGGCAGCCACCATCTAAAGTCTTCAAACAATGAACCAAAACCTTTGAAATTTGCTAGAAACCCAAAGACTTCAGCAATTTAGAGGGAGGCACCTTCTAGCTTCCAAATTTGTTCCATATTGTTGGTTGTGGAGTCATGGCTACTAGGTTGAGAATGGAGGACAGATTGGTTGTGGATGAAAACTTTGGCCCATGGAAGGACAAAATCATGCTTTTAGTGGAGGAAGTTGAAGTGTGGGATGTTGTTGAAGTAGCTGTACAAGCAACCCACTGATCGAACTTGGTGGATTTTAACAAGAAGAATGTGAAGGCAAAGAGGGTCCTTATATACGCCATCAAGGACTCTTTATTCCCTCATGTTGCAGGGATTAGATATGTTTATCAGATGTGGGAGTCCTTGGTCTCTTTACACCAGAGTTCTAATGAGAACAAGAAGATGGTGTTGAGACAAAAGCTACACAACACTTGTTGAATTTTGTTATGAATATAATTCATAACAAGTAAATAAATAAAATAAATGTAAATATGAAATAATCGGATATTGGTTATGTTAAACAATCATTAGGTTAAGTGAAAAGGCATGTCTAAAAGACATGCCCAGTCACGAAAGGACACTTGCTTAGGTATATATGCGGTTTCTCATTGTAACATTTGATCATCACTTATACATTTTTATATAATAAATTATTATTACAAATACCTCGTGTATTTTTAACATTTAAGTCAACAAGATATCAGTTTTTATGTTTCAAATTTCCATGATCTTGGATCCAGGATAGAATCTTAGAATGTCTGATGCTACCAAACCAAGAACCTTAACAGAACTAATTTGCACAACGGAACAATATAAAGCAGTAAATCTCACATGCACAAGTATAAACAACTTTTTACAAAATATTGTACAAATATGTACAACAACCCAATGTCCGTTATATTAAACCAACTGAGTAATTCAACAGTCTAGGGCTACCATACAAGGTATACAAGATACAATGACAATCTCACTACAGTCTCTATGTCGTATCTCGTCCTGTCGGTCCTTCGTTTTTGTTCTGCTCTCTAGTTGCCAACAAGAGACAACACATAGAGTCTCCAAGAGGGTTGCCACCTATCATTGCTGCAAGTCACTTCTGCTTCAATGAACATGGGCTGATCCAATCTGCTCTTTTAGGCGGGCCAACGCCTGAGCTCCAATCTACCAATCGAGTAGCTTCTTTCGTCCATCAAATAGCTACACATTAAGCTCAATCCTTCACCCAACCTTCAATTGTCAAGCTCTCGTTATGACTGCTTGTCAAGGGCTACTTTGGTCACTTTCTTGTTGCCCTCCACCAACCACTAAGTTCCCAATACCTCCATTGTGAAATCTGCTCCTAGTTAAGGTTTCTTAACACCCAAGACAACCTTAACACATGGCTCCCACAGGCTGCAACAAATCTTTCCACACTAGGACCATCCAACTAGCAACAAATTCAACATAAAATGAACATCAACATACCTAAAATCTGCTGTCAAATTGTGGCCCCTTCCTGTGAAAACTCAACCTATACCCAACTTGCAGAAACCCAGTCTGCGGAAACGCACTGTCTGCGGAAACCTAGTCTGCAGAAACTTGCTTTTTGCGGAAACCCAGTCTGCGGAAACTCGCTTCTTGCGGAAACGCAGTCTATGGAAACTCGCAGCATGCGGAAATCCAATTTGCGAAAACGTGGCCTGCCTCCTTCTAGAGTTGCGACTACCTTTGAAGTTGATCTTCTATGTTTGTTGCACATTTGGATGCTAAAATGAAACACATTCACCTTCTATTTATGCACTTTAGAAGGGCTATTCGAATTCACCAATGGACATGTCTTTTGGACTTAACCATTTCAAGCCTAAATGACTTGACTGTCCAAAAATCCATTATCAACTTCAAAAATTCATAACTCACTAAGGACAACTCAGATTTTGATGATTCTCAAAGTGTCGAATTCTCCTCGCCGTCCTCTATCATCTCCATCCATCTCATGTCCAAAATGCTCCATGGTTTTGGCCCAAACATCGATGGGTGCAAAACCCCAGCCTTGGGTTCCAAGCCCACAAATGACTCTTGTGGTGCTTCACTCTCCAAACCCCGAACCCTAGGACTTGGAGTACCTTCCATGCTACTCAAAAATCAACAACACCAAGATGACCAAGACCGACAGTGTGATCACTTTCCTCACCAGAGTCTCACAGTTGAAGGATGAGATAACTGCCATTGGAGAGGCTGTTCCAAAGGAGCAGTTGGTTAGGATTTCCTTAGATGGGTTCAATGAGAAGTGGGATTGTTTCATCCATGGCTTGCTGGCTAGAGAGCACTTTCCTGAATGGAGGAGGACGTGGGACGATTTCATCCAAGAGGAGATCAGGAGGAGTGCAAAGGGGGGCGGCAAGACTGGCGGGGGAGATGAAAAGGGGAATGTTGCTCTTGCGGCAAAGGGCAAGAAGAAGAAGGCCAAGAAGGGACCTTTTAGTGAAGCAAACAAGAGAAGGGGAAGCAGAAGGCTAAGGAGAAGGACATGAGCAAAGTGAAATGCTTTGCTTGTGGGAAGATGGATCACTATGCTGTTCAGTGTCCCAACAAGGGTAAGAAGAAACAGGGAGTTGCAGCTTTAGTTGAGGTGGATGATTTTGTGGCTACATTTGATACAGAGTGTGCTTTGGTGGTGAGCTTAGCCACTCATGTTACATCTTCCCATGCATGGTTCATTGATAGTGGAGCATCTTGCCATATGACTAGAGTGAGAGAGCACTTCACTAGCCTTTTAGAGGATGATATGGACTTGGAGGTTGTACTTGGAGACAACTCCAAAGTCAAAGCGACAAGAATGGGGATAGTTTCATTTCAGAGGGAGTCATTACCTCCTTTGAAGGTGACAAATGTTCTTTATGTTCCAGGGTTGAAGAAGAGTTTGATATCAGTCTCTAGCTTGGAGGATAGGGGGTTTGAGGTACTGTTATGAAAGGGACAAGTGTTAATATATCCTAGAGGATCCAGTGTCAAGTCTGCTCGTGTGATTGGAGCTCGTAGTGGGAGACTATACAGACTTATGTTTCAACCTCTTAGAGTTATGGTAGCGCCAGTGTTTTCAAAACCGTTTTTAAAATTGGTTACCGGTCTAACTGGCTCGTTAGCAAGGCCACCGGTCTAAATCGGCCAAAAAACTCGGTTGGAAAGGCCATTTCGCCATTTTTTAGCCCTAACCGGTGAAAACCGGCCAATTTAGGACGGAACCGGCCGGTTTTAGGCACGCCCACCGAAACATGCAAAAAGCAGATTTTTGACTATGGTTTAGGGGTTTTGGGGGGGAACTAAAGGTGTTTTCCCTCCAAAAACACCCTCTCCAAGCTATAAGAGACCCCTCTCACTCTCATTTGTCTCACACAACTGATTTGGAGTGTTTGTGAGTTTGTTTGTGAGCTTGGAGAGTGTGGAGTTTTTGTTGAAGTAGTCATCTTGGAGTTGGAGTTGGAGCTATTTTGGAGATAGTGTGTAGCTGTCAGTGTAGTTGCCATCTTCAAGAGGAGGCTAAAGAAGCTAGTTTGCATTTCCAGGTAAGGATTTGCACTTGATAATTCCTCATTTGAGTCTGCTGTCCATGAATTTTTTATTTTTTATTTTTATTTTATTTTTTTATGTGTTATAAACTTCTCACTTCTATGATCTATCATGTATGCTATAAACTCTCTAGCTCTATGCTATCAAATTTTGTAGCTTGCATGTGCATTTGTTTTCCTACATTTATCTTTGGTTTTCCATGTTGCTTAGCTGCAATTTTTTTTTAAAATGGTAGATTTCTTTGCAAATTGTTATTATTTCAAGCAAACATGGCTCCAAAAGGAAAGGACAGTGCATGGGCTCATTGTGATGTAATTGATGGAAAAATGATATGCAAATTATGCCATAAATCTATTGGAGGTGGGGGTATTCTTAGGTTGAAACAACACTTGGCTGGGATAAGAGGCCAAGTAAAGCCATGTGATGCCATTGCAAGGAAGAGGGAATTATTAGAAGCCATGAAAGAGAGTGGGTATGATGATTATGAGATTCAAGACTCCTCTTATATCCCTTCCACCAATGATCCCTTTCACTATGTTCATCCTTCTGTTGGCCAACCATCAAAAGGAACAAAGAGAACAAACATCCAAAGTTATTTCTCATCTTCTGCCAACATTGCCTCTTCTAATCCCACTTCCTCCCAGCCAAGTTCTCAACCCACTTTGGATCAACATTGGAAAAGACAATGCAAAGAAACTTCTCATCAATACATTGCTAGATGGTGGTATGATTCAGATATCCCATTTAATGCTGCTCGCTCACCTTATTACCAAGCTATGTGGGACTCTGTTATAGTTGCAAGAAAGGGCTTCAAAGACCCTAGCATGCATGACTTGAGGGGAGCTCTTTTGCAAAAAGAGATATCTTCCATTTATGAGTATTTGGTTGAGTTTAAAGATTCATGGCTCAAAACAGGTTGTTCCATTATGTCAGATGGATGGTCCAATGGAAAGAACCGCACTATCATTAATTTCCTTGTTTCTTGCCCTCAAGGAACCATGTATTTGAAATCAGTTGATGCATCTGATAAGGTAAAGGATGCAACCCTTCTATTTGAGCTTTTGGATAACGTTATTCAGGAAGTTAACCCATGTTGTGCAGGTCATCACTGATAATGCCTCAAACTATGTTCTTGCTGGAAAGATGGTTGAGACCAAATATAACACCATATTTTGGACTCCATGTGTTGCACATTGCATAGACCTCATGCTTGAGGATATAGGCAAAGTGGAGTGGGTAAAAAACACTGTAGAGCATGCCAAGTGCATTACAAAATACATTTACAACCACTCATGGGTATTGAACCTAATGAGGAAACACACTGGGGGCAAAGAGCTTGTTAGGCCTGCAATTACGAGATTTGCAACTCACTTCCTCACGTTGCAATGTCTCAATGGTCAACATAAAAACTTGCAGAAAATGTTTTCCTCTGAAGGATGGTCTGAATCTCGGTGGGCTTGTAGACCAGATGGAAAAGACACCAAAAAGAAAGTGTTAGACACTTATTTTTGGAAAAGGTCTCTAGAGCTTGTGAAAATTACCGAGCCCCTTGTTAAGGTGCTAAGGTTGGTGGATGGGGAAAGTTTGGCCATGGGCTACATTTATGAAGCTATGGATCAGGCAAAGGAACAGACACGGGCAACTTACAAGGACAGGTTAGCTAAATATGGCCGTATATGGGAGATCATTGATAACATATGGAATAATCAACTCCATCGTCCTATACATGCAGCTGGGTATTTTTTGAACCCAAAGTATCACTATAAAAATCGGCTAGGAGATCTGCATGATGGGGAGGTCAGAGCTGGATTGATTGATTGCTTGGAGCACATGGTCCCTAGCCATGTAGACCAGTTGGAAATACATAGACAGCTTACTGTTTTCAATATGGCAAGTGGTACTTTTGGCAAAAACTTGGCAAAGATGGCAAGAGATGTGGAGCAACCAGGTAAGCAATTCCAATTTCCATTTTGTTTTTCTTTTCAAGTTAAAATTGTTTACGTTCTTTACAATTCAAATTATAAACTAAGTTACTAATTAATGTCTTTTTCTTTGTAGCACATTGGTGGGAGTCATTTGGTGGCCAGTGTCCTCAATTGCAAAGGTTTGCAATTAGAGTCCTCAGTCAAACTTGCAGTGCTTCAGGTTGTGAGCGCAATTGGTCTGTTTTTGAGCGCATACACACGAAGTAGAGAAACCGTTTGGAACAAAAACGGTTAATGATCTTGTTTTTGTGCAATACAACCTTCGACTGAGGAGGAACCAAATGATGAGCAAATCACCTGATCTAGATCCCATTGTGTTGGACGATATTGATCCAACATCAGAATGGGTGGAGGAGACTGAAGATCCTGTGTTTGAGGCTGATTTTGATATCGACATGGCTTTAGCGGGGGATGAAGCAGATTATGTGGCGGCATCAGAACTAGGATCAGTAGCGGCATCAAGGAAAGGCAAAGAACCAATGGAAGGCACTAGTCGTGCAGGTCGACAAACTCCTGCTTCCATTAGGTCCACTTCTATTGTCATTGGTGGCATTGATACTGAGGTTGCAGATCAGGTTGAGGCATCCTCAGACTCTGAACCAGATGATGTCTATGTAGCTCCTGATGATGATCCTGTGTCTAGTAGTGGTGATGAACTTGATGATTGATCATGTGTACACTGTAGACTTGTAGTAGGCCAATGGCCTCATAGCTTGCAACGTTGTTTTTGGACTTTATAGGCCATTTAAGCCTCATTTCTTATGTATTTTGCTATTTTGTTGATGATATGTATTGTACTCGGTGCCATTTTGATATATTCACCTTTACATGGTATATAAATGAGCAAACTTCGCATATTTTGTCTCTATTGGCTTGGAATCATGGTTTTACATCTTAAAAATAGTTTTGTTTCATTAAAAATTAATTATTTAATGTATTTTTTTAAAACTGGTTCGTTTAGACCAAACCAGTCACGGTTAGACCGGTTCTGGTCGGTAAACCGGTTCATTAGGTGGACTGGTTTGGTCACCGGTTCCGGTTTTAAAAACATTGGGTAGCGCAGACCAGTAGCAGTGAGCTATGTGAGCTATGGCACAGGAGGATGGCCCACTTGCACCATGGAGCTTCCAGGATGTTGAGGGAGATGGTTACAGGTTTGACTGACTTCAACATAGAGCATCATGATGTGTGCAGGGGGTGTGCTTTGGGAAAGCACGCCAAGTCACCTTTAATGACCAGTGTGCTTTGGGAAGAGCTGCAAGTATCCTTGACTTGATTCATTTTGATGTATGTGGTCCTATGTCCATGTTTCATTGAGTGGATATGAGTACTATGTGACATTCATTGATGACAACTCCAGGAGGACCTAGATTTACGTCTTGAAGACCAAGGATGAGGTCTTTCAGAGATTCCAAGAGTTTAAGACTCTTGTGGAGAACCAGATAGGGAGGCAAATGAAGGTGTTGAGATTAGACAATGGGGGCGAGTCAACTTCTGCAGAGATGAGGGATTTTTGTGGGAGTGTTGGCATCAAGAGGGAGTTCATTGTGCCTAACAACCCTCAACAGAATGGGGTGGCAGAGAAGAAGAACATGACCATTGTGGGCACAATTAGAGCGATGTTGCATGATTAGAGTTTGCCTTTCTTCTTGTGGGCTGAGGCGTGTAACACTGCTGTTTATTTGCAAAATAAGAGCCCACATAGAGTCTTGGGGAGCAAGACTCATGAGGAGGTGTTTACCGGCAAGAAGCCGGAAGTTGGGCACATCAATATATTTGGGTGCCTTACATATTCACACATGCTAGAGGAGAAGAGGACGAAGTTGGAACCCAATACAAAGAGGGGTATCCTAGTGGGTTATAGTGAGACCAACAGAGCCTACTGTATATATCTTCCTGCATAGAGGAAGATTGTCCTCAGACAAGATGTGACGTTTGAGGAGGAGAGGTCTTTGAGGAGGTCTCGGGAGGTTGATCAAGTAGAGCATCAGGCTCCTCAACAGGGGGGCACACTAAAGATTTCAGGTGCATTAGGTGGTACATAAGGATTAGGAGGTTCACCTTCATCAGGGGTGACAGGTTCATCGAGTGCAATTATGCTGGATTCAAGATCACTTGGTGCAGGCTCTTAAGGCATAGTATCTCAGAGTCCAGGATCTCCATTAGTTATAGCCGAGCCTTCCTCGCTAGGAGGGGATGAACCAGTTGAGGATTTTCCCATACCACCACAGGAGACTACTACAACGAAGAGGAAGCCAAGATGGCTTTGGGAGACCTTGAAGGAGGCTCAAGAGGCAGTGGGAAGACCCAAGTGGTCAGTGAGGGAGAGCAAACCACCAAAGAGGTTGGGTGGCTTTGTGGCAGATGTTGTGGAGACAAAGCCAACTAGTTTTGAGGAGGCCGCTAGACAATAAATTTGGAGGGATGCCATGGTGGAGGAGTATGCCTCTATCATGAAGAATGATGTCTGGGAGGTAGTGCCACGTCCTGAGGGGAAGTCAGTTGTGACTTCCAGGTGGCTCTACAAGATCAAACATGCTGCAGATGGCAACGTTGAGAAGTTCAAAGCTCAATTTGTGGCGCAGGGGTTCTCACAGGTAGAGGGAGTTGACTATGAGGAGACCTTTGCACTGATTGCTCGTTATACTTCCATTAGAGTAGTGATATCTATAACAACTGAGATGGGATGGAGGATTCAACGTATGGATGTGAAGACCTCCTTTCTCAATGGTGTTATACAGGAGGAGGTTTACATTGAGCAGCTTGAGGGGTTTGAGTTGCATAGGAGGGAGTCTCTTGTATGTAGGCTGAAGAAAGCCTTGTATGGAGTGATGCAAGCACCGAGGGCATGGTATGAGAAGATAGATGTCTACTTGCAACAGAGGAGTTTCCAGAAGAGTGATGCATATCTGAACCTATACTTTATCTTGGTAGGTGATGATCCACTCAAATGGTACTGTATGTGGATAAATTATTTATTATAGGGGAGGATAGACTCATCCAGCATTGCAAGAGAGATCTTGCTTCAGAGTTTGATATGACTGATATGGGGCTGATGCATTACTTTTTGGGGTTGGAGGTTAGCAAGAGGATGGGCATATCTTTGTGGGCCAGGGCAGGTATGCAAGAGATATCTTGAGGAGATTCCGTATGGATGGTTGCAGGCCTATGGCTACTCCTATGATCACCAACTGGAAGAAGCTACATGATGTTGATTTTGAGTTGGTGGACCCCACCTTGTATCGACAACTGATCGGTTCATTGATGTATCTGGTCAACACTAGACCGAATATTTGTTTTGCAGTCAACACATTGAGTCAGTTTATGATGGAGCCTAAGAGAGTACACTGGGTGGCTGCAAAACATGTGTTGAGGTACTTACAAGGCACAATGGATTATGGTTTGGACTATGTCAGATGTGATGGAGTCAGATTGATTGGTTGCACAGACTTAGATTGGGCTGGCAGTGTCAGTGACTGGAAGAGTACTTCCGGATGTTGTTTCTCATTGGGCTCAACAATTGTGTCATGGTTCAGCAGGAAACAAAAGTCAGTGGCATTGAGCAGTGCAGAGGTAGAGTATATGACAACTTGTCAGGCAGGGTGTGAGGCATCGTGGCTTTGCAAGATGCTTCATGGTTTATTTGGTTAGATGTTGAGACCAACTACGATTTACCATGATAATCAAAGTTGTATTAAACTCTCTCAGAATCCAATATTTCACGATCGATCAAAGCATATAATGATTAGATACCACTTCATCAGAGACTGGGTTCAGCGAGGGGCAATGAAGCTTGAGTATATATCTACTGATGAGCAGGTAGCAGACATTCTCGAGTCTTTTCCAAGAGGTAAACATGCTTTCTTTAGAGACATGATGGGAGTGGTGAGAAACACCTCCTCGGTAAGAGGGAGGGTTGAAAATAGTACCAAGGAGAGGTGTTATTAGGCTTTTATCCCATTTAGCCTAGGAAGCACATTAATGACTTTTGTCTCAATGACATTTATAAGTTATATTAATGTCATGGGTGGAAACAGTACTTACAAGTGTTGTACCATGTACTCTTTCTAATATTAAAGTCACTTGTACTTTATAAATTGACTTTATGTGTAAAGTACTAAGTGTACTTTTATAATATTAAAGTGAGTTGAAAAATCACTTTATGAGAGAAAATAGAAAAGATACACAACTTGAAAAAGGTACTAGGAGACTTTTAAGTGATGGGGCCAATGTATGAGGGGGTCATTTGGGAGAAATGGTCTCAACCACTCATCTTGAGATTTGGAGATTAAATCTCAGCCATTGAATTCTAGGTTTAGGGATTCAGTATTTTCCAAGGAGACAAAAGAGAGAAAAGGGATCTCATTCTTCACTTCACACTTGAGAGGGCATGAGGAGAAGAGAGGAGAGGAGAAACTTCATGGAGGAGGAGAAATTGTAGCAAGGAGAAGCAGGCTTGAACTTCTAGAGGAAGGAGGCCGTAGAACAACACACAAATCAAGGAGAAGAGCAACTATAGTAGGCACGAAAATCGAGGCAAGGAGGAACGAGTTTTGAGGGGCTATAGCACAAATTTCAAGGAGTAGAACTACTCGAAATTCGAGAAGGTTTTTGTTGTTGTCAGGCCCAAAATTCGAGGCACGAATTTCACGACAACAACCACTGTCAGTGTGAATTTCGAGGTAGTAGATAGGCACAATTTTTGAGGTAGATTGTCACACCTTCAATGCAGATTTCGAGGCACCTTCAACGTAGTTTTTGAAGTAGAATTCTGGGCACGAATTGTGAGGAACTAAGTTGTGGGAAAATGCAAAAATTCTAGGCATGCAAACTCGTGAAAATCTGAAGATTTCAATGGGCACAAATTTCTAGAAATTTGCATTTAATGCTACAGTAGAAAAGGGAGATAAGTATAGTGATTTTTTATGAACTTATTTTATACTTTCTCAAGCAATAAAATCCTCCGTTGAAGACCAGTTTTCCCCAAGAGGTTGTGGGGTTTTTATGGGGTCAGCTGGACCAAAAATAAGTGTCTCATATGTGTGAATGCTTGCCTAAATTTTGTATTAATTACCAGCTGATAGGAAAGTGAAAAATTAGTAGGAGCACTCTTTAATGTTTTCAATAAATGCAAACTAAAATCTATATCAACATGACAAAACATGTGGGTTGGGCCTAAACAATCACATGCAAACTTGTAAATTGGGTTAAAGGTGCAGATCATTAAATTTCCACACTATAGTCCTCGATAAATGGGAAAACCCAAAATACGCAATGTTTGGGCAACGAAGGGCAAGTTTTGGGGTAGCTAGGGAAAACAAGCCCATAGTTGGCGTTTGTTGTGAACCCCACTCAATTAATTGAGAAAATTCTTCTCAAGGAAATCTATAAATACAAGAGGGTTAGATTCATTGGGGCATCAATTGATTGGATTATTTGTCTCTGTTTTCTTTGATCCCGAGGCTTTGAGGGTTTTAAGACCCCATTTCTCCTTGGACTAGTTTCAGTGGAGGTGATCTAACCCTACCTAGTCACTTTTCTTTGTTCCGACAATAGGGATTTAACTATTTGAAGAAGCAACAAAGACTTTGTGGGAATTTTGAGGCAAGTTGACCTAATCCTTGAAGATATACAAGTCTGTCTGAGGTAAACAAGAATGAATCTACTAAAGGAAGAGCGAGACTTTGAGATTGAGGCATGCAGAGCTGTACTGAGGTAGAAGGTCGAATTATCCTAAGGCAAAGGTAACGAGTTTCTGAGGTAGACGACATATTTAGACCAAGATAAATATATGATAGACCAACGAGAGTTTCTTGAGCATAGACAAGGGATTCCTGAGCTTTAGACGAGGGTTAAATTAAAGTAAGAACAAACTCTTCCTGAGGCCAGCTAAAGGATGGAGTAAAGGCTGTGACAATTTCTGAGACATTATAGTAGCCCTGAGGTTAATTTAGGAGGAGTTTCTGGTAAAATTGGAAGTCAATTTGATATAGATCTAGAAGCAAAAATTCATTCAAACTAGCTTCTTGTCGTTCTGAGACAACTCGGGTCCTAGCTCTGAAGTTCTAAGGTTCTTGGTCAGCTCCCTGTGATAGAATTAGGGCTTCATCTGAAGCCACTTGAATATCTCTTCTAATAAGAAGCTACAATGAATTACAAATTACGGATCAATATAATACAACTCAGGTCATTTGGATAATTGCTCATTAGTCAAACTCAGTTGAGTTCTTATTTTGAGACAGAGATGCAAGGGTCTCTTCTTGTGGTATTTCGTAGCATCAAGAAACAAGTAACAACTGCGGCCCCAATAGAAGAGTAGTAGAATTTATCATTCTTGTTTGTCTAGTTTGCAGATTAGTTTAGGAAACTAAGATCATTTACTATTGGTAATTTGCTTAAATGCTAGAATTATTGTTGAATACAATTATGTGCTTGGAATTTTTTATTGATGGTTGGCTAGCATTATCTATTGTGGGTTTAAGAACTATAATTACTCATTCATGTATTAGTTCTGTTATTTGTTGGAAAGCACCGTTTATCTCGTTATTGGATAAATGAAGGAATTTTGTTGAAGAAACCCTAGTCCTTAGAAACCCTAAGTGAAAAAATTGCTCTAGCATATTACAACATATTTGTACTATTGACTCATAATTGAACTATAAAAGCATAAGCAATGACTATTGCATGGTGACATCCCCAACCAACATGTTGGTTATTGGGCAAAAGGATTGAAGAAGGGTGGTAGTGTTCTCGCTAAGGCAACTATAAGGATCGAAGGAAATTTTTCAGTCTTGGGAATTGAAGGAATAATTGTATGGCACCCAAACATGCAATTGCTTGAGGATAAACAATGTCAGGAAGGGGGGATTGGAATGTTCCCTATGGATAAATTGCCCAAGGGAGGGCGAAAATAACCTATCCAATCTCGTATGCTATAGTCTTTGATAAAGGGGAAACCCATTATCCAATGTTTTGGGGCAACATTGGGTAAATTTGGGGTAGCTGGGGCAAAAAGCCCAAATTGGGGGCTACACTTGTAACCCCTCACATTAGATTAAGGAAGAAAGAGCCCCATGAGGAATCTATAAATAAGGGAGAGATGGAATCATTTTATCATCATTGATTTGGATTGGAATATCTCTGTTTCTTTTGAGCTTTGACTCTGAGGGTTTTAAGACCCCTTTTTCTCCTCACTAGTTTCGGTGGAGGTGATCCCATTCTAGCTAGTTTCCTTCTTTCTCTGTTATGTTGCAGCGTATTCTCTTGGAGCAACTCGAGTTTGTTTCTGGCTAGTAAGGAATCAATTCTCTATGATTTTTTGGGTAGCGTAACTCTCTCACACTATGATTTTTCTCGGTGCATCTGAGCTCAAAATTATTGTCTCAAGGAAAGCAAGGCTATGGAGGTCCCTTCTGAGGCACCGAAGGCTATCAACGGATAGCGAGGTCCCTCTCTCAGTTGAATTGGAGATCAATTGATGATTTATGGTTTGGCCTGAAGTAATCTGGGCCCCTTTTGAGGTCAACCTTCCTTCTTGAGGGCAGTAACATAGCGGCTGAGTAAGAAGAGACCGACGAGGCCTTTATCCAGATGGTGAAGCCATTATTTCTAGTGTCTGTCTAGTTACTGAGTCTTTGTTCAAGCAACAGAGGTTCTCTGTGGAGGACACCGATTATTACTCACAACATGTTCGAATCCTCCAACAACTTGAGGATGAATTAGAGCATGGGGTTACTTGCAGTTAGCCAACATTTTGGGCATTGTTGTGACAACAAATTAAGTACAAAGGTTATATTTGAGATTGTTGAAGGATAAAGCTCAGACCTTGTGGCCGTAATCTTGGTTCCCCTGGAACGACTATTGTCGCAACTCAGCATGGGCAAGACTAAAGGGGCCACTCCTAGCACAATTGTAAATTTGGAATTGCACAGGGTTGCCAAAATCCCCTTAACAACAAACAAGTTTGGAGGCAGCATAGTTAGGTAGTGAGTTGTTAAGTAGTTTAGTAGCAATAGTATTCAATAGTGCTATTGTGAGTTACAATTGAAATGTTGGACTATTGAACATTGACATTGCAATAAGAACTATACTGGTGGATTATTGGTTGAGTAAATCTATTGTCCATTGGTTGGTCAGCGCCAACTTATTGTGGTTTGTTGACAAAACATATTGCTATTAAAAATCTTTTATATTATTTGTCCATTACATAGAAGGATACCTATTGTTATATGAATGGATGAATGTGCATTGCTGTTGCATAATCCTTCTAAATTATTGAAAACCCTAGTAAAAAATAAAACCCTAAGGGCAAAAATCCCCTTGGGACATTACAGATTACTACCCTAATACCTTAAATGGAATTAGATTACTATGCACTGTAAAATGATTGGCTAAAAAAGACAAAAAAGGTATAACACATTCCTGCTGGCCTCTACTTAGATCATTCAACGACTTCACACCCTCCAATTATGATGAAAATACGTAATCCAATCCTTAAAATATGGTAGTAATAGCTTAAAATGCCTAATCTAGTAATCAATGATTTTTGCTTGATTGAAAGGTACATTTTTTCCAAGGCCATGACAGAGGAGTTCAACATTCAACACCACCAACATAAGGGTAAATAAAGGGTTTGGTTCTCTTTGATTAAATATGCCAATCCTAAACCCTCATACATCATAGAATCTAATCAAAATCCCGCAATCTTGCCAATCCTGAAATCTTAGAAATTGTTAAGTCTACTAAATTTTCAATGGGATATGAAGTTCAACTTTCTCCATATAAAGTGCTATGAGGTTGGAACCACTCTCAAACATCTTGAAACAATTATTTGTAATGTTGAAAATTTAACTAAAAGGGGTTTTTCTTTAAGAATTTAACATTATTATTAATTGCCAACAGTTTTGGCAAAACCTATTAAACACTTGAGTCAAATTGAATCAAGACAGGTAGATTTAGTGTTTGAAATGTGTCATATGCATGCTACTACAACTTGGAAACGTGTTTCCCACATGTAGGGCACATTTGTATGGGTAGATACTGGAAACATGTTTCAAGGCTTTACCACATGCGTTTCCACATTTCCATATAGAAATGAACCTGGTGCGTCCTTGTATTGGACATTTCCTGCAAGATAGGTCCATAATTAGTTTTGGATCACTCTAAAGTTTTCTCCTAGCTTTTGTACTTGTATCTACAATGGTCCCAGATATCACTGATGACATTTTACCTTATTGAGTATTGGACATTTCCTACAACATAGGTCCATAAATAGTTTTGGGTCACTCTAAAAGTTTACTCCTAGTTTTCATACTTGTATCTTCAATGGTCCCAGATATCATTGATGACATTTTGCCTTATTGTATGATCTGTTTCACAGAAACTGTTTGTAGGTCATTATAACATGGCCCTAGTGATTTCTAAATACTCCACTTGATCTTGTAAAGCAAGGGTTGCCCTTTGTGTGTCATTGAAATTGATGTTGATTCACCCTTTCTGAGGTAGTGATCGTGATTGACTATCAAGTTTCAACAACGCCTTTTATTAGGATTTGGTAGAAGATGAAGATTGGTGGGTAGGAGGAAGTCTTGTTCTTCCTTAAAAGTTGCATTATCTCTTTTCTTCGATATTTTTACATAAACTGTCTCAATAACTTCCCTTTTTTTTTATCTTTGATTATTGTCTGGAATAGGTTTGTTGAAGTCCATAGTGACATGGTTCTGTGCATACGTAGCTAGAACACCTTTAATTGTCGCTTGAGAGTATTTGATATATGTACCATGATATCTCCATTTAGTTTTAAATGATACTCATTCCAAAATTTAAAGGGATTGAATGGCATATACACCCATATACATGGTTTTTTGATGGAACCTCCATTCTAGGTTCACACCTAGTTGCCCAATATCTTCATGTGTTATGTAAAACTTAATAACTTTGTAGTTATAGGTTACTTAGGCAAAAGAGCACGATCAAAAGATCATGCCCTTTCACGAAGAGGCACTCGAGGTGGTATATAAGCCAGGGGCCCTCCTATGTAATGTCATGATTCAGTTATTAAATAAAATATATATATGTTTATAATATTATATCTATCAACTGCAAAATTATATTTGTGTGCTCCATCTGGTATCAAAGCAGTCATTCTCGGCCAACAATCGCTTCCAGCCACTGTTCCTCATTGTCCGCATTCCCGCTGCTGTTCATCCTCATTTTCCGTTTTCTCTTCGTTGTCAATCACCGTTGCCATGCTTCCATTTTTCTGCCGCCTTTGTTTTCCCCATCTCACATCATCCACACCCATGTCCACACTTTGCACTCAGTCAACCATGGTTCCTTTCCCCCACGTTTGCACCCTGCAACCGTTATGTTCGCCTTTCCCTCTTGCTCGACATTGTCTGCGCTTTACTTGTCCCCACCATTGACCTCGTCGCTATTCACTCTCCTGCATCTCGTTCATCTCCATGACACGCCCCAAAAACAACTCCATCGATACACATACTTGTTACCCGTCAACGCCGCTCGACCATTGTTAATCCTTGTTGCAACAACCGAAATCTCCAAGCCACCGTTTCATACCCTTTGATCGTAACTTACCATTAACAAATACACATATGCTATATATAATTCGCACTTTATATAGTTGGTTATATAAAATATATATAAATGTTTATAATTATAAAATTACATTGTATAGTTTATAATTATTTATTAAAAAAAGTTTTCATATATAAAAAAAGTTTTATATTTGTATATAAAAAAATTACTACATAGTTAAAATAAATAAATAAAAAGGGGTCAATTTAAGAAAAAAGGTTAAGTTGGATAAATATACACCACCACATACCCGATCAATGTTTGCATCAATGTCAATGGCTGATTTTAATAAAAAATTGATAGATCTTGAGACTAAGGTCACCGGACATGCCGAAAAAATTGAGGAGCTCCAAAATACAATGAAGAGAATAGAGAATCAACTCAAGCAAAATCATAATGAATTTAAAAAGGATCATGCAATCCTTTCAAATAAGGTGGATCGAAATCATAATGCAACATCAATAGCTCATGATCAAGCAATGGCGATGTTGACCTGTATTTGTGACAAGTTGAAGATTACACCTGATCAAATACCCCAGAATAACGAAGCTACTCAACATCCAAATTCTTCGGATACATCAAACTCATCAGACTCACATCAAACCCCTGAGTCTCCAAAAGCATCTTCCATGCCCAATCAACAAAATAGTAACACAAATTTTCAAAATATGCAACTCTGGAATCAATACTCAAATATGCAGTTCTTGAATCAATGCCCCTTCGCTCCACCAATTACTACATATCAACAAAGAGAAAAACTTGAGCTCTCCAAATTTGATGGTAATGAGAAATGCAGTGTTGCATGGTTCAATAAAGCAGAAAAATACTTCGAGATTTACGGTATTGACAATGATGATGAAAAGATCAGGCATGCATCCATGAAAATGGAAGGTGAAGCATATAATTGGTATATGTGGTGGAAGAAAATGACACATGCTATCAGTTGGAAGAAATTCAAAAATGCATTTTCTAAGAGATTCCAAGGTGTCAAGGAAGAAGAGTTTTTCGCAGCAGTCAGTAGACTGCAACAAAAAGGAGATGTGGACGAATACACTAAAGAATGGGAAACTCTAGCTACACGAGTACCTGGGTTGTTAGAGACTCATCTTATTCAATCATACATCACAGGACTTGAACCACATCTCCAGGATGAGCTTAAGCTTGATGACATCACGTCTATAGAAGAAGCAAGACAAAAAGCAAAAACTGCAGAAAAGAAGCTCGAAAGGATACAATGGCCAAAAATTGAAAGAGTATATTCGAGACGAAGATTTCTCCAAACTGCTAACACAGATAATACAAAATATGTTCCACCACAACTACATGAAGGAGGAAAAGCTAATTTGGAAATGCAAAGAATGAAAGAAGGTAAGTTCAAACATCGTGGTGAAAAATGGGATCCTAAACACAAATGTTCTAAGGGAAAAGAGACCAAGAACCTGTATACACGTGAAGCAACCAATGATTCAAACAATGAAGAATCAGACATAGAAGAAGTTGAAAATTCTCCACAATTTTATCCAGAATCAGATAATGAGAATATTCCGCAGGTGTCATTATCAACCATGACAGGTATATTTCAACCCCAGACATTAAAGTTAAAAGGACATAAAAAAAGCAGTGTAATGGTTCTAATAGATACCAGCAGCACCCACAACTTTTTGGACTCAAATATGGCGAAAAGACTCTACATTTTTTGCATATCCCATGCCCAACATGAAAGTGATGGTAGTTGATGAAAAGAAAATTGAAAAAGTACGGAAATGCCATAAAATCAAATTACAGATTCAAGACTACAATCTAGAATCTCCGTTTTACACTGTACCATTAGGAGTGGATGTGGTCCTAGGCATCCAATGGATACAAACCCTAGGCACTTACTCTGCTAACCATCAAAAACAATTTATAAAGTTTAGATGGGAGGGGCAAAAATACAAGTTATATGGGTTCCAGCCCCCTCAGGATCAAATTGTATCATCATACCAGATGATGAAGTTGATTTGGAAGGGAGCACCAACATATGTAGTGCAATGTCATCAGATGGAGATGTTGGCTTCAAAATTGGTTAGCGAAGAAATACCTGAAGTTCAAGAACTACCATCTGAAGTTCAAAAACTAATCCAAAAACACAAAAAGGTGTTCCAAGGTCTTCCTATGAAGATTCCGTCCGAATGAGAAATTGAGCACATAATCAAAGTCAAATCAGGGTCAAACCCTATCAACATCAAGTCGTATAGGTATTCACACCACCAAAAAACTGAAATCAAAAGATTAGTTTAAGATCTTTTAAAGTGTGGAATCATTACAAAAAATAGAAGCCCATACGTTGGTCTGGTAGTTTTAGTTTGAAAGAAGGATGGGTCCTTTAGACTGTGTGTAGATTATTGAGGACTAAACAAGGTAATGATTAAAAATAAGTTTCCAATCCCCTTTATAGATGAAATGTTGGATGAACTTCCTGGAGCCTAATACTTTTCAAAATTGGACTTGAGATCAAGATACTACTAGATCAGAATAAGGGTAGAGGACATAGCAACGATTGCTTTTGGAACACATGAAGGTCATTATGAATTTAAGGTAATGCCCTTTGGATTAACTAATGCTCTGGCAACCCTCCAATCCACCATGAATGAGGTATTTCATCTGTATCTAAGTTTGTGTTAGTGTTCTTTGATGATATTCTAATCTATAGTAAAACATGGAAAAAGCATCTACAACATCTGTAGCGAGTTCTCACTATATTAGAAGAAGATTTGTTCTATGCAAAGATGTCCAAGTGCACCTTTGGAAAAGAAGAGGTAGAGTACCTCAGACACATAATATCCAAGGAAGGAGTAAAAATAGATCCTAATAAGATCAAAATGATAAAAGAATGACCCAGACCAAATAATATCTCCAAATTAAGAGGATTCTCAAGGTTGAATGGATACTAGCCGAAATTATGCTCATGTATCTACACCCCTAACAAATCTGTTGAAAAATAACTCCTTTCAATGGGATGATAAGGCAGAAAAATGTTTTGAAGACTTAAAGGAAATCATGTCCAAGGCACCTGTATTAGCAACTCTAGACTTTTCAAAGCCTTTTGTAATTGAATGTGATGGTTCAGGTTTTGGCCATGGAGCAGTAGTGATGCAAGATGGTCATCTAATAGCTTTTGAGAGCAGGAAGCTCAACAAATGAGAATGTCTCAAGTTTACATACAATAAGGAAATGCTTGCCATTATGCATGCATTAGCTAAGTGGAGGCAATATCTCTTGGGAAGTAAGTTCTTAATATGAACATACCATAATAGTCTTCAACACCTCCTCTAACAGAAAACGCTATCCACAGAACAACAAAAGTGGATTGAAAAAATTGCCGCCTTTGACATGGATATATTACATAAGAAAGGGAAAGACAACGTAGTAGCAGATGCTCTGTCCAAGAAAGATGAAGAATCATCATTACTTGCAATTTCAGTTGCTATCCCAAAATGGCTTAATGAAATTCGAAGTATGCAAAAGATCCAGAAACAAGTGCTATAATCAATAACCCTCCTCAGAATTCAAAATTTGAATGGAAAAACGATATTCTGTGGTACAAGGGGAGAATTTACCTAAGTCCAAATTCTAAATTTAAAGCCAAAGTTCTCAAAGAGTCCCATGACTCACTGTCAGCCGGACATGTAGGTTTCTTTGAACTTACTATAATGCACGCCAATCATTTTTCTAGAAGGGAATGAACAATGATATTCAAGAATATGTAGTAGAATGTGATAAATGCCAGAGAAATAAAAATGAGAACATTATGACACTCGAATTGCTCCATCCCTTAAATATTCCAAATCAGAAGTGGGAGGAAATATCAATGGACTTTATCGAAGGGTTACTTGTGTCAGATGGCAAGGAAAAAATTCTCGTAGTAGTAGATAGAGTTACCAAGTACGCACACTTCATTGGAATGAGGGAATCAGACTCAACAAAACAAATCACCAAGATATTTTGCAAGAATGTCTACAAATTACATGGGATTCCCAAGGTCATCGTTAGCGATAGTGACGCCATATTGAAAGATAATTTCTGGAGGAAATTTTTCAAACATATAGGAACCTACTTCAACATGAGTTCGACATACCATTCTCAAACAAATGGTCAAACAGAAGTTGTCAATAAATTTTTAGATGCCTACCTACGTTGTTATTCAACAAACAAACAAAATAAGTGGGCTCAATCGCCGAATGGTGGCATAATTCCACTTACCATACTTCAGCGAAAATGACTCCATTTCAAGCTTTGTATGGTTACAAACCTCCTAAATGGAAGGACCTTGCCATTATCAAGACAAAACTTCCAGTAGTTAAAGATTGGTTAGAAGAAACCCAAAAGGTCGTCCAAGCACTAAAATAAATTCTAATATTGCAAGAAATCATATGAGGTAGCAGGCTGACTGAAATAGAACAGAGAGAGAATTTGAAATTGGAGAATGGGTATTTATTAAAGTTCAACCTTACAAGCAGTTGTCCTTAAAACAAAAGGGAAAAAACAAATTAGCACCAAGGTTCTATGTGCCATACGAAATTAACAAAAAGATCAGTGAAGTAGCATATAGTTTAAGCCTTCTTGATAAAAGTTGTGTTCACGTCTTCCATGTCTCTTGCCTTAAAAAAGCACTTGGCAAACATCAAGTGGCACAAAAAGCAATGTTGCGATAATCGCGATCGGGATTAAATCGGCAAGGGTCCAAAAAAAGAAAAAATCGTAAAAATCGGCAAAATTAAAAAAGTCCAAAAAAATTAATTTAAAAATTAAAAGAAATACAAAAATCAAGATTTTTTAGGAAAAAATCGCCAATTTAATTGTTTCAGGCAAAAAATCGCGATTTTTGCAACACTGACAGAGAGCACTTCTGACATTAGATGACGAAGGAAAGATCCTTTTAGAACCAGAAGGTATCATCTCCACCAGGGAAAAGAAGTTACAGTCACCAGTGATCAAAGAATACCTGATTAAGTGGGAAGACCTACCATAAGAAGAAGTTTCTTGGGAGACAAAAGCTTTTTGTCAGCAACACCTGTCGTTACCTATGCTTTGAGGAAAAATCATCTTTTTGAGAGGAAGGCAATGGTATGTAAAAGTTAATAAATTTGTAATTATAGGTTAATTAGGCAAAAGGGCACGATCAAAAGATCATGCCCTTTCACCAAGAGGTACTTGAGGCCCTCCTATGTAACATCATCATTCAGTTATCTAATAAAATATATATATGTGATTATATCTATCAACCGCAGAATTATATTTGTGTGCTCCATCATGAAAAAAACAACCCTGATCATGAGTTAGCATCTCCTTTCCAAGATTCATTCCTTTAAGGTACGGTCATAAAGAGCTAGAATCCAGCAAGGGGATTGTGAATCCCCCTTAGGTTTCATTTTTCTAAAACACATCATATAAGGCTTTCAAATAGCCATAAGCCCATGCTTTTACATATGAAAGCTCTCACATGACGCTGTGCTTAGAGTTTTGAAATCTTCATTGAGTTGGCAGTGATCTTAAGATTCATGTAATATCCTTAGGGAATTTTTCCCTTAGGGTTTTGAAACATAGAACCATATTTCACAATAACGTTTCACTTCAATAATGAGATAAAGAAGATACATTGATGTAAACAATAAACTTTGCTCAACTGTATATTCAATATAGACTTTTACCCTAGGGCTGTTGAAATAATGAGGACAACCCTAAATAATTCAATAACAGACTGTATTGATTGTTCGGACAATGACTACCTGTATTCATCTACTAATCAACAACTCACTGTTTATCCTTCTAAACCTTACGACGTCCTTGATGTTACTATGCTGCTTCCAAATCTCATTATGCTGGCAAGAAGGGTTTGTGACAAACCTTTCCTTAGCCAGTTTTTCCCTGCCGTGGAGGAGCAACTTCACCTGCCTGCTATGCTAACCTAGTTGCTGTAAAACAACTGCCTTGGAGAGCTGTTGAGGTGTCCTATTGGTCCAACTCGAACCTGAACATATCACTACTCATTCCTTACGTCCTACGTGAACCAGGGGTAGACCTCCTGCTGCTTTAGAGGATGGTTAATTGATGGACTGCTGTCTTAATCAACCTCATGACATAATTACAGGTGGTGCCACTGTCCTTAAGCAACCACAGGGAGGAAAATACACATCATAATGAGCCCCATAATGCCGCCACTATCATCGATATTAGTTGTTGTGCCTCAGATCCTTGTTGTCAGCCTTAGGGAAACTCAGGAGGGGTTCCACAGAAATAGCCCTCGCTATTTGGCAGACCACAAAATAGTTTCGTTACCTCAGAGTCCCCCATGAAAAACCTTTACTGCTTTTACTAGAGACTTGGAGGCTAAGTGGACAATAGAAAAATGGCTTTTGCTGTCTTGGTTAAGGGCCTCAATGACCTCCGTTAGCCTTCAGTGCCTCAAGGAGGGCCACAAGAAATCACAGAGGGTCCTGCTTGTTGAAATATGTAACTAGGTTCGGTCTTCATAATGTCTTATGTGCTCTTGATTTTTGTATTTGATGTAAAAGAGAGAAAATTTATTATTATTATTTTATAGGATGGGTTTCATGCTCAATGTCAATCTATTTATAGGTCAAAGCACCCATTGTGTGCTTCTAGGATTTGTCATAGAATCAAAGAAGTCAAAGAGTCATTGTCATATGTACTAATACCCTATTGGGCATTTTGTATCATGTAAGAAGAATTTATTGTGAGTCAAAAGAGTCAAAAGTCTCCCTCCAAGACCATATTGGCATGCAAGAAGATAAGTTGGCCTACAGGGATGAAGTCAGCCTCATTAGGGCTGTTCGAGCCTCATAAAAGTGGTATACATACAATAGCATTCGACCTCATTTGAGAGACAACTAACCAAGCTCATTGAAGCACATAAGAAGGATAAAGAAGTCAGCAAAGAAGACGAGGCTTTTAAAGGAAGAAAGATCGAAGTCTTGAAGTTTGTTTTGGACCACATTATCCCACATGTGCGAGGAAAATTAGGGCACACTTTGCTGCTACTAAACTGAAATTGTAGTCATCTTAAAAAGCTGCAATCTGGTGTCAAAAGGATCAAACTTGAAGACCACATTACCAAAGAAAGAGAAGCACCCTAAGAGAAGGAAGAAGGAGATATGTTTTACCATATTCCTCCGACATGTGTGAAGTTGCAGTGATTTTAGGAAGGCCAAAAATCGCAGGTTTGAAGGAAGAAGCCAAAATTTGTTGCAGGGGTCAAAGGTGTGCAAAAGAAGAAGAGTTTGAATTGGGTTGACTTTGTGAAAGAGAAGCTCATCAAAAGGAAAGGTTGAGTTGGTTTTGGAGGGGTCTTTTTCTTGGGTCTAATTGTCTTGGAATTCGTCATTTGAAGATTCTATATGAAGAGAATAATTCTTGTGGGTTTTCCTCTATAGTGGAGGTTTTGACCATGGCTAGCAACCTATATCTTGTGTCCTCTTGTTCTATTGATTTTCATGTTTTGGTAGCTGTTTGATGATAAGAACATTATAATAATCAAGACAAGAAGAAGCTAATTTCAAGTACATCAGGTTTAAGTAAAAGAACATCACAAGCAATTATCAAAGTAAAGAGAAATTACCCTAGTCTAGCTGCCCTTGATTTCTCAACATGGTATCAAAGCTAAGGTAGCAAGGAAAGACATCTTGAAGATCATTAGAAGGATACAAAATGGTTGAGCATAAGAAGAGCATCAAGGAAATTGAATCATCAAGGAGAACTAAGAGCATCAATGAGATCTAAAAGGAATCATCAAGGAGAACTAAGAGCATCAATGAGATCTAAAAGGAATCATCAAGGAGAACTAAGAGCATCAATGAGATCTAAAAGGCCCTATCATATTGAAGGAAGAAAACTCTTGGAAAAGAAGACCTTAAGGACCCTACCTCCATATCAAAAGAACTCTACACATTTGAGGTATTTTGGGAAGCCTCCCATAATCTACATCATCATTCAAAGGAAGCAAGAAGAAAGGAATCAAAGTGATCTCCCTCATATTGAAGAAAGGATCACATGTCAAACATCTTTGAAGAAGGAATATAATCCGTCCTTATAAGGCTCACAAGAAGACAACATCATCAAAACGACATCTAGTGGAAGATATCACCATCAAAGAGGCATATTCGTTTATCAAGTAAGTACTTTACATTTTATATCTCAATCTACAAACCAAATGACTTCTTTCTGCAAGGAAAACAATAAGCTTGTTGGGACACCAAACTACCTTGCATGGAAGAAGAGAATAGATTTAATTCTCATAGAAAATGAAGTTATTGAATATGTCAAGGGCCCAATCTCCAAATCTCCACAAGAACAGTCTCAAGCATTATCAAATTATATGAAAGGGGAAGTAAGAGCTTAAAGGAGGATCTTCATTGAATCAATCAAGGATTATCACATTCCCTATGTAGCAAAATTAAAGACCTCAAAAGAAGTCTATGACAAGTTGTTAGAATCGTTCTCTGTAAGTATTGCTGGACAAATAATATCGTTAAGAACCGAATTATACAAGATCAAAGTATCAAGAGAAGAAGGGGTAGCCTCATATCTCATGAAGGTATCTCAAATAAGAGATCAACTACAAGAGCTAGGAGAAACAATGTCAGATCCAAAGATAAACACTCTTGTGCTCAATGCATTCCAGATGATTGGGGCAACTTTGTATTAAGCATCTGTGGAAAGTGTTAAAATCTGAAAGTTCTATGCAAAAATTAAAAAAATAAGCACTCTTGTGCTCAATGCATTCTCAGATGATTGGGGCAACTTTGTATTAAGCATCTGTGGAAAGTGTTAAAATCTGAAAGTTCTATGCAAAAATTAAAAAATTCTTTGCAGAAACTTGAAAGTTCTATGCATAAAATTGAATGTACTTAGCATAAAATTGAATGGCACTGAATGTACATCGTAAAAAACCGAATGTACTTTGCAGAAAGCTGAATGTATTTTGCAGAAAACTGAATGTACTTTGTAGAATACTAAATGTTCTATGCTGTTGCAATTACTTAGAATGCAAATTTCTTCTTCTAAAATTTTTAGATCAACCATTGTAGATAGAACATAAATTTAAGGATCATATGAAGACAACCAAACACAAATATAAGACACTGAGAGTTAGGTCCAATGACCAGGGAAAACCCCACAAAGGGAAAGCCCAAATGATTCTTCTTCAATTGTTCAACAGAGTACACAGAGAGAGAATGGGAATGAATAAAGCACCAATGTCTGATCAACTTGCAGCTGAAGTGCTCTTGCTCTTTGCTTGAAGATCTCTTTCTCTTGATCAAATTTTGTCCTTCACACTTGCTCTAGCTCTACCCTTTCTCTTACTTTTCACTTGCTCTAACACTTCTCTTGCAAACACTCAACACTAGCTTTCCTTTTTCACAGTGAACATGCTACTCTCGACTCTCACTTTTTCTTGCTTAAACATATGGAAAAGGAGTTACAAAATGAATTTATGCCTTGAGCCAATAATAGGGGAATTGAATTCCATGAGGGAGGAGTTACTTGAGGAGAAATGTAACTCATCCCAAGAATAAAGAGAGATACACTTGTCTTGAGGAGTTACAATTCGAATTATGGAGAGAGAGAGAGAGTTACACTTAGACATGAGAGAATATTTGGTGAGAGTTGCAAATTGAATTGAATGAGGGAGTTACAAGTATATTTAATGAGGTGGATTTACACTTTTGTCATACATTGAATTAGTGAGGGAGAGTTACATTCTCTTAAGTGTGGAGTTACTATTTTATTCCAAGAGAGAGGTTCAATTTTCCAAGTAAGAGATTCTTAATTTAATTTACTTATTCCATGAGAGAATTCGTTTTTTATTAATCCATTAAAGGTAAATGACTTTGACTATTTTATAAATAATAGTATCATAATAATAATAATACTAGTAAGGATAAATGTATTAATTCTTGACTTGTATAATTATGATTGATCTGATTTATAAAGTGGATTCCAAATGTCAAGATCATCCTTGATCATTTATACGTGACTTTCTAATTTTGGAAAGTCACTTCAAATTGAGATGTGACTTACTATTTTTGGAAAGTCATATTAGAATTGTCGGAAATGAAATTTTATTATAGGTGGTTCAAACAGAATTGAAAGATATGATTTCTTTTACAAAAAATTCATCCCTGAGCTACCAAATTTTAACATTCCCTCTCAGCGAGGGAGGAATTTCTTTCTGCATCAAAGATCTGTACTTTTTTGATCTCATTCATTCATCTCAACTCAACTTTGCTCGGAAACATCTGTAACAATGAAGTCACAATCTAAAGAAGAATCATCCACTTGACACAAATTTAGAAAGGAAAGGATCATCACTCGTCACATAGACGAGGATTACGCTCAACCAATTTTCATCTCAAAAACTAGGTGATAGAACATAGGCATCACATAGAAAAGACTCAAACAAGTCACACATACAAGAATCAAACACAACCAAGTGTCAAGTGGTGGATCACCTGCATCCTAAACAAGTCACACTGACAAGTCTCACTACACCTGTTGGCCAGATAGGTGGCACTTCGCATGTCCCAGACTGTGGGTCAGATGCATACTGAGGCCTACTCTTGAGGCACACACTACACAGGAGGTCCCTCATCCTTAGGAACTTTCTAGCATCATTCCCTAATTCTGTGTGCTCTGACAGGGGGGCGGCGGACAGGCAGCGCGGTGTTCTTGATTAGATGTGACTACTTCCCGGAAGGGTCACGTCCATAAGTCCAAGCTACTCTATAAAAACCAAGAAGTTTCCTTTCGGTAAAGGCTTGGTAAGAGTGTCATCTATCTGATCATCAGTGGAGATGTGATGGACCTCACTGCTCCTCTTTGCACCATATCCCGGATATAGTGATACTTGATCTCAATATGCTTGGACTTATCATGAAACACATGATTTTCTGCAAGACGAATCTCGCTCTTATTGTCACAATATATCACTGTTGTGTCTGGAACTTGCTCAAATAGTTCCCCAAAAAAATTTCTCAGCCAAACTACCTCACAGCTAGCCATGTTAGCAACAATGTACTCAACTTTCGCTGTACTCAGTGCAATAGAGTTCTGCTTTTTGCTCATCTAAGAGATCATGGCAGATCCCAAACTAAAGCAACACCCAGAACTGCTCTTTCTATCGGTAGAGTTACTAGCCCAATCAACATCAGTATATCCATGAAGTCTTACATTTTTAACAGTGTATTTCAATCCTAGATTGATAGTTCCATGCAAGTATCCAAGTACGTGTTTTGCAGCAATCCAGTGGGCATAATGTTAAAAAAATGTAACTAGGTTCAATCTTCATAAAATATATTTGTCAAAAGAATTTTTGCTATTGTTACAATGACTTATTAAAGCATGGGTTTCATGCTTGGGTCATCATTTTATTAGTCAAAGTCCCCATTGAGGACATCCAGGATTAATAAAGAGGCAATAGAGTCATTGTATATTTTATGAAACCCTCCTTGTGTTTTCGAACAATGTAAAAAGAATTATTTGAGTCAAAACTGAATTATGTAACCTCCACACCAAGTCGGCCTCAAGGAAGGCAATTTGACCTCATTGGAAGGCTATATATACAAGGCAGTTCGACTTCATTTGAGCATCTCACTCTCTCATGCATAGTTCGATCTTTGGAAGTTGGAAGTTGGGAAGAAGTGCGACGTTGAAGGGAGGGTCCAAAAGGAGTGCAAGTTTAGTCAAGGAGGAAGGGAAGAAGAAAATCAAAATTTTGGTGCCTCTCTCTCTCTCTCTCGTGTGGGCTGGTTTAGGAGATTGAAGTCTCCTAGTCTAGGTCAAAGCTGCTGATGATGTCATAAGTTGCCAAGTCGAAGTTGTCAGGGTCGAAGTGCTGTTGCTGCTAGGTCAAAGGTTGGATCGAAGAAGGAGATGCTGGCTTGGTGTGGAGGAGGTCTTTGTCTAGGTAGAAGAGTCTCAAGGAAAAACTATTGAAGGAAGAGATTTTAACTGGGTTTTCCCCTAGATAGGGGATTTCCCTGGCAGAGTGCCTACATCTTGTGTCTTGTGTTTTTGTGATCTTCATGCACACATAATTTGGTAATTGCTTTGATGAAAGATAATATAACAATTAAGTAAAAGAAGCCAACATAATTCTCAAGTAATTATCAAGAAAGAGAAATCTAACCCTAATCCTACTAGCATTGATTTTTCAACATGGTTTCAGAGCTAAGGTCGAAGAAGATTGAAGATCACTTCATTGGCTTAAAGGAAATGATTACTCCCTCTATGATAAGAATGAGATTCACTTCTACAAGAAGATGGATCAAGAAGATTGTCTACTACTTATTCAACAAGGTCAAAAGTCAAGGGTTCTTAGCTGCACTTACATGATCCGTCAATGATGATAATGCATGGATCATTGATGGTGGAGCATCAAGGCATATCACAGGGGAAAGTTAGCAACTACAAACTCTATCAAAGGAACCATCCTCTCATGCAGTGGAATTGGGAGACAACAAAAGCTATGCTGTTAGAGGCTTGGGATCAACATCTTTGAAGCTAGAGAATGGAGCAAAACTACATCTCAACAACATACTATATGTTCCAGGTTTGAAAAAGAATTTGCTTTCAATTTCTTGCTTAGAAGATAAAGGGGATAGAGTTGCTTTTGTTGATGGAAAGGTCTTGGTCTAGGGAAAAGATTCTAGTATTGATAAAGCTAGGGTCATTGGAGTTTGTGAAGGAAGTTTGTATAGAGTCATTACATCACCTCTGCAAGCCCTAGTTCATATGCAAATATCTCCTATTGAGCTATGGCATAGAAGATATGGCCATCTTCACTACAAGGTCATTCCTACTCTTAAACATCTAGTTCATGGCATCCTCGATATCAAAGAAGATCATGAAGGAGTTTGCAAGGGATGCTCTTTGGGAAAACATACAAGGAAACCATTTTCAAATAGTGAAACAAGGTTTAAAGAAAAATTAGACCTCATACATTCTGGTGTGTGTGGGCCCATGTCTGACAAATCACTTGAAGGTCATCTTGACTATGTAACATTTATTGATGATCACTCTAGAAAGACATGGCTTTATCTTCTCAACAAAAAGGATGAAGTATTTGAGAAATTCAAGGAGTTTATATGTGAAGTGGAAACCCTAACATAAATAATGATAAAAACTTTGAGATCCGACAATGGTGGGGAATACACTTCTAAAGAATTAATTGCATATTGTAAAGAAGCAATAATTAAGAAGGAGCTTATTTTTCCCTACTATCTTGAACAAAATGGAGTGGGCAAAAGAAAGAATAGGACACTTGAAGAAGGTGTACAAACAATGCTACTTGGTCAAGATTTGCCAAAGTTTCTATGGGGAGAAGCAGCAATGGCAGGCGTATATATTCAAAATAGAAGTCCTCATAGAATTCTCGATAATATGATACCTGAGGAAGCATTCACAAGAAAGAAGCCAAGTGTGGACCATCTCCGAATCTTTCGGAGTCCTGCATATATCCATGTTCCAAAGGACAAACGAAAGAAGTTGGATTCTACAAGGATCAAAGGGATCTTCATTGGCTATAGTCTCTCCTCAAAGGCATATAGAATCTACATCAAGGGAGACACATTGAAGTAAGCAAAGGCGTTATATTTAATGAGAATCAAGCCTACAAAAGATCGAAGGATATTCCTATTGATTCCGATGACGAAGATCTACCCATATTTGAAGAAGAAGTACAACCTGACAACCCTTCTACAATTCAAGAGGAAGAAGAAGGACCAAGTGAGCCTATTCAAGCTGTGGTCATACCGAGCACAAGGAAGAGGCCAAATTGGTTAAAAGCCACTCTTGAAGATGCTGAAGGGCATGGAGCTGTGAAAGGAACCTTCAGGGAAAGCAAAAGGCCGAAGAGATATTCTGGATATGCTGCATATATGACAAGACTAATTGAAGCAGAACCATCTACATTTGAAGAAGCTACTCATCAAGAAGTATGGAAGAAAGCTATGCAGGAAGAATATCAATCCATCATGAAGAATGGGGTTTGGGAAATCGTTCCTAGACCTAGTGACAAATTAGTTGTCACCTCAAAATGGATCTACAAGATCAAACACGCTATTGATGGAAGCATAGATAAATACAAGGCCAAATTTGTTGCAAGGGGTTTCTCTCAAAAGGAAGGCATAGATTATGAAGAAACCTTTGCACCCATTGCAAGGTATACTACCATTAGATCTTTGGTTTCGTTGGCTGCTACAATGGGATGGAACATCCATCAAATGGACGTGAAGACAACATTTCTGAATGGGACCATTGATGAGGAAGTATACATTGAGCAACCCAAAGGCTTTGAAGAAAATAGCAGGGACACTCATGTCTGTAGACTCAAGAAGGCCTTGTATGGTTTGAAGCAAGCTCCTAGGGCATGGTATGCAAGAATGGATGCATACCTTTTGAGAATTGGGTTCGTGAAGAGTTTCACTGATCCTAATCTCTACATCAAGGTTGTGAATAATGAGCCAGTCATTATTCTATTGTATGTGGATGATTTATTCATCATAGGTGTGGAGAGAAGAATACAAGAATGTAAGAAGATGTTGGCAGCCAAATTTGAGATGAAGGATCTAGGATTGATGCACTATTACCTAGGTCTAGAAGTATGGAAAAATCCTGGGGAGATATATTTGGGGCAAGGAAAGTACATCATCAAGTTGTTGCAGAAATTTTGGGATGATGGATTCCAAGCCCATGACTACTCCTATGATCACCAATCTCAAGAAGTTGAGGAGCTTCGACTCAAGTCTCGTGGATCCTACCTCCTATCGTCAATTGGTAGGTTCTCTGATGTATCTGGTAAATACTAGGCTAGATATATGTTTTGCGGTGACCATCCTCAATGAGTTTTAGTTGGAGCCTTGTCATGATCACTGGATAGCTGCCAAGCATATATTGAGATATCTTCGTGGTACGATACATCACTACCTAAAGTAGAATAGCAAGGAAGTAAAGTTAATTGGCTTCACAGATTTAGATTGGGGTGGCAGTGAGACCAGTGGAAGAAGCACTACCAGAGGATGCTTTAGTTTGGGATTTGCCATGATTTCATGGATGAGTAGGAAGTAAGAACCTGTTGCTTTGAGTAGGAAAGGAGGCTGTATGGTTGAGGAAGCTTCTGAGATATTTATTCAAGAAGCCTCTAGATCCTACTATGATTAATTGTGATAATCAAAGTTGTATCAAGATGTCTCAAGATCTTGTGTTTCATGCTAGGACGAAGATTGATATCGCTGATTTTGTTGATGATGATAAAAGTTTGGAAGAGATTTGTTGAGGCCTTGTGTCTGAGGCACATTGTCTGGGAGGACATCTAGCAAACACTATGTGTTGATGTCTAGTTCTCGAAGTAGGGAGGGTGGCGTTGGTCATGGAGCTACGGCCTCAGATACGCACCTAGATTCTTGGGTTGATGGTTAACAAGTAAGCCTGATGGTACCTAGAGAGGTTGAAAGCTTTAGTCCATCTTAGTCCCACTTGGGTAGATTGCCCTGGTCAGGAATCTAGTCCGTGGCATTGCGGTGCCTAAATTGTTGAGAGACCTTGGATAGATTTCCCTGGTCAGGAATCTATTCCATGGCATTGCAGTGCCTAAACTCTTCATAGTTCATATAGTTTGAGATCCTCCGTATGAATACCTCCCTAGTTAAGAGGGAGTGTTGAAAGATGTAACTAGGTTTGGTCTTCATAAAATGTAATTGTCAAAAGAATTTTTATTATTGTTACAATGACTTATTAAAGCATGGGCTTCATGCTTGGGTCATCATTTTATTAGTCAAAGTCCCCATTGAGGACTCGTCATTGTATATTTTATGAGACCCTTCTTAGACTTTTCAACGACGTAAAAATAATTATTTTTGAGTCAAAAATGAATTATGTGACCTCCACACCAAGTCGGCCTCATGAAGATCAAGGCGGTCTCAAGGAAGGCATCTCGACCTATATACAAGGTAGTTCGACTTCATTTGAGCATCTCACTCTCTCAAGCATAGTTCGATCTTTGGAAGTTGGAAGCTGGAAGTTGGGAAGAAGTGCGAAGTTGAAGGAAGGGTCCAAAAGGAGTGCGAGTTTGGTCAAGGAGGAAGGGAAGAAGAAAATCGAAATTTTGGTGTCTCTCTCTCTCTCTCGTGTGGGCTGGTTTAGGAGATCGAAGTCTCCTAGTCTAAGTCGAAGCTGCTGCTGATGCCGGAAGCTGCCAAGTCGAAGTTGTTAAGGTTGAAGTGCTGTTGTTGCTAGGTCGAAGGTTGGATCGAAGAAGGAGAGGCTGGCTTGGTGTGGAGGAGGTCTTTGTCTAGGTAGAAGAGTCTCAAGGAAAAACTATTGAAGGAAGAGATTTTGACTGGGTTTTCCCCTAGATAGGGGTTTTGCCCTAGAATGCCTACATCTTGTGTCTTGTGTTTTTGTGATCTTCATGCACACATAATTTGCTAATTGCTTGATAAAAGATAATATAACAAATAAGTAAAAGAAGCCAACATAATTCACAAGTAATTATCAAGAAAGAGAAATCTAACCCTAATCCTACTAGCATTGATTTCTCAACACTTGAAAGGGATCAATCATATGTTGACTTAAAGTGTTTACGACAAAGCATATGTCAAACTTAGTGTTTACCAAAAACATCAAAACACTAATGAGTTGTTTATACTCTGTGGGATTTTCCAGATTAGGTCCTGCAACTTTGCCACATAATTTCTTAAAGACATCAAAGCACCAATGAGTTATATATACTCTGTGGAATTTACCAGACTAGGTCCTACAACTTTGCCACATAATTTTTTAAAGTTCATTTCCATAGGAGTATGTATGGACTTACATTCTACCATAACAATTATTTCAAGAAGCTTAACAACATATTTTCCTTGAGAAAGATAAATTTCACCAGGTCTTTGCCATACCTCTAGACTTAGAAAGTAATGCATCAAACCAAGGTCTTTCATTTCAAATTCAGAAGCTAACTCCCCCTTACAATGGAGGATAAAAGATTCTCCTCCTGTCAAGAATAAACCATCAACATACAATACAAAAATCAAAGGTATACCTTAGATTGTCCTGAAGTAGAGGTTTGGGTTTGCACTGCTTCTTGTGAAACCAAGATTTATTAGGTAGCTATCAATGCGAGCATACCAAGCTCTTGGAGTTTGCTTAAGCCCATATAAGGCTTTGTTCAGTCTGCATACATGAGTTTCCCTATCATGCTCTTCAAAGCCTTGTGGTTGTTCCACAAATACCTCTTCCTTGAGGAAGCCATGAAAGAAAACAATTTTCACGTCCATTTCGTGAAGAGTCCATCCTTGGCTAGTAGCTAAGGCAACAACAGATCTAATAATAGTATATCGAGCTACAGGTGCAAAAATCTAATCGTTATCTATTCCCTCTTTTTGAGAGAAACCTCTAGCTACAAATCTAGTCTTATATTTTTCAATACTACCGTATGCACCATGTTTAATTTTAAAGAACCATTTGGAAGTGACAACATATTTACCTTGAGGTCTAGGAACCATTTCCTAGACATCATTCTGGATGATAGATTTGTATTATTCTGTCATGGCATCTTTCCAGATTTGTTCTCTTGCACCTTCTTCAAAGGTGCATGGTTTTGTCTGAATGATGTTGCTCATGGAAACAACATACCTTTGAAACCGACTTGGCTTTTTACTTTCCTTGAATGTTCCTCTTGGGGCAGCATGTTGTTCAGCATCTTGCAAGGTATCTCACAGCCATAGTGGTCTCTTTCTGGTAGGAGGATCATGTGGTGGAGGATCTAGAGGATCCATGGAACCCATTGGATTATCAGCAAGCTCATTCTCAGGTTCCGGTTCAGACTCAGATGCAACCTCTTTTTCATTAACAACTTGTCTTTCAGCAATGGCAGGAGGAGGAGAGTCTCTTGCTTTTCTAAGAGCTGCATCTTCATCAAATGTTATGTCTCTGCTAAACTCTATAGTTCTTTGACCAGGTACATAAATTCTATAAGCTTTTGAATTATCACAATAACCAACAAACATACCTTTCTTACCTGAAGCTTCCAACTTGTTCCTTTTCTCTTTTGGCACATGGAAGTATACAAGACAACCAAAGATTCTCAAATGACTCACCTCAGGGCTTTTACTAGTGAAGACTTCCTCAAGAGTATTATTGTTTAAAGCTTAATGAGGAGTTTTGTTTTGCACATAAACAATGGTATTTGCAGCTTCTCCCCACAAAAGCTTTGGTAGCTTTTGAGTATGCAGCATGGCCCTAACTGTTTCCATAAGGGTTCTATTCTTCCTCTCAGCCACACCATTTTGTTGTGGATTGTATGAAAGTGGTTTCTTTCTTTATTCCCACGCTTTTGCAAAAATCATTGGAGGTGAACTCTACCCCATTATCATATCTGAAAGCTTTGATCAACTTTCCAGTTTGATTTTCAATCAGAGCCTTGAAATCTCTTAACATGTCAAATGCTTCCCCATTCTTTTTCAAAAAGAATATCATGCCTTGCGAGAAAAATCATCAACAAAAATAATGAAATGCAAGTAGCCACCAAGAGAAGTAACAAACATAGGTCCACATAAATCAAAATGTATGCGCTGAAGTACTTGACTAGATTTTGTTCTGCTTGAAGGGAATGGTCCCTTTATATGCTTTCCACTTGCACATTCTGGGCAAACTCCTTCATCATCCATTCTGATCTCAGGAATTCCAAAGAGCATCTTCCTCACATGAAGTGAGAATTTGTAGGGTAGGTGAGCAAATCTTCTATGCCATAATGCACACTGCAGATTGGTATCATGGAACAGTGCATGAATGAGTTTACCATTGCCTTTGTAAAGCCATTCACATCTTGATCCAAGAGTGAAGGCTTCTCTCATACTTGAGTTCAAAGGTTAGGTTAGAACTTTTCCATTAATAAAAACAACTTTCGTTCCTTTATCTTCTAGAGCAGACATGGATACAAGATTCTTTTTCAACCCAGGTACATATAAAACTTCTTGTAGAAAAATAGATTTTCCATCATCTAACTGAAATGAAACTGAATCATAACCTTTAACTTGGTGAGTAGAATTATTTCCAAGGATAAGATTTAAATTAGTCTCCTTCTCAACTAGATTAGAGAGTGCTTCTTTGTAACTAGTAAAATGTTTGGAAGCACCACTATCAACTAACGAGCTATCAAATGAATTTGCAGAAAAAGAATTGGAAATAGCATAAACAAGAAAATATTCTGATTGAATTTCTGCTGCATTATTTCTATAGCTTGGATTTCTTGTTTTCTTAGGATGCCTTTTTCTTTGATTTTGAAAAGAGTCTTTTCTATAATCAAATTTGTTTTTGAATCTAGGTGCTCTTCTTCTTTCTTTACAATCATGAGCAAAGGTGCCAAGCTTTTGACAATTAAAACATTTAACTTTTGACATGTCCATATTCCCTTTATTTGATTTGAAAGCAATTTTTTTTATTACCTTTCTTTCTCTTGTTATACGCTGAAAATGTAGTAGGTTCTCCTTCATGATGTGCAATTCTCCCTTTGGAGATCATTTGCGCCTCCTATTGGATACACTTTCCTTGGAGCTCATCAAATGTGAGAATAATGTTGATATCGCTGATGGTGGTGATAAAAGTCTTCCAAACAGGGAAATGGCTTCCAAGCGCAATCAACACCATTTATTTGTCAGGTACAACTTCACCAACTGTTGATAGTTGATTCCTGATTTTGGTCATTTTTAGGAAGTATGCTTGAACTGTCTCTCTTCTATTCATCTTGATGTCTTTCAGTTGATTTTTCAAGGAAATAATCTAGTTCAAGTTACTAATTGCAAACATGCCAATTAGTTTGTCATACATTTCTTTAGCTTTCTTCAAACCAGAAATAAAAGTAATGAGATGATCACTAAGAGAATCAAGGATAATTTTCCTAGCTTTGATTTCACCCTTTTTATGTTTGGATTTGACAACAACACTTGAATTCTTTGGTGGATCAACTATTGTGCCTTCAACATATTCCAAAACTTCGTGTTCTTCAAGAATGATATCTAGCCTTTCTTTCCATAGACCAAAGTTTGAAGCATCATTTAGCTTCTTCTCTACCTTGAAGTAGGATGAAGTCATCTTGATTAGAAAACTTTGGCAGCAAGTGGGGTCTCTTAAGGTGATCTCTAGTTTCCCTGGACTTGTTTTCATCAAGGTTCTGATATCACGTTAAAATCTAAAAGTTCTATGTAGAAATTTAAAAATTCTTTGCAGAAACTTGAAAGTTCTGTGTAGAAAACTGAATGTACTTTGCAGAAGATTGAATATAACTGAATGTACTTTGCAGAAAGATGAATGCACTTTGAAAAAAAACTTAATGTACTTTTCAAAAAATTGAATATACTTTGTAGAAAGTTGAATGTACTTAGTAGAAAATTAAATGTTCTATGCTATTGCAATGACTTAAAATGCAGGTTTCTTCTTCTAAACTTTTTAGATCAACAATTGTAGATAGAACATAAACTTAAGGATCATATGAATACAACCAAGCACAAATATAAGACACTTAGAGTTAAGTCCAATGACCAAGGCAAAACCCATAAGGGGAAAACCCAAATGATTATTCTTCTATTAGATTTTCTCAATTGTTCAGCAGAGTACATAGAAAGAGAGAGAATGAGAATGAATAAACTCACCAATGTCTAACCAACTTGCAATTGAAGTGCTCTTTCTCTTTGCTTGAAGATCTCATTCTCTTGATCAGATCTTGTTCTTCACACTTGCTTTAGCTCTTCCCTTGTTCTTACTCTTCACTTTCTCTCACACTTCTTTTGCACACGCTCAACACTAGCTCTCCTTTACAATAAACATGCTACTCTCAACTCTCACTTTCTCTTACTTAAATAGATGAGAAATGAGGAGTTACAAAATGAATTCATGCCTTGAGCCAATAATAAGAGAATTGAATTCCATGAGGGAGGAGTTATTTGAGGAGAAGTGTAACTCATCCTAAGAATAGAGAGAGAGATACACTTGTTTTGAGGAGTTACAATTCAAATTATGGAGGGAGAAAGTTACACTTAGACATGAAAGAATATTTGGTGAGAGTTACAAATCGAATTGAATGAGGGAGTTACAAGTGCATTTAATGAGGCGGAGTTACACTTTTGTCATACATTGAATTAGTGAGAGAGGGTTACATTCTCTTAAGTGTGGAGTTACTATTTTATTCCAAGAGAGAGGTTCAATTTTCCAAGTAAGAGGTTTTCAGTTTAATTTACTTATTCCATGAGAGAATTTGTTTTTTATTAATCCATTAAAGGTAAATGACTTTAGACTATTTTATAAATAACAGTATCATAATAATAATACTAGTAAGGATAAATATATTAATTCTTGACTTGCATAATCATTATTGATTTGATTTTAAAGTGGATTCCATATGTCGAGATCATCCTTGATCATTTAGACATGAATTTCTATTTTTAGAAAGTCACTTTCAAATTGAGATGTGACTTACTATTTTTGGAAAGTCATATTGGAATTGTCAGAAATGAAATTTTACTATAGGCGGTTCTAACAAAACTGAAAGATATGATTTATTCTAAGAAAAATTCATCCCTTGAGCTGCCAAATTTCAGCAGAAAGAAGGAAGCCACTCCATTCAGTGGTCTGTGGTCATTATGTAACATTGAAGAAACTAGATTAAAGGTAAAAAATGATGTTGGATCAAATGAGCAAACACAAGCATATGCAACTATGACAAGGAGGAAAGGGAAGTTTGGAAAGTTTGAGCCTCGAAAGAAATTTCAAAAGAAAATTGACATGTCTAAGTTTCAGTGTTATGAATGTAATGAATATGGGCACTTCAAAAGGATTTGTGCTAAACTCAAGAAGGATAACAAGAAAAGAAAAGAAAGAAGTGAAGCTCATGTAACCAAAGAAGTAGAAGAACCAGAAGAGAAGTCAAAGAAGGAAGAAGTAAAAGAGTTCTACTATTGAAGGTCTCACACACATTTAGTTGATTTTCAGTATATAGAAAGTCATGGTAGGATGCATTACAACCATGATAAGATGCATTATAGCAGAATTGAGATGACATCACCGGAGCATGAAAGAATAGCCAAAGTAGTAGTTTGTATGATTGAAGCAAGTCATCTAGCAAAAATATGAAGATAAGAGTTTGTCACACCTCATCATCATTAGGAAGAAGCATTTGCAGAATAAGGATCATCAAGATCCTCCATTGGAATATTTGTTAAAAGGTTCACCTCTACTTAGAAGGAGAAAGTGTCACATTCCACGTAGTATGGGATCCACAGTTTAGAAGGATGAAAGTATGGTGATAGAGAAGTGCAACATGACAATTTAGTGGAGGCATTTTCATCTTCAAGCAAGGAAAGAGAAGTCGCTGAAGGAAGCCTAGATGATCATATGAAGAAAGAGGTATGCATATTTTGCTAACTTTGATAGATGGATAAAGTCATGTCATCACTTAATTATAGATAGAATAGTTAGAATGCTCTATTTCATGAGCATGATTGAAGAAGGGACTCTTCCTTATGAATGATACATGAAGGCATAATTACAATGTGCCTTGAACTCCTCTACATGCTAACAAGATAGATTTAACACTATGTGACCTCATGAAGAATATGAGGTGATTGGCAACATGGAACATACGAATTAGCAATTGACAACCATGATAAATATATATTTTATTAATAATTGAATAGATGATTTACAAGGTGAGAGGCACGGGCTTAAATACAGCCCTACGTGCCTATTGGTGAATGGGCATGATCTTTGATCATGCCCTCTGCCCTAATTAACTAATTTGTTTACAAGATACTAAATTTTTATATAACATTGCCTTCCTCCCAAAATATGCTTTGTCCTTAAAGCATACGTAACGATGGATGTCGCTGACGAAATGCTTCAGTCTCCCAAGAAGCTTCTTCTTCTGGTAAGTTCTTCTACTTGATCAAGTATTCCTTGATTACACGAGATCGAAGTTTCCTTTCTCTTGTAGATAAGATACCTTCTGTTTCTAAAATGACCCTTCTGTCACCATCTAGGGATGGAAGCGTTGTTTGTGTTGATTGATGGTCGCCCAATGGCTTTTTAAGGCAGGAGACATGGAAGACGTTGTGGACACGAATTTTTTCTGGAAGGCTTAAACTATATGCGACTTGGCTAATCTTTTTATTGATCTGATATGGTCCATAGAACTTCGGTGCCAATTTATTTTTTCCTTTTTGTTTCAAGGACATCTGTTTGTATGGTTGGAGCTTGACAAATACCCATTCTCCGACTTCAAATTCTCTTTCAGTTTTGTTTTGGTCCACTTGTTGCTTCATATTGTTCCTTGCATTATTCAAGTTTTCTTTTAGGGTTTGGACGATTTTTTGGGTTTCTTCTAGTTGGTTTTTAACAGCGGGTAGATTTGTCTAGACGGTAGCTAGATCCTTCCATTTCGAAGGTTCGTACCCATACAAAGCTTGGAATGGAGCCATTTTCGCTTACGTATGATAAGTAGAATTATACCACCATTCAGCGAGATGCAACCACTGAGCCCACTTATTTTGTTTTTCTGTAGCGTAACAACGTGGGTATGCTTCCAAACATTTATTGACAACCTCTGTTTGTCCATCTAATTGATGGTGGTAAGCGGAACTCATATTTAGTTAGGTTCTTATGTGGTTGAACAATTCCTTCCAGAAATTACCCTTGAATTTGGCATCTCTATCACTCACAATGACTTTTGGAAAATCGTGTAATTTAGATATATTTTTGCAAAATATTTCAGCGATTTGTTTCGCTGAGTCTGATTCCTTTATTGTCATAAAGTGAGCATATTTGGTGAGTATGTCGACCACTACGAAAATCTTGTCCTTGCCTTCAGATACAGGTAATCCCTCAATAAAGTCCATTGATATTTCTTCCCATTTCTAATTCGGAATGTTTAAAGGGTGAAGTAATCTAGGTGTCATAATATTTTCACTATTGTTTTTTTGACATGTGTCACATTCTGCTACATACTTTTGAATATCGCGACTCATCCCCTTCCAAAAGAATGATTGACGTGCATTGTAATAAGTTTTAAAGAATCTTACATGTCTGGCTGACAGTGAATCATGTGACTCCTTGAGTATCTTGGATTTAAACTTGGAGTTTGCATTCAGATAGATTCTTTTTGTGTACCATAGAATATCATTCTTCCATTCAAATTTTGAGTTGTTTGGAAGGTTATTGATTATCGCAGTTATTTTTGGATCCTTGGCATACTCACTTCGAATCTCATTAAGCCATTCAGGAACAACAACCGAGACTGCAAGTAGTGTTGGTTCTTCGTCTTTCCTAGACAGGGCATCTGCTACTACACTGCCTTTTCCCCTTTTATGTAGTATCTCCATGTCAAAGGCGACAATTTTTTCAATCCATTTTTGTTGTTCTTCGGAAAGTGTTTTTTGTTGAAGGAAGTGCTTGAGACTGTTATGGTCCGTTCGATTGTAGAACTTACTTCCCAAAAGATATTGTCTCCACTTAGCCAGTGCGTGCATAATAGCGAGCATTTCCTTGTTGTATGTGGACTTGAGACGTTCTCTTTTATTGAGCTTCCTCCTTTCAATAGCTATTGGATGCCCTTCTTGCATTAACACTGCGCCTATACCGAATCCGGAAGCATCACACTCGATGTTAAATGGTTTAGAGAAATCTGGAGTTGCCAATACCGGGGCATTAGACCTAACTTCCTTCAGTTCTTCAAAACACCTTCCTGCTTCCTCATCGCATTGAAATGAATTCTTCCTTAAAAGGTTTGTCAGAGGTGCAGTTATATGTGCATAGTTTTTAATAAATCTTCAATAATATCCAGTGAATCCTAAGAACCCTCTTAGCTTGGATATATTAACCGGTCTGGTCCATTCCTTTATAGCTTTGATTTTATTAGGGTCCGCTTTTACGCCTTCATGGGATATAATGTGTCCGCGGTATTCTACTTTTTCTTTTTTTTTTTGCGTAGAACTAATGCTCTTTCACTAGTGTAAGAACTTTATCCAGATGTTGTAAGTGCTCCTTCCAAGTTTTACTGTAAATTAAAATATCATCAAAGAATACTAATACATACTTCCTAAGATATGGACGAAATAATTCGTTCATAGTGGCTTGGAACGTTGCTGGTGCATTGGTTAACCCAAATGGCATTACTTTAAATTCATAGTGACCTTTGTGTGTTCGGAATGTCATTTTTGGTATGTATTCCAACTTGATTCTAATTTGGTAATAGCCTAACAACACGAATTAGCAATTGACAACCATGATAAATATATATTTTATTAATAATTGAATAGATGATTTACAAGCTGAGAGGCATGGTTAAATACAACCCTACGTGCCTGTTGGTGAATGGGCATGATCAAAGATACTAAATTTTTATACAACACAACAACTCTTCCTTTGTAGGAGTTATGTTTAGAGAACCTGAGAAAGCAGTATATAAAGAAGTTAGAAGGAGAGTTCGTAAAGATGTATCTATAACCAGTTAGAAGATTAATCAACATCTAGAAGGATTAGTTATGACGTTTTCATGAAGAAATTATGAAGACTTTGATAAGTATGAAGCAGTAGTAAATGTCTTGGAGATGGGTTCAAATAATATGTAGGATGTTGATGTTGCAGAAGTTGATATTATGACGAACGACCATGATAAAGAGGTAATTTTGATTTATTGATTCACTTTTGTTTTTTGAAAGCAAACATCTGGTTGGGTTGGAAACAAAGCTAGTGGAAGAAGGTTGTAGAAATTCGTCTACAACTAGTACACAATATTGATGGATGATTATGAAAGGAATATGACTTGGAAAGAGGTAGAAGTATGAAGGATAGCTAGATGATGATGAAGAAGGTCACTTTCCGATGAAGAGAAGGATGCCATGACTATTGCTTCAACACTATATTTCGTTGAAGGGAAGTTATGTAGAAGATGGCCAAAACCCTACAAAGAAGTTATGAAGAAGGGCTCCATGATGAAGAAGTTGAAGTTCATCCATGACATGATAATGCAAAAAGGAGGAGCCCTACAAGCAGTTGATAGTACCACGGTCTCCACCAAAGAGCAAATACTTTTTATTGGAAACGAATCCCTAGTTAAGAGGGAGCTTGAGTATATTTCTTTTATAGGAATGACCAGATCCTCCCTAGTTGAGAGGAAGAGATAGACACATCATTCTTGCCTTCACATTATGAAGAAAGAATGGAGGATTGGGTAAGCATCTGAGACTAATACCGATACTCTTTAAGGATGAGGTAGAGCATCCAATAGGCAATAGTAGTCGAAGAGGAAATTCCTCAAGGATGTGGAAATCCAAGATAGGAATGGTCCTAAAAAGACATACCTTGTGAACATCCGAATGGGGTATGTGCCTTGAGAGACAATGATGAAGGTGTCTATAAATCATTTGTCTCCCCAACATTGTGCTCTAATCTAGTGGAGAGATAGAGCTGTTAGTCAAGGCCTTGCTATATGACAATGTTGGTTGATATGATGAGATGCACTGATATAAGTTGAAAAGATAGCTTATGTGATGGCTCACTAATCTGACTCTTCTTATGAGAATTATTCAGTATGAGAATGTCCATGTACCTTTTATGTATTATGAATACCTCCCTAGTTAAGAGGGAGTGTTGAGATATGTAACTAGGTTCAGCCTTCATAATGTCTTATGTACTCTTGATTTTTGTATTTGATGTAAAAGAGAAGAAAATTTATTATTATTATTTCATAGCATGGGTTTCATGCTCAAGGTCAATTTATTTATAGGTCAAAGCACCCATTGTGTGCTTCTAGGGTTTGTCATAGAATCAAAGAAGTCAAAGAGTCATTGTCATATGTACTAAAACCCTATTAGGCATTTTGTATCATGTAAGAAGAATTGTTTATAAGATAAAAGAGTCAAAAGCCTCCCTCCATGACCAAGTTGGCCTGCAAGAAGATAAGTCGGCCTAAAAGGATGAAGTCGGCCTCATTAGGGCTATTCGAGCCTCATAATAGTGTATATATACAATAGCATCCGACCTCATTTGAAAGGCAGTTAACCAAGTTCGTTGAAGCACACAAGAATGATAAAGAAGCCAACGAAGAAGAGGAGACTTAAAGGAAGAAAGGTTGAAGTCTTGAAGTTTTTTTTGGACCACATTATCTCACACGTGTGAGGAAAATTAGGGCACCACCTAATCGCTGTAAGAAAGAGACATTGTTAACAGTTCTGAGAATGCGTTTTAGGTGCACATCTTGGCCGTAGTCCTGAAGACCAGCCACGCTAAAAGGAGAGGTCTCTTCAGATGTTTTATGAGGAGATCCTAATTGCTGTCACAACCTAGGACTGTGGGATCATAGTCTATCTTGCTATTGGGCTAGGCCATAGGCCATAGCGAACAGCTAAGGCAGTGTGGCAGCGTGACTAAAGTAGTGTAGCAGCATGTTAGAAGTAACGTCCCTCCTTATGTAGGAGGTAGACAACATTCTAAGAGATGCAACATAATGGTTGGATTCTACATGGTTGATGCAACATGTTTAAATACAACCCATTGATGCTGCCACATATTCAGATACAACCCATGGATGCTGCTACATATCTAGATGCAGCAGTTGGATGCAACTTGGTGCTAGAGTCAGCAGTGTAGTGTTGCATAGTGATTGAGTGCAACCTGGTGATGGGAGTGTGTGATGAAGAGCATCTTAATGACAGTGGTGCAGCGTGATGAAACATTGTAGTATACATTGAGCATAGTGATGGGTACAGTCATGATTAGTGAAGCATGATGAGATGCAACATTGTAATGATGGGTGCAACATGGTGCAACACAGTGAGGGGCAGCATGATGATGAGGAGCAGCACAATGATAGGTGCAGCATGGTGATGGAGTCACGTTGGAGAATCAGTTGAAGCAACTTGTCTTCAACTGAGTTCAACTACCTCATGTATCATCTTCTTAAAGATGATCTTTGCTCTTATATAGACAAGTCAAAGTGTTGACTTCTGTTCTATATGTAGTATGTACTATCTCTCTCTCTCTGCTGAACTATTGAATAACATATAAGAAGAATTGATCAAGGGTTTCCCCACATTGGGGTTTGTCCCTGGCTAGTGCCACAACTTGTGTCCTCTTGTCTTGGCTTGTCTTTTGCGATTTATGTTTATGTTCTATCTGCAATTTACTATTATGCTGATATGATTGCTAATCTGGAAAAGATATTGAGCTAACTGTGAAAGTTGAAATAAATTGCTCTAAGCATAGAACATACCTAAAATTAACATTATGGGCAGAGGTTGCCAGCACAATAGTCTATGTTCAGAATCAAAGTCCTCATCGAATATTAGAGGATAAGACTCCCGAGGAGGCATTCGTAGGAGAGAAGCCAAAGGTCAGTCATTTAAGGATCTTTGGTTGTCCAGTATATGTTCATGTGCCCAAGGAGAAGAGGAAGAAGTTGGAACCTTCTCGGAAGAAGGGGTGCCTTCGTGGGATATAGTGAGACTTTGAAGGCATACCAGGTCTACATTCCTGAATGACGTCAGATTGAGGTTAGTCGAGATGTTACTTTTGATGAGGAGGTACCCTTTAGGTAGTCCAAAGTGTCCCACATGGAGATTGATGATGAGGAGCAGGAGGCTCTGAAGAGTGCAGATATAGGTCCATATAGACCAATTGCTCATCCTTTAGATGATCAGGAGTCAATAGAACCAACAGAACCAGTAGAACCAACAAAACCAGTAGAACCACCAAGAGATGCTATTGCGACTAGAAAGAGAGCAACATGGCTTCGTGATACTTTATAGGATGCAGAAGGACATGCAGCTCTGAGAGGTATGCTTAGGGAGATTAAACAACCACAAAGATTCTTGAGCTATATGGCATTGATGAGTCACATCATTGATTCCGAACCATCCAGTTATGAGGAGGCAACAAGCCAACATGTTTGGAAAGATGTCATGATGGAAGAGTATCGTTTCATCATGAAGAATGATGTGTGGGAAATAGTTTCGAGACTAGAAAGGAAGTCAGTAGTAACCTCCAAGTGGATCTATAAGATCAAGCATGCAACATATGGTAGCATCTAGAAATACAAAGCGAGATTTGTGGCAAGAGGGTTCTCGTAGAAAGAGGGAGTAGACTATGATGAGATGTTTTCTCCAGTCGCTAGGTAAACTTCTATTAGAGCTATTGTTTCTCTTGCTTTTGTTATGGGTTGGAAGATACATCAAAGGGATGTAAAGACCACATTCCTTAATGGCGTACTTGAGGAATAAGTATACATAGAGCAGCCTTAGGGCTTTAAGGCACATGGGAAGAAGTCCCATGTTTGTAGATTGAAGAAGACTTTGTACGAACTCAAGTAGGCACCTGGGGCTTGGTATTCCAGGATTAACAGATATTTGATGAGTTTGGGTTTCACCAAGAGTGATGCTGATCCTGACCTTTACTTCATGGTTGTTGATGGTGATCCTTTGATGTTGGTGCTATATGTTGATGATCTGTTCCTTACTAGGGCAGAGAGACTCATCATTGGGTGCAAGAGGGAGTTGGCCTCAAAGTTTGAGATGAAGGATCTTGGCCTGATGCACTATTTCTTGGGATTGGAGGTGTGGCAACAACTTGGTGAGATCTTCCTTGGACAAGGGAAGTACATTGTTCAGATCTTGAGGAGATTTGGCATGATAGACTGCAAGTCAATGGCTACACCTATGGTGACCAATTTGAAGAAGTTGAGTGATTCCGCTTTAGATTTAGATTTGGTGGATCCCACTATGTACATGTAGTTGATCATATCCTTGATGTTCCTGGTTAACAATAGGCGAGACATTTGTTTTGCAGTGCCCTAAGCTAGTATATGATTGAGCCGAGACAAATATATTGGGTTGTAGCAAAACATGTGTTGAGGTATTTCCGTGGTACAATTGGATATGGATTGAGATATGTCTTAGGTGGTGAAGTGAAGCTGCAGGGATATACAGATTCAGATTGGGCCAGGAGTGTAGAAGATAGGGAGAGCACATCAAGGTGTTGCTTCAGGTTGGGATCTGCTATGATATCTTGGTTTAGCAGGAATCAAATTTCAGTCGCACTTAGTACGATAGAGGTAGAGTTCATCACAACTGGTGTTGCAAGGTAGGGAGTAGTGTGGCTTCGAAAGCTACTTGTAGGACTATTTGATCGGGAGTTTGAGCCGATCGTGATATTTTGTGATAATCAAAGCTGTGACAAGCTTTTGGAGAAACCAATTTTTCATGACAAGTCGAAGCATATTGAGATCAAATATCAGTTCATTATTGACATGGTGTAGAGAGGAGCAGTGGAGCTCCAATACAGATGCATAGATGAGCAGATTGTCAACATTCTCACCAAGCCTCTGTCTAGAGTGTAGTTTGTATACTTCAGAGACAAGCTTGGCATGATGTAGAATGTCTCCCTCGTTGAGAGGGAGTGATGATGTCTTTATAGGATTGGGTAGACCATCTCTTGAAGCAATAAAGGACTTCGGATGGGTCATAAAGGACTTTGACCAAGGGAGATGGATACATTCACCTATAAGAGGCCAGAAGGACTTGGTTGTGTCATAAAGGACTTTGACCAGAGGTGAATGGCCTAGGGAAATTACAAGATTGGATGGATTGTCTCTTGAGAAGCCAAAAGGACTTGGCTGGATCATAAAGGACTTTGACCAAAGGAGATAGATGTAATTCCCCTAAGAAGCCATAAAGGACTTTGGCTGAGGGTGAATGATTCAAGGGCAAATTCTCTCCTGAGAAGCTAGAAGGACTTGGCTGGATCATAAAGGAATTTGAACAAATGAGATTGATACATTCACTTAAGGAGCCACAAAGGACTTTGGCCAAATGTAAAAGGCCCTGGATTCTTACTTTGCCCACTCTAGGATGGAGTTATCTATAGACATACAACATATCAAGCTCATGAAATTTTCTTATAAAGGAGAAATTTAAACTAAGGGGAAATTTGTTGCAGCCAAGGAGAATACCTTTTGCTAAGAGGGAGTGTTGATTTTTGTATGGCATCGAGAGGTATTCTTGCATGCCAGGAGGTCTCCCAAGTTGGCCTAAAAGAATTATGGAAATTAAAATAATTATTTTTTGGGCTTCATGTAGGCTCCAATTGTCAAATCAGCTCCACCATGAAAGGGTGTGATCCTTGGTCAAAATTCACCCACTTAACAAGTATATATTCATGAGGAGACTCTTCATTTTGACCAATGAATCATCATCATGTCTTCTCCACAAGACAACCACATGTGTGAATAGAAGAAGACCGATTTATTTGCAGTTTGATAGAATTCAAGTTTGACTGAGTTTGATTGTTGACTGAGGTTGATTGCAGGTCTGAGCTTGATTGCTGACCAAACTTTGATGGTTGACTAGAATTGACTTCTTTGTTTTTGGGTGGCTTGACTAACATTGACTGGCTAGAATTTTGACTAGGTTTCATTGGTATTTAGATTTGGATTTTGGCACAAATTTCTAGACAAATTTTTGTGAACCTTACTGAAGAATAATTTCTCCTACAAGAAAAGTTGTTGGTTTTTCTACCAAGTTTAGGTTTCCCAGGGTAAATTTATTGTCTCTATTGTGCATGACTGTCTCTTTTATGATCCTACTGTTTTCACTACATTATTGTTGAGATTTTCCGTGTATAATTGCTCAATGATATTAGTGGCATAAAGATAAATTTGTTAAAGATCATTAGAAAGTAATTATCAGATCGAAAAATTGGTTGCTACTATTCATATTATAGAAAATTCAACATCCATAAGAAAGACCTCTGCTGCTCAAGAAATTGACCACAAAGAATTGCTTACTTGCCTGCCAGAATAGACCTGAATTGCTCCAAGGTATTATACTATAATACAATAGACAAAAAAGAGGGGACTAGCTATATGAGTGGTCCCAAGTGGGAGCAAAAAGATCTTCTGTTTGCGGCCTTCATGTTCTTGATTTCTTCGCTTTAGGGGAGTAGAGCATGCTTAATATGATGAGATGCGGATTCACCACGAGGGAGATCAAGTGACCTTATATACATAATCTCTTTGGGGGCCGAATGTGCCTCTTTAGGGTTGAGCCTACTTGACAGGGAGGAGGGCCAACTTGGTCTTCTTGTGGAGCCATAAATTGAATTTTAAAATTCAAATTTTCCTTTTGAGAAGGTCATGAGGAACATGCTTTCTAATTTTCCTTTAGTCAAATTCATAAATAATAAAATTTTGTTTTGAGCATGAAGAACATGCTTTACATAGAAATATATTGATACAAGTACATCAATGATAATAATGGTTATGAAGAACGACCATAGCTACAAAATTCAACACTCCCTCTTAGCTAGGGAGGTATTCATAATGACTATCAAGATGTTCTCAAGTTGACAATTCTACAAGGAAGGATCAAGATTAAGATATGCATCATCATCAATATCATAATCACCAACATCAACATAATCACAGTTCACCATCAAACAACTATAGACATAGTCTAGGTGAAACCCAAGAACACATCAATGATAAACAAGCTCACTCTAGAAAGAGATTTGAGCATGACACTGGGAGGGCCTTGCTCATCTGAGCGACCTCTAGGAATATTCTCCAACCAAGGTCAAACTGATATAGGGAAAATATCCTCTGTCGGACCATTCTTCAAACGAAGGTCAAAGTGACACAGGGAGAATGTTTTCTACTGCATCATTCTCCAGCCAAGGTCAAAGTGATACAGGGAGAATGTCAGTCTGCCAGATCATTCTTCAACCAAGGTCATAAATACACAGGAAGCATGTCAGTCCATGATTCTATCTAATCTTTCAAACCATTTTCCAACCAAGATCATAATGACACAGGGAGAAATGGGCCATCCTCCAACCAAGGTCATAATGACACAGGGAGGATGTATGTCCATGATGCAATCTCATTAGTATTCCCTCTCAATAAGGGAGGTATTCTCCATGAGCCCAAGCTTGTCTGGAAAGTACACAGACTTCTCTCTAGAAAGAGGCTTTGTAAGAATATCAACAATCTGCTTATCATTGGAGATGTACCGGAGCTTCATAACTCCCTTTAGCAACATGTCTCGAATGAAGTGATACTTGATTCTAATGTGCTTTGACCTGTCATCATGGTCATCACTGACACTTGATCAAGATAATCCTGCAAGTAACCTTTGAAGTCATACTGCTTCTCAACTTGCCAATCCAGCTGCAATATACTTGCTCTCTGCCATACTGAGTGCAACAAATGATTGTTTCATGATCATCCAAGAAATTATAATGGAGCCCAAACTGAAACAACATCTTAATGAATTCCTGTTGCCTTCAACACTCTCTGCCCAAACTAAATCGGTAGCTATACTTCTCAAATCATCCATGACCAACTGTACCATGTTGGTACTCCAACACATGTTGATCTTGGCTCAACCATAAATTGTTTTGCTCCCTTCACTGGATCGCAGATGCTTTCTGGTCACCCTAATTGGGTGCTCCCTCTCAGATTGAGACATATATTGCTGTGGTAATTTTGGCTGCTCCCTTTGTCATTGTTGTCTTCCAGCATATCAACTATCTAGTCTAACAATGTCAATGACAGTCCATCATCTCGAACTTAGAGGTCAACTCCCTATGAAGCTAAAACACAACTTCTCCCTCTTTCACAAGTTCTTCATCTCAAAATCCTTACAACTGGGAACTTGGAAGGCGTCTTGTCATGATCCTCTCCCTCTTACTCGAAGAATCCTTTGTTCAATTCTCACTTTGTATTTGACTATGCTGCTATTTGCTCCACGCATACTTCAAATTCGCTGGACTATAAGCTTCCTTTGACCTCGAATTTCACCTAGTATAATATCTCTCAACTCAACTCATGATTTAGGAAAAGTCTTCTTGTCACATGCTTTGCTTCGTTCTTCCACTTCTTCCATTAACTCTCAAAGCTTTTACAACCTTTACTATGTACCTGCAATCCTCACTAAGAGGCCATGGAAGAATAATTACAACCAAGCACAAGATATAAAGACAAGAGACTAACTACTAGTAAAAACAATAATATAATAATCTGATAAGAGAGATATAAAATACTTATCTTTTGAGAAGAAAGTCAGCTTCCTCTTGATCTTTAGTCTTCTTGCATCCATCTACAACTTTGTGAGCTTCATCCACATCGTTATCATGATGGCATTCCTTCCTTACTAGGGTTAGGGTTTCTTCTTTCAACGAAAGCGTTGATTTATGACCAATCCTAGGATTTTGACCATAGACCCTAGAAATTTTCTTATCCAAGCCTTTGTTGCCAGTCAGGGTTTACAAACCCTAGATTTCTAGTATGTTTATATCCAAAAACCAAACATTTTAGCATCAACACTATCTCGCCCTTCGAGACTTGACCTTCACTTCAATAACAATGAGCCTTCATTATTTCAGGCTCATTATCTCAACTCTCAAATACCCAGAGGAGTATCATTGCGTTTTAGAAGCTTAGGTCTTAGCAACAACATATTTGTTCAAGAATTTCAAGCCAACAAGTTTAAGTGACAGCGCAGTTTGCAAAGAAATAATCAACCTTTAACCTTGAAGTGGGACGCGACCTCTTTTCCTTTATCAAAGTATTCTTTCTTCAATAGGGTGCTTGTTTCTTTCTTCTTGCCATATCGAGATAACTTTTATACAATATATCTTGTAGATTTGCAGACTTATAAATCTGTCCTTCTTTTGCTGGTGTATCTTTAGAGCCATTTTGAGGCTACCTTTTGGCTACTTCCTCCAAAGTGAGATAGATGACAAAAATTGACCATGCTTCTCAATAAGAAATGAATCTTAGATTTGGTGCATTTGATTTTAAACAAGGGCTTCAACCCTGGAGATTTTAAATCAACCTTCCAACAATTTGCACATAAATATGATAGAAGGGTAGTTCTTGCTTGTATTTGTATTCAAGGCTCCACTGGCTTAGTATGCTTAGAGATCCACTACACCTGAACTCTGCTATTGATATATCTGCCCTTCTTCTATTGTTTTTCCATGCACCAAAATTTAAACAAATTTTTGAAGATTGATTTGTACTCCATGATGTTTGAATGATTAATTTGACTTGTACTCCATGACGTCTGAATGATTAATATGGTATACATTAGTGATCCTAACTTTTCCAATGGTAGAGGCAACTGATTGAAGTTCCTAGGATCTTGCGAGGTTTCTAGGCCTGATTGAGATAGAACCTATGTTGCTAGGAAATGTGGGTTCGTCGAGGGTATATCGAGGGTATATTATAATTTATATATATTATATATTTTATAAATTATAATATATATGAATTTGGAAATATGACAAGAAAAGTAAATCATTTAAAGACTTAAACATGAACATTCACTTTGAAATTTCAAATTTGATATCAAGTGGAATTGCAATTTACATATTGAAATGAAGACAATAACTCCCTTCAGGAGGAAATCCAAAGTAGATTATAAAATTAATATATTTGTTAAAAGAACTTTAAACCTTAAATTCACATTCCTCACATATGGATACTACTGAATAAATAAAGAACTTAGTATCAAAGTGTTTTGTTGAGTGTGATGAAACATTTATATTATATGGGTATTGACATTGTGGAGAAATTTATCAGAGTGGAAGAAACGCAAGGAAATTAGTGAATTCTTAAGACAGCGAAACATATTTTTTTAAGTGCATATGTCCTTCAGATGACCTAATGGTATTTCTGCATTTTTTTAAATTAATATATCCTTCTTAAGATGACTTGTACTAGATGGTATTTCTGTAAAAGGATGTCGTATTTCAGTTAGAGGCATGCATTACTAATTAGTAATTAGCGATTATATCATTGAGAAATAAAATCCAGTAACAACTAATTCATGGCAAAGAAATTTAAAAAACCTGTACTTTTGAAATGATGGGACTTTAAGACCCCACAGGATTTTAGATTTGAAATGTTTTATTAAGATAGGAATTTTGATAAAAATCATGGCAAATAAATTAAAAGAACTTGTACTTCTTTTGAAATGATGGGACTTTAAGACCTTATAACTTCAAATTTGAAATGATTTACTAAGATAGGAATTTCTTTTTCTTTCTCGGCACCACATAAGAACCTGTCACACCCATTTTCGGGGTTTGGCGAATGCGTTTAAGCAAACGAACTCAGGGCGCAGTTATTGAGTATTGGGTTCTTATGGGTTCGTCTGGGAAGTACCTGCTCCAACACCTGGTTCGTGGGGACGAGAACCCAGGAAGGGTTTGCAAACCCCAACCCCGAGTTCGCGAACCCGTGGTTCACAGGATAGAACTGAGACATTTCTGTCCTTTCTTCTTACTGAAACAAAGATTCTTAGGTTTGCGCCCTTAATCACAAAGACTTAGAACATCTTTCAAAACACGATGAGCTCCTTAAGACTGTGACTTGGCTGTATCACAAGAACAACTTATAAACTAAAACAAAATCCATTATTTCAAGATTCTCTGAGGTCATTCATAAGGTTTTTCTGTCTTTAATACTCGTACATAGACAATCTTCGATCTAATCCTTAATTCTCCTCGGTCCCTTTAAGATAACCTCTGAGGTTTCTTCGGTCACAAACTTCAAGGACTTTCGTTTCAATAGACTAAGACTTCAATCCTTGTGAACACGAAATCTAAACAAATTGTAGAGTGTGATAATTTGGCCTCTTTAAGAGTTTCGTATTTCAGAGGTACATAACGTATTAAGGTGTCTGGGCCTCCCACAATAGGTTAGATCTGAGGCATTCAGCCTACTGAAGAGATGGACTGAGGATCAGAAATAAGGCTTCAGTCCTTTATCCTGTAAAAGATCATACTTTAAACAAAACTTCTTTTCTTGGATTACGTCGAGGACAGACCTTTGAAAGGGTACAAATTACATGAAAATCTTTCTAGATTCAACCTGAGCAGAGGAGGATAATTTCACCATTGACTTGGCAGAATGGAGAGAGAATTTCTTGACTTTTGATTCTTGAGCTCGGGCATCCAGGGCTAGATGACTAATTAAGCTTTAGATAATGACTTGAAACATTGAAGACTTCTACTTCAAGAGCTGCTCTTTCACCATCGCTTTGATACCATATCGAAAATCTAGGGCATCCTCTAAGTTGATAATTACTTATGATATTTATTAATTTAATCTTTTTCTTGTGATCTTTCCACCATAAAGCAATTACACAGAAGAGCTCAACAGTAAAAGAAAAATGCCATAAGGATCATAAAGAGAACCACACAAGAGTTTACCCTGGGAAAACCCACATGGGGGAAAAGCCCAGCAACCTTTCCTTACAGAATAAAGTCAACAAGAGAGACATCAAAGTCATAGACAAACTGACCAGTGAGATGACTAGACCAACTGTCCACCAAGAAGCCAAGTCAGCCCTCCAAAATAGCAGCTTGAAAGCTTGTTCAAAGGCTCAGTCAAAGCCTCTTTCTTCCTCAGAAAAATTCCGACTTCTCCACAGAAATGTATCACAGAAAATTCATTCCAAGTCTGGTCACAACTGGGTGCAGAAAGATCTTCTTCTGTCTTCGGCCTTCATCTTTTTGACTTCTTCACTTTAAGGGAGCAGAACATGCTTGCTAATTACACCATGAGGGGGATCAAGTGACCTTATATATATAGTCTCTTTGGGGGCTGAATAGGTGCCTCTTTAGGGCTGAGCCGACTTGACAGGGAGGAGGGACGACTTGGTCTTCTTGTGGAGCCATAAACCAAATTTTAAAATTCAAATTTTCCTTTTGAGAAGGTCATGAAGAACATGCCTTCTAATTTTTCTTTTGACAAATTCATAAATAATAAAATTTTCTTTTGAGCATGAAGAACATGCTTTACATAGAAATATATTGATACAAGTACATCAATGATAATAATGATTATGAAGAGCAACCATAGCTACGAAATTCAACAGGCCAGTGGCCCAATAGCTTGTAGCATTGTCTAAAGGCCATTTAAAACTTTGTTGATAATGATTTTTTGTTGATGACATGCTCCTTTACATGGTATATCGATATGAACAAACTTTGCATATTTTGTGTAATGGTTTTGGAATCATGGTTTGAAATCTTAAATATAAAATTTTCATTAAAAATTAGTTACTTCATTTTTTTTTTCAAACCGGTTCATTGAACCTTGTGTCGTCTGGTTTGATCAGGTTCTAGATCGAAACCTGGTTTGATAGGTGGACCGGTTCAAAACCTTATTCCAGTTTTTAAAATTGTGCTCACAACCTTCCAATCACGTGTTGACCATCCATGTACTTCACACCCCATTTAACTATAGTTCAAACTCTGACAAGCATGCACATATACCCCCAGTTGCCTTTGGGATTGGGGATTGACCAAGCAGTTTGCCTGCTGTATGATTGTCAATTCATTAACAAAGAATGTCTCTATGGCAGACATAAAAATGTAGTTTCCAACATCCACTTGACGTTCCCCCAACGAACACCTAAAATAACAGGTGATATATACAAAGGTAACATAGACATAACATAACAAAAACAATAAAATCCAGATGTCGCTTATTATATGTTATGTTCTCTGGCCAAGGCTAGAGTCTTCTTCATGTATGAAAACATTTACGTTGATGGTAAAATGGGGAGGTCCAACCCCTTATTTATTTTCATTTGACTATGATGGGAAATTCAAAAGAGATAATTAGTAGCACGATAAAGATCTTCTCTGATTCTTGTATGTCTATCTTAGCATGGATCTTTCAAATTATTTGAGAATGCAGAGTTAAATTTAACTTGTGAATCTTATGAGCTCATTATTAAAAACAAGAGAGGATCAAGTCTTCTTTCCTTACCATGAATGAATTCCATGATAGGAGATATTCTGGAATTTCAAAAATAGTTTGTACTCTTCCATGTTTTAGGACGCCCCTATTATTAATATGATAGAAGTAGAGATTGATTGGAAGGAGTTAAGTGAGCATGGGGTTATGGTACATGGAAGTATTATTGCTTCATAGTTTAAATCTATCACTATTGTTATGTTCATATCAACGTTGCCCGAAGCGGGGACGAAACAGGGACGTTTTTTGAAAGCAAGGATGCGAAAGCGTCATTTTCTTAAAATCTAGGAAGCGAAGCGTTTCAGAAGCGTCTACTATATATATATATATATATATATATATATTTTTTTTTTTGCATTTATATTCAAAACAAACATCCCAAATACCAAATTAGTTGTAGAAGACATGAAAACATGCATATTTTTACATAAATCAAGATAGATATGGTATCCATGATTCCATTGTACATCAATGATTAATTATTCGAGCATCAACCATCTATATTCTAGCAATTACAAATATACATCAAATTTTTAAGCATATTATAAAACATAAAATATTTAAGCATATTATAAAACATAAAACATGAAGCATATTATCTAGCAAGTGAGCAACTGTCAACATTAGCCATGTCCAAAATTCACATAATAATGCTTACAAAATAGGCCACTCGGCCACCACCAAGACAAAAAGGATCAAATTCACAACAAGCCTACAAGTCTAATGATTAATCTATGACAAAAGTAGTAAATTGTGAATATATCTACTAATCTCTCCTCCCACCACGAAGAAAACATGGCGGTGGGCCTCCACATGGTGGCAATGAAAGAGATGGTCCTGTGGAAGTTGTGGCACTGAAACTGATGAAGACGAATCCCTTGTTGTTGGTGTTGAACCATGGAACTTGGGAACCAAGGGACTAGATGGGGGTGGCATCTCAACTCGATCATCATCATCATCCTAGAATCGCTCAAAAAATTCATACAAAAAAAAACCAATGGTTAACAAAAGAAATTAAAACAGGAATTAGAGAAATGTGTTAAGTTTAGGTATGTTCTATGCTAGAGCAATTTATTTAAATTTTCATAGTTAGCAATCACATCAACATTACAATAAACTGCAGATAGAACATAAATATAAAATCGCAGAAGACAAGCCAAGACAAGAGGACACAAGATATGGCGCGAGCCAGGGACAAACCCCACAATGTGTGGGGAAACCCTTTGATCAAATCTTCATTTATCTTCAAAATTCAGCAGAGAGAGAGAGAGTACATTTGCAACAAAAGTCAACACTTTGACTTGTCTAGATCTGAGCATAGATCATCTTCTATAACGATCAGTTGAAGACATTCTGCTTCAACTGATCCTCCAAGGTGACTCCTTCACCTATCATCATGCTGCATCTCGTCCATTTGCTGCACCTTACTGTGTAGCACCATCATGCTGCTCATGATCTCATACATCACGCTGCTCATACATCATGTTGTCCATGATCTACATCATGTTGCCCATAATCTACATCATACTGCCCATACATTATGCTGTCCATGATGCAGCATCTTCCATCATCATGCAACCTTGTGTTGTACTTCATCACTTAGATCTTCAGTACTGCTGTTATCATCATTGCTGCACCATGACAGTCCCTTGAAATTACCCCAGAGGTGATCTCTGCATCGAGATCATGATTTCACAAGAACTAGATCAAGACTTTGTCACTGATCATCACAACTTCTCATGGACTACATTAATATGCTTCTCATGGACTACATTAATACGCTGAGAATGTAACTATAACTGTCATTATTACAGCAGCACTTGGCATAGCTTGAAACCCTCGTCATAGCTTTTCATTGACTGTGTATTGACTATGTATCTATACATGGTGCGGATCTGCTCCTCTCATGGACAGGTCTCCTTTAGCTACAGGTCTCCTTTCCAGACCTCCTCACAAGAAATGACTGCGGCTAGGCTTTGTGACCCTTACTGCGACTTTACAACCATGAGTGTGGCTTCGTGCGTTGGCTGTGGCTTCATATTCTGACTGCGGCTTCGTGCATTGACTACGGCTTCGTATTTGCCGCGATTTCATATATAGACTGCGTCTATTGACTGCGGCTTCATGTATTTGCTGTGGTTTCATATATAGACTGCGTCTATTGACTGCGGCTTCATGTATTGCTGCGGTTTCATATATATACTGCGGCTTCATGTATTGCTGCGGTTTCATATATAGACTGCGTCTATTGACTGCGGCTTCATGTATTTGCTGTGGTTTCATATATAGACTGCGTTTTATATGTCACCATGTACAGCGTTTGCCATGTCTTCACATACAGCATATCCGGTCTTCCATACAGCGTATGAGAGCAGCGTCTTCATATACAGCGTGAGACAACGTATACATATACAGCGTATGAGGTCTTCCATGTACAGTATAAGTAATTGACTGTGTTGCTTTGCTTGATTACGCTGGCTTCATAACTGCATATAGATCCATATTAGCTGCGATGTATGCCTGCGTGTAGAGTATTGCCTTTGCTTGCGTGTAGACTTCTCCATCTAGGATTTCTTCCATAACAAACAGCGTATAAGTCTCGTATGTCTCTATTATGAACAACGTATAAGTCTCCTTGATCTATGTTGGATTAGGGCATCATTTTAGGGCATCCTTCATTAGTGCATCTCCTTCTCCAAAAACCCAAGACGTGGAGAGGAGATCCCATAATGAATGTGTATCAAATGACTTAAAGTCTTCTCTTATTTATACTAAAAATGAGGATGATGAATAGACACGTCGGTTGGGCTTCTAGAGCCTACATAAGTGCTGGTCGGCTTGATAATAATTACATAAACAAAATAAATTCATATCTCCATAAATACTTATCGGAATCGGATGATCTTTGGATCAATCCTACACCTCTCGACGAGAGGGATCCAATAAAAATATCACCTGCCATAAATAAGTTGACCCACATGGAGTTTGGCCCTAGTTGCCAATTTAACAAGAAATGCTTTATAAGCAAAATTGACACATTTGAATTCAATGGACATAACACTTACTGAATTTTGAAATTCATACCACAATGGACATACCTGGAAAAGAGAGTCCTCTAACTGGTCTAATTGTAACATTCCATCCTCCAAATTGGGATCCTTTGGATTCCTTTCCCAAACATTAAGGTCTTTATTATGCTTTGCATTATCACAATAATGGGACAACAATCGCAAGTTGTAATGAACATAAACCAAGCTCTCTGCTCGGTCTAAACTCAACCTTTTCCTTTTAACACTATGAATGAAAAAATAAGAGATTCAACACCTCTCTGCAGAAGAAGTGTTTACCACTTGTGATAGCACCCGCAATGCCAAAGTCTGTAGAAGTGGAGTAGCATCTCCATGCATGTTCCACCACTCAAGAGAAGAAAAAGTCTCTCATCTCTAATTGCATGCATGCTTTCAAATGGACCAGTGCTAAGCGTATAGTTGCTCAACTGTCTTCGTACCATGGCAGCCTCCTTCTCATCAGGGACTAATTTACTCAATGCAATCATATATTTTTTGTGAACCTCTGGATCTAGGTGTGGTTTTCTCTTGCTCCCCCCCTAGGTGCTGGTGTTGAAAGCCATGATGGATGATAACATTTAGGTGTCAAAACATATGCTAATGCATGCAATGGAACATTTAGCATTTCCCATTAGTTTTCCACCTCTACACGAATATAATTGTACAAGGTGATATCTCTAGGCTCAACAATGTTTTTAATCTGCCCCAACGTGCTATCCTTTTGCTCATACACCTCCCCAATTATTGGTTGATTTGAATCTACATACTTGTTCATGTAATAAATTGGTTTGGTGATTTGCAAAACATCTTTACCCTGTGACTAAAAGTGCATGTCAAGAATAGTGTCCTTGGCTGCATTAGCACCATCTCTATAAGTGTTAATTTTCTCACATGATTCAATGGTCACCATATTAGTTAAAGCTTGTGTCACCTTCACTAGCCGCCTAAAGGTGAGGTAATAACTTGCAAATCTTGTTTTGGCAAGTTTAAACAACTACAACTTGGAGTAAGTGCCATAAAAGTGGTTTACCCTTGTATGCCCTGTGATAAATTTAATGAGTTGCTTCCCTCTCTTGTAAAGCTCATTAATCTACCCACATTCTTTATGCTTCACAATATCATGCATCAAAAGGTTCAATGTGTGCACCAGACAACCATATCAAAAGATGTGTGGATGAGTACGCTCAATAACTTTTCCTGCTGCCTTACAATTTGCTGCATTATCTATGATCACTTGAACCACATTATTTGGACCAACATCTCTGATTGATTTCACTAGGAGATCTGCAATGTTTTGGGAAGATGCACTGATGGAGGAGGAGTCATGACATGTAATAAATACTGCACCACTAGAAGAAACACCCATCTGATACAATGGATACCCCACAATCCACCCACTCATTTGTAAAACGTGTCAAAGCTCTTTGAACCTTTGCTTTTTCTCTTTCTAATAACACTGTTATAGATTTCTCATAGTTGGGCGACTTGTATCCTTTTGGGGCTTCATTGATGGCCTTTACCATTTCATGCCAATAGGGAGAGCGAAGCACATTGAATGGTACACCGCAAGCACAAAGAAATCAAACTATCTTTCTATCCACATCATCCCTCCCAACAACATTCAGGAAATCCCCTATTGTTCTTTTACCTCCAGAGCTTGCAGAAGTACCATGAGGAGATGAGCTACCAAATCTAGAGGTTGCACTTGATTCAGACTGAGTTTTTTGTTTCTTGCTTTTTTGTTGTGCAACCTCCTCTATTTGGATGTATTTTCTTCTTTGTTCAGCTGAAATGTTTGGGCAAATTTGTATCCCCACAACACCCTTTTTATCATCACTGTCCATCACCCCACAAAGATGCCTCCTCACACGGGTATATGAACCACTAAATGGTTTTCCTCCATGACAACCATGAGGGCACAAAAATTTGTAGCTTCCACCACCCTTTCCCCCTTCAAGTTTGGTCACATAGTTCCACAAGGGTGTCAATGTAGCTTTCCCCTCTAGTGTTTTAGTGTTCCCTTCAGGTTCATCCCCTTCCTCCTCATCATACATTGGGTCACTCATATGGGGACCACTATCCTCTTGTTCTTCTTCCCTTCTATTCCTACTCCCCCTTGCCATCATTAAAACCAAAAGTGGAATGATACATAGAAGCCAAAAGAACACCATCTTGGAATATGGATATAGGTGGTGGACAACCTGCAATTAAATGAGCAAGTAGAAAGAATGGGAAAGAGTAGGAGAGGGAGGAGAAAAGTACAAAAAAATGAGGGAGTTTGGGGTTTGCACTTACCTCTTTAGCTCTTGTAGATAGAAGCCCTTCTTTACTCCTCCAAGCTCCTAGCTCTTCCTTCTTCACTCCAAGCTCTCCTCAAGTCTCTCCTCTCTTTCTCCTTTCTTTTCCAAGCTCTCTTTTCTTCTCTTTTCCAAGCTCTCATAAAATAGAAGTGAGCAAACGAGAGATGAAAGGGTCTTTTAATCCCTTCATTCTTCACCCTAACCCAAGTTGGACCCACCCCCAACAAATAAAAATGATTTTTTTTAAAAAAGAGCCAAATTGTGGTCCACGTAGTGGAAACTGCTGGCTGCCCCGCGAAGTGGTCGCAATCCGTACGGATTTGACCCGGAACCGCCGCGGATCGTACGACCGATCCGCTGTATGAAACGCATTTCCGAATTTCTGAAACGCGGATCGGGCTGTACAGTTCCGACAGGGCAGGAACCGTTTTTCCTGCCCGATTTGCATTTCGGAAATTCCAAAACGCGTTTTGTACAACAGATCCATACGGATCACGTTTTGGGCTTTTGATCTGCGAGGGGTGGGGGCATGTTTCCTGCAACACTGGTTCATATTCATTTCCAACTTTGATCTTTCCTTTTTTTGATGTTCTTTATGAAATTATTCTAAATTTTGCACTCTTTTTATATGTATGTAGTAATTTATCACATACCGTCTGTATAGCTTAGTATTTACATTGGCGTCCATGGATACAAATTTCAATGTTGTTGATGATCACTGAAATTCTAAAATGTGTTTTAATTTTCTTCCGAGGCACTTTACATCTATTGTAATAACTGACCAAAGGTTCATAGGTGCAGTGCGTCTAGATAAATTATTTTAATTTTGCTCTTCAATGCCACCTTTTTAACCGAATAAACTTTTCTTACTATGTATTTAGCCAATGTGTTTCTCAACATGTTTAGAATTTACATGGATTGCTATTTTTCTTCTGAATTCTATATATATTTGAAGAATATCAAACAAAGTGATTTAAACTGCCATTGATGGAAAATATTAGGTTCTTGAAGCTGCAGAGATGACATATGAAGAATACAAGATAATGGAAGATTTATTGATACCACTTGGTCGGTGTCCTAGATTTTCATCCCAAAGTGGTGGCTGAATCTTTTATGGACCAGTTTCAATCAGAAAATGTATTAAATGTCCTGATTTTGTTTTGCTTGGACATATTCGGCAAATATGATGAATAAGTTGATGGGAAGATTCCGTTTGAGAAATATAGATTCTAGGAAACATGTATAGTTGGAGGTAAGACTGCAACATCAAACTAATACTCTTCACATCTGAATGATATCCATCGTTGACGACTTCATACTCTTCTGAAAGGTCGTGTGACATTGTTTTCGTCACATTTATATCTTGTGGGCACCTAACTTTCCTTTATTTGATGTAGTACACAAAGCAATAGATGTTAACTTTTGCACCGACTTAACTTCTAATGAGATATCTACTCAATGTAATGCTAATGTAATGTAAAGGTGCATTTGAAATTAAAAGAATGATTGGAGCACCCAAATAAGCCTGCCTTTTGGAATGGCTCTCCTGTGATAATGTTTTTTGTAATGTTTTAGCGTAATACATTTCTGTGGTAATAAAAAATGATTGGAGCACCCGAATAAACCGGCCTTTTGGACTCTCTCTAATAGTAGTATAGTAAGAATGTTTTAATGTAATACATTTATGTGCTAGTTTTGGACTGGTTCTGAGTCGTAGTAATGTTTTAGTGTAATATATTTATGTACCAGTTATGTTGTAATGTAATACATCTAGGTATGTTTATTTCTTGTTCATCAGCAATGATAAAACATTGTAATCATTAATGTGCTTATTGTCCTAATTTATCATGTCCACGTTAGAATTATTGTGAATCTGAGATGCTTTTCAAAATTTACATAAAAGTATCTACTATATAAAATTATGCATGTAACTATTTTATGAAAGACTAACTTTACCATTAAGTTATGAGTGTTAGAATAGATTTGAACATATTTCTATGTAAAAATGATTTTAAAATCAATTTAAACACACTTCATATAAGTTTTTTGTTTTGCCAACGTTGCAAAAAATTTATTTTTCTAATGCAATTAGTAAAGATCAACCCTTGGGTGGTCTAAAAGATAAATATTTATGATGGAAAACATATTTTAATCTTTACTGTCCCACATATATAATTATTTGACAAAAGATTTGGAAATGGATATCCCTACATTATCGTGAAGTGAGCCACAATTAATACATAGATTTCAGCAATTTGAACAAGGTTAGAATTGCTTACTGAAATTTTCAATGAGATAATCTTTTGATAGTTGTAATAAAAGTGAGACTACCACATTTGAAGATGCATGATACCAATTGAACTGCGTGATTCCAAAACTAAGTCGTGCTGTTTATATAATTGTTGCACTTTTGAAAGATATGATAACTATTATCTAGCAATTGGAGTTTATAGATCAAGACAACCATGATAATCTCTAAGTATTGACTCCACTCTGTTTGGACGCATAAAGGTAAGGGCTCTTACTTGAGCTCGGAGTACTTATTGGCATGTTCGTAACTTGATTCATAATGAGAGAAAAGATGTTCTCTTTGCTATTTAGTGCGAGTATGATGGCATGCACTTGAGCTATTTAGTGCGAATGTGAGAGCTCACTGTGAGGGAGTTGGTACATTGCGTCTATATATATATAATATTCTTTACATACAATATGTGTTTAGGACATCATTATGTTGATGTGTATTCTTATTATTCCAAGAATTTCAACTGATATGTTAGGATAATTCTAGTGTGATGATTATATCCAAATAATATTTCGAGCCATCTATATGATAACTATAATAGAAATGGATGAAATATGTTATGATTTGTTTGTTTGTTTTTTTTTGAAGTTCAGTTGGTGAGATATGTTTGGGGATTTGGACTTCTTATCACTTGGATACACAAGGGTTTGCCAACATGCTTTTTGGCAATTATGCTACCACCCACGGACAACTTGTTTTATACTTACCTATGTGAGCTAAATGTATTTAGATGTATGCAATCCCATAAGTCGACCCTTCATTTTGTCAATCTTTTTAGATTGTTTTAATAAGGGTAATTGTGCGATGATAGTTGTCTAAGGTATGTTGAGCATTGAAGAAGTTTAAGTTTTAAGATGTGTGGAAGTCATAAGGTCGTTTACCTTTAGCAAATACTTCAATTGAAGACTTTATAAGAAAAAAATTAATTAATCTAATGAAATACAAAGGTTATTTGCATTAGTGAATTAGATGAATTTTAACCATTGATCTCAATTGGTCTCACATGAAGTTGAGATCTAATTTCAATTGTCAATGAATTTGGAGAGTAGAGTTGTAGATTTGGTCAATAATAAAAAGAAGGCTAGGTTAAGGGAAAATACACATCAAGTGAGCACAAAATAGTAAGATAGTGAGATTTCAGTGATTGGGTAGGGAAACACATTCAACCAAGTATACAAAGTTTGAGGAAGAGAACAAGGGGCAACAAGGGAGAAGGATTTGACAACCAACAAAATTAAATGACATGTTTTGAGGGTTTTATCAATTGAAAATATTCTAGGTTTCACTGTATTTGTATTCTTAGTGGGCGAATTTTCCCAGTTAAAGAAAGCCCTTGTATGTTGCACATATTATTTGACTAAAACAACATATTTAAAAGACATAATTTATGTGGGTGCATATGTATGAGATTGACTATTTTTCTTTCGTTGTTTATATTTATTTACCTGTTAAATTTTTCAGCAGTGTTTTATTTAATCGATATGCTGTAAAGTAATTTACAACCAAAGAATTTACTAGGTAATAAATTGCCAGTAGCTGGGGTGAGCAAAATTTAACATGGTAACCTTGATTTTTCTTTTGGTGTATTTGTTTTTGACTATTTTTGATACATGATTTTCTCTTTTAGTGGTTTTATGGCACATGGTTGTTCAAGACATGTTTTTCTAATTTTGATTAAGGAACCACAATTTCATTCTAATACATGGTTAATTGATTGCGGATTTATTGATGTTGTGGGATATACACATTGTATTGTAACATTGTAAAGATATAATATATTGAAAAATTATTCTAGGTTTTTTTGCTTGTGTTTTTAGGGTAAAATATCTATGTTAATTATGTGTGCCATTGCATCTTTTCTATTTTTATTAAGAATTTGTTTATAACATTGAATTGTATAGGGTTAAAACCAACAACCTAGATCCAAGAAAAACTAACTTTTTGACGTTGTATTCATCGTATTAGAATGTCTCTAACATTTTATTTGTCAAATGATTTATTTATTTATTTTTAACTACTTTGGTTCTTTATCATTTTCATCTTAATTTAGGTGATCTTGTTCCAATTTTTCTAATTTCTTTTCCAGTGCCTTTATCTTTTCTCAAGTCAATTTGTCATTGCTTTATTTTTATTTTTGTTGATTAATGCATGATATCATGCACATCATACTTGGCTAACCTATCATTTATCATCTTTTTATGCTCCCTAAGCTTTGAACCTGGTTTAATAGTATGGTGATACTCCATTTCAAACATTAAACCATAACTCAATGGACTTTGGTGTTATTTTTATAGTTTGGTTCCTTTAATAAGGTGATATTAAAACATCATGTACATGTTGTAACCATTCTCCTTGAAGGTCTAGTGTGGGGCCTAGTGTGAGGATCCTACTTGCTACCCATCACCAAGCCCACATAAGGTGTGAAACTTGGAGAGTGAGCAATATGAAGAGTGAAGCGCTTGGAATAATGATGACTTTATGTCACAAATGAGCGTTATGATGATATCATATTGTATTGGTCAATTTGTTTTGCATATTGATGTTGGACATTGGATATATCGATGCTTCCCATGTGTTTCATGATATGGATTAACCACTTTCCCTGGATCCTTATCTTTCGCAATGTGATCGTTGACTAACACTTGTAGGTTTTGATCTAACAACAATCATGATTCCCAACAATTTCTTTTTACTATTAATATAGGATTATTTTTTTCTTGCTGGTTGCTTTAAGGCCATGATGCCATTTTTAAAAATCAAATATTCATTTTAGTTGTTGATGGCACAATCTACGCTAAATTTCTAGCACAAGGGGGAGTCAAGAGCTCCTTTTTGAAATTCCTTTTTGGGTGTGTAAATAGAAAAATACTTGATTGAAGAAGGTACATAAGTTTTGCAAGCGCGAGGATTGGAAATTCTTGGCTATTACACTATTTCTTGTGTAGATCTAAGCTGGAAGGTGACCATATGTCCTTTCATTGGAAATATGGTTGTGATCTTGTATGGCATTTGCAATGCTTTTTTTTTTTATTGTTGGAAACTCTGTAATTAAAAATTGACCTCTGCATGGTGTGTAGAAGTGGGAAAATAAAGGAGTATTAATGATGGGTGCAAAGAAACTTGTACCTCTTACTCAAGTGAAGAATCCAACCCTTATTACATGCATGAAAATGCATTTCATAGTCAGAAAAAGTACAAAATCCCTTTGAAGGGAAAATTTGACATTTTCATTGACAACATTTACATGTCGGCAAGATGGAGTATTTTGATGAATTCCTGGGTCCTTAAAACCTTAGGGGCATAGATTTGTCCAAATTGGCATCACAAATTTAGATGATGTATTTCCACATGGATGAGAAAGCGGTAAAAACATTATTGTAAAGTTCAATTTGGATTAAATTGCATTTAAGAGAAAAGGAGTTCCACTTTTTGGGCAAAAACTAATGTCAATTTTTGTTTTATTCATTTCTTGATCACATGAGTGACCAATGTCAAATCTTAAGAAGTGGAATGTGAATTTTAGAAGGGTGTCTTGAATTACCTTATCTCTCCTTATTCATATTAGCTTTGTTTCTTGAAATTTTCAAATCTATTAGAATCTTATTGAAAAAGATTTGCAAAGAGTATTGGACAATAACTTTTGGGAATAATTTGTATGGAAAAAATTGTGTTGATAAAATATTGTCAATGGTTTCTTTATATTTTTTAATTAAAATTTGACCTTGGACATGCAATATAGAGTACATGGCTTACAATAGAGGTTCTTTTAGTACAGGCACCTCTAGAACATTTCTGCACACAAAAGTGGAGCAAAGAGCCTAAGCACATATGATTATTGTATTAGGAGAATTTTGAGGTCTACGTTGAGTCTCTTAAGGAAAATAATAAAATAATAGTTAAATTAATAAAATAAGAGATGATTTTTTAAAGAAAAAGAAGGTAAACTACTCTATATGTTGAACGGTCTTGGTTGTCTCAACCTGATTTAAAACTATTAGTGGAAGAGTTTGACTGGGTTTTCCCCTCCTTAGGGGTTTTGCCTTGGCTGAGTGCCTACATCTTGTGTTCTCTTGGTGTCTTTGAAGTTTTGACAATTGTCTTGATGATAAAACATATAATAACAAAGAAGAAGAAATAAGAACTAATTAGAAGTAACTGTTAATTAATAGAGAAATCAATTTAATAAGAAGCCCCAACTATGCTGCCCCAAATTTCTCAACATGGTATCAGAGATAAGGGCGATGGAACAAGGCAACTAATAGATCACTTGTATGCAAAAGGAAAAAGGGCTTTTAAGTCAAGCCTTGAAGACTAAGTAACTTGAAAGGAGGACCAAATTAAAATAACTCAATTCTGGGCTTGTTTATGAATCAATACCTCAATGATTAGGCCGCAAGCCCGAGCTAGAAAAATGAAATAGTAAAGGGAGTTGAAAAGCATTGTCTTGAAAATCTAAAGAACTAAGCAACAAGCCTAAACAAGGTCGAACCTCTAAAGAATAAGAGCGAAAGTCTGGGCATATATCTAAAGGGTTTGAATATTCATTGAAACCTAAGTTATGTGCATGGATTTTTGAAATCTGTAATCATCTCAGAAGTCTGAACTTTATGAAAGTCTTTACACAATTATAAGGAGATCAAACTTACATAAGTGAGGTGTCTTTGTGGCCAACAAAGGAGTTTTAGGAACCATACAAAGTCAATGTCGAAATAGAGAAAGGGAAGATTTCAAAGATCTATTTAGATCCACCTTGAAGCCACAATCATCCTTTGAGGTAACCAAGTTTCTTGGAAAGAAGGACGAAGACCTCTGCACCTATATAAAAAGGATGAATCCCTATCAGAGATATTGAAGCCGAACTTGAAAGGTGAAGATAATTTCTACTTTGAAAAACATATTGGATTTGATTGGCAAGTTGGAGACCTAGTGAAAGGGTCACGTTCATAATTTTATATAAGACCTGTAGCTGCTCATCAAGTTAAGGAAGTGTCAAAAATACATTTTTTGAAGGAAGTATCCATACCCTTTCTTAAGGAAGGCTACAAGCATATCAATGGTCCAAATCTAGTCTGTGTAAGCCCATCATTGAAGGATGGAGAGAAATCTATCACATTAAAGGACACTCACTGAAATTTGTATCTTGGAAGCTTAGGACCGTGATACAAGCCTATTATAAGAAATCTATTGAAGAGGACCCTGATCCACGATCCTTGTCTCAAGAAAATGTTACAATTGGTCCAATGATGACATCAAATTCAACATGGCAAATTAAACATCAATCCTTCAAGACAAAGGTATCTAATCTTGAGGTATGTATAACACAACCATCTATTAGAATTCTAGTATGGAGAAATTGTAGGGTTCAACTGCTTCTAAGGTTTGAAAGTTTTCCTTTATGATAAAGATTGAACATATGAAAAACCCTTACCCTTATATTCTAACTCATGATATCTAGGGCTTATAGGTATTTGATAATTCTTTGTGAAAAGAAATATTGAACGTTGTTTTGACATAAATCCCTAGAACTAATTAAGGGTTCATACTCAAAATCCCTTGAGATTCATTCAAGGTAATGGAAACGCTAAATAGTTACTATGGTATTGTACTAGTATATTTTGGATATGCTTGTCAATAAATATTGCAGGGATATATTGAAGGAAACAAAAGTTGGATCCTTGGGCACAAAATGACTCATATGGTAATAGACCATGAAGATTCTAAAAAGGAGTCCTTTAATAAGGATTCCCTATAGATTTTGTAAAAAGAGAAACTCAAGGTACGTTCAAAGTTCACATGATTTATAGCTAAGTCTTCCTCACATAAAAAGGTACAATTATTTTTGGAATTTACTATACATTACTAACTCTCTCATGTCTAGGTCTTTGAATCATAAGAATTCTTGTTTGGGTGATTAATATTTAGATTGAATCTACCCATATCATTCTATCTCTTGTCATTTTGTTTTGATAAAACCTTAACCTTAGGGTTCACTATAAAACCATAGCATTTCAATGCTTAAGGTATGCTAATGATGAAACCCTAATCTTCTTATGGCTTGTTGATAAAGTTTAGATCTCATAATGAAATCCTACTCTTTTGAAGTTTAGGGTTTTAGTAGTGTTATGGTAAAACCCTAGCCCTTTTAAGGTTTGATGAATTAAGGTTTAGAGTTTATGAACAAAACCCTTGTAATAGTCAATATAAAATCCTAGAAATAGGTCTCTAGGTAAATGTGCTTCCGTATAATTGATACCTTAGCTTGGTCTAAATTGTTGTATATCTAATTTTGGAGTTTGATATTTATATCTAGGGTTTACAATAAAACCCTAGTATGTGAATGATATGTCTCTAGGAAATAATAATGGAACCCTAGAAATGAAACATTGATTGGATTTAGTTTTTGAAATCTAGGGTTTGTAGTTGATTTTCTAGGGAATGATAATGAAACTCTAAACGTATAATGTTTTTGATTATTGATATGATTTAGTTTTGATGAAATCTACGGTCTGTGGTGAAACCCTAGTAAAAATTGCTACAAGAAGTCTAATGGATAAATTTCACAAACAGATCATAGATCAACACACCAGTATTGTTGACATGGTTAAAACCCTCAAAGAGGGAAACAGTCCACGACCTGAGCCAATGCGGCCACTTCAGGCAATTTATTAATAAAAGAATGAAAATTTACATAAGCTTCTCTCATGAACGGTTACCCTACAAATGACCCTCCATGCTCTTTAAATAGAGATCATGGACCAATCAGGTGTTAAGCCACAGATCAACTGTCGGTAATATCGAGGAGAGAATGAACCGTCGGATCACTACATATCGTGACCATCGGATTGTAAGTTACAAAAGTACATAGTAAAGAAACACACTTTACCTAAATCTACACTAGACCAAGTTATACTTAACTATTTCCTATGTGTCGGAATATCCTAACATCCCCCCTTAAGAACAACTTGGGATAGGATTGAAGGGTGTACAAATATGACACAATAGAAGGAAGGAGGCATTAGAGCCTATCCCCCCTTAGTGACAACTTCCTGAACTCCAACCATAAATTGAAGTTTAGTAAACTTCACCTCTATGAGAGCCTTTATAAAGATATCTGCAACTTGATCATTTCTTGAACAATATTGCACTTCAAGAACATGGTCGTGAATGAGCTTTCTGATGAAGTGCATGCGCAGTTCAATGTGTTTTCTGCACTGATGTTGGACTGGATCTTTGCATAGTTGAATGGCACTTTGATTATCGCACCAAAGTGTTTTCAGATGCTGTTGCTGAAAGCCAAACTTTGACAGGATCTGACGAAGCCACAGGCCTTCCTTACTAGCTTCTACGACACCATGATACTCTGCTTCTGCTGAAGAAAAAGAAATGGCACTTTGTTTCTTGCAAGCCCATGTAATAGGTCCTGAACCAAGAGTGAACACATAACCTGCAGTAGACTTCCGATCATTAGGGTCACCAACCCAATCAGAATCAGTGAAACCAACCAATAGAGGAGATGCTTCTGCACTATAATGAATCCCAAACTAAATTGTACCTCGAACATAACGAAGTATTCTTTTAGCTACTTTCCAATGAATTTCATGTGGGTTTTGCATAAATCGAGCAATAAGGCCAACAACAAAGGAAAGGTCAGGACGAGTATGGGTCAGATACAAAATTTTTCCTACAAGTTGACGGTATAAGGTAGCATCAACTTCAGGGGAAGTACAAGTGACTCGAAGTTTGGCTCCAAACTGAAAGGGAGAAGGGGCTGGCTTACAGTCTTGCATGTGAAAATGGCATAGAAGATCACAGACATACTTGGACTGGGAAAGGGAAATAGCTTCCTTGGATTGCAAGACTTGAAGACCAAGAAAATAATGCAAGTGTCCTAAGTCTATCATTTCAAACTTCTTTTTAAGGCTGGACTTCACATGGTTTATAAGGTTGGGATCACTACCAGTAAGGATAAGATCATCAACATAAAGAACAAGAATGATAAGAGACTTGATCACTTTCTTGGTGTAGACAGTATTGTCAGAATGACACCTAGAAAAGCTAGTTTCTAAAAGAAAGCTATCCATTTTGGCATACCAAGCCCGAGGAGCTTGCTTGAGACCATAAAGGGATTTCTTAAGTCGACATACAAGGCTGGAGTTTGTTTGTATAAAGCCAATAGATGGTTCCATATAGATTTATTCATGCAAGTCCCCATGCAAGAAGGCAGATTTAACATCCATATGATGGACTTCCCATTTGAAAGAGGCAGCAAGGGAAAGAACAAGGCGGATAGAGTTCATTTTGGCAATAGGGGAGAAGTGTCTCCTCTATTGGTTGGTTTCACTGATTCTGATTGGGTTGGTGACCCTGATGATCAAAAGTCTACTGTAAGTTATGTGTTCACTCTTGGTTCACGACCTATTACATGGGCTTGCAAGAAACAAAGTGTCATTTCTCTTTCTTCAGCAGAAGCAGAGTATCGTGGTGCCATAGAAGCTAGTAAGGAAGCCCTGTGGCTTCATCAGATCCTGTCAGAGTTTGGCTTTCAACAATAGCATTCGACTACACTTTGGTGTGATAATCAAAGTGCCATTCAACTATGCAAAGATCCAGTCCAACATTAGCGTAGCAAACACATTGAACTACACATGCACTTCATCAGAAAGCTCATTCACGACCATGTTCTTGAAGTGCAATATTGTTCAACAGATGATCAAGCTGCAAACATATTTATAAAGGCTCTCATAGAGGCGAAGTTTACTAAACTTTGATTTATGGTTGGAGTTCAGGAAGTTGTCACTAAGGGGGGAATAGGCTCTAATGCCTCCTTCCTTCTCCTATTGTGTCATATTTGTACATCCTTCAATCCTATCCCAAGTTGTTCTTAAGGGGGGTTGTTAGGATATTCCGACACATAGGAAATAGTTAAGGATAACTTGGTCTAGTGTAGAGTTAGGTAAAGTGTGTTTCTCTACTATGTACTTTTGTAACTTACAATCCGATGGTCACGATATGTAGTGATTCGATGGTTCATTCTCTCCTCGTTATTACCGACACTTGATTTGTGGCTTAACACCTGATTGGTCCATGATATCTATTTAAAGAGCATGGAGGGTCATTTGTAGGGTAACCGTTCATGAGAGAAGCTTATGTAAATTTTAATTCTTTTATTAATAAATTGCCTGAAGTGGCCGTCTTGGCTTAGGCCATGGACTGTTTCCCTCTTTGAGGGTTTTAACCAAGTCAAAAATGCAGGTGTATTGATCTGTGATCTGTTTGTGAGCGGTGTCCTTTGGTGTTCTATCTGAGGAACTTACCCTGTAAATTCCTACACTAACTAGGTTTAGGTCTTGAATGTCTAAAATTTGATTTATTATGCTCCTATTATAATGACATTTTTATAAAGTTGACTTCATGCTTTTGTACATAAATATTTTTGTTTTCTTGTACTTGTTAATGTTTACAAGTACATAGTCTTCAATATGATGAAGATGCTTACCTTATACTTAATAATAGTATGATGATAATGTTGAGCATGATGGAAAGAGGGAGTTGTCAGAACCTCGATGACATCAAATTTCAATAGATGACCTTGTTGCCATGATGAAGTTTTGAAAGGTCTAAATTCTCCGATGATTTTTTGATGCAAAAGGAAGAACCTGTGTGAAGAATAAGATAATTGTTGGACTTGTCCTTGGATCATATCCCTAGTTGAGAGGGAGCTTGAAAATAAGTAAACAACCTGATGAAAAGGCCATGAGGATGTTTGAAATCGAAGAATCGCTGAAGCAATATTGATGGTTATTCATGATTGAACAAAATTTGGATGTTTTTGGAAGAATATGATAAGGTTGAGTTTGGTGCTGCTGAAAAGTTGAAGAAGTAAAGCTTCCGAGTAAATGTGTTTGATATGGTGATGATCAAAGCAACATCAGAATGATTAAGAACCTCGAAGGTTTGTGTTAAATATGTATAGTGAAATTTTATTACTAATTGGGGTTGTGTTTGTGCATATCTCTCCATAAGAAGGTTGAATGTTTTAATCATGCTTGAATTGGTGGATATATATGGTTTAATTGATAAGGAGAGATGAAGCATATTGGGGATGCTTGGGAGTGCATCTGATCGTCCTGTGATGATGTCTAGATCCTGAAGGTGGGAGGGTGGCTTTGGACTTAGAGCTATGACCTTGGATACAAACCTAGATCCATGGGTTGGTGTTAGAGCATAACCTTGATGGTACCTATAGAGGCTAAAGCTTGTAACACACCTTAGTCCCACCCGATTATATACCTTGGTCAGGTATCTAGCCTGTAGCACTGCATGTGTTGTAACTCTTCATAGATCATATCATTTTGAGATCTTCCATGTACCTATGTATATATGTAATTATGAATACCTCCCTAGTTAAGAGGGAGTGTTGAAGAATGTAACTAGTGTCGGTCTTCATAATTGTATTTGTTAAAAGAAAAGAAAAATAACTTTTTTATTAAAGAAATATTGACTTATTAAAGCATGGATTTCATGCTTGGGTCAATGGTCAATAGGTCAAGCCTCCATTGAAGGATTCTAGGATTTTTGTTGAGTCAAAGTCAAAGTCATTATTTGTAAGAGACCCTTCTTGGTCTCCTCAAAGTCAAGAAAGAAAAAAATTATTGAGTCAAAATGTCATGTTTTCCTTCTCCACCAAGTCGGCCCCAAAGAGAGAAAAAGTTGGTTTCATAAAGAATTTGTCCTACTACAAGAGACTATAAATAAAGAGGCATTCAACCCATTTGATGAGTGAGATGACAAGCATATTCAAGTCTACAGTTTTGATAGAAAGAGAAGTATGAAGTTAAGAAGGAAAATGACGAAATATTAAGCATCCAACATATTGCTTCTGCCACATGTGCTACTACTGGCCCAAGATATTTTGAGATTTTGCAGGTCAGATATGGCTACTAAAGGTTCGAATTCTGAGGTATTTGAGATGTTTTAGGTCCGAGATGTTTCTAGATGAAGTTGCACTTTTGACTTGGTTTGACTTTTGGAAATATTGATGAAGTATCTCTATTGAAGGTTGACTTGGTGTAGGAGATCTCTCCGTTGAAGGGTCTTGGTTGTCTCAATCTGATTTGAAACTATTGGTGGAATAGTTTGACTGAGCTTTCCCCTCCTTAAGGGTTTTTCCATGGCTGAGTCACTACATCTTGTGTTCTCTTAGTGTCTTTGAAGTTTTGGCAATTGTCTAGATGATAATGTAATAACAAAGAAGAAGAAACAAGAACTAATCAAAAGTAATTGTGAGTAATAGAAAAATCAATTTAATAAGAATCCCTAATTATGCTACCCTAGATTTCTCAAAAACAACAAGAGCATCAACCATAGCCAAATTCAACATAGTCAAGAATAATGAAAATAAAACAACAAAATAAACTTAGCTTTATTTTCTTGGAAACTAGTTCAATTTATTAGTGTATTGAAAAGAAATCCCTTAGTCTGAAACTGATTTAAGTAGTCTCTAGGCCTTCTCCTACTTCTTTGACTTTTTCTTAGTGTCATTATCAAACAATTTTTCCGATTTATGTCAACTATTCAAAACTGTTAGCATGTTCTCTACAACTTCCAGCTGGGTTCATGCATTGCAACAAGATAAAAAACATTCCCCTTTAAGCATAATGTGAGATATCACAATGGACAATAACGTTCACATACTATGCCTTTAATTAAAGTTTTTCCACATGCAAAACATGCCAATAATATTGTTCAATACAATAGTCCAAAAAATACTATGACAATATTGAATTTAGAAATCACCCTCCAAGTGTAGATCAGTTGGTAATAGAGTGCACTGTTAAGGAACTCCTTGTGATGTCAGTGGTTCATACTTACATGGATATCCCTAGAGGGTATAGTGGTAGTGAATAGAATTGACCCTGTGTCACGCGAGTATGAGCTTGCCTTAGTTACTGATTCTACTAGACAAAAAGAAGAAGGATTTAGGGATCAATCCACATGAACTAAGATAAACACCATACAATTTCACACCACATGACACACATTTGTATGAAGTCTTGAAGCCTCTCTTCCAAGTGTTGCGATGATTAATCATGAGTCCAACCACAATTAATCGTAGTTGTGAGTACTGGTTCAAAATTTTGCCTCTTACATCTCTTCTGCAAAGTTCTACAAACATCATTGTTGCGATGCCAATAATTTCAACTCTTGGGTGAACTCTTCTGGTCTCTATGATGAAGATATTGGTATGGAAGACTCATGTTCCTACTGAATGAAAGGTGTAGGATGTGATTCCCACTATGTCTAAGGTACGTGGTGTCCTTTCAAATCAATATAATTGTCCCTTGTCTCCAATTCAAGCATACTATCATCAACTAAATTATTGAGAAATCCAGGTTTTCCACTTTGCAGCTTAGTTGAATGAAATTCAAGAACAAACAAAACATATATAGAGTAACACACTACAAATGAATGTTAGAAAGACCTCCATTTGGAAAATGAGTCTCACCATAAGTCTTACTCTTAAGGGTCTCATCTCAGGCTCTTTTGGAGCAACAATACCTTGTCCACTCTTCGCAAGTCTACTACTTATATATCCCATTTGGCACAAGATGTGGGATCTAATGCTTCTAGTATGTGTCTGAAATTCAGGGGAAACTAGTGCATTAATGACTGAAGAAGAATGCACATCATCATCATCATTTTTACAAATGTAGCCACTAATATCAATATTGTTAGAAACACGTTGACAAGCATCATCATAATAATCAATACAATGTTAAGAAAGAGATTAAAATCTTCAAGTAGTTATTGGTTATCAGAATATTCATTTATGAGGTATTGACAAAGATCCTTGCTGTTTTTGTATAACTCATCTATATGAAATGTTGAACCCTCAACAAGGTAAAAAATACTTCTTAAAATCAAGGATTTCTAACTTGCTAATGCAATCTTTAAAATTATGTTTAGTACATTATTTGGTGACTTGTTGAACCAAACTTATTTCAAGTTGCACAAATCCTTGATCATCTTATCCTTCTAATCTACTTGAGAAAGAAGGACATATCCCATCCCAAGATTTTCATTTACAAACCCTAAGTCTTCAATGCTTGCATCATCACATGCATTAAAAGTTCTACGAAACATCAAGAGCACAATATACAAGTATTGTTCCACCTAGATATCACACCAAGATTGAGACTCCATTCATCAAGCAAGCCAAGGTATCACATGTTTTCATTCCATGATACACCATTTCATTTAGGTATCATTTGAAACAATTTGCGTGCATTGTTAACATCCCCACATTTTACATAAATATATATGAACTCTATGCCCACAACAACATATTCATACCCTTTTCTTGTTTTATTACCATGGATATGCTTGCCTTGTTGTACAAAAAATAAATGGGCACACAGTGGCACTAATCATGACGACATGCAGAGACGGGTTTTTATTCCCTAGATTTTTATTTAATTGAATATGCTAGTCCTAATAGAGGAGTCATCATGCTTTTGAATGCTTTTGTGAGGTATCACTGGGTGACATTTGAATAGAACATGATCAAAGTTCACATGTAATTTTGAATACATATTGTTAATTTGTATCTATTTGGAATTGATGCTTTTAGAGGTACTTATGCTAGGATGAATCCTAGCCAAATGTAGTAGTTACTAGGTTTCATCCTAGCATAAGAGTCATCATGGTTTGGGAATTAAAGCACACATTGACCACTGGGATCGAAGTACACATAGGTCACTAGGACGAAAGACAAACCCCATGTAAGTATCAAGCAAACATTGACCATGAGAGATGCCATTAGGAAATGAAAATATTAAGAGAAAATATCTCTTGGGGGGAAGTAAAACTGCTTTAGAGGAGAAAACTATATTTATCAACTAAGCTAGGAAATGTGACCTCCCAAAAATCTAGTAGTGACTAGGTTTTTGTTTTTTGTAGTTAATGGTTGCAACTATACTCTAATTAAAAAGTCACAACTAGTCCTTCAAATTTGGATTTGGTTCCAATGAAATTGTTTCCACACATAAGCTTCTCTCAATTGAGTGTTAGAATGGGGACTCTACAACAATGAATAATGGCACTAGATTACTAATGTTAATATAGACTAGTTTGGGATTGACTAATCTGATGGTGATGATTTTCTAAGCTTATGATGATAAGGGTCAACTAACAAATCACTTATCAACTATAAAAATATGGATACTTGGTAGCAATCACATCATCACTTTTGGAAATGGATGGACATCACAAGGTACTAATTACTCTCACAATTTGATTTATTTGAGTTACTAAGGATGCACATTTCAATATGGTTGGCATAAGTTAGATCCCTTGGATTTCTATTTTTTGATTCAACCAAACCCAAGAATGCGATAATCATTAGTGTTCCGATTCATTGAAATTCATTGTTGTATAGAAAATAACGCCAATTTTCCTACATTAGAATTAGAAGAGTTTGGAGATATTAATGGAAACATTAGCAACAAAGAATCCAATCATAACATATGTAATTTTTTTTAGAATGCATTTAACCTTGATTATTTTAGTTTTGATCAAAATCCTTAGCTTGTATTAAATGCCTACAATTAGTACAATTAGAGAAACTAATAATGCTTTAGTAGTTAATATCCAATACTTCATAGATCCATGAAAGAAGGTGAAGAATATTTTCATCAATACAATAAGAAAAAAATAAAGCACTAGAATTATAAATCTATACCTTGCATTTGGATGATAGTTTGAAGGTAAGATAAATTATCATTACTGAAGGGGAAAGTGATTCATGGGGGCTTCACCTTGTTGGACAATATGTTACCACATTCAATAATAAAGGGGGTATTAAAGTTATGAAAAATAGAGTAAATATATTGTCAACATTGGGGCCAAGGGGTAGGTGTAGTAGGTGGGTTTTATAAATATGGGGGATGGGGGTAAGGGGGGTATATAAGTATTGTGGGGTATAAAAAGGGATAATTGATAAAAATAGGGGATATCTATTAAAAATACAGGTTATTATTATTAGAAAGATGTATTTTGGTTTGGGTGGCATTGGGTGGGGGGGGGGGGTGGGGGGTCAATAAAATGACTTTGGGAGGGTTTCTTCAATGTCTAATGATTTTAGAAGTATTCTTTAATATCCCATGAACACAAGCAATGCAACATAGGTTGAATAAGAGGAGACCTCATGAAGTGACTTAGATAGATGATGTGAGAATTTTTCATGCCAAGGGAATTTGGTTATAAAACCATTGGAGTGATTAAAGTCTAGAATTGAAAGGATTTTGAACAATCCACCAATGTAAAGTACAAATGTGAAAATTCATAGCCTACCACTTTCATAGGAGCCAAACAATTAATCAATTCAATTCAACAAATTTAATTGGAGATTCTTATTTTGGACAAAATAATATTAGGACTTAGAATTCAATCAAGTGTTAGAATGGAGACTTTAAATTTGTTTGATATTGGTATTGAGGCTAATTTGGATATATTAATCCATTATTGATGGTATCCTTGATATTTTGAGGATAAGGATGAAGAAATGAATCATACAAAAATTATAAAAAATTGATACTCTTCATTCACCACTAATCCACTTCCACCCTTAGTAAGATACCTCAAATCATGCCTTGTGCATCCTTGTGCTTTTCCTAGAAAGAAAGCTAATGGTTGTTAGCTTTCCTTCTAGCACAAGAATAAGGTTGCTCTAGTTTATGTGTCAAATTATAAATAATGCATGCCCTAATTGGCATTTTCAATAAGAAATTGACAAGCTATACATCAGGGTTTGTCACATAGCATGGAAGAACAATGATTTATGTTGAGTAAGCAAATAGGATAAATAATAGAGGAAGAATGCCACAATGATTCCTAGTCATTATCTCTCCTCCTATCATGTTGAGGCTTCCATTGATTAACATTATACACTTTTATTTGACGTCAACCCACTTGGTATGATAATTTGAATGCACACTTCCTTATTCTACACATGTCAATGGGATCAAAGATTCATATATAGGTCATTGGGATAAAAGAGGTATTTGTGATACAATGAATTCTAGGAAATCTTAATGACAACTACCATTTCTCATAGACCAAGATTACATCATTCTTAGGTGATAAGGCTTATGAGGTTACAATGACTAGTAGCTAGATCACCCCAACGTTAGAGTCACTTATTCTTTCATAATTAGAGTACACATAGGTCATTATGATTAAAGCGGTACATGTGATAGTATGAATCATAGTCAATTCAAGTGGTTGCAAGGATTCATCCTATCATGAGCGTCATCATGCATTTGCAATCAATTTAGATATTCATCATGCTTTTGAGATCAAAGGGAGTCATCATTATGTTATCTTTATTGGAGTTTACAAATCCTAACCAACTTGTATCAAAAAATTTCAAGGATTCCAAAATAAGTGTAGCACTAGCCTCTCAAGTCTTCATGTCCACCTTAGGGTTTGAGTCCACAAACCCTAGTTATTCAATTCTGCATCATCACAAGTATGAAATCACTCCACGATATTGCTCTCTTTTCATTTTCTTTATTTGAACTTGGTTAATCCTTTATGGGATCACCTCTCACATGGATCTTTGTACCTTATTATAGATCAAGTAAATTAAAACACACATATAAAACATTAAAGATGTCAATTAAGTTGATACTATTATTTTGAGCAAAATATATAGACTCAATAAATCAACACACACATAAAACATTAACCATATCAATTAAGTTGATATTTACACATTGAACTTACATTTCATTCAAAATGCTAAAATTTAATATTAAAACTTCATAAATGTACTTACGCGAGAGAACATTTTAAATACTACTATTTTGAGCACAAAACATATATCCAATAAATCAACACACATATAAAACATTAAACATGTCAATTAACTTGATATTTTATTGAAAAATGCTAAAATTTCATAAATTGACTTACACGAAGGGGACATTTAAATATAGATCCAATAAATCAACACACACATAAAACATTAAACATGTCAATTAAATTGATATTTACACACTAAACACGCATTTCATTGAAAAATGTTAAAAATTTATAAACATATTTAAGCTACTAAGTTTAATTTTTTTTTAAACTACAAACACAAGTAAAAGAATTTGAACATAAAATCTCTTTGTACATAATACTTCATTATCATAGTAATAACTTATTGAACTGCCCCGAAAATTACTTAATTTTACAATTTAACTTAAAAAGATTCTTAAAACGAGAATGGTTGATAATAAACCTTTTCTAGAGTCACAAATTTCTTAATTTGATCGTTGATATCTTATTTTTCAAAAATTAATAAATAAAACCCATTTCTTAAGGAGGCAGAGGAATTGCCTGGACAGCCAAAAGTGGCCAGAATCTGGGCAAAAAAATTTCAAAAATTCTTGTAGGAGCAGTGTTTGAATCGTGTTTTTTGATGGTGGAAATGGATTCAGCGCCATCAAAAACATCTAGGACACCTAAAATTTTGAAATTTAACAACTATAACTTAGATTTACAAAATTCCTTGCTGGATTTTCTCTAAATATAACCAGAATTCCATAACTTTGCGGGCAACTCCTCCGCCTCGTTAGAATACCACATTTCTTAAAGTGAACCTCTATAATCTTACCCTTTCGAGAGTTAATAAATAAGAAAATAGAGGAAGGAATAACACTAATGATGACATATCTTTTTAGAGTATTTTTCATTTGATATTTCACTCTTAACTAGATTTAGTTCTATGACCTTTACCTTGCAACCTAGTTTGGGCGTATTGAATAGAAGCCTAACAACAACTCCCACTCTTTTTTTTTAAATAGAATTACCTGATCCGAATGGTAATATTATAAACGGTTGAAATCAATCCCCTCGTTATTGATACGTTGCAGGTCCTTTTTTATACCCAAAGTCCCGTCGATCCAGGCTACCCCTGTCAGTTCTCCCGACGATGTTTTTCATTATCTGCTGACGACCTTTTCCGTCATTGATGTTGGTAGGGCGTTGTCCACTGAGCTGGTAAATTTGCCAAGACAATAAAAGCTCGTCAGAATCTGGTCATTTTTTCTTAAAAGATTTGATAGTAAGAGTGTGTGAATTTTGTTTTTAATGGTGGAAATGGATTCAACACTGTCAGAAATTTCTTGGGCACTCAAAATCTTGAAACTTGACAGTTGTAACTTAGATTTCCCAAAATTTCTTCCGGGTTTTATGAAAATCTCGCCTGGAATTTCCATTGTTTTCTGGGCAAATTTGAAGCCTCATTACACTATGTTTATTTAACTATCACCATTACACCATGCACAAAGCTGCGGAACATATTCCCTAGGTCTATTCAATAGCTTAAACTATTTTTTTATTTTTTGTATTTTTTTGTATTTTTGAGAATAAATATTGAGCATCCTGTAATAAGTTAATGATTCGCTAGCAATTTTACCATCTTATTTATTGGATTAGAATAATATAATATTTAATACATAAAATAAAAATACAATAAATCAATCATTAATTTATTACAAGATGTTATAAATCAATCATTAACTTATTACAAGATGTTATAAATCAACCATTAACTTTTTACAAGGTGTTTAATGTCTACTGGTTCTTAATTTCCCCTGAAATTTTATGTTATTAGATGTTATAAATCAACCATTAACTTTTTACAAGGTGTTTAATGTCTACTGGTTCTTAATTTCCCCTGAAATTTTATGTTATTTCGTAAATACTCTCTAATACTTGGGTCGTTTTATGAGTTTTCAGTAAAAATGATTTTAATATAGGAAAAAAATCTAACTATGGAGCTAGCATCTATTTTGTGTAGACAAAGAACACACTTGTAAAAAAATAAGAAATATGATGTAAAGGTTCTGGCCCATATTCCAGTCATTATTAGTATTAAACCCTTTTGCTGGACATTTTCATTACTGTTTGGCATCAACTGTGCTATCGTTTGAAGTTGAATAAAAATCTTAATTTTTTTTTCACCTCTTGAATTTCATTTCTGTCCCTATGCTGTTTTTTTATTATTTAATATTTCACATTTATATGCTTTTGATGTTTACTTTCTATGATTTAATATTGTATTTTTTTTTTTTAATTTTGATGTTTTAATTTTCTTCTATTTTTATTTTTGTTTTTGTTTCGTTGATTTAATATTTCACATTTATATATCTTTGAAGTTTTACTTTCTATGTTTTAATATTGTATTCTCTTTTTGGCTATGTTTATTTTTTTTCATAGTTGATTTAATATTTCACATTTATATATCTTTGAAGTTTTACTTTCTATGTTTTAATTTTAATTTTAATTTTTTTATTATGATAGATAAATTAAATTTTTTCGTAGCATGATCATTGATGTCCTATCATGTTTTGAAAATATATGTAATGACAAATATGGAAAAGATAAATTTCATCATTCGATCCACAAGAGATTTCACCAAATTAACATGAATAGCGATTTCTGAAAAAGTGATATAGCTATACCAACATGAATAGTGGTTTCTACCAAAAGTGATATAACAACATGAATATGATAAAATGCCCTTCTTTAATATATACAAAAGAAATATTTAATCTAAATATTAGCAATAGTGAATGCTAGGTTAGACATCTAGAATGCGATTACATAAACATGTCTTAGTTCATGTGACTAAACGTAGATTGTTATAATTGAGAAATTCACACAATAGTGAAGGTCATAAGAACCATAGCTTTGAGCTCTAAAGCAGGTGGAAAAGAAATTGAACTTTGATGGTGTCTCATATTTTCCCATTCATTACTCTTGGAGTCACTTTTCTTGTGTTAAAATTCTTTGATATGTCATTGCACATTTTTATGAAGGGGAGGTCACATTGTTTGTGGGTTTCTACGTAAAATGGGTAGGAAAAACAAAAAGACCTAAAAGACAAGTCTTTTTTTTTAATGGAAAAGATTTATCTTAGTGACGTATATAGACGAGGTAATTGCGTTGCAGGAATCCTTTCATGTAGAGTTCCTGATTTTATTAGAGGGGAGGAAATCAATCATGATGCTCCATGTTTCTATATGGAAATGCACATGGCCGCCATGTTTCCTATAACTTAGATGTAATGTTAAGTAAATATGCCTTAAAGGCCTAGGGTTTGAGTTCTCTTGCATGAATATTATTCATACATAAGATAAAATCTAGTTTTGGTTGGCATATAGACAAGTTTATTGTATTGGTGTTCAACATATTACCACAAAAGTATGTTAATGGGGATATTGGCTACAATGGTGCTATTACAAAGACAGAGCACCAACGTCTTTCCTATAAAAGTAGAGATATAGAAAGTAAAGTATGAATCTATGCTGAAGACAAAAACACCCTGGTCTTTGAGTATATATAGTTGCGCTAAGAGAAATATCTATTGTAGGGATGGATCTAAGAACTAGAAGACAACTAATGATGATGACGTAGATATGACATGGTCCACTAAGTCCATCTCTCATATCATTTGAGGTTAAATGAAATAAACTTAATATAGAATGCTTTCTGGAAGATGATTTGGAGGAAAATCCAAAACTCCACTAAGTTATTTATGAAAGGGGTCAACAAGTGTTGAAGCCTGGGTGATCTCATTATTTATTGGTAATGAATCTGGTGTAGCAACATTGGTGAGGTCATTGGGGAGGGATGATGTCCCATTTGGTTCACATAGATCTAAAGTAAACAAAAAATAAATGAAGCCATCCATCTATCTCTTGGCCCCTAGCTGATGAGAGTATCATAAAGAATGAAGTAATTCTTTGGGAAGAATCTAGTGTAGGAGGTTGAAGAGTATGTGAATGTAGCTTTAAGGTATTCCAATAAAAGTTATGATTCCACCTATGGAGCCTATTAATAAAGAAAGGTATTTAATATTAACACCATTAGCAGTGACTCTGTTGTGGCGTGTACAAAAACCTCATATATATATATATATAAAATTAATGGGATGCTTATATAGATTTTTTAATTTTCTATTGTGTAAAGTTTTAAGCACTTAATTTTGAATTTCATATTAATTGTACAAGGTTTGATTAAAAATAATTGTCTTGAACCCTCAGTTAAAATGAGACCCGAAGAAATATTCAAAAGTCTCGATAAAAAATAATTTTTTGCAGTTAATTAACAATAAACTATTCATCATTTAGTCAAGGTCTATTCGACATAATTGATAAAAGGAAATAATATAATGAGATAAATAAATAGATACCTCGATACTCGAAGTCCTGATCATAGACAATTTTATAGTAATTAATTGGAAAAGAGTTTGTTAGTTAATGCACATTTAGTAGATTCCATCACTATCGAGATATTATCTAATGCCATAAACATCTAGATATCCCAAAACCTTCGTATCCCAATTCCAGACACCCAATACCTTAGTATCCTAATTCTTGGCACTTGATAGCTTGATATCATGATCATTGACACCTGATATCTTTTTAGCTTGATCCCTGACACTCGATAGCCTGATAGGTCAATTACTGGGAAATAAACAAAGGATTTAACAACGTGGATGACCTGATAGCCAAAGATCCAATAGATTGACATCTTGACATCTCAACATCCCAACATTGCGATAAATTGGTAGGTTTATTTATTAGTGGATATTTAACGATAAAATTATCAGGTTCTATTAGTATAAGGACATCATATAATTATTTTTTTAATGGAAAATCCTAACACATAGTATCTCAATAAGTTGATTTACGAGAAAATAAGTGTTTCACTTAGTTTGTTTTTAATTTCTAATCTATCATGTCTTGCATAGAAAATATTGAAACCTAATCATTAATTCACCGATTACATAGTATCTCAATAAGTTGATTAATGAGAAAATAAGTGTTTCCCTCAGTTTGTTTTAAATTTCTAATCTATCATGTCTTGCATAAAAAATATTGAAACCTAATCATTAATTCATCGATTGTGAATCGAATTGACTCTACAACATGCAACTTAGAATTTAAATGTTCATTGAATGAGTTTGGGCATATTTCAACCTCATTATCCTCTTCGCATTTTGGTCTGAAATCACTAAAAAATGGTTTATTACTAGTCGCCATTTTAGAAGGATAACAAACCGGTCCAATGTGTATGCAATTATGGTTAGTGAAGTCCTTTTGTGAGTAATTAATTTTATATTACTCTTATTGCATCATCATTATTTGGGGTTTTGGGTTTATTTTTGTGAGATACAGGTTCATAGAAGGTAGTATGATGAAGAAGGGAAAATGATAGCAAGTGAGATTCAAAGATGATGATGAGGATAAAATCCTAAATTCAACTTTCTTCTTAGATACTTCACATAATATCATAGTGAAGAACTACATGGAATGGAGTGAAATATACAACTATTTGGACGAGGGCAATTTTGAAGATGATGAAGATAATTCCATGGATGTTGGGATGTTGAGGTGTCAATATGTTGAACACTAGGGAAATGTCTAGGGTTTTTCATGTCAACATTTCTCATATATTTAGTTTTTAATATTAATCCCTTTGCATTAATGAATTGACATTGGTCTCCTAATCATGACTCAATACATATATATTCCTCAAAAGTGTCAGCACTAACTGTAATCAATGATAACTTTATGATCGCTCTACATATCATAATGAGAAACCAATCACTCCCATACTTACATAGGGGGCCATTGATGTAATTTAGGAATTCAGCAAATATGGGATTAGTTTATAGACGAATTTCACTAATTATGTTTTGAGTAGTGAAAAGAGGAGTATTGTTAAAGTAGGGGTTAAAAAGAGAAATGTGGGGTGAATTGAGGAAATTTCCTAGGAACCAATGATATTATGGAATGATGCACATTTAAATGATGAGAATTTTGTTGAGGATACCGCTAATGCATTATAAGCTTTCATTGATACAAACAGATGGTCAATAATTTAACTCACCACTCAACCAAATAAGGAAAAATAATGAGTCTCATAATTGTAGAGTCAACTGAAAAATCAAGGAATTATATTTGTTGAGAAACACCAACAAAAAGTGAATATACTTACTAAAAAACACAACATAGATGTGACAATGACATAGGATATTCATGAAAAGGAGATAGAATTTACTAAGAAATAACACTCTAAACATGTGTTTGTTCTTCAAGAGAAACAAGATTTAAATTGATAGAACTCACTAGTAAGTATCAAAAGCAAATCAATTTTATAGAGTCACAGGTAGAAGAGCTAAAGGCAAAACATGGTAGTAAGAATTCCTTAAAATTGAAGCTATACCAATCAATTCTAAATTGACCGAACTGCAAGATATTTTTTATAACAAGCTAAATGAAATGGAGCAACAACTTGATAACTTGTTTTAATTTTCTAATCAAATTCAATCTAAACTAAAATATTAGAAAGAAGCTCAAGCTTATTTTGACAAAATGAAGATTTGGGAAGTCAAGAATGGGAATGCCCATGAAAAAATTCCAAAGACATAAGATGAGGACTAGTTTAATTTCTAGACATTCTTAGACACATAATTTGGAAATTGTGAATATTTTCAAGAGATGATTAAAGAAAAAAATAGTAATTGTACATAACGGTGGGATGGAACTTTAGATATCATTGAATAATATGTCATACCCAGATATTTAGTTCTTGGGATAGAAAATACCATTCCCAACTTGTCTTGACAATGTAAATAATTAAAGAGATGCAAGGATGAAGAAGATTACTTAGCTTAATACACGAAACAATGACTTGGTGTGAGAGATTATCTTCAAACCCTATGAATGCTTGAAGTCAATTACCTCTTTCATAACAAAAGTTAAAAAATAACATGTAAAAATTACTTCTAGACTCTACATGTGTGAGCATAATATCGAAATTCCAATACCCCTCCCATTTATCAGCTATTAAACAACTTATTTTTATGAAAATTGTAACTAAAGGAATAGATCCATAAGGAAAACACTACAAGCATGGAATATTCTTATTCCTAATCACCATGGGAGAGTCATATTTCTATTTTTTAATGTTAGTTGAAGAAAATCAACAAATTAATCATATTTTCAGTTTTAATTATTATATAATGAAATTTTTCATTAGTTTGGAGGGTTGGAAAATCTTGTACCCAAAACTGTATATTACTATTAGTTTGAATGTAATTTTAGAAGACCAAAATCTTTTTAATGAATCTAGACACGTGTTGATGACTAGTTATATGATGACATTTTTGTGAATTGTATGGTTTCCAAGTTATTAAACTTTATGTGAAATTCCTATCCATAGTTTGATCAAATTGATCAATTTTTCATGAGTTAGATATGAGAATGCATGTCTCATATCTAAATAATTTTTTATTGGTTAATAGATTATGCATATGTATTTAAAAGGTTATTGAGTTACAAACCTTTTCTACAATATTAATAATCTATCTTTTTCTCTTATACATGCCTATAAAAATAGTCTTATGCTTCAAGATGAGATATGTAACTAGTATAGATTATATACATAATTAATTTTAATATCTTTTAAGTAGCAGATTAAATTGGCATTGTTCCATTTGGAGCATTTGTTTTCATTTCTATTTATTTTAGTGGCTAATTGAGCCCACATATTAGTTGGAAACTACCATACCAAATGAGGACATGTCTAGTTGGGACTTTCCATAAGGTAATTTTCCCCTAGTTGGTAGAGGGGTTTCCCTAACTATCAATAGAATTCCAGTAGAGTAGAGAACTCAACCATGAAATATAAACCATTATTACAAAATCATACAAACAAAATCTCCATTTCTTCATTAACTAAAGGGTAATACTTATCTTGCATTACTTTAAGCTGTGTATTATTTCTATGCTATTGAAATGGATTGATGTCAAAATTTCATAGGATGCATGCATGTGTTGATTTAGATGTATTTGAGATCTAAAAAATAAGTGCTTCAGACTACATGGTGTTACCCAAGGTAGTCTAAAAGCACCATGGCTCTTATACTGCCAACAATGCCTTCATTGCATCCACCACAATATGGAAAGTATAAACATTTGAGCCAAATACAATGTTAATATGAAATTAATTCAACGCTAGGCCATATAATATGAGGGATGAATCACAAGTCCTTTTTCTTCATGGATATGATCCATATACATTTATATTTCAATTCTTATGAAGGTTATGCTATTACAATAATCAATTTTACATAAAAATAATATCAGACTTAATATGATGGTCCTAAAATATCTATAAATTACATGTTGAAAGTTAATGCATTCAATACCATTTCATTGAGAATGGAGAATTTCCTAAGATTCAAATTTGAAAATATAAAACTACAAACTGGAGGCTTGGAAATTGCTTTTGTTATTAAAAGCTTACCTTTTTGGTTCCTTTGTTCTAACTCAAAACTACTATCATTTCAACATGGTTGTGAACCCATTTCACGATTTGGAATTGTTTCTATCTATTGTAAGGGATGTTATTGCTGAGTCAGAATTGATGCCACTGTGGCTTTTAATGTACCTAACCATCTTCAATATGTTTTTATGGCAACAAATTTCTTTTAACTATTTACCATCATAAATTGCATGCATGATTTCTCTATTTGGAAATTAACCCTCAAATAGGAAGCATTCTTTAACACACAAGATTTACATACTATGGTTGTCATATCATAAGGGATACAAAATGGAGACATATTTTGTGTTCTCATTGATACTTTTGGAGCATATATTGATATTCTAAATTGTGCATTATTTTTTGTGAACAGAAACAAAATTATATTAACTTCTGAAAAAAGTTATATACATATCTAGAAAGTAGTATGTCCAAATTTCTTGATGGTGTTAAAGGCGTCCCAAAAAAATAATGTATAAAATTTGGATGGTAACCTTTATCATTCACAAACAAAAACACTTAGTAACAAGAACATCATGTTGACTACTCCCGATGAGTGAGGAAAACTTATAACAAGACAGTAGAAACTATGTTTTTGACAAAGGTAATATGACTTGCTTAATCTCCACACTTTTGAAGTCTTGTAGTCATCTAACTACTAAGAGTATATATACAAAAAATATTTCATATATGTGTGTGTGTCGGGGGGGTGCTGGCTTATATTGTACGGATATGTTACACTCAAACCACACTTTGGCCTAAGCCTCATAGCCACCTCCAATGAACATCAACATGTGGAGGGTGGCCAAATTTAATAACATGTTGAAAATTAGATACGAAAACAATATCCATTTGGTGGGTTGATCTCTCGTGAAGTTAAATTCCTTTGATTGATTTAATATTAAAGTGTGTATTGCTATCTCCAACAAGTGAATTAGAAGCACTATGCATTTTTTCCTCACATAGAATGGAGGATTGAACACTGTTTGATTCTGTTTACATTTTTGTTTACCATGATTATTTTTCATGATATTTACTAAAATAAATACATTTTTTTGTTTGTTTGTTTGCTTGTAGGTTTTTGACTTGCTAAAGATGTTGGATAAAGACAACAACGTCGAATAATATGGTGAAAATGCAAGTTTTTATTTTCTCTAAAAAAATCAACTTTTGATTCTTTTTTTATTCACTAAAAAGATAATAGTACTATTAGTGATGCAGTGTGTTACATGAACTAAATATATTAATGGTTAACTATTTTATGAGGATTCAACTTCTTGAGCCCTTTAGGACATTAATGGGTGCAACTATTTTTATTGTTTGACTAGTCAATGTAATGGTCTATGCCGTTTAATGAGCACATGAAAGAAGTACATTCTTGGGGACTCATAGCATTGCATGTCGGTGTACCATGGGGCTCTACGTACAAGCTTTTATTTTGAATCCAAAATGGAAAGAGATTGTAACTAGAAAAATTATGGCATTTAATATCATTATAAGAAGAATAGAAAGACTGTTGAGACTACTGCTATTCAAAAAGAGATTCAAAATGTGTTAGGTTGGTTTTTGAATGATAATTTTATTAAATTATGCTTTATTCATGGATTCATTTTTTTTCATGTTATAGGGGTGACATGTGCTCAAGAGTTGAGTGCAATTTCCATGGAGTGTGTAAGAAGGCGTGTTTAGGAATGTGACAGTCAATCAAAGGAGATATAATTTGCATTAAAACAAAATGTTTGTAAGAAAGTCATAAAGGACAAAAAATGGAATATGCTACATAAAATGCTTGATGAGTCACCACCAGTGAGAGCTATTTAAATTTTTATTTTTTGGTTGGATATGAATTCAATGTTGCACAATATTTAATAAAATCATTTATTTTTTGAGCATATTTTTGTTGAAACAATTTTTTTTGTATATCTTTGCTCAATGATGTCAGGATGATATATTATATATTGAAGAGTCACCTAGTGTATGTTTGTAAACTAAACATGTTTTGTGTTACACAATTCTATAAATAAGTAAATGGAAAACCCTTTTATTAACACATTTGTTGACAATGGATGTATTTTATTAAATATATGCAACAAAATACTGTATCTATAGGTGATCCATCATTAGATATGGAGGAAATAATGGATTAAGGTGTTAAATATGGGGAATGAATGAGTCATATCTCTAATATTGAAGAAAAATTTCAATCTCCTTTTATTTCACCAAAGTTTAATATTTCTATTGATCAAAGTTCAATCCCTTTGTATGACAAGAAACCATATGTTGTTGGTGATGAAAATGAGATATTGGATAAGTGTTTGAGTAAAGTTCAAATCCTTTGCATGATGAAACACCGAAATCTATTTCTTAACAAAAAGATATATTTCATACTAATGACAATATCCAATATTCCTATGGGTAATGTGCTAGGCTAATACTTGATATGACACTAGACAATGCTCCTATGGGCCCATTGTCTTTTGATATGACTTCTATGGGATTATATAACCCATTTTAGTTTTTTAATGAATTTTCATTCATTTTTTTATAAATGTGGTGAAGCTGCAAGAAAAAATTCCATTGTAAAGAAAGAAATAACTTTGTTTATTGAAATAAGATCACATGGATAGAGATGACAAAAATATGGTACATCATGGAGAGGTAAAAATTGTGGCAAATGAGGGCAATATTAGAGAATATTATGTGTTGAAAAATACAAATATGTATACAAATACATGCATGAGGGGTCGCAAAAGGACAAAATTCACCGTAAATGAAACAGAAGAAAATAAATCCAAATATCATCACCCATGATTTTATTCATAATCTATTGCCCACACTAAGAGGCCATGCATATGCACTTTAAGGAAAAATAGGTGTGAACTCTTCTTGTTGAAACTTTATGATATTTATCTATTTTTTTCATATTTAAATACATTATTTTCCATTGAAGGATTATATTCTATGTTTAAAATGGAGTTAATTTCTTTGTATTCAAGTATGTTTTATGTTTCTTTGACAGGTAAAAACTTCCAACAACCGCACTCATATCCTCTTCTCTTGTAAGATGAATGTTTCCAGGGCTATCTAAAAGGCTTTGTATGACCAAGTTGCAGCTTGTTAGTGGCATATGTGACAACTTATGACACTTAGAAGTGCAAGTAGTATTGCTTTTCTTGTAATTTTTGCAAGAGTGATTCACTTTATTTATCTTACATGCTGTCAATTATTTATATAGAGAAACTAAAAGGTCACCAAATGGTTACCAACTAGGGGTTCACAATAAATTTTCCATATACCATTGTAAATAAGGAGGTATTTCTTGTGAGATTCAATGTAACATTTAGTATCAAAAGATTTATATCCTAGAGACATATATTTGAACATTAATAAAATCAACATTTCCTCTATTTACAGGGTCACGTTGTGGTTATTTGTTCTCATCATTTTTTTGTGAGCCTTGTTTCTTTCAAGTGCTTAACATTGCTGAAAATAAAACACCACCAACATAGGTGCTTGAAAATATAATAAAATGTGGATATGAATATTGAATCTACAGGTATTCACCATTCTTCATATTTTTTTTCAAGTTTATTGTTTTTATGATCAACATAAGCAATGAAGGATAGGTTGTACATTATATTCCTTGTTTTCTTGTGTAGAGCGACAACTTTTCCGCTAGAAACTTGCATTTTTAATCAAAATCATTTGGAGTAGAGTATGAAATAGTTTGGCTGTGATTGTTTTCCTATACGAGTAAGGGATTTAATGGTTGAAAAACCTCATCACTATCCCCTGATTATGAGGAATAATGTTTAGAGTTTTCTTTACCACAATTGCTAGAAGGGTCTTTGTTGCAAGATGTGCAAATTGTTATAAACTTCTTGCCCTAAATCTCATTGGATTTTCCAAATATGAAAGTTTTGCACTACATGAGGAATATCTTATGAAATTCAAAATGGGTTTATTTTCTTCTTGCATCTTGTTGTTATTAACAGTATTTAACACCTTAGCACACTTTCTTAGTTTTGAGTCAGCTTCTTAAATGCAGATAACATTTCCAATTTCTTCCTTTTATACCATTTCCATTGCCATTGGGATTGAATGAAAAAACCCTCATCTAAAAAAACTTTAGGTTTCTCTGGTTATAAATTAAAAGATTGCATTCTTTGACAAAAAAAAATTGAATTCACAATTGTTCAAGGGGATATATTATCATGAACTACACGTTGGAGTTGACACACTATCTGAGTCACGATAGACTTGAATTAGGTGTAGGTATCATAAGGATGGAGGAATCCATTGATGGAATTACAACAAAAACTAGTCTTTCTTTATGAGTTAATCAAGAAATAGTTTTAATGAATGCAATTTTAATCTTTAGATTGTCAATTTTTTTGTTTGTTTGGTTGTTAAGTAGTTTGCGATCCTCCAGGCTTGACCTCTGGCTTGAGGAGCTGCGACCTAGGGGAATCTAAGCTATCAGTCACTCGAGGATCACACTCGGTCTGGGTCACACTAGCCCTTAGCTGACCGGATTTTTTAACACGTCTCCTCCCCCTAGCGCAAGTCACAACCACCCCCTGTGAGGTTTGATCCTGGGTCGCCTTGCTGGCGAGGCCCATCCTCAACTAGTTGTGCTAGTGGGACTTGAACTTTAGATTGTAATATTGTTGTGATGAATAATTAGATTTTTTATATTAAAGAATTAGTGTTTAAATTATATGATGAATTTAGATTTTGGAACTAAGAGGAAGTATGTGACGATGGTAAGTAAGGGTCGGATATACGGTTTATTGGGTCATTTATAGGATGCTTAGAGTTATTTTGTTGGAAATAGCATTGTTATAGTAAAATGTATTCCATCTAGCCAAGATAGGTATTGAGGGTTTAACATTTTCATATTCTATGCTTGTAGAGACATATTGAAATGCTTTTTTGATGTTTTTCGGCTAGTGGAATTGGCAACTAGGGAAATCTTGTAATTGAATGACACGAGGTTGATTCCCTCCTATGCCTCTATAAGCAATAGGTGCACCAAAACTTCCCCTCATGTGGACACGAGTTAATTGAGGGATCGAACCAAGGACCTCTTAATAATTTACATAACACACTTACATGCTTTGATAAGTAACCTATCACGAGGGGATATTTTTTTTTGATGTTAGTTTTGATTAATTTTTTCTTTATGGATTCCCCTTTAGTTGTTAAAATAGGCTTAAAATCAATATTCATCCTCTATGGACTAAAATTGAAATTATTTTCATCCCCATGAGAAATATGCTCCATTTGTTTCCAAAGATTCTTGTAATCTGAATTTTCCTTTTTTATAATTTCATAGAAATTTAGGCCATCTGCATTGCTCCTTAAATTATCTATAAGATCCTCATGAAAAAAAATAGGCTTACTATCAATATTAGTTCTCCCTAGAATACGATTGATGTTATTTTCATCCCCACATGAAATCTTCTCAATTTCTTTCAAAATATTCTTAGAATATGAATTTTCCTCTTTTATAATGCCAATGCTATGGAAATTTAGGCCGTTTGCAAGTATGTTTTTCCAATTCCCATATTAGCACACTATACACAATCATCTAGGTTAGTTTTTTCAAAATCAACCCCTTTGTGTAAAAATTACATTAGTCTTTACTGGGAATAGCCTTAGTTCCAAAGATTGTCAAATATTTTTTTTTCTTCAGACAATGGAATCACATGAGAGGAGCGACCCTATAAGGTCATAGTTCCTGAGGTTACTTCTTAAGGCATAATTCCCAAGGGCTAGGCCATAGTTCTTCAAGTAAAATTTTCTTAGATCATAGTTCATGACTTCGTAATGCTTGAGTTCTTGAGGTCATAATTCATGTGGGAAAGGTCACAATTCTCAAGGATGAGGTAACAATTCTTGAGGTTGAGGTCATAGTTCTTAAGGTAAAAGTTCGTAACGTCACAATTCCCAAGGTCACGTTTCTAAAGGCTACAATTTAGGAGGTTGAGGTGACATTTCTTTAGGTCGACATCATAGTTCTTAAGGATAAGGTCATAGTTCCCATGGTCACAATTTTTGATAGCATAATGATTGAAACATCGAGGTCTCAATTCCGAATAAAACAGTCATATTTCTTGAGGCCTAGGTCACAATTCTTGAGGCCAATGTCATAGTTCTCTAGGTTATATTTCCTAAGGCCATAGTTTTGGAGGCTAAGGCCATAATTCTTGAGGTTAAGGTCATAGTTCCAAAGGTCACAATTCATGAGGCTGAGGTCATAGTTCTCGTGGTCACAGTTCATGAAACCATAGTGATAAAGGCTAAGGTTACAGTTCTTAAATCCGAGGTCATAGTTTTTGAGGGCACAGATCCTAAGGTCATAATAACTAAGTTCCCGAGGTCAAAGTGCCCGAGGCCATATTTCTTGAGGCCAAGGTCTTAGTTCTTGAGGATGAGATCATAATTCTCAAAGTCATAGTTTTCAACATCATAGTGCTTGAGTTATTGAGGTTTAGGTCATATTTCTCGAGGCTAAGGTCATAGTTTTGAGGTCACAATTCATGAGGCCATAGTTTCGAAGGCCATTGTAACATCCCATTTTTTCTCCTTGAAAAATTTGCAGTTAAAATTATTATAAAATATGGAAGAATATTTTTATTTTCTGCTATATTGATCATCATGAGGTAAATACACCATGGTGTTGTAAACATTGTAAATGCTTTTATTTTTGCAGTTAATAAAATGATGATGACCAATATGAATAGACATGAGCACCTATAGGGGTTATGATACCACGAGTGGGGAAAGGTAAGGTGGTCTAATGGATTTTTTTGGTTGTTTTTTCTAACTATCATCTTCACCTTATTTAATCTATAAGTAGTGGAGAAAACTAATTCCTAAAGTTAGTCCATCACTCCTATACTTTAGCAAAGTGTCTTCCTCATTTTCCAGGAACAAGAATAAGTAGTGGGGTGGAACTTCTTGTTGGGGGGATGAAATTCAAATGCAAGGAAAGAAGCTATATAAGAAAGAGAAAATAAGAGGTTTTGGAGAAGAGAATAGTAGAAAATAGGGAATATAGATCAAACCATCCATGAAAATAAGAAATATGCTTACGAAAAGAGCCATGAAACCAAGAAATATGCAAAGAAGTTTGGTGACATTAGTTCGATGTTTCTATATACTTATTAAAAATCACTAGAAGTTGAGACTTTGAGGGACTAAGAAGCATAAAATAAATTCCTCTTGTGTTGTGAGATGTAGGTAATGTGGTTTCCTGTAACTGCTCTACCTTTTGCAAAACTTGGCAGCGAAAGTTATCCTAGTTGAATTCCTTTTAGACTAAATTTAGAACCTTTGTTCCTACTTCAATCTAGTGGTATCATTGGCTAACTAGGAGGTGGAGTTCTACAATTGACTACCTAGGGTTGGGTAGAAGTTTCTTTGTTTTATTCAGTTTATTGGTCATCTTATTCTCACATAGATACATTCTTTTTATCTGTTTTGGAATTTATAAATAAGCATGTGAATTTAAAGTTTTTATAGTTTTAAAAGTTGCAATGTATGCATGCATTGAACCATATTGTAGCTTTTATGAAATTCTTGAGATTGTTAGTTAGATCCTTTCTAATTTTTTTTGTAATGGTTTGTCTTGGATTAAAATTGGGTATAAATGGCGATCTTGGACATTCTATTCCATGAGTACCAATTATGTTTAGTTGATGAATTAATTTAATCTTGGACAATTATTTAACACATGTTAGGTTAAATTATTCTTTGCTATGACATTTATTCCTGGATATATGATGCATGAGCATCATTTTAATTTTAATTTTTCTAATTTTGTGATGATGATGATGATGATTAATGTCCACTAAGACCGAAATGGTATATCAAACCTTAAGAAGGTAGGAGATTACTTAGAATTCTTTAGCATTTTGTTTCTATGCTAAAAAAACATTAAGCCTAATCATTCCAAGATTACCATAGTTTGTTGAATTAAAGGGTCAAAAATGTTGGTAGCGTGACAAATATTTTTAAATTTATATCTAATATGAGTATAAACTGGAAAATCTAAGGGGTTTCTAGTGTGTCTACAATGATAAAATTTGGTTTCTTTCATTTCCATGTATATTATTATTTTAGTATGTAGTTAGAGGACTTTACTTATTTCAGGGTTAGATAAGACATTTGTTGCATTTCTTTAAATTTGGAGGATATGAATCGATCATCCTGGGGTTCAAAGTTAGGCCCCTATAATACTAGTTTAGCCGCCATATTGTTATTTTTGTGCCCCATAGAACCCCCATATTGTTATTGTTGTACCCCGTAAAAACCTACTATTATTATTGTAGAGCCCTTAATTTATTATTGTTATGTAGGCCCTAGTTATATTTTGACCCTTTAGACTCCTATATATACCAAGTAGGTATTGTCATTTGAATCATCCAAAAATTGTTCATTTATGTGATGTAAAAGGAGGTTGCATCCTCGAAGAAGCTTATTTTCAAGTCGTTGATCTATATTTTCTTTTGTTTTGTGACCTAGTTACATAGCATTTGGTATCAAGGCTTTAGATCCTAGTGTTTTGCTGCTTCAAATAGATCTTCTTGGAATTTTTGCTATAACCTTTTTTTTGCGAGGCTTCAGAAGCTAAAATTTTGACCATGTGGAGACAAAATATTGATGAACATCTTGTAAACATTTCAGATCTTGGTTCGCTATATTCTTGGAGATATGGTTCATGGAAGTTAGGATTTTTGTATTCCCTAGAATTCAATCATAAATAGGTGACTTGGGGAAAATCGTCATAAATTTTGTTTCAGGTGTCCAAATTGAAATTCGTAGAAATTGGATGAAATTAAAAAATTTGTAATTTCTTGGGTAATATTTTCAGAGATGAAGGTTAAAACAATGACATGTGGTGTTCTATAAAAGTTCACTCTACTGAACTAGTCCATAAATAGGTCATCTTGGGAGATTTGTCCTAAATTTATCTTGAAGAATCCATCCTCAGTTTAAATGGTGGGGTTTGAAATAGGATACATAGGGCTACCACAGGACGAAATTTCAGATCACGGGAGATCGAAATCATAGAGATACAACAGTTTCAAATTCATCCTTGTCAACAAGCTCAAAATCAAGCTGTAAAAGGTGTGTATTTTTAAATTTGTATAATTTTGGTTTGAAAAATATGTTTGAAGTGATTCAAAGGGAATAGTGAAGCATAGGTATCATTAATTAGTTCTATAATCCCTCCAAAACAAAAAAATTCTACATGCATTAAGCCCCCAAAAAACTCTACTATAATGCATGAAGAGGGATAAATGAAACATGATATATCAAAATTACAGGATTGGGTGCAACAAATTTTGCTCTCACAAAGAGAAAAAAATATATGATATGGATGGTTTAAAAGGGGAATGGAAGGTTTAAAAGTATAGATGGAGGGCTTAAAATCAGACATGAAAGATGACATGGACAATTTAAAAGAAGGCATGGAAGGTTTGAAGGAAGGTTTGGAAAAATTGTTAGAAGAAAGACTTCCTAGTAGTGATAAGGTATTTCATGAAAATCATGATGAGAATAAACATAATGTGAACCATGATTTTAGAGACTCCAAATTTTGTTGAAGAAAAACCATATTCTGAAGATCGATATGAGGAAGTTTGATGGCAAGGATTTGGTAACAAGGATACTACAGATGGAACAATTCTTTGATCTACTTGATATGAAACACAAACAAAAGGTATGCATTGCATATTTATATTTAGAACCCAATTAGTTTGTGTGGTATCGATGGATTTATTCTCATAAACTATTTGTCTCTTGGAAAATTTTTACTGAGGAATTGATAACACATTATCAGGATAATAAGAGAAATACCTTCTTTAGCCATTTGATAAATGTCAAACAAAAGGGTTCAATTGGGGAGCACATTGAGGGCTTCCAAAGATTGAATATCAAGGTGACTGATATTCTAGAGGAGCATATGATTAATGTCTTCATAGGGACTTTAAATAATAACAACCAACATGAGGTTCACCTATGGGAACCTAAGTCATTAGGGAACACATTTAGGGTGGAAAGGAAGGTTGAAAGCAAATTTATGGCAACAAGGAAGTCTACCACTCATAACTATAAATATGGAAGTGTTGCCACTACTATCCTCTCACAACCTACAAGGTTGACACCACAACAACTAGAGAAAAAAAGAGAAAAATGGCTTTGTTAGAGTTGTGATAGAAAACATACTAAAGGTCATAAGTGTGCTGAGAAGAAATTATTTTACATAGATTGTGAAGAAGAGGAAGAAGATATACACTAGGAACCAACCCCAATGGTTGAAATGAATATGACCATATCTCGCAATGCATTGGAAAGAATTACCACTCCTCAAACTCTCAATAAAGAAGGATATATCAAGAAGGAAAAGGTAATAATGCTTATTGATTCAAGAAGTACACATAATTTTATTCATTTGAAGATAGCCAAGGATTTGAATTGCTTTCTATATCTAGCACCAAAATGTCAAGTGATGGTTGCAATTGGAGGAACTATAAATTGATAAGGGAAATGCCATACCATCAATTTAACGAAGGGGTAATATGTATTGAATAGTCCAATGATTTCCATTCCAATGGGTGGTGCTGATGTTATATTAGGAGTCCAATGGTTACAATCTTTGGGAACAATAGATTTTATTTTTCAAGAACTTTTCTTGAAAATTTTCTAGGAAGGAAATGATTCGAACTTATGGAGGAATACAAAACAATATAGATATACACATAAACACAGATTTGCAGTAGAAATAAATCTTAATTTCATTAATATCAAAGAACTGAAATATTCTTACATACAGAATGGAAATAAACTAACTCGAGCAATGGTAGCTTATCTATGAGAAGAGATGTGGAAACTACTTGCCTCTAAACTTTGTTACAATGAGGCTCAAGGGCCTTTTTATTATTGAACAACAAGGGAAAACCCTAAACAACGAAAACCCTAACCCAGGAGATGAAACACCAAGAGTTTTTGGGCCTCGTTGGGGTTAGTTGGGTAGCCAACTTCCTAGGGTCGTAACTTGGTCATATGATCTCTGCGTATGGTAACTTGTTGGAAATATGTATACAAGGACTACAAGATTTGACACAGGCCCATGCTTATCGCTATGGGCTTGTTGTGGACCTAAAAAAAATGTTGTTTAGGGGGTCAAAACAACTCTTGAAGTTCAAGACTTGAAAATCTGCTAAAATTAGTAAATGTTGCTATAATTAAGGAAACAAACGAAAATGACTGTAAGTCTAGGTGGAATAGGTGGGTGGTCACCAATATCCACCTGGATCAGTCCTCCCCCCTTAGGAAGCAATGGTACCCATTGCGTGTAGAGCCTCCATGAGGTGAGTAAATTTTTGTTGAACCTAGTCCTCGGTGAAGGAGTTGGCCTAATTTGACAACTCGATATAGCTGGATCCTCTATCGGAGAGTGTTCTTAATATGTGTGTCTATGATATTGTCAGTTATTTCCTACTCAATGCAACTTGGGTTGAGCTCTGTTGGTGTCAGCTACTCTGCAACGTCAGATGTGTCCAACAATGGAGGAATGTATGGTTGCAACTGGTCCACATTGAAAACAGGGTGTAGACCAAGAAATGGTGGAATGTTGATCTCAAAGACATTGCCCCTTATAGCCTTGGTGATGGTGTACAAACCATATCGGAGTGGGAAAAGCTTGTAGTGGGGCTCAACGAGGAACTCCTATGCAAATGTAACCAAACTTTGTTGTCCACCTGGAACTTGTGGGGCACTCGATGCTGATCATGGTGCTACTTGTACTTGGGATTGGCTCTATCCAATATGTCATGGACCTACTGGAAGATGTGATGAATGTGCTCAATGAAGGTTTTATCCCAATCAATGTCAGACTGGACATGATTTGAATCTTCTTGAGTAGTTGCAAATGGTATGGCCACATCAATGGGACATAATGGTTGGAATCCCAACTCCACCTGAAAAGGGATGTGGCCAGTGGAGCTATGGAGAGCTCTATTGTAGCTATGTTGGACATAAGGGAGGCCTTCATCCCATGTGCATGGATGCTTCGAGTTGTACATGCAAAAAATTTGCATGATAATCCTGTTGACGACCTCTGTTTGGTCATCAGTTTGGGGGTGAAAGGGCATGGACTTAGTGAGCTTGGTATCCATCATCGAGCACATGTTTGACCAAAATTTACTCAGGAATATGATGTATTGATTTGAGATAATGGAGTATGGGATCCAAAAATGTACCCACACTCATTCAAAGAAGATCTTAACAACGGCTTCTGCTATGATACTCTTCTTGTAGGCCGCTAGAATGGCCATATTAGAGAATTTGTCGACAACCACGAACATAAAATTGTTTCAATGCTTAGTAGAAGGAATTCCCGGCATGTAATCCATGGAGATGGATTCCAAAGGTTGACTAGGAGTAGGTAGAGGAGTATATATTCCTTGCTTCTTGATTGTTGGTTTGGAAATGGTGCAGGTAGTGCATGATTTGAAATACTTCCTAACAATCTGTTGAAGGTTCGGCCAATAAAAATACTTCTGCAAGACTGCCATTGTTTTCTCTACCCCGAAGTGTCCAGTGAATTGATGGTAGTGTGTTTCCGAAATCAACTTGGCATGCTCACTTGTAGGAACACATAGGTGATGCATGTGGCATAACAATGCGCCCTGGAGGTGAAAATGTGGAATTTTCTTTCCTTCAAGGAGCATCTGGTAGGTTTTTCCAAATTTTGGATCGCTCTTGTAAAGATGTAGCCACCCCAAAGTCTTGTGTCCACAAGAGTCGAGCACAATGGTTAGCTCCATGAATGATGGTTGACTAAGACAATGTGCAAAATTATTGGTGCTTCTCTTTTTGTACTTGATGTTCAAATGGAACTATTATAGATATGTGGACGATTTTTTATGGCAATTGTTCTGCAACTTCCCTTGTGTCTGTATGAACTACAGGGGTCGGTGATCTATGTGGATGACCATTTCCTTCCCCAAAATGTAATTCTTCCATTATCGGAAGGACTACATAATAGAATACATTTCTTTATCATAAGTGGGATACTTTCAGACAGTATCTAAAAGTGTCTCACTGTGATGTGCCACCGGATGACCATGCTGGGTAAGAACTACACCAATAGCATAATCGAAGGTGTATGTCTCAATTTCAAATGGTTTTTGCAAGTTTGGTAATGTGATAATTGGTGTAGAGCATAGGCAATTCTTCAACTCGACAAATGCCTTTTGTTGGGATTCAAACAAAAAGAACTTTGCTTTCGCTCTGCCCTTGGTGACTTGACTCAAAGGCTAAGTGATATGAGAGAATCCCAACATGAACATGCAATAGAAATTGGAAAGACCCAGAAATATGTGGAGCTCTGTTAGAGTGGTTGGGGCTAGCCAATCTCGAATAATTTGTATCTTGGCTGGGTCCACATACACATCCCTACTCATTAATTATGTACCTTAGATATTGAACTTGGGACATACCAAAAGTGCATTTCCTCAAATTGGCACATAATTTGTGTTGTCGTAGGGTTTGGAGGACTTGTCAGATATGGTGTATGTGCTCTTCCCAACTCTGGCTGAAGATCAGGATGTCTTCCATCAACCACATGAAGGTTGCGGGGGCATTCGTCAACCCAAAAGGCATGAAAAACCATTCAAAAAGCCCCTCCTTAGATTTGAAGACAATTTTCCACACATAAGAGGGTTCAATTGGTACTTGATAGTACCCGAAATTCAAGTCAATCTTGCTAAAATATTTGCCCCCCTTGAGCTGGTCCATAAGATCATCAGTCTGTGGGATTGGATACCTATTTCGGACAATGATCTTATTCAGCATCCAATAGTCAATACAAAGTCTCCAGGTTCCATCTTTGTTCTATACCAACACGATTGGGCTTCCACAAGGTGGTGAAATTGGCCTTATGTGCCCTTACTGCAACAACTCCTGAATATTCCTCTTAATTTTATTGTTCTTTAGAACAGAGTGTCAGTGGATCGGTCCATTGGGTAGCGACGCGCCCGGGGTCATATCGATGGAGTGCTTGACTTGACAGTGTAGGGGTACCCCTGTGGGTGAGGTGAAGATATCCCTATACTCTTCCAAAACCTTGTCCATTTGTTGTTTCCGTGTGGAGGAGTTCTATTTGGAGGTTGTGGATGTGGCCACAATCTTCTTCTTTCCCTAAGAATGAATCATAAGGAAGACAAATTTCCCGGTTTGGGAAATGATCTTACTACATTTCTTCACAAATATCAAAGAGATGGTGGTAGGTAGTTCTACCTCCAGTATCTTGTATAACTTATTACCCAAAGAAATAATGACAGTGCGAGACCTAGGCTCATATAGAGAATGACACTTACACAAGTATGGTTAGCCTAATAATACATCACAAAATTCAAGAGGAGTAACATCACATAGTACCTCATCTATGAAGGGCTTGCTGCTGTAGGGAAGGCGACACTGTTGGCTGACATAGATATCTCGCCCTTGGTGAAGCCACTCGATGGTGTGCGGCTACAGGTGTTGTGTGGTTTGTAAGCCCAACTACTTCACGACCTATGATAAAATGAGGTTATTTTGGATCCCGCTATCGACAATGATCTAAAACGGAGAACCCTTCACCCACATTTGTGAGTGGAAGAGCCTCTCCCCCTCCTTTGGATCTTCGTGCTCATCCTTCTGGATCTTGGTGGTGGCAACAATGGAACTAGGATCCACATTGATAATATGCTTCCCTTTGTCATTCCCCTTGTCATTTTTTGACTCAGAGTTTGAACATGCATCTGATTCAGAAGCCTTCATATCGACCACTAGTGGATGCTTGGCTCATCACTCACTTGTGTTGTGAGTGGGGCTCTTATGGAACTCACACCATTTCCCTATGTCCTTCTCTGTCTTTGTGGTGTTGTTCTTTACTTGCAGCTTTGACTGTAACACCCTTCTCCCACATCTACCCAAGTAACTGAACAACTGGGGTAAACATGTGACGAGAGGCTACTATGATGGGATTCAACCTCCTATGTGACCTTAAGGAAGTGGAATTGACAAAAACACAAAATACAAACCTTCCACACTAGCCCCTAGGTCCCATTGCGTCTTTAGATCAATTAACCCCTGTACTCTCCCATGGTATGGGTATGCCTGCATCCAGAGGGGTCTGGACACTCCCACATCATGGCATGCCAACATCTAGGGACTATTTTTCTCAGTGCTGTTCCAGCGTCCTCAAGATTTGAGAAACTTTTTTAGACCCAGAGCCCAGGTCACTGCCCATAATTAAATGACACCTTCATAACAGAAAGTTAACAAGGTAATGATGATAAAAATGCAATTAATTGAACAAGGAATTGACTGGACCCCTACTATCCATGACACATATTTCATCAAACATATCAAAAATATGTATAGATGTAAGCAACAAATTTAAGCATAAGGGTCTCATACTTATCTAAGAATCACTAAGAAGAATTGTTCCCTTATATCATTAGCTGCATTATCATCTATTAGGTCATAGATACATTGTTCATTCATTTACAAATCAAAATATGAGGAAAGCCATACATTAGCCATAAAATACACATATAAACCAGTACATTTATACATAAGATATCAAGGAGAGAACCTCTTATTAATGAATGCAAAATCCAACCTGGGATGGGACTACCACGTTCCACCTGACCATAGAATGGATAAGCCAAATCTCTCTTTGTCTATTCACCCCCATGCCATATTCCAAGCATGAATGTGGGACTCAAACTAAAAGAACCAACTAGGGCATCCCGAGGCTAAACCACCTCACCCTCATCAATAGAAACCAAGATTTACCGTAATCCATCCCGAATCACTAGGCCAAAACAACCATGGATGCCACCGGATTTCTCCACCTACAACGTGAGGAATTTTCCTACCTCCTAGTCTCTCAGGCTTTAATTTTTTTTGCAATATACACTGATGCTTTGGCTATAATTCTCCACTTGGTTCCACATGTAGTATCGAACAGTCAATCACATGATCAACATATTTAACATACTTCTTAAGAAATGACACATGGAAAACGTCATGGACTTTAATTATCGGAGGCAGTGCAAGTTGATAGGATACTTGTTTGATCCTCTCAATGACCCTGAAAGGTCCACAAAACTATGGTGCCAACTTGGCACATGATCCAATCCATAAGGAGATTTTCTTTGGTTTGATGCGCAAGTACACCTATTCCCCAACCCGGAACTCCTTGAACAACCTATTCCGATCTACATAACTCTTCTGCCTATCCTATGCTGCATTCAAATTCTTCTTGATTACCTACATTTCCCACTCCAAGTCTGCCAATATGTCCAGTCCAATCAGAGCCCTATTAACTAGACCACTCCAACTGATAGGAGTATTACAACTCCGCCCATACAATGCCTCAATGAAACTCATCTTCAAAGATTTATGATAGTCATTGTTGTAAGCGAACTCTACCAGTGGAATATACTCTTCCCACTTTCACTGTTGATGCATCACATACATACTCAACATGTCCTCCAATATCCCGTTGACCCCCCTCAGTCTATCCATATGTTTGTGGATGATAGGTTGTATTGAAGGCCAACTCTGTGCCTAAAACTGCAAACTACTCCTTCCAAAAATTGGAAGTGAACCTCGCATCCCTATCTGACACAATATTCTTCAGAACTCTATGAAAATTGACCACGTCCCTGATGAAGAACTATGCTACATCACTTGCTGAGAATGTAGAATTCACTAGAATGAAGTGTGAAACCTTCGTCAACCTATCCACAACAACCATGATGGAATCATGTTGTCTCACTGTCCTCGACAATCCTGTGATAAAGTCCATGGAAATGACCTCCCATTTCCACTCTGGAATCACAATCGGATGTAGTAGTCCACCTGGATGCTTACACTCTCGATTTACCCGAAGACAATCAAACCACCTAGCCACGAACTCTGCTACATGCTTCTTCAGATTTGGCCAATAATAGAATTTATTCACTGTGGTCAATGTCTTCTGTTAGCCTTGGTGAATTGAATATGGTTTTTCATGAAACTCCCTCAATATCACCTTCTTGAGCTCACTTTTTTCTGGCACATATATTCTGTCTCTAAACCTAACCAATCCATATGTCGCGAGACATTAGTCCACATCCTGTGCGCCTGCACCTGTACCTGTACTTGTACTTGTACCTATACTACTACCTATACTTGTACTACTACCTGTGCATGTACTTATACTTTGTTGAAACCTGTGCACACTCTCCATATACGTAAGATCATGCTGACTTTCCTGTAAGATCCTACTTTATAGATCTATCCCATAGGAACTCATAGCGGTTATAAGATTTACCCATATCCACCTACTAAGAGCATCTGCGACCCTATTCTTCTTTCCTTTGTTATATCTGATATCAAAATCAAACTCACTGATCGTGGCCAAACATATAGCTTGCTTGGTGTTCAGATTCAGCTGGTCAAACAAGTATCTCAACTCACTGTGACCACTCACCAATACAAACCTCCTGCCAAGAACATAGTGCCTCCACATCTTCAATGCATGTATGATCACTATTAGCTCAAGGTCACATGTCAGATAGTTCTTCTCATGTTCATTTAGTTTCTGTGACTCATAGCACACTACCTGTCCTTCCTGCATAAGGACTCCACCAAGTCCTCTCTTGCAAGCATCTATTCATACTACAAAATCCTTGTCTGGATCTGCAATCTTTAACACTGGTGCATGTGTCAGCAACTACTTAAGATTCTCAAAACTGGCCCCACATTCCTCTGTCCATTCAAAATTCTTACCTTTCCTCTACAATGATGTAATAGGATAATCAATCTATGAGAAGTTCCTGATGAACCTTATATAATAGCCTGCCAACCCCCATGAAAGATCTCACTTCATCCACATTCTTGGGAGTTTCCCACTCCATGATAGCTCTTATATTCTTTGGATCCACTGCTATGTGATCCTTGGAGACAACATGCACCAATTAATGTACCTCAGTCTAGAAGAAACTACACTTGCTGAGCTTAGCATACAACTGATGCGCTCTCAACAACCTCCACACTGCTTCCAAGTGCTCGACATGATCTTCCTAATTTTTAGAATAGACCAATATTCCATCAATGAACACAATAAGAAACTTATCCAAATATAGATGCAACACACTATTCATCAAGCAGATAAAGGCAGCTAGAGCATTAGTCAAACCGAATGGAACTACAACAAACTCATATTGCCCATACCTGGTCCGGAAAAGTGTCTTGTAAATGTCCTCTTCCTTGATGCGTAACTGATGATATTCGGATCTCAGATCAATATTTGAGAACACTGCTACTCCCTTTAGCTTATCAAACAAGTCATCAATCCTCAAGAATAAATACCTGTTCTTGACGGTAAATTTGTTCAACTGCCTGCAGTCAATGCATAGTCTAAGAGTACCATCCTTCTTATTCATAAACAATACTGGTGTGCCCCATGGTGATACACTTTTCCTAATGTATCTCTTGTCCAACATTTCCTTCAACTCTACCAACTTAGGTGTGCTCATCTTGTAAGGTTATTTTGATGCTGGAGCTTCCCCTGGCACCAACTCAATAAAAAAGTTTACTTCCATTTGAGGTGGAAACTCTGAAATCTATGTGGGGAACACATCCTGAAACTACTGTAGAACCAGGTTCCTACTCAAAACATCTACATCCTCAACTTTCTTACCTTTTTCACTAGAAATATGCACTGCAAATATAACAAACCCTTTTTTGCAACTATGCTTGGTCTACATAACTGTCACCGTCCTAACTGATGTGGCTTTCTTCTTTCCCTGTAAGACTCTTGGTTACCCATTTTCATCCACACACTCAATGGATTTGTCATAACAATCCACCTTGGTTCTATGAAGGTACAAGCAATCCATGCCCAACAACATACTGTATGATCCCAACAGTAATGCATTCAAATGTGTTGTGGTAGGCATATCATTCAAATCAAATGCACAAGATCTTACCCAATGATGAACTCGCTTCTTTGTACCTATATCCAACTACACTAACCAAGATTCTTCATGCACTTATTTATTCAAATAACACTTATCCACCAATTCATGACTAACATAAATATAATTAGATCCAGGGTCAATCAAAGTAGAAACTATTTGATCACAAAGCTTACCATCCATCTCAATAATAGATGCTTGATGGTATGCCTGTTTGTTATCTAGTGCTGCATAGATACAAGGAACGCTCTGACCAACACCCCCAACAGTCTGTGCCTCTTGTGCACTATATATTTAAGGTCTACCACCCTGATTCTGTGGAAAATCTATCTTAAGGTGTTCCTTACCACATGTCCAACTCTCCATTCGTTCAGTACCATCACCTCTATGTTGCTGCTATGATCCATGTCCCTGTCTAGCTTCATTGAACTTCTTTTGTGGTGCCACATTTTATTTCTCTTTTTCATTCTAAAGCCTTGTTCTTTTCGGCTGCCATTTACCCTTAACTTTATCTTTCCCTTTCCACCCTTATTGAGATTCATTCTTATGCTTTGACTATTCATAGCAATGCTTCAATTTCCCAATAAATTTCTCAAGCAATTGAGGCTCATCGTACTCAATCCTATCTCTAAATTTTAATGGAAAACCACTAAAAATCACTGAAATTTGGCCTTCTCATCTTTAATATATGGTACATACCTCAATAGCTTCAAAATCTTGGTTGTGTACTCTTCAACTCTCATTGATCCCATCTTTAGCTCATAGAATTATTTGTCCTTAATGTCGTAGTACCTTTCTGACAAGTACTTCTTCCTAAAAATCGTCTTGAACTCATGCCAACTCAAGTCCTCTATCCTGATGTCTCTGACCCGCTTCACATATTCCCACCAGCTTTCTACTTTACCTTTCAGGCTGAAGATAACAATTCTGGTCTTCATGTTTTCTGTGTACTCATGCAACTCAAAGAAATTGTTCATCCCAAGTATCCAAGTCTTTGAATCTTCTAGTTTATTCAAGTATCCATCAAATTAGGCAGCTTTTCTTTCTTAAACTCATTTGGAAAGTATCCTCTATCACTCCTCTTATAAGGATGATAACGATGGCGATCATGATGCTTGTCAGAACCAAAACTAGAATAATAACTGTATCCATCACCTCTCCAATCTGAAGCATTCAATAAACTTCCATATTTCATTGTGTCATCTCTATCCGATCTGTGACCACCCTGAGACCTACTACCATATGCCCCATTAGTTCTATCAATGTTAGGGTCTTATGATTTTTGACGTCAAATGTATTTGCCTTGTTCATTCATTGTTGGTTTTTGAATAAGTTGAGCCTATGACCACTGCTATTATCATAGCCTCAAAGGTTACTTTATGACATTTTTGAGTTTCTATCATAAAGGTTCACCAAAAACATGGAGTGTTAAGTTAATGGGAGTCATGGTCACTACGCAACCGCTGCACAAAATACCCTGTTTTAGATATTAGTTTGAAATGCTTATTAAGACCATATGGAGCCGAATTTTAAAAACATGAAAAAGGGTTTTTTCAAGAACAAACCAAGTCACAATAACCTCTTCCAGTTTCTTCACATGTGTCATAGACCAAGAGTTTCGAATGCATCTTTACGGTCTATTTGTCGGACTGTGTATTTTCCTGTTTTAGTCATGATTGTGAAGAACAATTTCTAAGGATATGGGGAAACATTTGAAGAAATTAAGAGAGGATTTTATCAAAAAAATTTCTTCTAGACAAACCTATCTCATATTTTACATAGGTGATACCGTTTTGGAGTTACACGTGTCACTTGGTGGCCCATTTTTGCCGTTTTTATTGACAGAATGATGAAATTTTTGGATTTCGGTTTGAAAATGTGGAAATGTATAGATATCCAGAATGATGTTGGTGATATGGATAGAAATGAATGGATAGGGATAATAGAAGTAGATAAGATAAAACCAATTTTATCAGAAAATATGTTTGAGTATTATTTTTAGCTTTATCTTAGGTTTTTGCTTTCAAAGATTGATGTTTCTAAATTGAAGATGATTCGATCCTCTTAAGTGGATGAAAGATACATTGTATCTTATTTTGATTTTTCAATATGCCTAATGTATTTAAATTGAACAAAATAAGAGAAAAGGGTTGGGTTGAGAGTGTTAGAGGCTAGACTACTTTTCTATAAGTTTTGTATCTTTGCTGAATGAATTGAAGAAGGCAGGTGCATATTTATACAATGATACATGTGTCCATATTATTGGTATCTTGTTCCTCTTGTTACTTGATATGTATTATTTTCAGATCTGCTTATAGTTCTTAATTTCATACAGTAATTTTCTTTGTGTTCATGTTTGAAATATTTCTTAGAATTCAATAATTTGCTCTGACAAATTTCACGGATCACTATATGTGTGTTTTTTTCTTCCATGGCAAGTTGAATTCATCCTTGTATGGATGCTCAGGTTGTCATTTTTCCCTTTCCTCCCATTCATACTATTACTACAACGAAATTGATTTTTTCTCCCATAAGTTTGCCTACCTTGTGACTTTGTAAATTGCACCATATCCATGATTCATTGAAACCTATAACAATGTTATGATCTAAGTAGTCTTGCCCTCTACACCCACCTTAAACAAATCAAAATCAAAACATCCTCCAATCATCATAACCAGTCTAAAATCCATATCCTATTAGGCTTTTATTGATAGTTGATCCAGCAAGAGATCCCTTTCCAAGGTTAGGGGGATTGGACCTTAACCTACAAGTGGTTTGTGGTTACCTCTGGGATTTCTCTCCTCTGACAAACTCTGAAGAAGTATTACATTAACCTCTTCTTGTTTCTCTTGTGTCTGCACGATTTTGTCATTGTCCACCTTACAAATCCTTATTTCTTCCTTCAAGCTTCTCAATGTGTTTGCAAAATTATAAGAGTGTTTGACACCACATTGCTCATCTAATTCATAGGGAGAATCTTTGTGGTCTACCGTCTTGCTAGCCATTTTGATCTCTTTCCTGCAAGGCGTATTATGTCATCTAAACCAATGTACCTTAGCAAAGTTCGGGGAGGATATCTCATCTGTAAGACCAACCAAATCAACCTAATACATGTATATGATAATCATGACAACATGTATACATATAATACATAAACACATAACCATATAACCATCATTTTAGCTAGAGTCCAATCATTAGTGCATGACCATATCAACCACACATCTCATGACCTCATGCATGAAAACAACAACCATACCAATGTACACTGACAATACACAAGGATAAACAACGCGTAACCAACCATACACTCATGACGACACACTTCACAACAAAAAAATTCTCTTTCACATGGCGACATCACTACAACCATGACTGACACCATGCATATGCAAGAATCACATAGACCATAAGGATGATTAACGCATGTGAAATCGACACGAATGCATGACCAACACACACTTCCCATCTAGTTTGAGTGGTGAGCCATGCTTTGACACCACTCTGTAACACCCTCCTCCCACATCTACCCAAGTAATTGACCAATCGGGGTAAACATGTGATGAGAGGCTACTATGATGGGATTCAACCTGCTATGTGACCTTAAGGAAGTAGAATTGACTAAAATATAGCATACAAACCTTCCACACCAACATGAGGAATCCCAGGAACCATCCCAACATTTCTGGCAATCAACCCCTGGGTCCCACTGAGTTTTTAGACCAATTAACTCCCGAACTCACCCATGATAGGGGCAGACCTGCGTACAGAGGGCTCTGGATTCTCCCACAGCATGGCATGCCAGCGTCCAGGGACTATTTTTCTCAGTGTTGCGCTAGCGTCCACAGGATTTGAGCCACTTTTTCAGGCCCAAAGCCCAGGTCAATGCCCAAAATTAAATGACACCTTCAGAACAAAAAGATAACAAGGTAACGATGATACAAATTTAATTACTTGAACAAGGGCTTGACGAACCCCTACTAGCCATGAAAGGCATTTCGTCAAACATATCACAAATATGTAATCTACAGGTGTAAACACAAATTTAAGCATAGGGGTCTCATACTTATTTGAGAATCACTAAGAAGCATTGTTCCCTTATATCATTAGTTGCATTATCATCTATTAGGTCATATATACATTGTTCATTCATTTACAAATCAAAACATGAGGAAAACCATACATCATCATTGTCATAATACATGATTATAACCAGCATAATAACAATAGAAATATCAAGGGTACATCAGCCATAAAATGCACATATAATCCAATAAATTTATATATAAGATATCAAGGAGAGAACCTCTTATTAATGAATTCAAAATCCAACCCAGGTTGGGACTACCACATTCCACCCGACCATAGAATGGATGAGCCAAATTTCATTTTAGCCATTCACCCCCATGCCATATTCCAAGCATGAATGTGAGACTCAAACCAAAATAACCAACTAGGGCATCCCGAGGCTAAACCACTTCACCCTCATTAATAGAAACCAAGCTTTACCATAATCTATCGCAGATCACTAGGCCAACATAATAAACATGTGATAACAAGCTTTACCATGATCTCCACTAGATCACTAAGCCAAAACAAGCATGGATGCCATTGGATTTCTCCACCTACACAGTGGGGAATTTTCCTGTCTCCTAGTGTCTCAGGATTTACCGCAATCCACAATCCGATCCAAGGGTCACTAGGCCATAAACCAAGACACCACCCTCTAGGATTTATAGTATATCCCATCATTCACCAACAAGGATTCCTAGGCCTAATCAAGGGAAAACACCTCTAGGATTTAGCATATATCCTGCCATTCACTAGTTGAGGATTCCTAGGCCCACTAAGGCAACACAAAATATGACTTTATCGCAACCCACAGTTCGGTTTAGGGGTTACTAGGCCATGTGTTCTTTCTTTCAGAGATCCACCTCACTCAGTTTCAAATCCATTCGGAAATCCAACTCAACCAAAACATGAGAACCCCATCACACCATGGCTATTCGGAAATGGCAAGGCTAGGCTAAAAACACTATCACAGCTAGAAAAAACCATGCTATAACAACAAAAGAACCACATGAAATACCATACATGCTAAATCTAGAAAGGAAAACATACATGAAAGTTGATACCTGCAAAGAATCCTGTTGTAGCTGATTGATCCTGCTCTTCCTTGATTTCTCCTTCCTTCCTCTTGCCTTCTTTTCCTTTCTTGATCCAATTCCAAAGTGCTCCAAGAAAACTCTAAGTGTCCAAGAGTGAGAGAGAGAGAGAGAATAATGAGAGAGCTCCAAAACTTAACTGACAAAAGGTTACAGATTTATTCTAAGAAGCCTTTTTATCAATTAGGCCTCTATTTTCTTCATTTTCCATTATTTTCCTTCAATTTCCTCCTCACATGCAACATGTGACCTTTCACCTTCCTTTTCTCCTAATTTCCATTATTTTCATAATAAATGTGCCAAAAATGCCATTTTTCCTTTCCAAAGTCTTTACCATTGCTTTTTCCAATTTCCTTAGCTGTAATAAACCAAAATGAACACCCACCAGGATGTTTTGCCGAAAATTAAACTTGGAATAAGTGTCCCATCAACCGTGGTTATTATTTTTGCCTTTATTAAATTTTATTACATGGAATTTTCACCAGGGGTGTTACATCGATGGGTTGTTGTGGGGCACCCTGCCTTGGATTTGTCCCTTGCTCTGCGGTTTTTAGGTGCCTTTCCCTTGCTTCAGATTCACAGATCGAAAGTCTCACTTCTTCTATTTAAATTTTTGCTCGATCTTGACAACATATCGATAGGCAATGCTAAGTGAGGAAATGTACAAGAATTCCATCTCGTCCGGGATGTACTTGTGTATACAAATTTGGTACTTGAGTACCAAATGCGGCTCATAATCCTTGATACCCAGCTTCGTGTGAAGGGCATGGAAAAAATTTGTGAACTCCGACACATCTTGGTCCCTTCCCTGCCACAACGTGGTCCACTTTATGTATTTATCTTCATAGCTATCGACAAGGTAATATTTTTCCTTGATGGCGTCTCAGAAATAATTCCAAGTGGGTGCGACTGAGAATAGTGAGGATTCCCTCTCTTCCTTTTGTTGACAGTAGGTTTCCCACCAGTGCTTGACATGTGGGGAAATTTTAAGGAGTGAACAAGTAATCATTTCCCGATTAGAAAAGTCATGAACTGAAAAATTTCTTTCCAACATATTTAACCATCTATCTATGTCGTCTGCATCTATCTGGTCGTCAAATATGGGAATGTCAATGTTAACTTGTACCTTAAAAGGAGTGGTGCCTCTAGAGTGGTTGCTAGATGAATATGCATCACCTATGGGTAGACTCCGAAGTATTTGGGCAAATTTATCCATCATCACGTTCCTCTGTCGCTCGAGGTCTTCCTCGAGAAATAGTTTGAAAGGAGCCCCCTCATCTTTCTTTTCTTCCGCCATGGGAGGCCACTGGGTTTTGCGAGGCTGGTTTTGTAAAGGTTCAACCAGTTCGAGCCCTAACTCCTTATACCCTAACCTCATTGGAGACATGGAAAGAAAAATAGAGAAAGAGAAGATCGCTCTAATACTATTGATCTAAACTTATGCATGATTGCAACAAAATACATATATACACATAAACACAGAGATGAAGAAGAAATAAAACTTCATTTCATTAATATCAAAGAAATCAAATATGCTTACATACATAATGGAAATAAACTAACTTAGGAGATGGTAGCTTCTCTTTGAGAAGAGATGTGTCGACTACATGCCTCTGAACTATTTTACAATGAGTGTTATACGAGATTTACGATTGCAGACAAAAGTATCTCCCCTAGGTCGGTGGCTAACCTAGAACAACAGAGAGACAAGGAACACAATTTTTTTCCTTAAAGTAAATAGATGATGGAGTGAGGCCTACCTGGAATCCTTTGCACGCTTCACTCCTTCTTTAGCTTGGAAGCTCCAATCCTAGCTCCGATTGCCAAAATTAGAACTTGCACAGTCAGATAACACAAGCCAAGAAACTACGAGATCTATGCAATATCATCTAAGTACTTCATTCAATAGATCAACATGGTATTGAAATAAGTGAAACAACATCACATATAGGAAAACAATGAATTCATTTCATTACTATAAATGGAAGGAGATTACAACCATAAGTAGCAGTTGATCTTGTAGAAGATCTCCTCCAAGTTGTTGAATTGTCCTTTCCTTTTCATAATATGCACCTCCAATCACGCTAAATGAATGGAATGATGACCATTCACTAAAAAAACATAAGGGAATAATGCATGGAATGATGACCATTCACTACAACAACATAAGGGCATAATTATTCTCCAAAATCCAACCCTCAACCTCATAACATGTTGGAAATATATAGAGAAGCAAGGTAAGTTAGGAGTTCTTATCCAATTACCATTCTAGGGTAAGAGATCCACATTTGATGGAGGGATAGGATCAAAGGATAAGTGGTGAAAAATCCAATGTAGGGATGGATATGATCTAAATGATTTATCCAAGGTAAGTAGTTCTAACAACTTCTGGAAACTCCTAGAAGGTGAAGCTTTTGGAATCCCGATCATTCTCCCAGATTTCTAGAAAAAACACAGGTGCAAAGTGGAGCAACGTGCTGGTGAACGCACCCCAGCAGGCTTACAAGGAGCGTTGGTCCTTACACTGGGTCAAATGATGCAGTGTAGGGCTCAAACTCTCGGAAATGAAAGGTATATGCTTAGGGATTTGTGCAAGATGGTGACTAGGGGGAATAGGATGTTGATTGATCCCATTAGGAGGCTCACTGATTGGATGTGAAAAAATGGCCTATAAAAGAGTCCCCCCTAAAGCATAAAGTTAGAGATGATGATTGATAACTTAAGTGATTTACCTTGTGACAAGTAGGGATCAAGGACAACCGATGAGTTTCATCTGTGAATATACATTTACAAATGACATCTTTGTATGTTGAGGGAGCTATACCCATACTCAACTCATAAGCTAACATAACATGTACAATGATCAAATGATTCATCCACAGATGCAACTAGTGGACCCATGACTAGAGGACTATCAATACTATCATAGCCATCATACATTTTGGTCTATGTATAATCCTAAAATCGTAGTTTAGATGGATGAAACTAGATCCAGGGTTTTCTAGCTCGTTCACACGACCAATCAAAGTACGATTCTAACCATGTGAATTAATGAGCTAGAGTTGAACATGGTAGACACCATACGATTACTGACCAATGATGTAAGCCGTTAACAAATGTGGGAGAAACCACTGACGATGTTAATGGCTCTCAAGGTACCATAGTACAATTCCTATGGTGCGAATAAATGAGTTGATGTCAAACACCACACAAAATATTTTGGTCAAAGGCCATTTATGTAAACCTATCGCCAAGAGTGAGGAAAATTGCTATTGATGTATGCAAGCACCAGGGTACCAAGGGGTGTTTCTAAGTCAACTTCCTGGATGATGTGCTGATGTTGACAGGAAGTGACCTAACGTAGGAGGGCCTTGATGTATTCCCCATCGATGACACGAAACGGGTATGATGATTGAGATAGAATGGTTAGAATGATGTTGATATGGGAATGGATTAGGAAAGGCAGACATGAAATAAAGGCTTAAGAGTATTATAGCAGAGATCAATTGAATGAATTCTCTTGAACACACCGACGACACTGAATGGAGTTGGAAGCATTGGCCCAAAACCAAGATGGAGGTTCTGAAAATAGTATGATAAAAAAAAGACAAGGAGATTACCCAAACTAACAACCATGTAGATGAAGTGGAAGAGTGTCTTGTTCAAGAGTGACTCGCTGCCATTAGCAAAATGGAATCCCCTGTTTTCCCAATTTTCCCAACTATACTGGTCAATACCTCTTTATTTTTTAACAAGCTTGAGGAGGATAACATATGCTTGATCTGTAAGTTCATCCTTCGGATGAATTCATCCGAGTATATTTAAAAAAACATGAGGAGTGGTTAGGCCTTGTCATGTTCGACAAGTCCATAACTGTTTGACATTTTAACAAGTCCAGTGAAGGTACAACTCGACATATTTTTCATGTTTAGAGAGTTTGAAAAAGAGGCGAAAAATAAAACTCCAGATGTCCCCTTTTGTAGGTATTCTCTTACGTCCAAAAAGGTAGAAAACAACACCTAAGAGAACCTCTTAACCATGTTAGACTAAGGTATTCCTTTTTCATAGTTAGTCTATATTAGTCTAGAAAAGGATTAAACTTATACTGAGAAGACGTATTTTCATTTACTTTTACGAGTTCAAAAATACAAGTGCTTGACAATATTTTCATATTTTGGGAGTCTGAAAAGAGATGAAAGAGGAATCCTTCTGGAGGAACGAGTGGTATAAAGGGAGGGAAACTAGTTCTAGTCATGATGGAACTTCTCAAAACACACAGAGGTCAAGAGGTTGGCTAATAAGACCACTCATCACAACATTTCCTCATGAAAGGGTAAAACATTCAAGTTAAAGGGTATGATCGGCCAAGCAGATGGTGACAATGGAATGAAAAAACCAAGGCTCATCTGGCAAAACATAGGTTAATAAAAATGGCAATCACGAGGGATAGGATGAGAATGGTTTCATTTTTATAGAAAGCTTGAAACATAGGAAACTATGCTTGAAATTGGTTTCATTTTTACACAAGCTTGAAACGGAGAAAAACTATGTTTCAAATAAGTTTGTATGCCCCCACCATAATAACTCAATTCGAGGTACATGCCCCCCAAGATTCATTTCATGCACCTAAGTAGACTACTGAGTACTAATAAGTGGATGGAATGAAGGTTCATTTACAAGATCAAGTTAAAGACTCAACTGGGAATTTACGAGATCTAATCAAAGACTCTAATTGAAAGGGGATTTATTTCATTTTTTAATGAGCTTGACATAGGAAAAGAACTCTGCTCATAGGAACCTATTTCATTTTTTAACGAGGTTGACATAGTGAAAGAAATATCCTTATAAGATCTCGTTTCATTTTTCAATGAGCTTGACACAAGAAAATGAACTCTTCTTGAAGGACTTTGTTTCATTTTGTCGGGAGATTGACATAAGAAAAGGAACTCTTCTCCAAAATTAGATCATGGCCTCCAAGAGACCATGGCTTCCAAGAGGTTCTCATCAGATGGGAGAAAAACACTCTAGAAGGGATCAAATTATCCAATGGATAGATCAGACTCCAATGCCCCCAGTAAATGATGCACTACATCACTTACTAAATCATTAGTAGACGCGGGCATGGAACAAGTTGCCACATAATCAATCTATGGTGGGGGAGATACCACTTGCATATATGGACCATTTAAGGATGTTGGTTGATTGGTAGCAAAATTAGGACCAACAAATGAAAGCTGGTCAATAGTCACATTCCTTCCTTCATGCGGGAAATACATCACATGAAATAGTGATGAGATAAGAGTTCCATTGACATACACATAGTCATGCCCAAGGGGTAAATTAAAATCCAAAGGTCCTTGGACAACCATCACATCGATATAGTCAGTCTTTCCTCCCAAAGTAATAGGAAAATTAGCAAGGATCCCTAACGGTTGATTGGTTCCTCTATTAAAAGCCAACATATTCTGGGTAATGGGCACAAGCTGCAGAGAACCTAAATCTTGCCAAGAAGTTGAGGATAAAATACTAACATATACGCCTTCATCTATGATTGTGCTAGGTACAACCACATTATAAGCCTATACTATGATATGGAAGGGCACATAAGGAGGAAGATGTTATCCTGTCAGTTGACTCCAATCAAAGGAAGCGACCATACTACTTGGAGGGGGTGTCGTGGGAACAGGAGAAATGCTCCCTCATGCCGTGGGAATGGAGGAACTACCCTTAGTTAATTGGAATATGAAGAAACAAGAAGAACCTGAGCGGTATGAACTTCACTCTCTATGGGAAAGGTACCATCAAATGAAGGTGGAATAGAGTCAACCATTTTCTTAACTAATGGTTGATCGAGAACAGACTCATGGAATTCACGTTCAGGGAGAGCAAGATTGATTGGATTCAGATCTTGATCAATCAGTTCATCAACTAGTGGAGGATTGGGAGAAAGCTTCCGGTAACCAACTGGAAGTCGTGGATGAGAAGCTGTAAGGTTTTCGAACACTTTTGAGGCTTCATCCATATAAGGACAAAGGTGAATAGGATGATTCCCTTCACATAAATTACATGGAAATTTCACTTTACCCTTTTTCCCATGGACCTTACTATCACTAGTTGAAGGTTTATCACCAACATGATCTCCAAAGGCTGACGACGAAGGTTGATGTGAGCCTATGGACCAAACTTCTAAGACCTTGGGAATACCAGGAAAATCTCTAAGAAGGTGGTCACCCTTACATAACATGCAAGGGAATTTAACTTTGTGGAGCTGATTGGGAGGTTTCTCCATACTAGTTGCATCCCTAGCAATAGCTTCTTGGTTTCCCCCTTGCTTATTTTGCTTCTTCTTATTATTCTTCTTCTTAGATTCCTAGTTACTAGAATCAATACTTTCACCAGGTGAGGAAGAAGAAATATATGAAGAAACAACATACAAAGAAGGAAACAGGTCAAATTTAGGATCAAATTGAGGTTGATTTTAATTAGGTGGAGGAGAACTTGATTGAGAAAAAGTTTGGTCATTTGGAACCATAGGGATTGAAAGTAACCAAACTGGAAAACCAATGGTAAATTTGGGAAGGGACAACGTTGCCATATAAGGAGCACCAGTATTTCCAAAAGAAGGAAAATGAGCAAGATTCTCGTCAGAGGAGTTTCCTTGATTGGTAGACCCTGGAAGTGTTGCCATTAGTATCAACCTATGATCCACTAAGGGGTTGTTCCACAGGGAGGATGTTGTTCTGTGGTCAATTAATTTATTTTAGAAATTAGAAACATAGACAAAACAAAGGGGTAACTAGGCATAACGTTTTACCAAGCAACTGTGAATTTCAATATACACCTTGGCAAACCAAGGACTTAATGCACGTGCAGGAAATCTCCCCGAATGCTGTGTTCGGTGTATCACGGTATACAAGGCAACCGACTTAGTTACCTATGGATGGATAGCAACCTATTGGGGACTACCAAAATATATGCAACGATACGTGGGAGTGTAGTTTGTAGTAGTGTTGTCTAATGCATAACCGTTCAATGAGAGTGTTCCCATATACTCTTCACATGTGGAGCGCCATCCCATATGCCCGAAGGTATGTGGAAAACGATCCTATACACTTATGTACTTGGAATGGGATTTTATGCCCAGGATACAACGCTGGAAAACAATGACAACTCCTACGTTTAACGGTGCCGGAACACATCTCTAGCCTAGACCTCTATGTGTGTCGTTCAATTTTAAATGCTCCTTAGGTTAATTGAGATGAATTTTAAAGTTGATCTTGAATTATATTTTAGTTTCAAGGCTCAAAACTCGATGTCACTTGAACACACCTATGATGCAACTAATATGACGAAATAACTCTTTTCATTATCAATGAAAGCTATCTACTGTAGGGAAGAGGTGCAAGATGCAACAATCAAATACGCAACCTACAAGAGCTTCCTAACTAGATCTTTCAATTTCACTATTCCAATTCAATTCAAAGGATTAAAAGATTCCAAATCATGCAATGTAATCTATGCACGATTCCTATAAAAAATATGCAAATGTAATCTATGCACAATTTCATTTGCAGCTGTGAAAATGGGAATTCTAACTATGTAAATGTGATCTATGTAAGAGAATTCTTCAAAACAAACACAAAAGGATTCCAATGAAATCAAACGTAATCTCGGATTCCGTGAACAAAGGACTCAAATTGAAATTGGGTGAAAATTTCAAAAATCAAAAGAGATGTCACTCAAAGATGATTGACACCACACTTAATTTTCAAAAGTGAGGAAAACGAAGATGTGAAATGTTCAATTACTGATTCAATTGCACTTTTTAGAATGAGGACTAGAACAACAATTCATCTAAGCGATAAACAATCAAATGAAATCAGTTTGCAAGCAACTAAATGATAAGAAAAAAGAAAAACCAAAACCAATTCTTACCAAATGCAACCAACACAAATGAAAACCAAATGGAGGCTTTAGAGAGACCACAAGACACTCAAGACTCAGGGAAGTTTAGTTGGAAGTAGGCTGACTCAAGAACAAAGGCAAAATTTATACAAAACATGGGCCAACACTGGTGCAGAAGAGGCACCAGTGCATTGCAACATTGGTACATAGTGGGCCAGGGTGAGGTGCAATGCTGGTAGATAACGGGCAAGGGTGAGGTGCAACGTTGTAAAACAGAGGGGGCCAGGGTGAGGTGAAACAATCTATCCAAAACATAGGGGGTGTGTTGAACCTGGGAAAGAGGACTCTGACACAGAAATTGTAAAAATGGTTCAATGAAATCACTTCCTAGGTCTGTTCTTGGTTGGATGATGTTAGAACTCCATAGGTTTCCTAGGCTAAAAAGGAAAATGAAGAGGTAACCACAAACCACTTTCAAAGTTGGTATCTATCCTTTCTGGCTTCAGAGATGGATCTCTCTATATTATTTTTAATCTTAGTGTTTATATTTTAGGCTAGGTATGAAAGGACAAGATAGAATTTTTAAAGTTTTGGTTGTAAAATGGAAGAGAAGTCCATTAGGCATGGAGTCATAAGGTCTTCAGTAAGAAATTAAAATAAACAGAGGAGCATAAAACAAGGTGAGGTAGGAAAACTCGTGGATCTTGTAGAGCTGTTGTGGTGTGGATGAGATGAATAAAAATTAGGATTAATTAAATATAGAGAATACACATATGAATTCTATACTTAATATCAAAAGAAAACATTGAGATTTCTTAACAAGCCATAGTAGAGGACTGCAAGTGAATTCAACTTTTAATATTCTTGTAAACAACTTAAGAAGGAAAACATTCATGCGAAACTTGAAAGGAAAACATATTTACAAAGAAGGAAATATCACCATTTTCTTGACACAAGAATATTGAAGCCAAACTGCCTCTATATTACTGAATTGGTTACTTCAAAAATATATTTCACTGCTTACAATCACATAAAATATTTTCTTCTTGCATAATCCAACCCTTATTAAGTATTTTTACAGAATAGTTATAGAGTTTGTCTCGAATTAATTAAGACTTCAAATAAAATTTATTACAAGAGAATATCTATTAAAAACATGTAGATATTTCCAAAATAGACCTAAGTAATAGGAAATATAAATAGTTTCTTATTTTCTATTCGGAGTTTGAGGTGAACTATTGCTGACTGTAGCTACTTTTGTGCTTCTTCTATTTTCCTACTCCCCAAATTGTAGGATTCCTATTTTCCCTTATTCAATGAGATCCAACAATTTATCCCACCTCTCTTCACTAGGAATTGAAAAATTCACCATGCTCTGAAATCTCTCATCTAATTCTGTGTATGTTTGGAAAGTTGGTTTGTTTAAAAATAGATGATGGATTTGATGTTGAATGAAGAGATCATGCTGTAGTCCTTCCATGAAATCTTATCCACTTATAGTTCCTCTTACTTTAGCAAACTTAGATGCATCTGCAACAATATTACATAATTTATCTTGATAATTTTCTAATGGAATCAATTTTCCATTAGAAGCTCTTAAGGTTGGGAGCCCTTTCTCCTGCAATACATTAAATTTTCTATTAAATATTTTTACCTGTAACTCCAATTCTTTGCACTTATTCTCCAAATGTATCATGAGGTTCCTCTTTTTTAATACTCTTTTTACTTCCATCACTGTGCTTGTTCTGTCTTAAATCTGGAGTTCTTCAAGCTCTTCCTTAGTTTTAGAATTCAACATTTTAATAATTCTATTTGCTTCTGCTGGCCTATGCTCTATTTCAATCATTGTTTGTTCAATTTTTGTCTTGACATTATGCACTAACTCTCCCTACTCAAATATGATTTGTTGTTAGAGATTGATTCTCATACTTTTGAATTTTCTATATCAATTTGAAGTTCTTTTACACCTTTGATAGGTATGCATTATCTACTTTTACCTTGCTTTCCTCCATCTTTGTGAGTGATGTTGTTAACTTCTAATTTTCCTTATTTGTTAATGATAATTCTCCTAAAGCTTGGACTATCTTCTTAGAATAATATGAAGTTGATGCTTGTGTTGTTTGCTGTACTTCCTGCTGTGTTGATGTACCTGCTGTTGATTTACATGCTGCTTCAATTTTTTTCTTTTCCTTCAACAATGTTTCCATGTCCTTTTCCATATTACGGATTTGAACATTCTGTTCAACTATTATTTTGCACAACTTTTCTTTTACCATTTCTATATTGGTTACTTCTTGGCCTGAGGGTGCTTTGTAGTTGGAAGCTTAAGTTGTTTCATGAGGGATTGAATATATGCATTTTTGTTTCTAATTATCTCCTTGGTTACCTTGGCATGACTACGATCATATCCTAGTTTGATTATCAAATCTTCTAAAGTTTTAAGTATAGTTTCTTTGGCCAGAGAAGACATTCGTTCCATCTTCAACTGTAAATGCATATTATTCAAAGAGGCTTGCAACTTTGAGGCAACCATGGCTGAACTTGCTAGTGTTGAGTAAACCATCTCACATGCTTGCTTATGTAAATAGATTTGATTGATTGCATGAACCTTTTGGTATCAACAAAAAATATTGAAGCTTTGTAGTCTTCTGCACTTATGGGGGATGGAATTATAGGTTCCAAAAAGTCCATTTGGAACTGCCCCTTTTTTGTGTCAAATGTAGACAACAACCTATGTTGAGTGGTGGCAGTTTTCTTCCAAAACCATGAATATGTTGAAGCCGTCAATGCTTCATTCTTGCTCTTGATCTCCCTGTATCTTGAAAAAATATTCTGTTGTGCTGGAATTCGAGATGCAGAAGAGATAGGTGACTCAATTGGCTCCTCAACATATGGGAATGAAGTGGTGGGAATACCTGTCAAAACCATTGTACTTTATTCCTGTGAATCCTTTTCTTCTGAGGATTCTTTTTGAATACTTATTACTTGAGGATCATTCTTAGTATTTTTCTTTGGATTCTTATTTCTCCTATTGAAGACATGAAAATCTACAGCTTGTGCTTATGAATATGTAGGGGAGATACTTTCCCTTAGTGTATTGATTTCTTTGTCTTTTGGAAATGGAGTTTGTAGAGATGATTGAATGACAATTTTCTCTTTAGCCTCCTATAGTGTGTTCTCTGTCCACTGCTCCTGATTAGCATATTTCTCTATCTCTGGCCTAGATGTATGTACATATGGAGTGGTCTTCTTCTCAACTCTTAGCTTCGAAATTATCCCTAATGGAACATAAGACCATGTGAAGCTTAGTTTAAATTTCATCTTCTTTCATATTTCCTCCACTTCCTTTGCTGCTACTCAGCTATTTAAAATATAAGGCAAAACATGTGCCTTCAATTTAAAATATGATTTATTTTTATTTTATACAAAATGTAATTCATCCATGTTTAACATCTGTCTAGTGTATTCCAAAGTGAAAATCCTTACTAGTACAAAAACTGGTAATTTATAGGGAGGAAGCTCACGCCCATAGATCCGAATCTTTGTATAGTCTTGGTAGAGATACTGGTCTCCAAATTTAGCCTATTCTGAAAGATGTAAAACTTTCTTGATCTCTGGTTAAATCATTGGTATAGCATCATTGCTAAGTAGACACAAGGATGTATGTAAAAACTGATCCACAAAATCGTTGAATGAATAATCTTATGAATTCCCTATGACTAAAGAAGTCCACTGGATGAATGGAAATGGACTTCCCTGATCATCCATCTTCTGTAACTGGAACTTGAACCTGTCTTCTTCGTAAAATAGGATAATGCATACTAAAACTGATTGGTGTTTGAACGCATCTTCAGCTTTAAACTTGAGAAACTGCTCATGTATAACATTTGATAAGTACTGACTGTAATTGAAAAGAATTGAAGGCTTCTGACCAACTGAAAATACTGATAAAAAACCTAACACTACCTCATATACCCACTGGTTCGTATGATAACCTAATAGGCAAGTAACCATGGAAATGACTTGGCTTTACATCTCAGGGAAAATAGAAGCAGAGTATGGGGAATTTGTTCTAGGAAATTCATAATTTTTAGGCAAGAAACATTCAACAATATGGTCTTGCTGGGGGAAGGTAATATTTCTGTATATCTCCATGAGTGCATTAGTAGAAGATGGATGTAAAGGTTTTTGAGTATTAATCTGGACAGCTTGGAAAATGGCTTATGGGGTAATTGAGAATAGGATCTCATTGTTCTGAGAAATTACTGCTTTCTGGTTGGGGAGGTACTTGAGATGACACCAGGTAGTGAATTATGGGAAAATATGAGTCCGGGGAAAGGTAAATTGAGGTAGAAGTGATTCCCAGATATTTAAATCATCACTATGGTCTAAATACTTATGTTTTTCCCAATTATGAAGCTCATACAGATCAAACTCACATTGTGTTTCTGCTATCTTGTACTGGGTATCAATCAAAGGGGACCTATCTAAATCAGGGACAAGAGGTACCATAAGATTCTCATTAGGCATCTTTCCCTTTCCTTTGTGCGAAGAAATTTTTAATTTCAATAGGAAATTCGAAAAACCAGTGTTACCAGGTCACAATTTGATTGGTTACAGAAGGGGAAAACTTTGCAGAGGGCGCTGGCGAGCTTAGAAATCTTTCAATTTGAACCTGTGTGGACAAAATAACAAGAAAAAGGGGATAATACAAGTTGATACAAGATTTTATAATGGGAATTAAGGGAAAGCAATGAGATTATTACCATTTTGGAGATTAACATTTATGAGTTTTTAGACGTTAGAGAGAGAAAATTTAATGGTCAACGACTATATGACTATTGGGGGGAGATTTGAATGCTAACGGTTATATTATGTGGAGGATGGGTGACATGGACAAAGAAGCGGATGACGAGTGTTGAGGATGGAGCTAGAGAAAATGGGCGGAAGGAGCGTTGAATGGTGGTTTTTCACCCGGGGGAGGGGGGGGCACGCATGGGGTTAGGAGCTGTAAGTGGTAAAGGGAAGGGACCACCCAAAATGAATGAGGATCCACCACGTTATCTTGGGTGGTTTTATCGTAAACCATATTTTGCACCCCCCCGTTAAGTCCCGAAAGGTCGGGGGGGGGGGGGGGGGGGGGGGGCAACATCATCCCCCATCGTTGATCTAGGCGGGGATGATCTTGGCCTTTCAAAAGTGAAAACGCTTTATGGAAAGTGATAAAAAACATCACATCCCCTTTATTTCAAGCTTTAAAACAAAAAATTAATATACTTTAACTATTGGTGACATTTGAATTAGCACATCCCTTTGGGGTTTTATTATTGTTTTTTATTTATTTATTTTTATTTCCCCCTTTAATATTTTATTTTCTATTTTCTATTTTTCCTTTCTATTTTACTCTTTCCAGATTAGACAAACTCAAAATGAAAAATAATTAACAATATCCCAATGCGATAAATGGATAGATAACCGTACCTTGACTACTATATTTATAGGACCTTAATATATAATACAAAAAAGGTCTATCAAGGACGTAATCAAACACAAAGGACAAGGATACCACCAAGGGAATTCTCCATTCCCTAATAGAGTCACCAATTTGTTATACGAGATTTACGATTGCATACAAAAGTATCTCCCCTAGGTCAATGGCTAACCTAGAACAACAAAGAGACAAGGAACACAATATTTTTCCTTAAATTAAATAGATGATGGAGTGAGGCCTACCTAGAATCCTTTGCATGCTTCACTCCTTCATCTTGGAAGCTCCAATCCTAACTCTGATTTCCAAAATTAGAACCTGCACAGTTAGATAACACAAGCCAAGAAACTACGAGATGTATGCAATATCATCTAAGTACTTCATTCAATAGATCAACATTGTATTGAAATAAGTGAAACAACATCACATATAGGAAAATAGTGAAATCATTGCATTACTATAAATGGAAAGAGATTACAACTATAAGTAGTAGTTGATCTTGTAGAAGAGCTCCTCCAAGTTGTTGAATTGTCCTTTCCTTGTCGCAATATGCACCTCCAATCACCCTAAATGCATGGAATGATGGCCACTCACTACAACATCATAAGGGAAAAATTATTCTCGAAAAACCAACCTTCAACCTCATAGTAGGATGGAAATATATAGAGAAGCTAGGTAAGTTAGGAGTTCTTGTCCAATTACCATTCTTGGGTAAGAGATCCACCTTTGATGGAGGGATAGGATCAAAGGATAAGTGGTGAAAACCGCAATGTAGGGATGGATAGGATCCGAATGATTTATCCAAGGTAATTAGTTCTAACAACTTCTAGAAACTCCTGGAAGCTGACGCTTCCGTAATCCCAATCATTGTCCCATATTTATAGAACCAACACAAGTGCAAAGGGGAGCAACCTGCTAGTGACCAAGGCATGCCACAGTGGAGAAACCTGGTGAACGCACCCCAGTAGGCTTACAGGGAGCATTGGTCCTTAAACTGGGTCAGATGAAGTAGTTTAGGGATCAAACTCTAGGAAATAAAAGGCACATGCTTAGGGCTTTGTGCAAGATGGTGACAAGGGGGAATAGGATGTTGATTAATCCCATTAGGAAGCTCACTGATTGGATGTGACAAAATGGCCTATAATAATGAGGCTCAAGGGTTTTTTTATTATTGAACAACATGGGAAAACCCTAAACAACCAAAATCCTAACCCTAGGAGATGAAACAACAAGATTTTGTGGATCCCGTTGGGGTAAGTTTGGTAGCCAAATTCCCGGGTTCATAACTTGGTCATATAATCTCCATTTGGCATGTACAATACCTTATTGAAAATATATTTCCTCTCTGAGTACTATAAGATTTGTTTTAAGTTGCTACCTATAGATACGGGCCTGGTGCGAACCACAAAAAAACATTGTTTAGGGGGTCAAAATAGCTCCGGAAGTTCAGGACATGAGAAAATTATAAAAATAGAAATGCTGCTATAATTAAGGAAATGGACAAAACTGATTGGAGGTCTAGGTGGAATAGGCGGGTGACTACCAATATCCACCTGGATCAATAAAGGAAGTTTATTAATGGTTATCATAGGGAAAATTGGAAAGATAACTATCTCTAATTGCATGACAAAGCTTTTGATGAAGGAACAATGAGGGGTAATTGCACAATTATGCTCACTAGATGTTCAAACATTGAAGTCATCCATTTCTCCAGATCTCTAAAGAGTCCTTAACAATAATTCCAAGTTTTTTTGAGAAACCCAAAGGTATCCCACCTATTCATGATCCTGATCATGCTATTCACTTGATTCCCATAAGTGTTCCTCTAAACATAAAACCTTACAAATATCCATATGCCTAGGAGAGTGAAATTGAACAAATGGTTGCAAAAATTCTAGAGACAGGTATAATTCAACCTCTCCAAAGTTCCTTCTCTTCCCCAGTAGTATTGTTGCACAAGAAGGATAGATAATGGCATATGTGTCAAGATTATAGAGAGATCAACACGGTCAATGCTAAAGATAAATTTCTCATTCCTGTCATTGGTGAATTGTTGGATGAACTACATGGAGCAATTTTATTCACCAAGCTAGATCTTTGCTCAAGATATCATAAAATTAGAATGAGGACAAAAGACATTCTAAAAACAACATTTAGAACTCATGGAGGTCATTATGAATTTTTGGTCATGCCTTTTGGTCTTACAAATGCAGTTTCCACATTTCAAGGTTGATGAATTCTATTTTCAAACCCTTCATTAGAAAATGTGTGTTAGTATTTTTTGATGATGTACTGATCCACAACAAGTCTTGGAAAGATCATCTTCAACATATTGACAAGGTGCTCAAGTTATTGGAGGAGAAACAATTGTATGAAAAACCCTCCAAATGTTTCTTTGGGGTCCCAGAAGTGGAATATTTGGGTCATATTATTTCTCGTGAGGGTGTTAAAGTAAACCCTAACAAAATTAAAGCCATAAAGGAATGGAAAATCCCCACAAAATTAATGCATGTTCGAGGATTTCTTGAGTTGACAGGGTATTATCACATGTTTGTTAATAATTATGAGAAAATAACAACACCATTAAAAACATTATTTAAGAAAGATGCATTTTTTTGGACTCTAGAATCAACTAAGGCCTTTGAACATCTTAAAGAGGAAATGTGTTGAGCTTCATTCTTAGCTACACCAGACTTCACAAAAACCTTTATTGTGGAATGTGATGCCTCAGGAAATGACATTGGTGCTATTTTAATGCAAGAAGGAAGACCCATTGCTTTTGAAAGTTTTCCAATCAAGGGAAAGTATTTACACAAACCTATTTTTGAGAAGGAAATGTTGACAATACTACATGCTATGAAGAAATGGCATTCTTACCTAATGGGAAGACACTTTAAGATAAAAATGGATCATGATAGTCTTAAATACTTGTTAGAAAAAATATTATATTTAGAAGAGTAGCAAAAATGGGTTACAAAGATGTTGGGATATGACTTTGAAATCATCTACAGAAAATGGAAGCAAAGGGTTGTTGTAGATGCACTCTCAAGAATGGATGAGGATGTGGAAGCATTGCTCTATTCCGTTTCTATTATCAAACTTGATTTGATAAATGAAGCAAGGGATGAATGTAATAATGATGGAGAGGTATGGACACTTATTCAAAATTTTCAACAAGATCCTAGTGCATATAATACATTTATCTGAAAAAGTGATTCATTATGGTACAAAGATCGCTTATATTTATGTAAGAAATCCAAACTCAAATAAGAGGTTCTTTTGGAATTGCACACCTCTCCTATAGGAGGGCACTAAGGGTTTTTAAAAATTACCATAAAACTTTATTTTTTTGGGATGGACTTAAATATGATATTCAGAAGTTTGTGGCAGAATGTTTCGTTTCCAACAAAATAAAGTTGAGAAAATTAAGACCCCTGGCCTTTTATAACTATTATCCATTCCAAGTCAGTGTTGGGAGGAAGTCTCAATGTATTTTATCATAGGTTTACCCAAGTCAGAAGGAAAGAGTGTCATCATTGTGGTAGTTGATAGAATTACCACGTATGCACACTTTTTTGCACTATCTCATCCTTTCAAAGGCAGTACAATCACTACTGCATTTGTGGAAACAATTCAAAAGCTACATGGAAACCCAAAGATTATTGTAAGTGACAGAGATCCCATTTTTGTTGGAATTTTCTGGACATAATTATTTTCATGTCTTGGTACTCAATTAGCACATTGCACATCTTATCATCCTCAATCTGATGGGAAAATTGATATAATTAACAAATGTTTGGAGGGATATCTTCATTTCTTTGCATCTGATAATCAAACACAATGGGTCAAGTGATTACCTTTGGCAAAATGGTGGTATAAAAATTCCTTCCATACCACAACAAAAATGACCCCATTTTTGTTTCTTTATGTATATCATCCACCATCCATCACATCATATTTAAGAGAAAATGCTAAGGTTCAAGGAGTGGATGATCACATCGAGCATCAACAACAAGTTCACAAACTCTTAAAGGATAACTTGACTTTGGCATAGGGCCGAATGGAACAATAGGCAGATCAACATTGCAATCAAAGAAGTTTTGATGTGGGTGATAGGGTATTTTTATAGGTACAAACATACAAAAAAATGTCCCTCAAGCAAGCCAAGAAGAATAATAAACTATCAACCAAGTAATATGGCACTTACGTGGTATAGAAAAGGATTAGTACTATGGCATACAAATTGGAGTTGACTGCATCTTCGTGAGTGCACCCACTTTTCCATGTTTCATGCTTAAATAAGGTTATAGGTGACAAGATTCCAATCCAAAATATGTTACCAAAACTTGACGAGGAAGCAAAAATCATATTGGAACCTGAAGCAATCACATAAAAAAGAATGCAACAACTACAAAATAAAGAAATTTCAGAGTATCTCATTAAGTGGAAGAACTTACTTGTTGAATATTCCACATGGGAGGATGATTATTTCATATAGAAGCATCCACAACTGCTCAAGCATTGAGGAAAACACTTTTTTGAAGGAGAGGGGCATGTTAGGTCCCCTATAATACTAGTTTAGCCCCCATAATGTTATTGTTGTGCCCCATAGAAACCCACTATTATTATTGTAGAACCCTTACCTTGTTATTCTTATGTAGGATCTAATTATATTTTGACTGTTTAGACTCCTATATATACCAAGGAGGTATTTACATTTGAATCATCCAAGAATTGTTCATATATGTGATGTAAAAGGAGGTTTCCCCCTCAAAGAGACTTATTTTCAAGTCATTGATCTATATTTTCTTTTCTTTTGTGATATTGTTACATATCATTCAAGTTGGCTCCTCATATATTTGTATAAATAAACCATTTTTAGATTAAAAATGCTAATAAGGAGGAGAGGTAAAAAGGGTTGATTGTGTATGTAGAATTGATATTTTTAAGAGTGATAATGAATAATATACATGATTGTAGACTCCTTTCTAAGTGAAAATTCTCCTTTCCAATTCAATTTGCAATTTATTTTTGTACAAATAACTTGGATCATCTCTATGTGTTTTAATGTGAATCCCTTTCAAAATCCCTAAATTATGTGAATTTGGGTGAAATCATTGATTTTGTAGGTGGACCAATTAATTGAATAGATATAAGAGTAGATCAAATGGAAGAGATCATACTGCATAGGTGGAAAAGTTTTGGATACTTGTTTTCTTCAACATTCGATTGATAAAAATCTAAGATCCATGTAGAAAATGAAATATAATATCAGTAGTCAATCCTCTTAGAATTACCGGTTATTAAGAATAACAAAGAAGTTAGCAACCATTTTTTAAACTTTTCATTAAGTGACCTTTTAATTTTTTCATGATTTTTGAATTATGGTCCCCACAATATTATCTCATCACAAGATATGTGGAGACTGATGTGGTAGATAACGTGTAAATGATGTGAAAGGTGATAGGGGCATGGTACAAAATCTGATGTGGACATAACAAGTATGTGACATGGCTTGTGTTGTGTCATAGGCGACGTTGCAACTAGTTTCAACTTTTCTAGAAAGATGAGTTATTAGGAAATCCCAGATTTATGGATATTTAGATTGGAGGCCACAACAAGGTTCTATATCTAGAGCTTTGAAAAGTATCGAAATTTAGATATTTGAACTTTTTTAAAAGTGACATTTTAAAGAACTTTCAAATCCTCAAAGTTCTAACTCTAGGTTTTGCAAAAGGTTAATGAAGGTAATAATACTGAATTTGGTGTTTTTGGCCTTAAATTATGTGTTTTTTGAGATAAAAAAAAGTAAGAATTATGGGAATTTTGAGGTAAATAATGGGTCTCAAAATAAAAAATGTACCAAAAAAATCAACTTGAAAGAATCAATAAGATTCAAGATGATGATGTCGTCCCTAGGGACAAATATATTTGGAGGTAAAGGAAGAAAAATACCCTTTTTAATTATATTTTCAACTAATATCCTTATAAGAAAGACACTTTTTCATGTACTTTTATTTTTTCAGTATGGATCTACTAAAAAGTATGCAGTGGGTACTCGCTGAACGCAAAATTTAATTTTTCATTTATTGGGTGCCTACATTTGACATTTGAGTAAATCTATAAGGAGATAAGCTGAAAAGATAATAAAAGTAGTTTTCTTTATTTTCCTTTAAAAATTCATCTCTTATTTTATCATTTTATTGATTTATTAAGGATACCCATTTTAGATCTCAAAATTCCCCTAATGATTCCATATTGCAGACTCCATTTTCTAGCTTGGGATTCATTTTCTAACATCAGATCCATTTTCTGACATCTAAACTTTTTCAAAATTTCATTATCCAAATATAGGCTTTTTCCATTTCTTGGACTAAAATAAATTCTGGTTTTGGATCCTTTAGATATCTTGATTATGTTACAATGTGGAAAATAACCTAACGACTAATGGAAAGGAAAAAATATGAGAAATTTGTGTGGGTAGTTGATGGATTCGACTATCCAGATTCTATGTATTGATAGAAAAATCCCACATTGACAAAGTTGACGCGGCACAAAGGTTTGACAATGTTGAGTTGGGGGTTAGGTGGTATTCATTTTGGAGGAGATGATGTGAAATCTAGAAATTTAGTTTTTTTGAGAAAATGTACTTTTTGGAAATATTCATATCTATACATCTGAAATGTTGATCCATTGACTAAGCACCTTATCCAACTTCAAATAAATATGGAAAAGTCAGAGTAGGTTGCATGAAAAATACCTAGATCTAGATATGGTGATGTTTGACTTACATTTATGGAACTATGATTTGGTGACACATGGGAAATACTACCACATGTCTTCCACGTGTTAAATCGTATGATATGTTGACATGACATAGGTAGTGAAATATTTTGAGGGCCATAATTTTGTGTTTAGAACTCGAAATTTAATGAAATTTATATTGTTGGAATGTTCTCCATGGGTAGAAGATGATGATGGCCCTAGAAAAGAGATTTGGGATCATTATAAAGGAAGGGAATTTTAGTTTTCCATTTCTTAAGGTAGCTTAAAGGGTTGAGCTAAAACATAAAATGAAACCTTAATGGACAAAATTATAAATAAAGCCTTTTTTATTATCTTCCATTATCTAAATGTTAATTGAATATAAAATTTTCAATTTTTAATAAATGAGATATATTACACTTGAGGCTACAATTATGGAGGTCAAGGTCACAGTTCTTGAGGTTTAATTCATAGTTCCCATTGTCACAATGCTTATTTTCCTAATGTCACTGTTCCTGAGTTCAAGGTAATAATACTAATACTGAGTCTTAGTTCCTGAGGTTAAGGTTATAGTTTGTGAGCTAGTAGTATTGTAAATCAACTTCTTAGTTCATGAGGTCAAGGTCATAGTTCACAAGGTAACAATTCCTAATGTCATAGTTCCTGAGGCAACAATTATGTAGGCTGAGGTCACAATGCTTGAAGCTAGGGTTATAGTTCTTCAGGCCATAGTTCTTGATGTCACAATTCTCGATGTCATAGTTCCTTGCATCAAAGTTCCCAAGTTCCCAAGGTCCAAGTTCTTGGGACCATAATTCAGAAGGATTTGGTCAAAGTTCTCAAGGTTGAGGTCATAGTTCCCAACATCACAATGCCTGAGATATCGATGTCGAGGTCATAGTTCTTGAGGCTAAGGTCATAATTCTTGAGGTCATAGTTCTTGAATTCATAGTTCCTTAGGTCACAATTATAGTGGCTAAGGTAATAGTTCCTAAGGTCAAGGTCATAGATCCCAAGGTTACAGTTCACGAAATCATAATTTTTGAGTTCCCAAGGTTGAGGTCACAATTCTTGAGGTTGAGGTCATAGTTTTGAGTCACATTTAGATTTTTATGGCAAGTTGTAATTCATTTTGTGAAGCCATTCAAGGACACATTGTGAAATTGGCCGGAGGGCATAAAAACCAAACCCCCAACAACATAAATGAGTTCCATAAACTCTTTCAATTGTGTTTTTTCAAGGCCCATCCACAATCACATGAGCTAGTGTTTTATAAAATTGACCCCTTTGTGCAAAAATTGCATTGGTCCTTATTGATAAAAAACCTATATCTAGAGATCATTAAATAAATCATTTTTTACAATGGAATCATAGGAGATGGGTTCCCTTAGTTGTAACTTGATGTCAAGAGTGCAACAAAATCATAAAATTTCCCATTCGAGTCATAGTTAGAGCTTTATGGAAAATTCAACTCACTTCCTAAAGTCATTCAGGGATACAATGTGAATTTGGTTTAGGAGCATAAAAAATAAAATAAGTGACACAGATGAGTTTTGTAAGCTCTAAAAAGTTTGTTTCTCCAAGGCCATTAACATACCACCCACAACCCACTAAGCCAACGTTTTCAAAATCAATCCCTTTGTGCAAAATTTGCATTGTTCATAGCTACTGAGATCATAGTTCTTCTGATAATATTTCTTGAGTTCATAGTTTCTAAGTTCCCAAGGTCTTATTTCCCAAGGTCATAGTTCTTTAAATAGATGTCACAATTCTCAATGTCAATGTCATAGTTCTCAAGGCCAGGGTCATAGATAATAAGATTATAGTTCCCGACGCAAAAGGTTCTAAGATTACAATTCTCTAGGTCATTACTCAGCTCCTAAGGCCGTAGTTCCCCAAGCCAAAATTTTTGAGGTCACAATTTTGGAGGTCATAGTTCTCAAGGCTGAGGTCAAATTTCCTCACGTCATAGTTCCCAGTGTCACATTTCCTAAGTTATTGAGGTCATATTTGCCAAGGTTGGCATCACATTTCCTAAGGTTGAGAAGCTCATAGCTCCCAAGATCAAAGTTATTAAGGTCACATTTATCAAGGGAATAATTCTAGAGGTTGAGTTCATAGTTCCCAAGTTCATAATTCTTGAGGCCACAATCTCAAGGTCGAGGTCACAGTTCCAAAGGTCGAGGTTATAGTTTCCAAGGTCATAGTTCCTAAGGTGAAACTTCTTAATGTTAAAGTACTTGAGGTCATAGTTCCGAAGGTTAAATGTAATAGCCCTTTTTCCTTCACCCCACATTTGTAGGTTTTAACCATATACAAAAATTACTTGCAAATGAATTGTTAAAATATAAAAATATCCAATGGAAAGAACATAAAAAAATATACACAAATATTTTCCCCTGGATCCCAAAACTAGGACTACTAGACTGATTTTTCATTATATTCCTTTCAATGTTACAATACATATATATACATGTTGAGGCATTCATAAACCCTAATCCACCAACCCTATATTAGAACATAACCGTAGTTCCCTTGACTGGATCTACAAAATACCATAGGTAGAAAACCATCATGCCTAAAACCAAGTGCAAAACCCATGCACAAAACCATGGTTAGGTCCACCCATTGTCTTTGGGTCCACATAAAAAATAACATTTCCCGGGGCACTACCCTAGACCCCTTGCAGTGTGGTTGTTGCCCCCCTACAAATTTCTTGATAGGGGGGGCTACCATCCCCCTGTGACCCCCCCGTTGTGTTCGACGCGATGTGCAACACATGGATCTAGTCGTAGAAAGAATATAACACACACCCAACAACATTTGTAAACATGAATATGTGTCACTAGCATGATATTCATGATTAGCTAGAACTTACCCTACAAACACTTGAAAATTAAATATGAATTTTCATTGGTGGATAACTAGAAGGAAGGATGTCGTGGATCCACAACTTTGAGGAGGAAAACCTATGTGGGCCATGAATGATCCCCATAACCAACCACATTAATTCTTAGCACTTCTTCTTGACTTACCACCAACCTGTGCTGACATAAGTTGAGAGATGGGAATCAACAGTGTGGGTAGAGTATTTCACCCATATTTTTCTCCCTCAGGGAGCGAGGCTTAGGGAACCACTACCACAAGGAAAAGGAAGAGAGTCAATGCTAAGGAAGGAAAACATTTTTTGGGTACAAGTAGAGAAGAAACATGGGGGAAATAGGTGAATAGCGAAGGGGAGAAAAAATGATGGGGGGGGAGCAAGAATATTTTGGTTTGTGGTGTGGATTAACTCTTATAATAGTAGGAATTACCTAAAGACTAATAGTCAAATGCAATGAACTATTGGAGTGAAAACAAAGAAGGAGCAATGTTGCAATTGTGATTGAGCCCTGTGCTTAAAGATTTGGGGTGTTATTCTCTATATTGTTGTGTTTGAAGCCACTTGACTGTGTGTCCAAGCCTGAGTGGTCAGTGGGAGGCTTAGTGGATGAAAAAATGACTATGGTTCTTCTTGTATAATTGTTAACCACCTAGACAAGGTAGTTTGAGTCAAAGTGGTTGTTGTTGGAGAGCTATTAATCACCTGGACAGTGGACTGTAGACCCCTGTGGTTCTTGTTATGAAAAAAGATTACTAATACATCACTTGGATACTAATTCAAACTCATAGACTTTGAAATAACCCAGCTAGACCTTAGGTGTAATCCCTGCACTACAAGGAAAATACCTTCTAGCATAAGCCCCTATAAAATAGCCCAAAAATATGTTTGTAGCAAAGGTGTGCGGGTAAATGTTTTAGTAGGTGTTTTTTGACGGTGCATCTACGATATACAAACACGTTGATGCTTGACTATCCATATAAGCACCACTGCCGAATAGAACATGGTACACTGTGGCATATTTATTTGAAAAACAAAATAATGCACTAAATAACAAAGAGCACCGGTGCACATACTAATCAATAACACCAGAAAAGGGTTGAGTTTACAAAAATGTCGATCGTAAAATTCATTTTTCCCAGTCCCATGCTATACTATGACGATGACCCGATGCTAAACCAATACTATAAAGCCCCAGTGCATGCATAATATACCAGGCACCGATGCTTGAATAATCGATAACATCAGATAAAGGTTAGATTTTAAAAATTGTTGGTGCTATATACACCCATAGCACTGATGTCGTTCTTGTAGTAAAAAAACGGTGCATACTAAGAAGGAGCACTTCTATAGTTTTTAATTTTTTTTAAAATGCAATGCTATATTCTAACAAAGCACCGATGTTGTTCATGTATTAAAACACCCTGGTGCATCTTCTAAAGAGAACAACTAGGTGGTTTTTAATTTTTTAAAAATGCAGTGCTCTTGTCCAAAAAAGCACCAATGTGGTACATGTATATCTCTCTCTTTCTCTACTGAACTTTGAAGATAAAAGAAGATTTGATCAAAGGGTTTCCCCACACATTGTGGGGTTTGTCCCTGGGTCGCGCCATATCTTGTGTACTCTTGTCTTGGCTTGTCTTCTGCGTTTTATATTTATGTTCTATCTACAGTTTATCTTAATGCTGATGTGATTGCTAGCTGTGCAAATTTAAATAAATTGCTCTAGAATAGAACATACCTAAACTTAACACTTTGATTATTAGTGACCACCATTACACACTTTACTAGTGATGGGAAGTGCATTAGTTTCCATTTTTTGTATTATGTTGATTCCTTGATATATTATATGGTATGATATTTTTTTGAGGCAGTTTTATATGGCTTTAGATAGATGTCATGCAATGATACATGGGAGGACAAGATTCCCTTTCGCTTTAGATATTTTTTGCTTATTTTTTGATAGGTTTCCAGAGACGAGGGCTGCATTTGATCGTCACCCTCCTAGGCTGATGAATGAGGTGCAGATGTGCATGTGGGTCCAGATGATACCCAAGAGGGGCCTGTTGGAGTATCAAGCAAGGATTTCTGGTTAGGCACTGATGCTATTGGCTAGTGAGGATGACCACACGTTTATCTTGTTTTCGTTTCCATACGTGACTATTAATTGGAGACCGTATCCCAACATTCTCTTGACACTGGATGAACCTGCAAATAATAGAGGTAATATTAGTGTTTTCTTTAAATTAATCTAGTTTCGTTTTATTGTATTAATTAATTAGAATAAAATTTATTCCAACATGTTATTTAACTTGTTTTATTAAATTTTTTAATGAAATTGTATAATTATTGTTGTGTACGATATATTTTGTAGACATCGACACATTCCTTGGGGACATGCCTCCTCCCCCACCAGAGGGAGTAGATGAAGAGATGGGTGAGGCCCAACATGGTGAGGCACATCCTTAGGGGGGAACATGCATCTGAGCCCGTACGGTTGCTATGATATTTAGGATCGGCTATTGTGACATATTGTCTAGAGTTTTGATTGAGGAGGGAGTCCACCTTGTGAGGGCTTGAGACATCAACATATATCCTAGGTTCGTGGATCTCTTGAGGAACTGTCATTGTGAGATGATGACTCTTATGTGTCATATCGTCAGAGCTAGTAGTCTACTAGCAGCGAGGAGGGATGCAGGGCCATATATGTTAGATGAGCCTTCACACAGTGCAGGGCTATATATGTTAGATGAGGCTTCTTGTAGAAAATCATCATAGTAGCATGCTTACTGAAGAAGCTATAAAATGATCATCACAGTGATGGGTGAGATGGAACTCCATGATAGTTGCAGGCTTCTTGTAGAAAATCATCACAATAGCATGCTTACTGAAGAATCCATAAAATGATCATCACAGTGATGGGCCAGATGGAACTCCATGGTAGTTGCAACCTTCTTGTAGAGAATCATCATAGTAGTAGTGTGGTGTAGGTAAATTCTCAGTGCGGACACAAATGATTCCTTTAGCCCGAGAGAGTGGGTCTAGCCACAAACAAACAATGTATGGAAAATCTCCTTAAGCTAGAATCAAATAAGAGGGCCTACCTCTTAGAAAACTGTTCCGCTTGGTGATGATCCTGCTTCCTTACTCCAACTATCTTTTGTTTCCTTCATTCGAATACCTGAAACAAGAAAACAAATAACAAACAACAAATGTGATAGCATACAAATTGTATTTAGCGTACTTAACAGGTCAAGGAACATTAAGCCATAAAGATGTAAGATAACACTTCATGTAGGAAATAAATCAATAGTTGTATTCATATAAATTCAGAAAGAGATTACAACCAATGCCTTGATGTTGTTGGTCTCCTCCGACGTATCCGGGTTCCCACACTTCTGCTAGCATCTCATGGATAGACCCAACAATGGAAGTTTTAAGGCCTCTTCCCTTTAGTCTCAAACCAAACCAGACACAATATTCTCCCTCAAACATACACTAGAAATCTACAAGCTATATATGTCTTGTTGATCATTCAAACTCACTCTAAAACAAGTTTAGCTTGTGAAAAGAGAGGTTTATATAGCTTGGATGGAGGGGAGATGGTTCCTCTCATCATGGGAGAAGGTCTTATCTCTTGGGTTTGTTCCATCCTAATAGGGGAAAGGAGCCCAAACTGACTTCTTTGGCTCCATCCAGCCCAACCATCTACTAGACTTCCATTACGAAGCTTCTAGACCTAGAAGCTTCGACTCCATATTTAAAAAACTTTCCAAAAGAGGATCAATGCGAATGGAAAAGGGCTTAGTCACTTTGTACGACGCTAATTCTAGTTTTAATCTCTGAAAATCGGCGAGAGGAGGAAACTGGTCAACAACACCGGTCTTGTAAACTGGGGTAAAAGGAAGATTCTTGGGAAATGATGCAAAGGGGAATTATTCTTCTCATGAAGAGGGACATACTGGGAGTTTCTTCATGATGGGAAAACATGTAGGGTTCACTGTAGAGGTCCTCCAGGATCATGGATGGGGATTAGAGGGATAGTGAAAAAATGTTGTGTAACAGATGCCCCCTAAAGCATGAAGGCGAGGGGTGAAATGATTTACAAGTGGATGCAGGGAACCAGAGTTCGTTGTCAGAAAACCTGAAAGCAAGCATAGATACATATACATCACTGAAAACTCTAACAAACGATACATGAATCATGGTATGGACACATCCATCCAGAGAATGATCATGTAAATGGATCCAAGACATGGGCACAACCATCCAATAGAAAGGATCATAACAAAACCAAGGTATGGTCACAACCATCCAATAATGAGAAGGATCACATATAACAACTCATGGTATGGTTGCAACCATCCATCTGAAGGAGACATGTATATTAACATGATCATGTCACATTGCCTCCCAATCTGGACTGGTGTAATCTGAGCCCAGGGTCTTGCGCTCCAAACGACCTGATCAAATTACAAATACTAACATGTGAAAGAATGTGTTGAAGTCAAACATGCTATAAAGTCACTTGATTACCGATCAATGATGTGAACCGTTAACAAGCATGAGAGAAATCACTAATAATGAAAATGGATCTCAAGGTACTAACAACATAGTTCACAGAGTGTAAATAAAGGAACTGATGTCGAACACCCGTGAAATCACCCGATCGAAAGCCAATGATGTGAATTTGTTGTCGAGTACGAAAAAATTTCCATTAGGGCATGTAAAGCTCTAAGGTACTGGAAGGGAGTCTCTCAGCCAGATTCTTGGATAATGAGCTGAAGTTGATAGGAAACGACCATGTCGAAGGAGGGCCATGATGTATCCCACATCATCGACACGAGACAAAGGGATGCAAATGATTTCAGATGATACAGAGAATCAGGAGTAAGTGTAAATGTAGAAGGACTAACTCTTAAACATATCGGTGACACAACTCCGGAGTGTGGCAGCGTTTGGATCCATAGGATCGGTGGTCATGATGACATGGCAGAGATAAATTGGAAGGCAAAAATGAATGACCCAACCCAGGAAGGTCAATGATGAAAAGGAGGATATCCCAACCCAACATGAAGCAGAAAGTGTCATGTTCAAGAGTGAGCTGCCAACACAACTGATAGAATTTACAATTTTTCCCACCATTTCTAGCAGGTACACCAATTATTTTTGATTGCAAGCTTGAAGGGGATAGCATGTGCCTACACTGTGAGTTCATCCTCTAGACAAATCCACCCTAGTAAGTTTAATGATCGATAGGAAGGGGAAGCTCAAGTTTGTCATGGCGACGAATCCAATGTCATTTAATATTTTAACGAGTCTGACAAAGGTGTAACTCAGTATCTTTTTCATGTTTAGAGATTTTGAAAAAGACACGGAAAAGAAAACTTCACATGGTCCCTTTTCATACATTTGTGTCTCTCAAGCCCAAAAGAAGTAGAAAATGATACTTGTGAGAATCGCTTGACCATTTCAGTCAAGGAGTATCTTTTTTGTAAATAGTCTATCTCAGCCCAAAAAAGGGGTAAACGTATACTAGGTAAATGACATTTCGCAACCTTTAACGAGTTCAAAATGAAAAGAGATTGACAATATTTTCGTGTTTAAAGAGTTGGAAAAGAGCTTGAAAGTGGACCCCCATTTTTATTCTCTTTTACAAGTCAAAAAGGGAAAAATACTCGATGATCTTTTCATTTGAGTTTTACGAGTCAAGAAAAGAGCTTAAACGTGACTCCAGTACCATCATCAGTAATTTGTCACTTGTCACTCTACAAAAGGTAAATACATTATCCAATTTCTGAGGCAAAATAGGTCAAAAATGCATTTAAAACCCTAATATTTCATGAAAAATTAATAAAAGGAGGTAAAAGTAATTATTTTTCACCATTTTACCATTTTACCTTGTGTGAAGAAATTTTCACTACCAGCTATTTCAATACCAGCTTGCTGAGGTGGAACTGCCATTGCCACAAAACCCACAGATGGTCTGTTGGAGTGCATTGATGCTTAGAATTACCACGAACCAACATATGTCCTATAGGCCCACCTTCTTCTCATGGCTACGGCGACGACTGATCGTATTAGAGGATTGGCCCTATAGCGGTGTTGGGTTGTGTTATATTCTTTCCACGACTAGCCCACGTAGTTAATTGGGGGGTTAGAGGTGGGGCGGAGCCCCCCCTTCATTGCGCAGATTGCATAGCAGGGGGGTCACAGGGGGTTTAAGGGGTGCAAGTAACCCCCTTCTATGGGGTCCAGCGCAGTGCCCCGAAAATTTTTGTTTTTTGGACCCTATATTATGTTGGGCAGACCTACCTATGGTTTTGTGCATGATTTTCATAAATGGTTTTGGATGAGATGGTTTTCGGTCCGTAGTTTTAGACGTGATGGTTTTCGGTCCATGGTATTCGATGCTTTAGCATGTATAAATATGTATTGTAACATTGGAAGGAAAATAATTAAAAATCAAGATGGTAGTCCCGGTTTTGGGATCCAGGGGAAAATCTCTGTGTATATGTGTTTTATGTGTTATGCTTTTGCATTGTTTACTTTCTATGTTTTAGAATTCATATGCAGGTAATTTATGTACGGGGTTAAAACCTACATTTGGTATCAAATCTGTTTTGGCTTCAAGGGGATGGCTTTGTTGCTGAGAGTTTTCACTCAGGCCTGTGGTAGACCCTGTTCAGTGGGAGATTTGCAAGATCGATTCTGGTGGTGAAATAAGATGGCGACTAGTGGAAAGATAGAGATCGAGAAATTTAATGGTCAGAGTTTTGAGTTATGGAAACTCAAGATGGAGGATCTGTTGGTGGATAAAGATCAGTGGATCGTGGTAGATCTAGGTACTAAACCAATGGGAGTGCCTGATGAAGAATGGAAGAAGTTGGATCAGAATGCAAAGAGCACAATACGATTGTGTGTCTTAGATTCAGTATTGCTGAATGTATCAGGGGAAGCTACGGCGAAGGCTTTGTGGGACAAGTTAGGGACTTTGTACCAATCTAAGTCTCTGGTGAATAAACTCTTCCTACGGAAAAGGCTGTATAACCTGAGGATGAAAGATGGAGACTCATTGAGAGAGCATCTGGACGCATTTAATACTGTGGTAAGTTAGTTATTATCTATTGATATTAAAATTTCAGATGAAGATAAGTGCATCAGTTTGTTGTGTTCTCTACCAGATTTGTGGGATAGTCTGGTTATTGCAATAGGTAGCAATGCAAATGCCTTGCAGTTTGATGAAATAATCTCATCCTTGCTGACAGAGGAAATGAGATGGAAAAATATGGAGAGCCAGAATGGTGATGCCTTGTATGTACGAGGACGGTCCTAGAACATAAACAAAAATAAGTCATCGAGTGGGAGATCTAAATCTAGAGGGAGATCTAAATCTCCAGGAAAACCTGTAAAGGTGGTGTGCTGGAAATGCGGAAAGGAAGGGAACTACAAAAGGGACTATAAATCTAAAGCTCCTCATAAAGGAAAAGGATCTGATGATGCTCCTTCTGCAGAGGTGAAAACCACCTCAGATGAAGGTGGGGATGTGTACTTGGCTTCTTCAAGTACACATGTAGATCATGAGGCATGGTTGATTGACTCAGGTGCATCCTTTCAATTCACTCCCCATAGAGAGTGGTTCTCCGAGTATGAGAAATACGATGGTGGTGATGTCTTCTTAGGGGATGATAGGAAGGCTAGAGTCATTGGTCGTGGAAAAGTAAAGTTGAAGTTGCAAGGTGGAAGGGTTAGAACACTTCTGGGTGTTCTGCATATTCCTACATTAACTAGAAATATAATTTCTGTAAGAAAGCTGGATGATGCAGGTGTAAAAATAGTGTTCGAGAAGGATACCTGCAAGATGGTTTCGAGGGGCACTAGTATTGATGTAGGGATTTTGGATTGGAACTCTGTACAAACTGCAAGTTAGCACTGTTTTTGATGGGTGCAACAGCTCTGTGGTTCCTGAAAGTGGAGCAGAAAATCTAGTGGTCTCTAGAGAGAAGACCATGTTATGGCATTAAAGGCTTGGAAATATTGGAGAGAAGGGCCTTGGAATACTTCATGGTAAAGGTATGGTAGAAGGTATGAGTAATAGCTCTCTGGATTTTGATTTCTGTGAAAATTGTGTATATGGGAAGCAGAATCGGGTGAGTTTCTCCTCTGGTGGTAAGAGGGGGAAACAAATATTAGAACTTGTGCATAGTGATGTGTTTGGACCTGTGGAGGTTCCATCACTGGGTAAGTCTGTGTACTATGTATCATTTATAGATGACTTCTCAAGGAATACATGGATATATTTCCTTAAGAAGAAATTTGAAGTATTTGACAGGTTTAAAGAATTTAAGGCTCTAGTGGAAAACTAGATAGAGAAGAAGATAAAGGTGTTGAGGTCAGATAATGGTGGAGAGTTTTGCAGGAAGAAATTTGAAGAATTTTGTAAGAAGTGTGGTATAGCACAGCAAAAGACTACTCCATACACACCTGAGCAAAATGGAGTTGCAGAAAGAATGAACAAGATGTTGATGGAAAGGGAAAGAAGCATGCTCAGTGGTGCCAGGTTAGGATAGGAATTCTGGGTAGAGGCAGTGGAGACAACATGTTACTTGGTCAACAGATCACCTTCATCAGCGTTGGAGGATAAGACTCCACAAGAGGTATGGACTGGTAAGAAACCCTCTCTTTCACATCTGAGGGTATTTGGATGTGATGCATATGTACATGTTCCAAAGGAGAAATGAACCAAGTTGGATAGTAAATCTGAAAAGTGCGTCTTTATTGGGTATAAGGATGGTTTAAAGGGTTATAAGCTTTGGAACCCAGTAACAAGGAAGGTTGTGTACAACTGAGATGTGGTTTTCAGAGAGGTAAAATATGTTATTAAACATAAAGTCCAACCAAAGGAACCTAAGAAGATAGAGTTTGAGCTTAGGGAGGAAGAATCATACTCTACAATAGAGGAGGAATCAGAATATGAAGAGCCACAAACTCCGGGTGTGAGAAGATCAGTTCGAGAAAGAAGGCAGCCAGAAAGGTATAGTGCAGCGGATTTTTGTTCAAATTTTGCTTTATCTGTTACTGATGATGATCCCAGAACTATGAAGGAAGTAGTAGATTTAGAGGATGGAAAACTCTGGAAAGAGGCCATGGTTGATGAAATGGAATTTTTACAAAAAAATGAGGCTTGGGATCTGGTGGAGTTTCCAGTTGGAAGGAAACCCATTGGTAGCAAATGGGTGTTCAAGAAGAAGACAAATGCAGAAGGAAAGGTGGAGAAATACAAAGCTCGATTGGTGATATTTTTTCTCCTGTTACCAAGGTAGCTTCTATTAGATTACTTTTATCTATTGCCGTTGCTTTTGATTTTGATGTAGAACAGATGGATGTGAAGACAACATTTCTTCACGAGGATTTGGAAGAGGAAATCTACATGAAGCAGCCTGAAGGATTTGTGGTGAAGGGTAAGAAAGAAATGGTATGCAAGTTAAAGAAGTCTCTGTATGGGTTAAAACAGTCACCAAGGATGTGGTATCAGAAATTTGATACATTTATACGGGGACTTGGCTTCACCAGAAGAAAACAAGACAATTGTGTGTATTTTAAATTAATTGGTGACCATGTTATTTATCTGGTCTTGTATGTGGATGATATGTTGCTGGTTGGAAATGACAAAGAAATTATCCAGGATTTGAAGACCCAATTGTCCTCCAAATTCGACATGAAAGATCTTGGTGCTGTAAACTATATTTTGGGCATGGAAATTAAAAGAGACCGGGCAAAGAAGAAGCTCTAGTTAAACCAGAGGAAGTATGTTGAGACAATACTGTAGAGGTTTAATATGCATGATAGTAAACAGGTGAAGGTTCCTATTCCTGTAAGTGTGAGGTTATCTGCTGAACAGTGTCCCAAGACACAAGAAGAGGAAGAGGACATGTCCTGTGTTCCATATGAAAGTGCGGTCAGTAGCCTGATGTATGCAATGGTTTGTACTAGACCAGACGTATCACATGCAGTGGGAGTATCGAGCAGGTTTATGTCAAAACTAGGGAAGGAGCACTAGACAACAGTGAAGTGGGTTTTTAGGTATTTGCGTGGCACTAGTGATTATGGTTTGTGCTACCAAGGAAGACCAGGATTGGATAGAGTGTTGGATATTCGTGGATTTGTTGATGCAGTCTGGGTTGGAGATCTGGATCAAAGAATATCTACAAGTGGGTATGTGTTTAACCTATTTGGAGGTGAAGTCAGTTGGATGAGTAAGAAAGAATCTGTAGTGGCACTATCAACTACAGAGGTAGAATACATGGCAGCCACTCATGAAAGCAAGGAAGCAGTTTGGTTGCAGAGATTGTGTTCAAGTATGGGGTTAGTACAGGGAGCTATAAGGATAGACTGTGACAGCCAAAGTGCAATTTTCTTGGCAAAGAACCCTGCATATCATTCAAAGACAAATCACATTGATGTTCAATATCACTTTGTGAGGGATATGATAGAAGACAAAAAGGTGTTGCTGGTAAAGGTGGACACTTTGAAGAATACTACAGATGCATTGACAAAATCTGTGAGCTCTGAGAAGTTCTCTTGGTGTAGAGAAACAATGGGCATTGCAGGGCTGGATAAATAACTAAGCTCTCTTGTGGCTCCCTATGGAAAGAAAAAAACAAGTGGGAGAATGTTGGTTTGTGTTATATTCTTTCCACGACTAGCCCACGTAGTTAGTTAGGGGATTAGAGGGGGGGGGGAGCCCCCCCTTTGTTGCGTCGATTGCATAGCAGGGGGGTCAAAGGGGTTTGAGGGGTGTAGGTAACCCCCGTCTATGGGGTCCGGTGTAGCGCCCAGGAAAATTTTGTTTTTTGGACCCTATATTAGGTTGGGTGGACCTACCTATGGTTTTGTGCATGATTTTCACACATGGTTCTGTGTTTTAGAATTTGTATGCATGTGATTTCTGTACGGGGTTAAAACCTACAAGAGTTACCAACATCCACGGTGATTCGGATATGCCGCTCCCAAAGGGAGAGGATTATGACGATGGAGGTAAAAGCTAATTTTTGATTTTTTATTGTTTTTGAAATATATGCATTCATGACATTTCAATTTAATAAATGCAGATGTTGGACCAGAGCGTCCTGCCGGGATGTCCCCGATTTCTAGGCACGTTGATCAGTAGTTCGATGTCACTCCTTATTAGGAAGGAAGAGATAATGAGGATGAGATCGCGTAGAACCTCAACGGATTAACCCACGGTATCCCAGATTATGCCTGGGTGGGTGACATTCCACGCCAGTATCAGAGGCACATAGTGGGGGTATCAGATCGGATTCGCCGACTGCTGACTCATGTAGTACGAGAAGTTACATGCTACCATAAGCATCATGCTGAGTAGTGCATAGATCTAGCATTCCACATTTTTGAGGCCTGCGAGCCATGGTTATATAAGGCATACGAGCCATGGATGTATTTGAACGCACATATTCTTTTTTGGGTTTTGATGTATGACAAACATTATCGACATATATATATATATATATATATATATATATATATATATATATATGCTATATTTCCTTGCTTACTATGGTACAAATGTTTTGTCTTTTATTTTTACATGTTTCACAAATGTCTATCCAACACATAATTAGCTAATGCATTTGTCAATGTATTCATATGCCTAGGAATATGATGATATGTAATGTAATCAAAATTTCTCTCCAATAGACGAATATGTAGATACATTCTCAATATTTGAGGGTTTCTGATGGAATATTGCCCGTTGAGTTGAAGAACAACAAGTTGTGAATCAAGGTTGACAACCAATTCCCGGATGTCAAGAGCGATAGCTTTTGACAAAAATTTGATAACTGCACTATACTCAATGATGTTATTAGTTGTTCGACCTAGACAAATACCTTGAAGATCAATTAACTCACCATGGGGGTCATAAATGGCCCATGTCACGAGTGATAGATTCCGGGTACTCGGCAAGCACCATCAGCGAAATCGATGTGAGGAGACACCGACATTTACAAAGTAGGTAAAAACATAATAAGTAGGAAAGTTTCTTGCAAAACAACACACCAAACCACACTGCACAAAAATGAATAACACAATATTGTACAAAAGTAGCCATGTAAGATGACCTAGGCATAGTAATTTTTGAGAGAGTCCATTGCCGGACTTAGGTAATCAATTAACAAAGATGAAAACCAAAGTTTTACCATTGACACGATGAGTAAGCATCGACTCGGCCAAATAATAGAGTAGAACTCATATAAGGCTGTGCCCCCATGCCTTCTGGGCAAGGGATGGTTATGAGTCATAAGATGACAACCCCATTACGATAATGGACAATCGTAAAAACTTGGGGAGGGAGAAAAAACTTGAATCTATGAAGAGATAAAGGTGCCCCCAGTTGAAAGTTCTTGACAATGTCAGGAGAAACTGACATGTCAATAGGCAGCAGATAAGATAACTTCTTAAAACACATAGACATGATCATTGGGCCAGGAAAGAATGAGGAACGATGATGAGTTCTCTTCCAAGGTACTTCCTCTAGAGACATTACTTCCATGATACTCTCGTCAGAAAGAAAAGTCTCGGCTAAGGGATTGGGAGATTCCGAAGAACCAAGCCACGGGGATTGAGAATACGCATCGAGAGATGTTCTCGAAACAAGATGATTAGAGGATACCAAAGGTGAAGCCGAAACAATTTCCACATAATTAATTTTGGCAGGACTTAGTGGCATAACCTCACCCCATGTATCAACAAGATCCAGTGAGGGAATGACCCAAGGATTAGACTTGACCGAAATAACGTTGACAGAGGCAACATGAGGAGGTGGGAGTAGAAAAATACCTATCAAGGAAAGATATTTAAAGAGTCCTGGCCCCACACTCTCATAAGGAGCACTGTTGTGCTTTACATACAGAACATTGCCATTCGAGGAGGAAGAGGCAAAGATGGACAGTTGGTCGACTGTGACTATCTTCTGATGGGGAAAGAAAATCACATGGAAAAGGGAGGAGGCTATAGCATTCATGACATGGGTCCAACTCCGTCCAAGTAGAATATTGTAGTTACGATTAGCGTCAACGATCTCTACTTTGACGTGTATTGTCTTGCCTTCCAAAGTAATGGCAAGGTTGGGAAGGACACCGAATGGTCGTGAATCGTGTCCATCAAAAGTTTCCAAAGTGTTAGGGGACTGGTTCCGAGTAGGAGAGAAAATTACCTTCCAACAAGTGACAAACATGATGCAGGTAGAAGCACCTTCATCGATGATGGTCCTATGAATGGTTTTCTAATTTATGATCACCTGAATTAGAAAGAAAATCTGATGAGGTAAACACAAAACGTGGTTTTCCAGGTCAAAACAAATGAGATTAGAGTTAGCTGGATCAATACCCCCAATAGATGACAGTAATGATTTCCACTCAGAAGGACAGGTTTGAAGGACCTCGAGAGCTGACATAGCTGATGGCGCTTGAGTCAAATATTCAACAATGTTATAATGTTGAATGGCTCGAGTATTGGAATTGTACGAGGGCTTTCGTAGCAGACCTAGAGAAGATGGTCGAATGGCGGAATCAGGATTAGGTCACTTTATATGGAGAGGACCAGAACTAGATAGGGTAGAAGAAGAAGGGGTACCTTCTTTCTCTTTCCCCACTGTTGAGGTAGGAGTTTGATAATCTTTTGACCTGGTAGCCACGTTAATCGGTGTATTCATCATGAACAGTTGTGAACCTGTGGAAGCGAATGATTGAGGCTGGTCTACCATTTGGGTCTGCTGGGACTGAAAAATCTCTTTCAAGACAGCTGGGGTCCCTTTGAGCAAATGACTAACTTTGGATTGTCTGGGACAATCCTTAGTATAGTGATTCTCCTCACAGATAAGGCATGGATAATTGGGCTTTTGTTGGGAAGCATCACCAACATATGACTTAGGAGGGCCCCGTTTCAGGGCATCGGCTTTACCCTTGCCTTTGCCTTTCTTCTTACCTTTGGAGGATTTGTCTGCTGTGGTAAACTAGATAGCATGAACCTCTGAGGTTGTACTAGGGCCTGATGAATTGCGAGAGGAATCATTGGAAGCAGTGTTGGAGACCGACTTTTGTTTGGAAGAAGATTTTGCAAGCGTCTGAGTCACTGAACCAATTACTCCATCAATAGGAGGTGTATCCGGAGACTTAAATGTTGTTAGATTAGATGATGGTCTAGGTGCATTGAGTAACACATCATATAACGTTCCAGATTGTGAGTAGACGAGGTCTAGATACTGGGCACGCGTGATGGATTGTTCCTCAGTGACGCATCTACCCATAGAAATGCCCTTAGCAATTTTGTTGACGAATGATTTGGTGAACCACTCAGTCAAAAATTGAGTGCATTTAGCAGATGGATGCCAGTTTCATAGCGAACTGAAAACTAGAAATGTGTGAGAAAGGCCATGGCGAGAGTGTTAAAGTCATGATAGGTATTTCGAGGTAGCTCGATATACCACTTGGCTGCAACACCTATAAGAGTTTGTTGGAAAAGCCGAAGATGAACAAAATCATCAACGTAGGAATTCGAGGAGCACCAGAGGTGATATGTCATCACGCGGGCTTGTGGATCCTCTTTTTATTTTCCTTCAAATTGGTCAATCGCTCGAGATCTTGGATGGAACTGGAGGCCAGTATGGTGAATGAAGAATCAGGTCATTCGTGAGTTTAGACACATATGGAAATTCTAGTGTAGCCAAGAATGACAATTGGGTATTGAAAGGCATTTGAGGTCAATAAGGGGGCCCAAATGGTGGGACCCATCCCTGTTGGTAAGGATTTTGTCCCCATAGTATAGGGTTTTGTCCATATGGCATTTTATTTTCCCCCCACTGTATGTTACCTTGCCCGTAGGGAGGATTCTGACCTTGAAAGACTTAAAAATTTCTAGTCGTAGGCTGTTGATAAGAAAAATACAGGTTAAAAGGCTATTGAGCTTGCTGGCCTTGGACATATGGATTTTGCACCTGATGTCCCTGAGCATAAGGGTTTTATACCTGCTGCCCTTAGACAAAAGGGTTTTGGACCTGCTGCCCTTGGACGTAAGGATTTTTCACTTGTTGCCCTTTGATATAAGGATTTTGGACATGCTGTCCTTGGACAAAAGGAGGCTGAACCTGTTGCCCTTGGATGTAAGGATTTTTCGCATGTTGCTGCAGGAATTGACCTTGACCTTTCCCTTGCAAAGGTTGACCCTGTTGATATGAGTATAAGGGTTGTTGTTGCTCAAGTTGACCTTGTTGCTGCAAGGGATGAACTTGAAGCTATAAAGGCTGTCCCTGCGGCTGCAGAGGTTGACCTTGTGAAGGCATAGGCTGGGAGGATTGCGGCACATACTGCACTTATGACTGCATGGTTTGCTGCAATAGTTGCGAGGGTTGCCCCTACGGTTTTTGCAGTTGTCCTTGTTGCGACATCATCTGCCCTTGCTGCAACGAAGGGTGCCCTTGTTGCTGTAGAACTTGCCCTTGCTGCTGCAATGGTACTTGAACAGTTCTCGGAATGACACCTTAAAAGTTCCCGAACTATATCTAGCCATATCCACTAGGAGCGACGGATGGACCAGGCTGGACATAAGGTCTAGGCTAAGGGATGTAAGGCAGATTAACCATCACTTGTGAACCATATGGAAGATAAGGAGGTTGGTATTGAATCTGAGCCATATTAGACTGCTGGTACTGGATGTTACTTGACCCAGATGGATCAACAAGGTTTAGCTGTTGGTACTGGACATTACTTGATCCAGCAGGACCAACAGAGTTTAGAATGGCACTCGAAGAGGGCTGGTTCATTCCAACCATGGAGCTTGTGAGCCACTCACATTGGTTGTGCCAAAAATCATAGAAAAATTTGAACTTTTCCCCCCAAGTGGTGGCATAGACTGTCCACTTACTGGAGTGATCAAAGAATTGAAAGAGACATGACTCAAGACCGTCGGTTGAAACAGACGGGTTACTTAGACTGATGAAACAAGATGATTCAGAACGGTGGGTTGCACCAGGACTGAAGTAACTACAAAATACACCATCGGTTGGGAGGTTAGGTTCTGAATGAGTGGACTTGAGGTAGGCATAGCACTAGATGCCTAGATAGGGTTGTGATATAGTGATGAGGTAGTAGGCGTACCTGAAACCAATTGAACTAAAGTAATGTAATTACGCAGTAACTCAGGATGAACACTTGTTGGGAATGGGTTCCCCCAAGAGCAGTTTTGGGTGTAAAAGCCCGTGTTTTTGGAAAATTTTGTAATAAAGTTGTAAATTCTTTGCATTTTGTGGTCACAGAGCACGAAGGTGTCAAGAGTCATAAAGGGTTGTCCACCCTTATTCTGTAAAGTGTCAAGTCGGCTGTAATGATGTACCCATGGTCTGCGGACCATGGGATTGTATAAAAAGGAGCTAAGTAAGTAAGCTCTAAGTAGTTAGTAGTGAAGTAGAGTTGAGATGGTTTCTAAAGAGTGATCAAGCTTGGAGAAGTCTAAGTGTTTTCAGGTCTTAGCGTAGGTAGAGGTTCTACAGCTGAGTGCGCAGAGGCTTAGGGTAGAAGTCCACAACTGAGTGCGCAGACCCTTACAGCTGTGTGCGCATGGTGGATAGAGTCTATATTAAATTGGAGATATCAATAAAGATAAGTATTATGCAATTACTATGTATTTAGTCTATGTTAATGCATCTGATTATATTGCATTATGATCTAGGTTTATATTACAATGTTTATTTGATGCGCGAATGTATGTGATTATATCTATTAATTGAACGCAAGTAAGAATATCAGTTTACGCGACGATAACTGTAATTGATTGGTAGAATAAGTAAAACATTTGAGATAACTTGTGAACCTATATAAAACATCATCATAGGAGCGTGAAAGTACATGAACCGTTGGTTAGGGCTGCGCGAAGGTCAATAATACACCTTCACGAAAGTACTGAAGGGTAGGATAGAGGGTAGATCAATAAACCCTAAGGCTTAGTGACCTACGCAAAGGCAGGAGCAGGGGGTATAAACTGACATCACGACCATCTTAGGGTGTGGAAACTTGGTTCCAGCATCCCCCCATACTGCTTCGGGTGAGACTTCGGTCCGCGCTCCGCAGGCTGATATTGAAAGGGCCAGTAGTGTAGGGATTTGTTTTGTTGACTAATGTTGAACTTGGGTCAGGGCCCACAAAGCCAACAAATGGTTCCATTGCCGGGACCAGAAATATGCATGAGAGATGTGTGATGTCGTATCACTAGAATACAACTAAGAAAGAGATCGAAGGCTGGTTGGATAAGAATATGCATGAATTCGTGGTGCAAGAGAACAGAAATCCGCGATTGACGAAGGAACAATGGCTAGAAAGGTACCTGTATACAGAAATCCACCAGATATTTTTCTGTTCCTTTTTAGTTGAGTTATACAAGTGGATCGTGAAGCTAGCAGATAGCCAAGGAAGGTGGAGGCTTGACATTCTTATTGTTTGGACCTCGGAGTTAGTACGAAGATTGGAAGCCTCTGAGGATAAGATCGCCCGTGCTGTTGATCATTAGCTCAATCGTATCATAAGAGGGTTTGTGATTGAATTCGTAGTCGATACCTCAGTCAATTACATCGAGGCAGAGCAGAAATTTTTCAAACGTCCACAAGGTAAGTACTTGAGTCTTTAAATACTTGGATTAAGATGTTATTGTGCGAAAAGCAGGTTATGCAGATACCTTGATGTTCGGAGCTACGTGAAGTGGAAAGACCTATAGGAAGGAAGGAAGAAAGGGTCTTGAATATAGCGCACTAATTTCACCTCCTTTGAGTGACGACGAGGAAGTAGCGCAAGCTTCTTCGCGAAGTGCAGTTTAGTTGATAAAATAAGGGTCCTTGTGACTACCACCTCCACCTACACCACCTCCACCTTTACCATGTCACCTGTGACTTCGCCCACACCACCACCACCTCTACCACAGTTCAACATGGCGAATTCAGTGAAGCTTCCATTGTTTAAGGGTTTGGGAAATGAGGACCCGGACCAATTCTAGTTCATTGTAAATGCTGTATGGGAAGCTCAGGGAGTCACAGATGATCACATGAAGAAGGCGATGTTGGTTAGTTCTTTGCAGGATCGTGCAATAACTTGGTAAATCAAGTACTCTAATGATAACCCAAACGCTGCATTGGCAGAGATCCAAACAGTGCTGAATAAAGAGTTCAGTAGGCCTAAATCCGAGGTGCATTTGATTGTGGGGTTCAAGGAAATCGCAATGAATCTAGGTGAGACACCTTGGGAGTTGGATCGAGGTTACAGTGTACAATCCGCGAAGCTAACATGAATTTAACGGATGGGCAGCACCATGAATGGTTTGTGGCTTCGCTCCTGCCTCACCTAAGGGTTGCACTGTCACAACATAATATTACGAATCAGGTAGAGGCCTTGGAGATTGAAATAATACTACATGAAACATCGATGCAAGATCTGAGTTTGCGAGTTCAGCAGATCCATGCGCAGTTGCAAAATCTTTGCCTCGAAATGAAAAGTCTGAAGCAGAACAAAACAGTTCGGCTAGAGGTGCGTGAAGAGATATGGTGCCTGAAATTTAAAGGTTAGGGCCATCAGAAAGACCACTGCTCGGTCTCTATGAACTATATTGCGGGAGGAGGACCGATGCCTTTGAGGCTGAAAACCCAAGCAGGGCATGCGTTGTGGTGCCTATATGTCAGGTAGCAAGGAAACATAAGACTGATAATTATCATTTGTTGTAGAAGTTTTTACAAACACCGCAACAACTGTTTTACAAATTCCGTAAGTCGGTAGGGCATGATGAGCGCAATTTCCAAAGTTATGAATTGATGGATAGAACACCCACCTATAGAGTTCAAGCAGAAACATGGCCTCCTGACCAAGGCGTTAGGATGGCGCGGATAGGCTTTCAAGGGCATAAATGAGGCGGAGGCGGAGGAGGACCTTGTAGAGGTTGAGGACAACTGATCTGTTACAATTGTGGAGGAATAAGACACTATGCCTGCGAATGCACTAACCCAACGCATTCGTCGTGCAAAACCTGCAGATGACTCAAAACCTGCAGATGATGAGGGCTGAGCCTCGTGAAGAAGATCCAAATGTGAATATAGTGCTCCGAAGTGGAAACGGGCGATGATAAGGGGAAACAACCTAAAGATAGCACATGGGTTCGCAAAGCTCCAGAGAAGGAGCCTAAAATTGATTTGGAGCACACATGCGAAACGTTCATGGAAGCAAAGAAGAGCTTTGCTGAGGCCTCCACCTCAGGGAGATGGGATAAACCTATTTAGGAAATGGACCCTTCTATACTTATGACTTTTCTAGAGACTTCCATGAAGCTGCCGTGCGATAGCAAGCCTGTGAAGGGGTTACAGGAACTTATAAATAGATGCGTTGGAAACACTCCGAGTGAACCACACGTGGTACGGAAGATTTGTAAGCATAAGGCAGGGATAGAAAATGAGGTGAGACTCACCACACAGATAGGAGAATATGAAATGGATCAAGTTATTCTAGATCTGGGGTTAGACGAGAATGTTTTTCCAAAGCAGAATTGGGAGTGGATGGGGAGACCCGCATTGCAGTGGTCTTCGATTTAGTTAAGGATGGAAAATCAATAGAAGATCATCCCCATGGGACAGTTGCAGGGAGTAACTATAGATATTGAAGGTGCAAGCGCATTGGTTGATTTTAAAGTAATAGAAATTGTGGGTGACAACAACCCCTACCCTGCACTCCTTGGAATTGATTAGGCTACTAACATGAATGGGGTAATCAACCTAAAGAAGCAAAAGATGATATTTGAAAAGAAATCACTTCGCGTAATAGTACCCATAGATCCTGTAGAAGGATCGTGCTATACTGAACCAGTCCGTGATTATGAAAGTGATGATGCTTTGGACTGCATATATAAGATAATAGTGCGAGACCAAGATTGGGTGAATCCGATAGCGGATGCAAGAATTACATGGGATCGTGAGAGTTTCTGCACCTCGGATTCGAACAGAGAATTAGAGCATTGGAAGAATCAGCTACATGAAGTAACTACACTGAGCTGTAACATGATGACCTGGTCCCTACGCTATGTGTCATCAGAGGTAAGAAATCTACCCACTTATGATGGCTTGATGATGTGGATGTGTTTATGGATGCATTTGAGAGGAAAGTACCAGAGAAGCAGTGCTTCCAGGCTTTGGACTGGGCACTGTGCGCTACGCTTGCGAGATGGTGGGGTACGCACAAGGGTAGTTTTGATGATTGGCACAAGTATAAGAGGATGATGAGAAAACGATTTGGGAAGCCGAAGGTACGAGTGAAGGAAAAGTATGACAAGAAGGATGATCCACGTAAACACTTGGCAAAATGGGCTAAGGCCTATGGAGCAGATCCCTAACTTGAATGGGTGCACTTTTTCTGTCACACCCTGGATGTCATCCCGATGAATTGGTACTTGGAGATAAAGCTCCTCCATGGCACAAAAGAATGGGATATTTTGTGCGAAGGGTTCATAATGATGTTCAACTTCGAAGATGAGTTTGACTGTATTGACGAAGCACTACAAGAAGTTAAAGCATCGATCCTTAGGATACTGCAGGATCCTTTGGATCTGATTCAACTCGATTGGACTACTCAGCTAAGCTACATACTGGGTAGCTATAATGTGACTGTTGAAGAAGAAGATGAGGACCCTCGAAATATTAATATCCCTGAAACCAAGGGTCACCGCGAGGTCGAGGGACCACAAATCAAGAATCTTGATATAACCGTGCCACTGAAAACTAAATAGATAAATATTGGCACAAAGGCAGAGCCCAAATTCGTGAAGGTTGGAGATTACTGGGATGACGCGATGGTAGATAAGGTCTCCAAATTGCTCCACAAATACTAGGATTTTTTCCCTACCAACTTTATGGAGTTAAAGGGGATAATACGAGACCTAGGCTTTATCAAGATCACGTTAAAACCCTACGCAAAGCCGGTTAAACAAAGACCTTACCATCTCAATCCGAAGTATAAGGAGAAGGTCCTCTTAGAGTTAGATAAAATGCTTGCGACAGACATCATTGAGCCCGTAGAGGAATTTGATTAGGTGAGCCCAATGGTATTGGATAATGTAGGTGGTCTGGAAGTGTACTCCTTCACTGATGGGTTCTCTCGGTACCGTCAGATCAAAACCATGCCTGAATATAGAAGCAAGATGACCCTCGCGACTGAATGGGGATGTTTTCAGTATACTGTAATGCCTTTCAGATTAAAGAATGCGCCTGCGATTTTTTCGCGCGTAGTCATTGCTGCATTCAAAGAATTCATTCATAAGTTTCTGGAGGTGTACTTTGATGACTGGACTATGTTTGGGGTTGTGAAATGCCATGTGGCAAGTTTGCGCTTAATGCTAGATACTTGTTGAAGGTACCAAATTGCGCTCAATCTGAAGAAATGTTTGTTTTTTGTCCCTTTTAGGATTCTGCTGGGTCATGTGGTATGCAGACAGGGATTGATGGTAGACCCCATGAAGATCGTAGTGATAATTAACCTGGAGGCGCCAAGGAGTGTGAAACAGCTGCGTGCAACATTGGGACATACTGGGTACTATAGGAAGTTTATCAAGGGTTATGCCTAGATCACCATGCCTATGGAGAAGTTGTTGAAAAAGGATGTCACGTTCTGTTGGAATGAGGATTGTCAAAAAAGCTTGGATGTGTTGAAAGTAAAAATGGTCACCGTGCCAATTTTAGTCTTCCTAGATTGGGAGAAGGAGTTTCATGTACATGTAGACGCATCATGTATAACACTGGGAGCAGTATTGACACAGGCTGGCGAAGGAGAATTGGACCATCCTATAGCATTTGCAAGCAGGAAGCTATCCAAGGCCGAGAAGAACTATTCCACCACCGAGCATGAAGGACTAGCCATGGTATACATGCTACAAAAGTTTAGACACTATTTGCTGGGTGGACATTTTAAGATGTATACAGATCATTCTGCGTTGAAATACCTGGTCAATAAGCTTGTGTTGGGGGGGGAGAACCTGCAGGTGGTTGTTATTGTTCTAGGAATATGATTTTGAAGTTATTGTGAAGCCTGGACGACTGAATGTGGGACCAGATCATCTGTCGCACATCGAAACAGGAAAAGAGCCCACTAATTTGGAGGAAGGATTGCCTGATGTGTAGCTCTTTGTAGTGCGCATCGCGGATGGTCACTTTGAAGACATCATACACTTCCTAATGACAGGAACTGCCTCGTAAGGCTAGACCACCTAGCAGAAAAGGGAGTTAGAGGTGTGCACGACAAACTTTTATCTCATTGCCAAACATCTGTACAAAATGGAGTCTAATGAAGTATTGCGATGATATGTACCGGAGTTTGAAAGAAGCAGTTTCCTTGCAGACGCTCATGGGGGTGCCACGGGAGGGAATTACGCAGGAAGGGCGATCACGTAGAAGATTCTACGTGCAGGGTTGTGGTGGCCAACCCTCCATAAGGATTCAAAAGCCTACTGCAGGGCATGCGACATGTGTCAAAGGAATGGCAGGCCATCGCAAGGAGATGAGCTACCTTTGAACCCACAAATGACATTAAAACCTTTCGAGAAATGGGCAATAGATTTTGTGGGACCCATTTAGCTTCAAGGAAAGAAGACGGGCGTGCTGTACATTATCACCGTGACTGAGTATTTGACTCGATGGGTGGAGGCACAGACTGCGAAGGATTGCACAAGTGTGACCGTTGCAAAGTTTCTCTTTGAGTATGTACTGACGCGATTTGGGTGTACAAAGATTTTGATGAGTGATCGTGGTACGCACTTTCTGAACAAAACGATCAGCGCATTGATGACAAAATTTTAGGTATATCACCAGAAAAGCATGCCTTATCACCCACTGGTTAATGGGACAGTGGAAGCATTCAATAAAGTATTGGAGAACGTGCTGACGAGGGTTTGCAACGCTCAGTGAAATGATTGGGACTTGTGCGTACCCGTAGTACTATGGGCTTATCGAATGACATGCAAAAAGTTAACTAGACAGACACTCTTTAGGCTTGTATATGGTGTTGAAACAATGATGCCAATGGAATACATTGTGCCTATTCTGCGCATAGTGGAATTAACGGGTATGACGGATCACAGAGCCCTAGAAGAGAGGCTCGCACAACTTACCGAGCTTGAGGAAGAAAGGTTTATGGCTGGATTTCACCAACAGGTACAAAAGGAGCGCGAAAAAGCATGGCATGATTGACACATTAAATTGCACACCTTTAAGGTAAATGATCTGGTTTTGTTATATGACAGCAAGTTTGATAAATTTCCAGGGAAATTTAGGATGCACTGGCTAGGGCCCTATGTCATTAAGGAGATTACCGATGGTGGAGTAGTTCAGTTGGTTAAATTGAATGGAGATCCCTTCCCAGGAAAGGTGAATGGTAGCCGATTAAAGCCATACATTGGTGATTAGGCCAGGTGACTATATGAAGGTAGCATAGTCTTAGCACTCCAGGCAGCTGAAAGGAGGTGTGGGACTATAAACTACACTACCCAGGTTGGGAAACTATGGGATTGAGGGATTGCACGAAATGAGGAGATGTCACAGGGTTCACAACAACGTGGAGAGAGTTGTGATACCCATGGAAAAACTGCTCAGATCAACCAGAAAGTGACTGTTAAAGTCACTGTTCATGATTTGATGATGAGAACGCGGCCAAATGGAGCGGGGGGGCAAAATTTAAGATGAAATTTATGGGTAATATCCTTGAAAGTATGCTGCCAATCTGGAATTAATGAACCAAATTTGGGGGGAATGGTCGGATTTGAATTCAAAATGGCCTATAAATTACATGTGGCTACCCAATGAAAAACACTTGGCATTTTGAGCATTGAGTTGGTGAGCTCTCAAACGTGTATGAATCATGCATTCTTCAAAGAATTGCTTAACTGGAAAACATTTGATCGATTTCCAGAGTCCGACCGAAACATCATCTGTGACATTATCCTAGGATCAGAAGCTATGGATGCTAAAGCAATGACAACTGAAGAGGCTGTGCCAGAAGTTGTTATGGAGGTAGAAGGAGCTACTCTGGAGGTTGCAGAGGTACTAGCTGAAGTCCCCAAGTCACCACAGACACCTAGACCAAAGCCTACCCCGACCAAGGAGAGTGCGAAGGATAAGAAAGGCAAGCAGGCTGTGACACCAGTGTGCACATCGCCTAGAAGAAACCCACAGAAGGACAAGCCCACCGTATAGGAAAATGGAAAAACTATTAACTTGGAACTGGAGGAGGAAGAGATTGAGGACATCCCAATGGATGATGAGGATACGGGGGTGGAAGTGGAGGACATTGAAGTCAAGGGTTCTAACCCTATTACTAAGTTGCTCGAATACATCCCTTCGTGCAAGGGCAAGACCAAGGTGCCGAAGGACATTAACGAAAGCAAGGTCGCCTTGCACATACCTCTACTGCCGAACGAGATTGTGTTTGAAGGACCGCTCTTGGGGCGGGTTTCGCTATTGAAATTGGAAGAATGGGACTTAGCTGACACTAAGAAGTTTGCTCACTTGGCGACAGACCAGCTAATGCACCGAATTGTTCATAAAACCACCGAGATGACTGTGTTGGAACCGCGGAAGTGGCTCAAGGGTGTAGACAAGGCAGGTCTACTCAAATTGCTATGGGTGTCGCACTACAATCACACACCCATTACATTATTGGTAATCAAGCAGCTGCTATGCTTGGTGCACAATGGGTGTTTGTGGCTGGAGGAGCTAATACCCATCACCGACATGTTGATCCATAGGATCACATGGCTGCCATATACAGGGGAAAATCCGGCCATGATGTTTGGCGGAAAATTTGGCGAGAATGCCCTCGCGGAGACCATGAAGGAGAAATTCAAGATCGCAAAGAAGCCATGAGGCTATGCCATCTCGAGTATCTGTGATCTTGCGGTCAAGGTGGCCATGCATATTTTGGTAGGAAAGGTTATGCGGAAGTATCACACAGATGAAGTGTCGGCACCCGTCGTCGCTCTAGCGGCCCAATGTGCAAAAGGAGTTTAGTTTAATTGGGCGTGCTCTCTACGATGAGTTCCTCGAAAAATGCCACAAGGCATAGGAGCTCAATGATACCTTCCACTATGCATGGCTCTTATGTCCATTATGCTGGTAGCTTGGGAGTTGCCTGAAGACAATAAATTTCCCTCGGTCGCCCCAGACCTGTGAGAGGTGGTGAAGTACGCTTCGCTGTGGGCAACCAAGGATGCTCAATGCATCAAGGATAGAAAGATATTTTGGATTTTGATGGAAATGAATATACACATGGCTATTAACCCCAAGCCGTGATTGTCGCTTACTGTTTTTGACAAACTGTAGGAGTACATGGAGTTCAAGGAAGACTTTCAACACATATTGATCAGGGCATGGAAGGACCCTGAGTAGAAGTGGCATGAATTTCCTTACTTGGCAACTGATGACACGATCGATGAAGTTCTTGATCGTTGGCTGACAGAGTGACGCACTGCCTCAGACTCGGTGGTGGGATCAAGCAAGTCTACCGCACAGCACAAAAAGGAGGAGGCCAAGCTCAAGATGGCGTAGTTGTCTGAGAAGAGGAGGAAGGAGGATGATGACAAGGCCTAGGTAGAGTGCAATGCCGCATAGCAGGTGGAAGAGCAGAGAGGCCGAGTAGAGCACGACTCTGACAAAGGTCCAAGGTCGCCCTTGCCCAAAACAAAGGAAGAGACAAACGAGCAGATAGAGCAACATGGAGTGGACTCGCAGACGGTGTCATTTCGTATCAAGCATCCAAGAGGATAGGAAAAAGTTGGGCTGCAAAAGAAATCCAAGGCCAGTAAGACGTCGCTAGACCCAATCACCCTAACAGAGGGAGATTTGAACGACATTGGAGATACAGTGCGAGATGTCACCACGGAGGTACTACAGTAGTTCGAGCAGAAACAACAACAAGCATTGGGGGCCATCCAGATGGGTTTGCATGAGTTGCAAATCCATGCATCATAGACCAGCGCAACGTCCACCAGCCTGGCCATCGGTACTTCAGAAGCCACCATGATGCTGCACGTGAAGGACTCTCGAGTGATAGTGTTGCCGGAGGGAGCACTGATCACAGAGATCGAAGCTGACAGGCCCATTGTTAACACCCTCAAGGGAGTAGGGCTGAACTTGGTAGTGCTTCTTGGTGAGGCATCCACCTACTATAGGATGGGGTGATCGCGGAGCTGAGGGCCCACAAACAGTGAGCTTTGCAGGTGATTAGTGAACAAAAGATAAATAATGTGCAAATGGCCCTACAACAATACTCTGCCATTGTCACCATGAATGGCGTAACTGATCAAAACAAGTTCATAGTTTAGGTCATAGAGGAAGCATGCCGAATGGTCCCGGAGTTGGCCATTCCCGAGGGAGAACTGGTAGAGGTGTGCATTCAAAAACTTGCAGCGGGGGTGCGTGACGCTCGCACAGAGTTGGCCAAGGTTCAACTGGAGCTGAACCTACAGATTGTAGAGTTGTATTTGAAGGCCCAGCCTTCAACTCCGCTAGAAGTAAAGGAGCAGCGCGCAACCGCTGTCATAGAGGCGATAGCGGCAATAGACAGTGCAGTAGAAGACTACACAAGGCTATTTGAACAGTTGTTCGAAGTACTGAACAATTTGCAAGAAGATCCTAATGTACAGAGGTTGGAGACAGAGGCGTGAGAACTGCAACAATGCTATGACTAGGTGAAAGGAATAGCGCGCACTGTCACCCTCACATAGAGACTTGCGAAGCTGTAGGGGGCCAAAACACTGAAGGAATAGATAGATGTAGCTTAACACAAAGAGGCAATGCTAAAGGCACGCTTGAAGCCTTGGTTGGACAAGGCCTATTTGGTCACGACCTCCATTGAAGGCAAGCTTTCTAGTCTACAGGCGGCTCAGCAGAAGCTTTAGGCTGACAGTTCAGGACCAGCGACAGAGAAATTGGTCGAAGAATTGAAGTAGGCGACTGCGTAGTGCACCGTTGAGGTGGCAGTCATATAGGTCGAGTTGGGAGGTCTTTGCGCCAAGATCTCCATGTCTGCAGAGTGACTCGAGGGCGAGTCACCATGCTTGTGTTGGGGGCCTATTGGGAACAGGTTCCCCCAAGAGTATTTTTGGGGCTAAAATCCCATGTTTTGGGACAATTTTGTAATAAAGTTGTAAAGTCTCCACATTTTGTGGTCGTGGAGTGTGAAGGTGTCAAGAGTCATAAAGGGTTTTCCGCCCTTATTTTGTAAAGTGTCAAGTTAGCTGTAAAGATCTACCCATGGTCCGCGGACCATGGGATTGTATAAAAAGGAGCTAAGTAAGTAAGCTCTAAATAGTTAGTAGTGAAGTAGAGTTGAGATGGTTTCTACAGAGTCATCTATATTGGAGAAGTCTAAGTGTTTTCGGGTCTTAGCGTAGGTAGAGGCTCTGCATCTGAGTGTGTAGAGGCCTAGGGTAGAAGTCTGCAGCAGAGTGCGCGAATCCCTGCAGCTGTGTGTGCACGGTGGATAGAGTCTGTATTAAACTAGAGATATCAATAAAGAGAAGTATTATGCAATTATTGTGTATGTAGTCTCTGTTAATGCGTCTGATTACGATCTGGGTTTATATTACAATGTTTATTTGATGCGTGAATGTATGTGATTATATCTGTTAATTGAATGCAATTAAGAATATCATTTTACGCGACGATAACTATAATTTATTGGTAGAATAAGTAAAACACTTGAGATAACTTGGGAACCTATACAATGCATCATCATAGGAGCGCAAAAGTACCTGAACCGCTAGTTAGGGCTGCGCGAAGGTCAATCATACACCTTCGCGAAGGTACTGAAGGGCGGGATAGAGGGTAGATCAATAAGCCCTAACGCTTAGCGCCCTGCACGAAGGCAGGAGAAGGGGGTATAAATCGACATCACGACCATCTCAGGGTGCAGAAACTTGGTTCCAACATCCCCCCATACTACTTCAGGTGAGACTTCGGTCCATGCTCTGCGGGATGATGCTGAATGGGACAGTAGTGTAGGGATTTGTTTGGTTGACTAACGCTGAACCTGGGTCAGGGCCCACAAAGCCAACAACACTAGTCGGAATTCTTTCCGTGTAAGAGAAACCTTCAGGAGGGAAATGATATTCCTGCTCCTCGACTGTGCGTGGAGTGAAAACCTCCAAGTGACCCAGAGAGGAGACAGGGATTTCACCTTCTAATTCCATGGGTGAAAACAGGCGATGACAGACTACCGAAGATGTTCGAGAGGATAATTCCAAAGGAATACTCGACTGATCATAAAGACTATACGGATGTTGTGGTGATATCACAACATGATCGAACAAAGGATTCAAAGGATAAACAACTTGTCCAAGCTGACCTTCAGAAGTCGACGGACTCTCGGGAGTCTGGATAGCATTATCCGGAGATTTTGGGCTAATGTTAGAAAGTGAACTAGTATCTGAGGGAGGAGGAGAACGATATGAGAAAGGTTGAATGCTCAGAACAATTCTGAGTTCAACACCTTAGTTCTCAAGCGACTGCAGAAATTCAGGAAAAGGCTCCTCAAATGATCTTTTAGATGGAGGAGGGGAAGAGGAACTAGGTGAACCTGATGGTTCAACCACGATGATCTTGTCTCAATTAACCAGAAGAGAGAAATTGATTCCAAGGATTTAAAATGTATTTAAAGGTGTACTCATGATGTGGTTTTGAAAAAGACTAACAGGAATGTTATATGATCGTGGGCAACAATTTTTTAAGACACAAAAACAAACTGGTGCTCTTTCATGTTTTAAGAGTCAAGAAACAAGCAAAGGTGACTCTATCACTTTTAGTTTGAAACGAGCTCGAAAGGACAAGCGCTCGAGTGATATTTTATATCTAGGGAGTCAAGAAGATCAAAATGACTACTCAGGATGATCTAGGCAAAAAGGATTACCAGGTAACTTTGAACTGCACAATACCTCCTGGCAAAATGAGAAGTATGGGTAGGCAATCTCCCTGAATGCCGTGTTCAATGTATCACGTTTACAAGGCAGAAGGCTTGGCTTCCTATGGATAAAAATTTGTAACTTAGTGGGGTCTCCCTTTATATACATGACGGTACAAGGAGCACAAGTCCGTACTAGCGTTGTCTAGTGCCGAAGCGAATGACAACTGCTAGGTTTAAAGACGCCGGAACACGTCTCTAGCCTAGAAATGTGATTGTTAGGTTTCAAATGCGCCTTAGGTTAATTGAATACATTTTAGAGTTTATCTTGAAATTATGTCTCGGTTTTAAGGCCTTATCGATGTGACTCGAAAAAATCCTATATGAAGTTAAATGAGACAAGACCCTTTCAATTCGATGAATTGTTTACACTAATGAGAGTAGAAAACATACTCAATGCAATAAACAAGAAATTGAAAGCAAAATAACCCTTTCACTATTTCGCTTTTTGAAAAAAAAATGATGAAAAACTCTTTCCAATTCCCATCTTTCCTATCAAACACATTTCAAGTATTCCTTTCACTAATAAAGAGAATTCATTTCTTTTCCAATGCAAATGACGATGCAACTCTAGTCTTCAATGATGCTAACTAATGTAACATATTGATTCAGAAAACTAGAATTATGTATTTTTCAATGAAATGAGAAAATGAATCTTTCACAAACACTTCAATGAAACATTTCCAATACAATCAACCTCAAGCAAATGCAAAGCACAAAAGAGAATTCCTTCCAAACTAATGATGCAAAGACTCAACCAAAAACAAGATGAGAAATGTGATCTATGCCCAAAAAGAGACGCTCAATCAACAAACGAAACTTTTCAAATTTTTTAGATGGAAATCAAAGCAACAAAAGGACTAACAAATGAAATGAAAGGAGCAACTTGACTATCGACTTGACTTTTTGAGCACACAAACAGGTGAATGGATGACGACCTAGATTCCCTAGGGTTAAAAACCATCCAAGAACTCAAGAAACCAAGTGAACAAAATGCAAACCAATAAACCAAGCTAATAGAGCTTTCCAGTCAGGGAGAACACAGTGAAAACAAGCTAAGAGACAGAAATCAAAAGAGCAAGACACACTAGTTATGATCTAGGGGAAACCCTGATCTTCACCTACAGGAATTAGCGTGACTTCCTAACTAACAACAAGTGCTAGAAGGGGTCGGTGTGACTGTTTTTGAGAAACTCGCGCTGACTGGCATGACTGTCAGAACAATAAACGCGCTGACCGAGGATTAAAGGAAAAAAATAAAAAATTTCAAGGGCTAAAACCAGACTTGCCACTATAAATTTTAGGCTTAGAGCAGTAAACCAGGCAAAGCAGAGAACACTAAAGGGAAATGGTGATACTAGAAAAGTTCACACAAAACTATAAAATGATAATCAATCAAACAGAAGGATTGGCTCCATAGTGGAGTCACCAATTTGTGGTGCAAGTAAATTCTCAGTGTGGACACAAACAATTCCTCTAGCTCGAGAGAGCGGGTCTAGCCACAAAAAAACATTCTATGGAAAACCTCCTTAAGCTAGAATCAAATAAGAGGGCCTACCTCTTAGAACACTATTCCGCTTGGTGATGATCCTGCTTCCTTACTTCAGCTATCTTTCGTTTCCTTCCTTCGAATACCTTAAACAAGAAAACAAACAACAAACAACAAACACAATAACTTACAAATTGTATTCAGCCTACTTAACAGGTCAAGGAACATTAAGCCATAAATATGTAAGATAACACTTCATGTAGGAGATTAATCAATAGTTCTATTCATATAAATTCAGAAAGATATTACAACCAATGCCTTGACATTGTTGGTCTCCTCTGACGTATCTAGGTTCCCACGCACCTACTAGCATCTCATGGATAGGCCCAACAATAGAAGTTTTAAGGCCTCTTCCCTTTATTCTCAAACCAAACCAAACACACTATTCTCCCTCAAACATACACTAGAAAGCTACAAGCTATAGATGTCTTGCTGATCATTCAAACGTCTTGTTGATCATTCAAACTCACTCCAAAACTAGTTTAGTTTGGGAAAAGAGAGGTTTATATAGCTTGGATGGAGGGGAGATGGTTCCTATCATCATGGGAGAAGGTCTTATCTCTTGGGTTTGTTACATCCTAGTAGGGGAAAGGAGCCCAAACTGACTTCTTCGGCTCCATCGAGCCCAACCATCTACCGGACTTCCGTTACGAAACTTCTAGATCTAGAAGCTTCGACTACATATTTAAAAAACTTGCCAAAAGAGGATCGACACAACTGGAAAAGGGCTTAGTCAATCCATACAACACTAGTTCTAGTTTTAATCTCTGCAAGTCGGTGCGAGAAGGAAACTGGTTAGTAGTGTCGGTCTTGTAAACTGGGGTAAAAGGTAGATTCTTGGGAAATGAGGCAAAGGGGAATTATTCTGCTCATGAAGGCAGACATACTGGGAGTTTCTTCATGATGGGAAATCATGTAGGATTCACTGTAGAGGTCCTCCAGGATCATGGACGGGGAGTACAAGGATAGTGACAAAATGCTGTGTAATAAGCAGACTTACTGGAGAAGCCATAAAATGATCATCATGGTGGTTGTGGGTTTAATAGTCCAAAGAGTCAATGAGAAGAGAAGTTTGCAGTCTTCTTCCAAGCAACAGAAGGAATCAAAGCCTAGACCGGAACCTCTACACTGGAAATTTCTCTGAACAAGCTTTCCAATGATATGCGGAAGTCGAAAAATGGATCCCTGGATCGAATGATATGGTCTGCTGAAGTTTATGTTTGAGAAGACTTAGGAAGGAAGAAATCTCGGCATATCAAAAGTCCATGATATTGGTGCATTAGAATATTGGAGGTTAGCATAATTAGCTTATTAGCATATCGGAGATCATAACATTAGAGGATTGGTGCAAGAGGCACCTTAAAGGTTAGAGCCTTAGCATATTGGAACATCGACATGTCGATGATCGGAATATTAGAACTTCTTAAGTGAGAAACTTTTAAAAGTTGTGATATACGATAAGTGTCGATAATCTTGTATAAGCGTCGACGAATGCCAAAATAAAATTAACAAACGATTTTAGTGCAAAACCAAAGGCTAACGAGCCCTCTTCTATCTCCCCAACAGGACACATGGCATAGTATGAGTGGCTCCGATAAGCTACAGTGGCAGCTGACGTCAGCATGATGTGACATTACGACAGGACATGTGGTAGGCATATTTAACCATATTGGATAGTCTAATGGGCCAGAATCAGGTGACACATGTCACCTCTAAGAAGTCGCCACGTGGAAGTGATGATGTCATATTGGAGCTTGGTAATCAGAGCATTAAGATATCAGAACTCTAGAGCAGTTGGAGTTTAGAAAAGTTCGAATAAAGGGGGCTTCCGATAATGGGTAGTATCTTGGGCATGTAAATCCATAGAGCTAACGCAAAGGAAGACTGGCCTCGACAAGAACAAAGTGCCTTAGCACCTTAATGCTAATCGAAGGTCACAAACAAAGTTCATATGAGACAATAAATGCTCAAGGAGCTAAGCACCAAGGGGTTAATAATATCATAACACTGCACCAATGTGAAGATTGTGATATGGAATTGTTGCGATATGGAATTGCTCCAATAAGGAAGTATATAGCTTTAAAGAATGTATGGGCTAAAAAATACAATATTGAATGAAGGGACAAATGAGTTGGTAGTTGAAAAGGGCTAATCTTGTGGAAGACTCTGTAACAAGAAACCAAGGACAACATTGGCAACATAGATGAATTCGAGTGCTTGAAGGAAGCAATTGACTGCATCTCATGCACGAATTGTTGTGGTAAATAAGAACAAAATGGTCATCTATATGGACTGTCAAGATCTGTGGAATGATAAATAGGCACAGGACTCTCGGAGGAGCGTGCAGGTCATTTGAGAATTGATTTATCAGTACAAGCGCTCTGTGTAGTCAGACTACGAATAACTGTGAGGACCATCTCTATTTTGGGCGTTGTGACAAGAAACTATCAGAAGACGCAAGAGTGGTGAGTGAAGCCATGCCTGAGTACAGATTGGAAGCTACAGGACAATGTGGAGAGACTCCCTTGTGTATTGTGCCTCAGTGGAACAAAACCATCACCAACAACAAAAAAGAGGTGGAGGTGAACATATGTGTGTGAGAGCAGTGTTGTGAGTGTGTGCATCGAAACAGAGAGGCTGAAACACCTAAGAGGACACAATGTAATAAAATGACAAGAGAAACGTAAGGATGGTGTAAATAATTACAAGGGTAGTGATGAAGAGCAGTTAGTGAAGAGTCCTTGACAGTGAAGGCAAAGCACAGAGGAAGTGTTGCTATGAGCAACAAGAGGAGATCTGCTGCAAATCAACATAGAAGACAGAATGCAGAAGTCGAATATGTGAACAACCATTGTTTGGAATTTTACTTATATAATTGTATGCCTCTATTTTTAGTTTGAAAATTATATGAAATAGTAGGGTAGTGGCAATTGCAGGTTAGTGTGTGCATATTGAAGAGGTTGGTGTCTCCTAGAAAGTTGGTGCTTGCTAACCAAAGGGGTCGGTGACTCCTATGAGTGGGTGCTCACAAACAAATAGATCTGATTAAGTGGGTGCTTAATTCACATCATAACAAAACAAAAAATTAGTGGTTTTTTCCCTCTGGGTTTCCACATGAAAAACACTGTGTCAAATGTGTGCTGCTCATGTGATTTTTATTTGAATATGTGTGTCTAAAATATTATCGGTTCACTGTTTTGTGAATGAATTCTATCACAAGTTAAAGAACATAAGAAGGGACTGTAAGCATAATAAGAAAATAAAAAAAGAGTTTCTTAATTACTGATTCACCCACCCCCCCCCCCCCCCTAGCTTTTCCTTATATCAACAATTGGTATTGGAGCAAAGGTTCCTCCAACAACAGTTTAGGCACTAGAAGGTAGTTCTATAGGGAAGTATGTCTAGCGAAGAGAGTCAAGAGGCTTACTTGAGTAGAATACTAGTCTTTGATGGGACCAACTATTATTTTTGGAAAGTGAAAGTGAAAGCATATCTTATGTCCCTGGGAGTAGATGTTTGGACCTCAGTACTAGTAGACTACAATGTCCCTGATATTCCTCCCACTGATGTAGATGGTAAAAAATTATATGGGAATAATGATAAAGCCAAAAATTCCATTCTCTTTGGTATTAATCAATCAGAACTTGTAAAAGTTATGCATTGTAAATATGCTAATGAAGTGTGGGTAAATATTAACTAGAGTCATGAAGGAGATGACAAAGTCAAGCAAGAAAAACTTTAGACTTTTAGAATGAGGTTTGAAATCTAGAGAATGAATGAGAATGAATGCATAATAGAATACTTCCTTAGAGTCAATGAAGTGACTAATATGATTAGAGGACTTGGTGAATAAGTCAAAGAAGAGATGATTCTTCAAAAAAGATTAAGATCTCTTCCCATGAGATTTAATGCCAAGATCTCAGTTATTGAGGAAATGTCTAACTTAAATGATCTCAAGATGGATTAATTGCATGGTACTGTCACAACCTATGAGATGAGAGTACGAATAGAAAAATATGAACCAATGGAAGTGATGTTCAAAGTATCCAGAAAGGGAAAGGAGAACAAAGATCATCAAGACTGCTCCAATTGTGAATTTGAGTAGGAGATGGATCAACTAGCCAAAAAACTGAAACGTGGTTTAGGAAAATATAAAGGGAAGTTTCCCTTTAAGTGTTTTGATTGCGGAAGATGATGGGCCTCTAAATTAAACATAAATTAAGGCCCATTTGACCATCCTCCAGCACATTAAACCTCTCTTTTTTCATTAAATAACACATTTTTAACTTTAATATGTTCATTAGGAAGTTTTATGGATAATTGCATATTTGTGCTTTATATTATTTATTTTTGTGGAATATTGTGAGAATATTGGGTAGATTATCGAGATTTGGAGGAGGAGATAATTTAGGGACTCGATCCCTACTACAGGAGGATCAATATTGAATAATAAATCAACAAGATATTATGAAATTACTGCACAAATTCTGGAACTCCAATGATTGAGAAAATCTAGGGATGTGTTCCTTGTCATTTAATGCAGATTCCTAGTGTTGGGAACCATAACAACTAATTGAGGGATTTTGGAGGGGAAAGCTTCCTCCTTTCATGGGGAATTATTACTAATCATTTCGTATAAGTACCAAGTCGAATTTTCCTCTAGGGGTTGATTTTTCTTGGTCTTCTTGTGGAGAGAACTCATATTTTCAGCTCCATTGTCATTTCTTGTAGGGATGTAATTGTATTGATGGAAATAATGAAGATTGGTGACATGTTCAACTTCTAAATCTTGGTCTCCTTCATAAGACTCTGAGTTTCCTTTTGCTTGGTCATCCTAGGAGCCTCATATCACTTTTGTATCATTTACATTTCTTCCTTTCACTTCTTATTCACATGCATCTGTTGTTCTTGTCTTTTTCTATTTTTGCATTTAGTATTGATGATTTCTTGTTGTAGGATTGGGTTAAATGGTTGAAGTAAGTTATTTTGTAGGATCAAAATCATTATTTCATACTTGGAACAACTTTGGAAATTCATAGTAATCATTGAGATACTTGGATTAGTTTTCTTATTCCCAAATCTAAATTTATGGAAGTCCCTTATAACAAATAACAATAAATTTATGCCATTTTTAGAAGATGCTAAATAGATTCAATCGATTTGATTCCACTTTAAATAGATAAAAAAAACATTATAGTTAATAAAAAAATTTACCCCATTCCATTTTCACTTGATTAGGTTAGACATTTGATAGATTTACTAGCTCACTATTTCTCGAATTTCTAGATTTTAGACTAGTAATTTTATGCTATTTTTTAGCAAGGGTTAATAGGGGTGTTTTTGAGTGATTCCACTTGAAATGAAGACCTAAGACATCCTAATCAATAAAAAATTTGTCCCATCCAATTTGGATTCGATTTTCTTGTTCATTTGGTGAATTATAACTTCGTGTAGCATCTTGTAGCATCCTGTAGTTTCTTGTAGCACTCTTCCAACATCTATATATTTGCCCAAATTAGCTCAAAAATATTGGTTTTTGTTCCTTGGGGTTGAATCATGACCCCTAGGCTCTAAATAAATGGTTGAGGAGGAATAAACACCACTTAGGACTTTCCTTTTAACCCATGAAAAACATCTCAGCGATTTGGGTTATTGGAAAAATTTATGAATTGGATAATACAATAATGATTTTCTTGATTGGCACATCCAATGAAATCTGTCAATGGATCTAAAGTCTTTTAGATGTAATTATTGACATTTAGTTTATGATATTTAATTTATGCAATTAGAATAGGTTTATTTCCTTGTATTTATTTCTTTCAATAGGTTAAGGTTTCCATTTCAAGCATTTCATTTTCGGCAATTAGTTTCGGATTTGATTTCATTACATGCACTCCATTACATCATGACAACAAAGGAAGGACACATTGTATGCTGCACATATAGTGTCGATACCTCTTAAGTTTGTACGAACCTTGGTTTGATAATTAAAGTTGGTAGCCTTGGGAGTTGCAACACTCTTGTTGCAATACTGAGGTTCATCACTTTTTGGCACTGTTGTTGGGTAGCTGTCAAAGTATGCATTGTTTTCTTCCCTAGTTGATTCATTTCTTTTTACTTTATGCAAAAACAAAAACATTACATTAGGCATTTTCATTTCAAGAACAGAAAATTGCATTGCATTAACATTCTTATTCAAAAAAAAATTTCTCCAACACCAACCCCCCATTTGATCATGTGGTGCAGTAAGAGCCACATCACCATCCACTTTTGTAGGCGGAAGAAGAGATGAAAAAGAAGGTAGAATAAATGGATGGAGATGATTAAAATGAAGAAGATCCTCTTAGATTTCCCATTTAAGATACTGATGTCAATGTGCATATGGAGAAGATCCCTCCATCTTTCCTTCCCAAATTCCATGGTATGAGGTCAGAGGATCCGGAAGCCTTTCTCTTTGAATTGGAAATTGTTTGTAGATCTTATGGTTACTTATTAAACACTTAAAAATTGAGATTGTTTTTAGCAACGTTGAAGGATAGAGCTCTTAAATGGTTCATGAGTTTAGGGACTAATTCAATAAGATCATGGAATGATATACAAAAGATATTTCTTGAAAGATATAAAGATCATGATATTAAAGAAGAAATATTTAGAATGAATAAAAAATAAGATGAGAGTCTTGAGGATCTAATAGATAGGTTCATGTATAATGTTAAGAAGGAAAAATTACATCATTAGGATCTGCCACACTAAAAACCCTCTTAGAGAAATTAAGGATGAGTGGATTGATATTCTTGATCTCATGAGTAGTGGTGATGTATACCAATTATCATTTGAAGAAATTTGTGAAACATGAAAACACATATCAAGAGGAATGGAAAGATTAAGTCAATTAGCATCAAGATCAGTAAGTCAAACTAAACTTGGAAATTTTCTTGATAGCTTTAAAACATAAATTCTTATCAATCTAAGTGAACAAGTAGAAATGTTAAGAATACAAAATGAGCAAAAATAAGATGTTGATATTTGTGTTGTCCATGCAAAATCACATGATGTTAAATATTGCCCCTCATTACCAAGGTTGAAGGAAGTTTACCAAGAGGACAATGGACCAAGTCAATTACTAATACAACTATGTTATGTAGCTCCAAGAGTACCATGGAAGCCTATTCAAGCTGATATGATGCAAGATCCTAATTCAAAATTTCAAGCTTACGCACACCCATTTCAAAGTAATTGGAACACAACCTTTCCTTGGAAACCTTGGCCATCTCAACCCCAAAACCAATCTTGGCAAAAAGGTTGGCAAGGAAATTATGAGAGTCATCCACAATATCCTGAATATTTTCCTCAATATCCTCTATATCTAAATCCATTATATCCCTACCATTCACCTCCACCACAACCACAACCCCAACCACATCCATCTCAAAGATCCATTCCCACTCAACTACCTATACCACCATTTCCAATCCCACACAAGGAAGTATCTCAACCCACTTACAATGTTGAGGCACAACACTTCCAAACATCTCCTCTTGATCTCAAATGTATTCATCTTAGCTCAAGAGGATGTTGGAAATAATACTGAGAGGGGGGGTGAATCAGTATTATCAGATCAATCAAACTTTTAAATTTCATACTCAGAAACATATACGCTACTTCAATTAAGTGAACCCGCGTGTACACGCTACTGTGTCTAATGAAACTCGCGTATATCCAGAGATCTTATAATTCAGTTAGCTTAATCTTCAGTAAATGCATCAGATCATTATTAAGCATATTAACAGTAAACAGGTGCAGTATAACAGAACAGATCATCACACAAAAGCCACACACATGAACACAAAGATATAAGGTGGAAACCCAATGTGGGTGAAAACCACCTGCTGCAAGTCATCTCAATCTTCTTCTTAATAAGAAAATCCTTTTACAATATTTGTACTGGTGCAGTCTTATACCAGTACGGGAGCTACAACCCCCTTTGCTCTTGTACTAGCCGATCCATTTACTAGTACGCAGGCTACTACCTGCTACAATGCTCCAAAGATCTCCTTTAGCTTTTGTACTAGCTTAGATACTAGTACGTAGGTGCTTGCCTACAATCTTCTCACCTCCAGGTACCACGTTTCATCAATTTTCAGACTGGATACACTGAAGCACAACACATAATCTGCAAGGCCACTTTTCATCCAATTTTCATACTGGACCCATAACTATCATTGAAGCTCAAAACAATCATCAAACTCTGAATCACTGAAACCCTGTTAACAACAGTCACCAGAACACAGAGCAGACACAGAACTCTGTAATAACCATCAGATCCATCTGCAACTTCGAATATCAAGCTTTACAATGTATACGCTACTTCGATGAATCAAACCCGCGTGTATACGCGCTTTTGCCAAAGACAACCAGCGTACAGATCTAAAAATAATTTCTCATAACTTGCAGCTGTACCAGACATCAGTCATACTCATAACATTTATAGAACAATACATGCGTCAGTATGTAGATCTAGAATAAGCATCATAAAGATAGTTCATTTCAAACCATTTGATCCCGATCTCTCCTTAGATCTAGTTCTCCATCAACCGGTGAGATCTCTCCTTAGCTCAGATCAAGCAATGCATCATCAACCCATAACCCTGCATACTGGATCTAATGCTTCATCAGATATTCAAGACATTTCAGATACCCTTGCCTAATGATTTCCTTCCCTTTATATAGCCTTAGGCCTTGTTCAATACCAAGAGCCAAAACCATAGAAATCCAATACCATCAACTTCAAAACTAGGGATCAACACGTCCGCCGAGACGCCAAGGTCCAAAACCATAGGCACAACTTCCAAGGAATAATCGCCATGGACCAAAGTGAGTTTTCCACATACACGCGCTTTTAATGAAGCCAACCTGCGTGTACACGCGACTTGGGCTTAACGAACCTGCGTGTATGAACTTTCTCTTCTTCTTATAGTCTGATCATCAATTCCTTGCTGCTGTCCTTCTGCACTATGATTTCTCATCAGTGTGGTTTGCCATCAAGGACAACATTTATCTCATAATGCCAACAATCTCCCCCTTTGGACTTGATGGCAACAACACCAAATCACTCTCCCCCTTTGACATCAAGGGCAAAGGGTGGACCAAGATATTCTCTTCCTTTGCTGAATCATTCCACTGTCCATACTCCCCCTGAGTACCTGCTGAAATCTCTGAATAATCTCCCCCTTTGTATATGCCAAGGTGTACCAATCTGTCCATGCTCCCTCTGAGTACATGCTGAATCTCTGTGGCGCTGAAGTGTGCTGTTCATGCTCTTCCTGACTGTAGGCAAGATCTACAAAAGATGTTCTTCAAGAAGAACATGACTCTATGCATCATAAAAGACCTTCCTATCACCAAAGACTCATACATACATCCATCTCTCAACTAAGTGAGGATATACAAACATTGACTCATCCACCCAACCAAGTGGGAATACATCAAAAGTTTACATATGACAACCAATCATATTGCATCAATCATCCCAGGCATAGTGGGGAAACCAAAATAGGCCGTTACATGACCTTGACACCATGAAAGAGATACCACAAAAGAGATATATGACATAGAGACGAAATAACCAGACCAAGACTTATGAAAGTCACCAGCAGCATCTGATAATCACCATTTAGATCAGCAACCAAGAGATCCTTCTGTTCTCCTTTCGCCTTTGTTTCTCCTGAAATCAACACCAAATGTGAACTAGAACCAAAAGCTTTAAGATAATGCCAACAATGCATCATTGGAAGATTATCTGCTCCCCCTGAACCTGTGCCAGATGATCTCTGTCAGACCTATATCAGACTTTCTGCAACCAACATCTGTCCCTGCTGATTTCCTTCAAATCTCCATATACGCGTCTGTATACACATAAACAGGCGTATATACGCAGATATACCTTACGCAACACGCGTACACCATATACGCGACTATCCCCTTGTAAAACGGCGTATGCACGCGGATATCCTTTACACAACACGCGTACACAAATTTCCATATCAGCAACCTGTAAATGTCCTGTAGAGAATAGGTCATCAACCTATAACAAGGTATGTCTGCATCAATTCATCCCTTTGAACAGAATTCAGAGTTCATTCACATGTGTGAAACCACCATAGCCATTTCATCAAGCTCTACATGATCCAAGTATCATTACTTGGGAACATCTGCATCAATCAACACATACAAGTATCAACCTATCAAGAACTCATCACCATGTCTCCAACAAAGCAACCTTGAGTAGTCATCCATGTATCAGCACTATGTATCTTGAGCTCAAGCTCATTTGACAAAACTTCTTGATATCATCAACAGCAACAATCCTTATTCACAAGAGTGCCTGCATCATAACTGTATGATCTTTATGCATATGACAACAGCAGTATATAAGTGACTCATCATCAAGTGAGGAAGATGTGTATTCAAGCTTTGTACTTCTCCTTGTTCTTATGAAGATCACCATGTAAGCACCATACATGCATCATCAAAGAATCAACCATAAATCTGATCTGAACATCTTCTATGTATCTTCAAGAATCATATGAGAGTTTATCATAGACAACTCACAACCACATCATAGCAAGATATATCATTTAGCCATATAAGAATCATCACCAAGGATTATTAACCATAATGCCAACAATGAATTACTAAAGGCATATGCTCCCCCTCAACCAGTGCCATCTGTTAGATCTGATCATGCATATATCAGCAATAAGCATCAAAACATCATCATCCTCAAGTTAGGATCAAAACACTTCTAGATATCATACAAGTAACAAAACATTTCCACACATCCTCAGCAGACTGTAGCTATTAACCAATAGAGCAAATAATGGACTGAATCATATCAGATCCCTTTTCTGAGCCTGTCCCCACTGCTTTTCCTCAGAATGACATATACGCGACTTTGCAGTGTCGAACTCGCGTATATACGCGACTTCCCTTTAAGGAACTTGCGTATGAGATTCAGGACACTGAAGGTTTACACTTTCAGCTCCCCCTGAGTCTGATATGTCTGTGCTGTGCTGTGTCTCAGTACATTGTGCTGACTGTACTTCCTTCTTCCTCCATATCTTCAAGTGTGATGAGGTTTTCTCCTTTCGGTGTGATGTCCATCCTTTGTTCCTGCATTCCTTTGCTATATGTCCAAGCTTGTTACATGTATAACATCTTACATGTTTCATATTCCTCCTGTAGCAATCAGCAGCTTTGTGACCATACATATTGCAAGCAAAGCAATATCCATTAAAGTACCTTGATTGAGATGACCTGTCCGCATAATAGTCTTGAACTCTTCTTCTTCTATATCTAGCTGCAACATGTCCAAGATTATGACATACATAACATTCAATATTATTCATAGGAGGAGTAAAAGATTTTCTTTGAGGAGTCTCTTTCCTTGATTGTTGATGGGGTTGACCTTTCATCTCCTTGTTGATCATTTTAGATTTCTCTTTAGAGTTCCTTGCCTCACCTTGTGAACTAGATTCACCTTCAACAGATTCATGAAAACCAAGACCAGTCTTGATAGCAGGAGACCTTTGACTATTAAGAATATCATCCAAGGCTTTAGTACTATCTTGAAATCTCAAAAGTTTATCCTTTTCTTCTAATTTACCTTTCAAGATATTTACCTCAACTTGAAGTTGTTCCTCCTTTTCTAGACATTGTTTCTTCATGTCTTCTCCATCTTTCCTTCCTTCTTCCAACTGATGCCTTAGTTTGAGAATCTCCTTTTCTTGTTCTTCATTCAGATCCTGCTGCATTTGACGAACTCGGAAGGCACATTCTAGTTGAGATTTTAAGCTGGTGACTTCGTTTTCTTGTTTTGCAGTAGCTTGGAGTAGATCTGTATTCTGCTTCTTTGATTCTTCAAGATCTCCTTTTAGTGAGAGGATTGTAGCTTCAAGATTTTCATAGTAGCTGGATCTATCTTTGAGTTTCTTGATGGTTGTGTTTTTGTCATTGACTTCATTTCTTAGAGAAGTTGCTTCAACCTGCAACTTTTGATATTTCTCCTTGAATAACTCTCGTTGAGCCTTAGCAGTATCATCCTTTATGTTCAGAAGATCTTCTTGAGTTCTAATTTTGCTTCTTAGTCTTCTAAATTCTGCTTCTATCTCATTTCCTTCTTGTTCACCCATAAGAGCAAGTTCAGTAGCTTCACTATCACTTCCATCTGTCTCACAAGGAAATATGGCTGGAACATCAGAGGATAACACATTCATACCTGATAATGATTCTGAATCTGATTCTGAATCTGAAGAGCTTCTTATACCTAATCCCCAATCGATTCTCCCACTGTCATAGATCTTCTGAGATGTCTTCTTCTTCTTATGAGCTTTCTTCTTAAGCTTCTTTCCCATTGTTCCACGGATCTCCTTCAAGCGATCAAGCTTCTACCAAAGAACCTGGCTCTGATACCAATTGTTGGAAATAATACTGAGAGGGGGGGTGAATCAGTATTATCAGATCAATCAAACTTTTAAATTTCATACTCAGAAACATATACGCTACTTCAATTAAGTGAACCCGCGTGTACACGCTACTGTGTCTAATGAAACTCGCGTATATCCAGAGATCTTATAATTCAGTTAGCTTAATCTTCAGTAAATGCATCAGATCATTATTAAGCATATTAACAGTAAACAGGTGCAGTATAACAGAACAGATCATCACACAAAAGCCACACACATGAACACAAAGATATAAGGTGGAAACCCAATGTGGGTGAAAACCACCTGCTGCAAGTCATCTCAATCTTCTTCTTAATAAGAAAATCCTTTTACAATATTTGTACTGGTGCAGTCTTATACCAGTACGGGAGCTACAACCCCCTTTGCTCTTGTACTAGCCGATCCATTTACTAGTACGCAGGCTACTACCTGCTACAATGCTCCAAAGATCTCCTTTAGCTTTTGTACTAGCTTAGATACTAGTACGTAGGTGCTTGCCTACAATCTTCTCACCTCCAGGTACCACGTTTCATCAATTTTCAGACTGGATACACTGAAGCACAACACATAATCTGCAAGGCCACTTTTCATCCAATTTTCATACTGGACCCATAACTATCATTGAAGCTCAAAACAATCATCAAACTCTGAATCACTGAAACCCTGTTAACAACAGTCACCAGAACACAGAGCAGACACAGAACTCTGTAATAACCATCAGATCCATCTGCAACTTCGAATATCAAGCTTTACAATGTATACGCTACTTCGATGAATCAAACCCGCGTGTATACGCGCTTTTGCCAAAGACAACCCGCGTACAGATCTAAAAATAATTTCTCATAACTTGCAGCTGTACCAGACATCAGTCATACTCATAACATTTATAGAACAATACATGCGTCAGTATGTAGATCTAGAATAAGCATCATAAATATAGTTCATTTCAAACCATTTGATCCCGATCTCTCCTTAGATCTAGTTCTCCATCAACCGGTGAGATCTCTCCTTAGCTCAGATCAAGCAATGCATCATCAACCCATAACCCTGCATACTGGATCTAATGCTTCATCAGATATTCAAGACATTTCAGATACCCTTGCCTAATGATTTCCTTCCCTTTATATAGCCTTAGGCCTTGTTCAATACCAAGAGCCAAAACCATAGAAATCCAATACCATCAACTTCAAAACTAGGGATCAACACGTCCGCCGAGACGCCAAGGTCCAAAACCATAGGCACAACTTCCAAGGAATAACCGCCATGGACCAAAGTGAGTTTTCCACATACACGCGCTTTTAATGAAGCCAACCTGCGTGTACACGCGACTTGGGCTTAACGAACCTGCGTGTATGAACTTTCTCTTCTTCTTATAGTCTGATCATCAATTCCTTGCTGCTGTCCTTCTGCACTATGATTTCTCATCAGTGTGGTTTGCCATCAAGGACAACATTTATCTCATAATGCCAACAATCTCCCCCTTTGGACTTGATGGCAACAACACCAAATCACTCTCCCCCTTTGACATCAAGGGCAAAGGGTGGACCAAGATATTCTCTTCCTTTGCTGAATCATTCCACTGTCCATACTCCCCCTGAGTACCTGCTGAAATCTCTGAATAATCTCCCCCTTTGTATATGCCAAGGTGTACCAATCTGTCCATGCTCCCTCTGAGTACATGCTGAATCTCTGTGCCGCTGAAGTGTGCTGTTCATGCTCTTCCTGACTGTAGGCAAGATCTACAAAAGATGTTCTTCAAGAAGAACATGACTCTATGCATCATAAAAGACCTTCCTATCACCAAAGACTCATACATACATCCATCTCTCAACTAAGTGAGGATATACAAACATTGACTCATCCACCCAACCAAGTGGGAATACATCAAAAGTTTACATATGACAACCAATCATATTGCATCAATCATCCCAGGCATAGTGGGGAAACCAAAATAGGCCGTTACATGACCTTGACACCATGAAAGAGATACCACAAAAGAGATATATGACATAGAGACGAAATAACCAGACCAAGACTTATGAAAGTCACCAGCAGCATCTGATAATCACCATTTAGATCAGCAACCAAGAGATCCTTCTGTTCTCCTTTCGCCTTTGTTTCTCCTGAAATCAACACCAAATGTGAACTAGAACCAAAAGCTTTAAGATAATGCCAACAATGCATCATTGGAAGATTATCTGCTCCCCCTGAACTTGTGCCAGATGATCTCTGTCAGACCTATATCAGACTTTCTGCAACCAACATCTGTCCCTGCTGATTTCCTTCAAATCTCCATATACGCGTCTGTATACACATAAACAGGCGTATATACGCAGATATACCTTACGCAACACGCGTACACCATATACGCGACTATCCCCTTGTAAAACGGCGTATGCACGCGGATATCCTTTACACAACACGCGTACACAAATTTCCATATCAGCAACCTGTAAATGTCCTGTAGAGAATAGGTCATCAACCTATAACAAGGTATGTCTGCATCAATTCATCCCTTTGAACAGAATTCAGAGTTCATTCACATGTGTGAAACCACCATAGCCATTTCATCAAGCTCTACATGATCCAAGTATCATTACTTGGGAACATCTGCATCAATCAACACATACAAGTATCAACCTATCAAGAACTCATCACCATGTCTCCAACAAAGCAACCTTGAGTAGTCATCCATGTATCAGCACTATGTATCTTGAGCTCAAGCTCATTTGACAAAACTTCTTGATATCATCAACAGCAACAATCCTTATTCACAAGAGTGCCTGCATCATAACTGTATGATCTTTATGCATATGACAACAGCAGTATATAAGTGACTCATCATCAAGTGAGGAAGATGTGTATTCAAGCTTTGTACTTCTCCTTGTTCTTATGAAGATCACCATGTAAGCACCATACATGCATCATCAAAGAATCAACCATAAATCTGATCTGAACATCTTCTATGTATCTTCAAGAATCATATGAGAGTTTATCATAGACAACTCACAACCACATCATAGCAAGATATATCATTTAGCCATATAAGAATCATCACCAAGGATTATTAACCATAATGCCAACAATGAATTACTAAAGGCATATGCTCCCCCTCAACCAGTGCCATCTGTTAGATCTGATCATGCATATATCAGCAATAAGCATCAAAACATCATCATCCTCAAGTTAGGATCAAAACACTTCTAGATATCATACAAGTAACAAAACATTTCCACACATCCTCAGCAGACTGTAGCTATTAACCAATAGAGCAAATAATGGACTGAATCATATCAGATCCCTTTTCTGAGCCTGTCCCCACTGCTTTTCCTCAGAATGACATATACGCGACTTTGCAGTGTCGAACTCGCGTATATACGCGACTTCCCTTTAAGGAACTTGCGTATGAGATTCAGGACACTGAAGGTTTACACTTTCAGCTCCCCCTGAGTCTGATATGTCTGTGCTGTGCTGTGTCTCAGTACATTGTGCTGACTGTACTTCCTTCTTCCTCCATATCTTCAAGTGTGATGAGGTTTTCTCCTTTCGGTGTGATGTCCATCCTTTGTTCCTGCATTCCTTTGCTATATGTCCAAGCTTGTTACATGTATAACATCTTACATGTTTCATATTCCTCCTGTAGCAATCAGCAGCTTTGTGACCATACATATTGCAAGCAAAGCAATATCCATAAAGTACCTTGATTGAGATGACCTGTCCGCATAATAGTCTTGAACTCTTCTTCTTCTATATCTAGCTGCAACATGTCCAAGATTATGACATACATAACATTCAATATTATTCATAGGAGGAGTAAAAGATTTTCTTTGAGGAGTCTCTTTCCTTGATTGTTGATGGGGTTGACCTTTCATCTCCTTGTTGATCATTTTAGATTTCTCTTTAGAGTTCCTTGCCTCACCTTGTGAACTAGATTCACCTTCAACAGATTCATGAAAACCAAGACCAGTCTTGATAGCAGGAGACCTTTGACTATTAAGAATATCATCCAAGGCTTTAGTACTATCTTGAAATCTCAAAAGTTTATCCTTTTCTTCTAATTTACCTTTCAAGATATTTACCTCAACTTGAAGTTGTTCCTCCTTTTCTAGACATTGTTTCTTCATGTCTTCTCCATCTTTCCTTCCTTCTTCCAACTGATGCCTTAGTTTGAGAATCTCCTTTTCTTGTTCTTCATTCAGATCCTGCTGCATTTGACGAACTCGGAAGGCACATTCTAGTTGAGATTTTAAGTTGGTGACTTCGTTTTCTTGTTTTGCAGTAGCTTGGAGTAGATCTGTATTCTGCTTCTTTGATTCTTCAAGATCTCCTTTTAGTGAGAGGATTGTAGCTTCAAGATTTTCATAGTAGCTGGATCTATCTTTGAGTTTCTTGATGGTTGTGTTTTTGTCATTGACTTCATTTCTTAGAGAAGTTGCTTCAACCTGCAACTTTTGATATTTCTCCTTGAATAACTCTCGTTGAGCCTTAGCAGTATCATCCTTTATGTTCAGAAGATCTTCTTGAGTTCTAATTTTGCTTCTTAGTCTTCTAAATTCTGCTTCTATCTCATTTCCTTCTTGTTCACCCATAAGAGCAAGTTCAGTAGCTTCACTATCACTTCCATCTGTCTCACAAGGAAATATGGCTGGAACATCAGAGGATAACACATTCATACCTGATAATGATTCTGAATCTGATTCTGAATCTGAAGAGCTTCTTATACCTAATCCCCAATCGATTCTCCCACTGTCATAGATCTTCTGAGATGTCTTCTTCTTCTTATGAGCTTTCTTCTTAAGCTTCTTTCCCATTGTTCCACGGATCTCCTTCAAGCGATCAAGCTTCTACCAAAGAACCTGGCTCTGATACCAATTGTTGGAAATAATACTGAGAGGGGGGGTGAATCAGTATTATCAGATCAATCAAACTTTTAAATTTCATACTCAGAAACATATACGCTACTTCAATTAAGTGAACCCGCGTGTACACGCTACTGTGTCTAATGAAACTCGCGTATATCCAGAGATCTTATAATTCAGTTAGTTTAATCTTCAGTAAATGCATCAGATCATTATTAAGCATATTAACAGTAAACAGGTGCAGTATAACAGAACAGATCATCACACAAAAGCCACACACATGAACACAAAGATATAAGGTGGAAACCCAATGTGGGTGAAAACCACCTGCTGCAAGTCATCTCAATCTTCTTCTTAATAAGAAAATCCTTTTACAATATTTGTACTGGTGCAGTCTTATACCAGTACGGGAGCTACAACCCCCTTTGCTCTTGTACTAGCCGATCCATTTACTAGTACGCAGGCTACTACCTGCTACAATGCTCCAAAGATCTCCTTTAGCTTTTGTACTAGCTTAGATACTAGTACGTAGGTGCTTGCCTACAATCTTCTCACCTCCAGGTACCACGTTTCATCAATTTTCAGACTGGATACACTGAAGCACAACACATAATCTGCAAGGCCACTTTTCATCCAATTTTCATACTGGACCCATAACTATCATTGAATTTCAAAACAATCATCAAACTCTGAATCACTGAAACCCTGTTAACAACAGTCACCAGAACACAGAGCAGACACAGAACTCTGTAATAACCATCAGATCCATCTGCAACTTCGAATATCAAGCTTTACAATGTATACGCTACTTCGATGAATCAAACCCGCGTGTATACGCGCTTTTGCCAAAGACAACCCGCGTACAGATCTAAAAATAATTTCTCATAACTTGCAGCTGTACCAGACATCAGTCATACTCATAACATTTATAGAACAATACATACGTCAGTATGTAGATCTAGAATAAGCATCATAAAGATAGTTCATTTCAAACCATTTGATCCCGATCTCTCCTTAGATCTAGTTCTCCATCAACCGGTGAGATCTCTCCTTAGCTCAGATCAAGCAATGCATCATCAACCCATAACCCTGCATACTGGATCTAATGCTTCATCAGATATTCAAGACATTTCAGATACCCTTGCCTAATGATTTCCTTCCCTTTATATAGCCTTAGGCCTTGTTCAATACCAAGAGCCAAAACCATAGAAATCCAATACCATCAACTTCAAAACTAGGGATCAACACGTCCGCCGAGACGCCAAGGTCCAAAACCATAGGCACAACTTCCAAGGAATAACCGCCATGGACCAAAGTGAGTTTTCCACATACACGCGCTTTTAATGAAGCCAACCTGCGTGTACACGCGACTTGGGCTTAACGAACCTGCGTGTATGAACTTTCTCTTCTTCTTATAGTCTGATCATCAATTCCTTGCTGCTGTCCTTCTGCACTATGATTTCTCATCAGTGTGGTTTGCCATCAAGGACAACATTTATCTCATAATGCCAACAATCTCCCCCTTTGGACTTGATGGCAACAACACCAAATCACTCTCCCCCTTTGACATCAAGGGCAAAGGGTGGACCAAGATATTCTCTTCCTTTGCTGAATCATTCCACTGTCCATACTCCCCTGAGTACCTGCTGAAATCTCTGAATAATCTCCCCCTTTGTATATGCCAGGGTGTACCAATCTGTCCATGCTCCCTCTGAGTACATGCTGAATCTCTGTGGCCTGAAGTGTGCTGTTCATGCTCTTCCTGACTGTAGGCAAGATCTACAAAAGATGTTCTTCAAGAAGAACATGACTCTATGCATCATAAAAGACCTTCCTATCACCAAAGACTCATACATACATCCATCTCTCAACTAAGTGAGGATATACAAACATTGACTCATCCACCCAACCAAGTGGGAATACATCAAAAGTTTACATATGACAACCAATCATATTGCATCAATCATCCCAGGCATAGTGGGGAAACCAAAATAGGCCGTTACATGACCTTGACACCATGAAAGAGATACCACAAAAGAGATATATGACATAGAGACGAAATAACCAGACCAAGACTTATGAAAGTCACCATGGATCGATCATCAACTCAGCAGCAACATGCATGCCTCTCCAACAACCATCAGGTAGGTACATGTATGCAATATGCTTGACCTCTTCTCTTGAGCATATTATAGTTATAAATTTGTTGTCAATGCATGAGAGGTGAGGTTTTATAACCTAAGGATGGGTTAGTAGTTTTAGCCACCATATGTAGGTTTTAACCCCGTACATAAATTACCTGCATACGAATTCTAAAACACAAAAAATAAATGATGCGAGAGCATAACACATAAAACACATATAGATAGAGATTTTCACCTGGATCCCAAAACCGGGTCTACCAGATTGATTTTTCATTATGTTCCTTTCAATGTTACAATACATATTTATACATGTCGAAGCATCCAATACCATGGATCGAAAACCATCGCGTCCAAAACCATGTGCGACAAATCATGCACAAAACCATAGGTAGGTCTACCCAACCTAATATAGGGTTCAAATTTTTTTTTTTCCTGGGCCTCATAGAGTGGGGTTACCTGCACCCCTCAAGCCCCTTGTGACCCCCTTGCTACGCAATCCATGCAACGAAGTGGGGGCTCTGCCCCCCTCCTAGCCCCCCGGTTAACTACGTGGGCTAGTCGTGGCAAGAATATAACACAACCCAACACTCTCCCACTTGTTGTTTTCTTTCCACAGGGGGCCACAAAGAGCTTAGTCATTTATCCAGCCCTACAACTCCCATTGTTTCTCTGCACCAAGGGAACTTCTCAGATCTCACAGATTTTGTCAATGCATCTGCAATATTCTTCAAAGTGTCCACCTTTACCAGCAACACCTTTTTGTCTTCTATCATATCCCTCACAAAGTGATACTGAACATCAATGTGCTTTGTCTTTGGATGATATGCAGGGTTCTTTGCCAAGAAAATTGCACTTTGGCTATCATAGCCTATCCTTATAGCTCCCTGTACTAACCCTATACTTGAACACAATCTCTACAACCAAACTGCTTCCTTTCTTGCATGAGTGGCTGCCATGTATTCTACCTCTGTAGTTGATAGTGACACTACAGATTGTTTCTTACTCATCCAACTGACTGCACCTCCAAATAGGTTAAACACATACCCACTTGTAGATATTCTTTGATCCAGATCTCCAGCCCAGTCTACATCAACAAAGCCATGAATATCCAACACTTTGTCCAATCCTGGTCTTCCTTGGTAGCACAAACCATAATCACCAGTGCCATGCAAATACATAAAAATTTGCTTCACTGCTGTCCAATGCTCCTTCCCTGGTTTTGACATAAACCTTCTCAATACTCCCATTTCATGTGCAACGTTTGGTCTAGTACAGACCATTGCATACATTAGGCTACCGATTGCACTTGCATATGGAACACGATACATGTCCTCTTCCCCTTCTTGTGTCTTGGGACACTGTTCATCGGATAACCTCACACCTACAGGAATAGGAACCTTCACTAGTTTGCTATCCTGCATATTAAACCTTTATAGTATTGTCTCGACATACTTCCTCTGGTTTAACTAGAGCTTCATCTTTTCCTGGTCTCTTTTAATTTCCATGCCCAAAATGTAGTTTGCAGCACCAAGATCTTTCATGTCTAATTTGGAGGACAATTGGGTCTTCAAATCTGGATAATTTCTTTGTCATTTGCAACCAGCAACATATCATCCACATACAAGACTAGATAAATAACATGGTCACCAATTAATTTAAAATACACATAGTGATCTGCTTTGCTTCTGGTGAAGCCAAGTCCCCGTATAAATGTATCAAATTTCTGATACCACATCCTTGGTGACTGTTTTAACCCATACAAAGACTTATTTAACTTGCATACCATTTCTTTCTTACTCTTCACTGCAAAACCTATAGGTTGCTTCATGTAGATCTCCTCTTCCAGATCCCCGTGAAGAAATGTTGTCTTCACATCCATCTATTCTATCTCAAAATCAAAAGCAGTAGCAACAGATAAAAGTAATGTAATAGAAGCTACCTTGGCAACAGGAGAAAAAATATCACCAAAATCAATTCCTGGCACCTGGGAATAACCTTTTTCTACCAGCTGAGCTTTGTATTTCTCCACCTTTCCTTCTGCATTTGTCTTCTTCTTGAACACCCATTTGTTGCCAATGGGTTTCCTTCCAACCGACAACTCCACCAGAACCCAAGCCTCATTTTTGTGTAGAGATGCCATTTCATCAACCATGGCCTCTTTCCAGAGTTTGCCATCCTTTCAATCTACTGCTTCCTTCAGAGTTATGGGATCATCACCAATAACAGATAAAGAAAAATTAAATAGAAAGCAGATGGACTATACCTTTCTGGCTGCCTTCTTTCTCGAATTGATCTTCTCACACTCAGAGTGTGTGGTTCTTTATCTTCTGATTCCTCCTTTGCTATAGAGTCCGATTCTTCCTCCTTAAGCTCAAACTCTATCTTCTCAGGTTCCTTTGGTTGGACTTCATGTTTAATAACATATTTTTCCTCTATGAACACCACATCTCGGCTATACACAATCTTCCTTGTTATTGGGTTCCAAAGCTTATAACCCTTTAAACCATCCTTATACCTAATAAAGATGCACTTTTCAGATTTACTATCCAACTTGGCTCTTTTCTCCTTTGGAACATGTACATATGCATCACATCCAAATACTCTCAGATGTGAAAGAGAAGGTTTCTTACCAGTCCATACCTCTTGTGGAGTCTTATCCTCCAACGCTGATGAAGGTGATTTGTTGACCAGGTAACATGCAGTTCCACCGCCTCTATCCAGAATTCTTGTCCTAACCCGCCACCACTAAGCATGCTTCTTTCCCTTTCCATCAACGTCTTGTTCATTATTGCTGCAACTCCATTTTTTTGAGGTGTATATGGAGTAGTCTTCTGCCGTGCTATACCACACTTCTTATAGAATTCTTCAAATTCCTTACTGCAAAACTCTCCACTATTATCTGTCCTCAACACCTTTATCTTCTTCTTTGTCTGGTTTTCCACCAGAGCCTTAAATTATTTAAACCTGTCAAAGACTTTAGATTTCTTCTTAAGGAAATATATCCATGTATTCCTTGAGAAGTCATCTATAAATGATACATAGTACACATACTTACCTAGTGATGGAACCTTCACAGGTCCAAACACATCACTGTGCACAAGCTCTAATATATGTTTCGCCCTCTTACCACCAGAGGGGAAACTCACTCGATTCTACTTCCCATATAAATATTTTTCATAGAAATCAAAATCTAGAGAGCTATTACACATACCTTCTACCATACCTTTACCATGAAGTATTCGAAGGCCCTTCTCTCCAATATGTCCAAGCCTTTGATGCCACAACATGGTCTTCTCTCCAGAGAGCACTAGATTTTTTTCTCCACTTTTAGGAACCACGAAACTGTTGCACCCATCAACAACAGTGCTACCTTGCAGCTTGTACAGAGTTCCAATCCAAACTCCCTGCATCAATACCAGTGCTCCCTGAACCATCTTGCAGGTATCCTTCTCGAACACCTGGAAGTGTTCTAACCCTTCCACCTTGAAACTTCAACTTTACTTTTCTGTGACCAACGATTCAGGCCTTCCTATTATCCCCTAAGAAGACATCACCACCATCGTATTTCTCATACTCGCAAAACCACTCTCTATGGGGAGTGAAGTGAAAGGATGCTCCTGAATCAATCAACCATGCCTCATGATCTACATGTGTACTTGAAGAAGCCAAGTAAACATCCCCACCTTCATTGGAGGTGGTTTTCGCCTTTGCAGAAGGAGCATCATCAGATCCCTTTCCTTTGTCAGGAGCTTTAGATTTACAGTCCCTTTTGTAGTGCCCTTCCTTTCCGCATTTCTAGCAAACCACCTTTAAATGTTTTCTTGGAGATTTAGATCTCCTTCTAGATTTTGATCTCCCACTCGATGACTTATTTTTGTTTATGCTCTGGGATCGTCCTCATATAGATAAGGCATCACCATTCTGGTTCTCCATATTTTTCCGTCTCATCTCCTCCGTTAGCAAGGATGAGACTATTTCAATAACCACACTATCCCACGAATTTGGTAGATAACACAACAAACTAATGCACTTATCTTCATCTGAAATTTTAATATCAACAGATAATAACTGACTTACCATAGTATTAAATGCGTTCAGATGTTCTGTCACTGAGTCTCCATATTTCATTCTTAGGTTATAAAACTTTTTTCATAGGAACAGTTTATTCACCAGAGACTTAGATTGGTACAAAGTCCCTAACTTGTCCCACAAATCCTTCACCGTAGCTTCCCCTGATACATTCAGCAATACTGAATCTGAGACACACAATCGTATTGTGCTCTTAGCCTTCCGATCCAACTTCTTCCATTCTGCATCGGACACTCTCGTTGGTTTAGTACCTGGATCTACCATGACCCACTAATCCTTATCCATCAACAAATCCTCCATCTTGAGTTTCCACAACTCAGAACTCTGACCATTAAATTTCTCGATCTCTATCTTTCCACTGCTCGCCATCTTCTTTCACCACCAGAATTGATCTCACTAATCTCCCATTGAATAGGGTCTACCACAGGCCCGAGCAAAACCCCTCAGCAACAAAGGCGTCCCCTTGAAGCCAAAACAGCTCCGATACCAAATGTAGGTTTTAACCCCGTACAGAAATTACCTGCATACGAATTCTAAAACAAAGAAAATAAACAATGTGAGAGTATAACACATAAAACACATATACACAGAGATTTCCCCTAGATCCCAAAATCGGGACTACCAGCTTGATTTTTCATTATTTTCCTTTCAATGTTATAATACATATTTATACACGCCGAAGCATCCAATACCATGGACTGAAAGCCATCACATCCAAAACCATGGATAGAAAACCATCGTGTCCAAAACCATGTGCGAAAAATCATGCAAAAAACCATAGGTAGGTCCACCCAACCTAATATGGGGTCCAAAAACAAAATTTCCCCTCAAACCCCCTGTGACTCCCCCCCAGCTACACAATCGACGCAATGAAGTGGGGGATCCACCCACCTTCTAACCCCCCAGTTAACTACGTGGGCTAGTCGTGGAAAGAATATAACACAACCCAACACCCTCAACTAGTTAATTGCATCTAACTCCCTCACTCATGCAATGTGGTGATGATTATGAGGAATGGGGACAATAATTAAAAGAGGAAATTTGTGCAAAGGCAAAGTAACCAAAGCACTCCAAGCCCTCCATCCACTTCATATCCACTATCTATCCATCATTCATCCATCCCATTTCATAATAAACAAATAATATTTTTCAAGAACAAACCCTACAATTTGTCTCACCCTGAACATTTCCTGAAAAAAGACATAGAGCACATCCTCTCCATTTTCACAAGCCTACACTACTCCCTCTGAGCCCTAACATCATCCTCTAAACCCTATACATTATTTCTCATCACTCCCATACAGTTAGAAGAACCTGAAAGAGAAGGAATGACTGCTACAAGAAGAAAACCTCCTCCTATAGCAGCCTGTGCAACCATTACAACAAGCCATAATCCTATTTCTTTTCACTTTCCCATCAAGTAGAGGGGGTAACACCAACTCATGAGGCACTCTACCACTCCAAGCAGGATTCTCCACTAGCAACAATAGCACCTTGGGCAACAAAAAAGGACTTGCACACATAGCAACAACAACAGTCAAATACCATGAAGGGCAGAGAAGAAATACACAGGAATAGGAAAAACAAAAAATCCCAAGAAGGAGCATTTGGAGAAATGGGTGTAGGATTTAATGGAAGGGAAGCAACTTTTGACACTTGTGAGGAGGCTAACCACTAGAGAAACCATAACTAAGAAGCTCAAGGCACAAATTGCTTTGTTATAGGAGAAAATGGAGTTGCTACAGGAAAAACAAGGCTGCTACAAGAGAAAGTTAGCCTGCTACAAGATTGTCCCAAAATAGAATGGGCCATATATTGAGGATTATTGGCCACAAAACCTTAGAACTTTGAGGGAGTTTTCAAAGAAGGGGTAAGTACTTGATCTATCACCTCTTGCAAACAAAAAATATGTGAATTTTTACAAAACTCATCCACTAAACATCCTGTAGCAGGACCATAAAAAATGAATTGTGGAGTTTTCTTGTAAGGATGAGCATTATTATGGGAGAATAAACTTTTTTTGAGATTGACATACCATTTTTCACCTCACTTATCAACAGGAAGCAGTCCTCCTCTTGCCATAAGCTGAATGATGATTTCTATGAAATTGATAATTGGCAGCAAGGTTCCCTTGCACAAACCTTGAGAAGACATGGAAAAATGTTGTTGACATGGATAGAGAAGATTTTATGGACTTAAAGAGATAGTCAGGGATGGATCTGCAGAAGAAGAAGAGGCTGGCAAAGAAAAATAAAATGTTGAAACATAAGATAAAGTTCCTAAAAAAATTAAAACAAAGGATAAAGGGGAATAAGAAGCCGTTAGGTCCCTATAATACTAGTGATTCCCCCATTACTATTGTCATTGTAGCCCCTATTGTCCCCATATTGTTATTATTGTGTCCCATAGAAGCCCACTGTTGTTATTGTTGTGCTCTTATATTATTATTGTTATGTCGGCTTTGATTATATTGTGACCCCTTAGACTCCTATATATAGAAAGGAGGTTTTGTCATTTGTATCATCCAATAATTGTTTGTTTGTGTAATGTAAAGGAGGTTTCCCCCTTGAAGAGGCTGATTTCTAAGGTGTTGATCTTTCTTTTGTATCTTTTTGTGAGCTAGTTTCATAACATTTGGTACCAGAGCTTTGGATTCTAGGGTTTCACTGCTCCAAACAAGTCATCATGGAATTTTCACTATAACATTGTTTCTACGACGTTTTAGAAGTTAAAAAAAATCATTTGAGCTGAGATCGTTCTAAACCTTGGGTACGAATTGCAGATATTGTCTCACTAAATTTTTGGAGATGTGATCTGAGGAAGTTAGAGTTTTTGCAGACTCCCGAATTACATTCCAAACATGTGACCTTGGGAAAATCATCATAACTTTCTCTCTGAGCATCAGATTGAAATTTCGTAAGAAGTTACAGAAAGAGGACAAACTGTAGTTTTTTGTATATATTTTTCAGATCCGAAGGTCAAAACAGTGACACGTGTCACATCGTACAAGTTCACTCTACTGAAAAATTATATGATCAGGTCATCTTGGGAGATCGGGTATAACGCCTTGGAGAATCCAATTTTGATCAGACTGGTAGCACTAGAAAGAGGACTCAGAGGGATACCGCAGGAAGCATTTTCAGACCTTGGAGATTCGTAATTATAGATATAAAACTAATTCAATATTGAGCTTCTACAAAGCGAAAAAATTGTGTAGTATTTTAAAATTTTGCATAAGTTTGGGTTGAAAAAATAGTTTGAAGTTCAAAGGGCATAGTGAAGCATAATTATCATTAATTGATGCCCCGAAGAAATAAAATGGAAACACCTAATAAGCAACTTGAAAGATCTAGCACGACTCATGAAGAAGAGGAAGAAATGCAACATGATATAGAAAAATTATGAGACCAATTGCAACAAATTTCACTCTCACAAAAGGTAATAGAAGCTAAGATCGATGGTTTAAAGAAAGGCGTGGAAGCTAAGATGAATGGCATGGAAGCTAATATGAATGGTGTGAAAGTTAAGATGGATGGCATGGAAGCTAATATGGATGGAATGGATGCTAAGATGGATGATATAGAAGAAAAACTGAAAGGCAACATGGAAGATTTGAAGATAGATTTGACTAAGCTGCTACAAGAAATGCTTACTAATGGTGAAGGGGTAGTAAACGAAAATCATGATGAGACCAAAATAAATGTTAATCATGATTTCATAGACTTTAACGTTGGATTGAAGACCCACCATGTTCCAAACATCGATATGAGGAAGTTTGATGGCAAAGATCCTATAACACGGATACTACAGATGGAGCAATATTTCGATCTCCATAATGTGCAAAACACACAAAAGGTACGCATTGCAACTTTATATTTTGAACCAAATCATTTTGTATGGTATTGATGGTTTTTCTCTTGTAAACAAATTGTCACTTGGGCAATCTTTACTAAAGAAATGATAACACATTATGAGGATACAAAAAGAAACATTTTTTTAGCCAATTGATAAACCTCAAACAAAAGGGTTCAATGATGGATCACATTGAGGACTTCCAAAAATTAAATATAAGGGTAAAAGATATTCCGGAGGAGCATAGGATTGATGTGTTCATATGGACTTTAAAGGATACCATCCAACATGAGGTTCACCTTTGGGAACTAACTCATTGGAGAAGGCATTTAGGTTGGCAAGAAAAATGGAAAGAAAAATTATGGCAACAAGGAAGCCTACCACTCACAACTATAAGGATGGAAGTGTTGTTTCCCCTAGCCTTCCACAACTTACAAGTTTGACACCCCAACAATTGGAAGAAAAAAGAGAAAAATGGCTTTGTTACAGTTGTGATAACAAATACACTAAAGGTCATAAGTGTGCTGAGAAGAAATTATTTTACATAGATTGTGAAGAGGAGGAAGAAAAGGAACAATAAACGTCAAAAGAAGAGAATATACACCAGGAACAAACCTTAGAGAAATAAGAAATGAATCCGACCATATATTGTAATGCATTGGCCAGAATTACCATTTCTCAAACTATCAAGATATAAGGACATATCAAGAAGAAAAAGGTAATAGTGTTGATTGATTCGGGTAATACCCATAATTTTATTCATTGTAAGATAGCCAAGGAATTGAATTTCTTCCTATATCCAGCACTAGAGTGTCAAGTGATGGTTGCAAGTGGAGGAACCATAAATTACTCTGGAAAGTGCCATAATATCAAGCTATCCATGGGATAATATGTCTTGAATAGCCCAATGCTTTCCATTCCAATGGGTGGTGCTGATGTTGTACTAAGAGTCCAATGGCTACAATCCTTGGGTACAACAACTTTTAATTTTCAAGAAATTTTCATGAAATTTTCTTCGGAAGGAAAGGAATTTTAATTAAGAGGTATCGTAGGGAAACCAAGAAAGATAATCAGCTCTAATGGAATGAAAAATATTCTAAAGAAAGAACAACGAGGCATAATTGCACAATTATGTTCGTTAGAGGTTCCCACATCGAAATCATCTATTTCTCTAGATCCCCAAAAAATTTTGGAAAATCATTCCAAGGTATTTGAGACTCTCAAAGGTTTCCCACCTATTCGTGATCATGATCATGTTATTCATTTGATTCCAGGAAGTGTTCCTCCAAACATCGAGCCTTACAGATATCCCTATGCCCAAAAGAGTGAAATTGAACATATGGTTGCAGAAATGCTAGAGGCTGGTATAATTCAACCTAGTCAAAGTTCTTTCTCTGCTCTAGTAGTATTGGTGCACAAGAAGGATGGATCATGGCACATGCGTCCGGATTATAGGGAGCTCAACAAGCTCACTATTAAAGATAAATTTCCCATTCCTATCATTGATGAACTATTGGATGAATTACATGGATCAATTTACTTCACCAAGTTGGATCTTAGTTCAGTATATCATCAAATCAGAATGAAGACTGAAGACATTTCGAAAACAACATTTAGAACTCATGAGGGTCATTATGAATTTTTGGTCATTCCTTTTGGCCTTACCAATGCACCTTCTACATTTCAAAGTTTGATGAATTCCATTTTCAAATCCTTCCTTAGAAAATTTGTGTTATTATTTTTTGATGATATACTAATCTATAGCAAGTCTTGGAAGGATCACGTTCAACATGTTGACAAGGTGCTCAAACTATTGGAGGAGAAACAATTATATGCAAAAAGCTCCAAATGTTTCTTTGGAGTACAAGACGTGGAATATCTGGGTCATATTGTATCTCATGAAGGTGTTAAGGTAGACCCTAGCAAAATTAAAGCCATTAAGAAATGGAAAATCCCCACATCCATAAAGAATCTGTGAGGATTTCTCGGGTTGATAGGGTATTACAGCAAGTTTGTTAAGAATTATGGGAGAATAGCAACACCTCTAACAACATTATTGAAGAAATATGCATTTTTATGGACTCTAGAAGCAACGAAGGCGTTTGAACATCTTAAAGAGGTAATGTGCCAAGAACCGATCTTAGCTACGCTGGACTTCACAAAAACCTTTATTGTGGAATGTGATTCCTCAGGAAATGGAATTGGTAATGTTTTAATGCAAGAAGAAAGACCCATTACTTTCGAAAGTCATCCAGTCAAAGGAAAGTATTTACACAAAACTATTTATGAGAAGGAAATGTTGGCAATACTAAATGCACTTAAGAAATGGTGACCCTACCTAATGGGAAGACACTTCCAAGGTTAAAACGAATCATGATAGCCTTAAATACTTTTTAGAATAAGGATTATCTTCAGAAGAGCAGCAAAAATGGGTCACAAAGATGTTGGGTTATGAATTTGAAATCATATACAAAAAAGGGAAGCAAAATGTTGTGGCAGATGCACTCTCAGGAAACGATGAGGATGTGGAAGCATTGATTTGTGCCATTTCTATTATCCAATTAGTTTGGATAAACGAAGCAAGGGATGAATGGAATAATGACGAAGAAGTGTGGGCACTCATTCAAAAGTTACAACAAGATGCCAATACATCTGATACATTTAGCTGGAAAAATGATTTGTTATGGTACAAATATCGCTTATACCTATGTCAAAATTCCCAACTCAAACAAAAGATTCTTATGGAATTGCACGCCTCTCCCTTAGGAGGGCACTCAAGATTTTTAAAAACTTACCACAGGGTTAAGAAGGAATTTTTTTGGGATGGCCTTAAATTGGATATTCAAAAGTTTGTGGCAGAATGTTTGGTTTTCCAACAAAATAAAGTTGAAACAATTAAGGCCCCGGGTGTATTACAACCTTTATCCATTCCAAGTCAACATTGGGAGGAGGTTTCAATGGATTTTATCACAAGTTTACCCAAGACTAAAGGAAAGAGTGTCATCATGGTGGTAGTTGACATACTTACCAAGTATGCACACTTTTGTGCATTATCTCATCCATTTAAAGCCAGTACAGTTTCTACTACATTTATGGAAACAATTTAAAAGCTACATGGAAACCCAAAGATTATTGTAAGTGACAAAGATCCCATTTTCACTGGAAATTTTTGGACATAATTATTTTCTTGTCTTGGTACTCAGTTAGTTCATAGATCATATTATCATCCTCAATCTGATGGGAAAACTGAGATAGTAAACGAATTTTTGGAAGGATATCTTCGTTGCTTTGTATCTGATAAACAAACACAATGGTTCAAATGGTTGTCTTTCGCTAAATGGTGGTATAACACTTCCTTCCATACTGCAGCAAAAATGACCACATTTATGGCACTTTATGGATATCACCCACCGTCCATCACATCATATTTAAGAGAAAATTCTAAGGTTCAAGCAGTGGAAGATCACATCGAGCATCAACAACAAGTTCTCCAACTCTTAAAGGATAACCTAACTTTGGCACAAAATAGAATGAAACAACAAGCATATCAACATCGCAGCGAAATAAGTTTTGATATAGGTGACTGGGTATTTCTACGGCTACAACCATATAAACAAATGTCCCTCAAGCAAGCTAAGAAGGATAATAAATTATCACCAAAGTATTATGGTTCGTACAAGGTGTTGCAAAATATTGGTACTATGGCATACAAATTGGAGCTTCTTGCAACTTCACGAGTGTGCCCAGTTTTCCATGTTTCATGCTTAAAGAAGGTTATTGGTGACAAGTTCCCAGTTCAAACAATATTTCTAGAACTTGACAAGGAAGGAAAAATCATACTGGAACCTGAAGCAGTCACAAAAACAAGAACTCGACAGCTACGAAATTGATCAATTTTAGAGTATCTTGTCAAGTGGAAGAACTTACTCGTTGAAGATTCCACATGGGAGGATGAGAATGTTATACAGAAACATCCAGAACTACTCAAGCGTTGAGGACAACACTTTTTTGAAGGAGAGGGGCATGTTAGGTCCCTATAATACTAGTGATTCCCCCATTACTATTGTCATTGTAGCCCTTATTGTTATTGTTGTGCCCTATTGTCCCCATATTGTTATTATTGTGCCCCATAGAAGCCACTATTTTTATTTTTGTGCCCTTATATTATTATTGTTATGTCATCTTTGATTATATTTAGACTCCTATATATAGAAAGGAGGTTTTGTCTTTTGTATCATCCAAGAATTGTTCAAATGTGTAATGTAAAGGAGGTTGCCCCCTCAAAGAGGCTGATTTCTAAGGCATTGATCTTTATTTTCTATATTTTTGTGAGCTGGTTTCACAACAGAAGCAAACTAAAGAGATAGAATCCCTCCAATCCAAAAGAAAGGAGCCCCAAGCCTCTCAGAAGAAGCCAAGCACCAGGGGAGCAATGACTAAACAACTAAAAGAAGAATATTCCTTGCTACAGGAAGGAAATTTTTTTCTACAAGAAGGCCAAAATTTGCTACAGGAAAGTGTTGAACAACTATAGGAAAAAATCAGGGAGGCCACCAGGGCCATGAATGAGGCACAATGAGGTCACTAAGTTGCTCAGAGGATGAGCAACACTTTTAACAGGGGGTATGATGGGCCTCCAGATTAGACATAAATTAAGGCCCATCTGACCATCCTTTAGTACATTAAGCATCTCTTTTTGCATTAGATAACATATTTTTAACTTTAATATGTTCATTGGGAAGGTTTATGGATAATTGCATATTTGTGCCTAATATTATTTGTTTTTGTGGAATATTGTGAGAATATTGGGCAGATTATGGATATTTGGAGGAGAAGATAATTTAGGGACTTTCTCCCTACTACAAGAGGATCAATATTGAATAATAAATCAACAAGATATTCTAAGATTACTGCACAAATTTTGGAGCTCCAATGATTGTGAAAATTGAGGGATGTGTTCCGTGTCATTTAATGCAGATTCCTAGTGTTGGGAACCAGGTCCACTAATTGAGGAATTTTGGAGGGGAAAACTTCCTCCTTTCATGGGTAATGCTTCCTAATCATTTTGTATAAGTACCAAGTCAAATTTTCCTCTAGGGGTTGATTTTTCTTTGTCTTTTTGTGGAGAAAACTCGTATTTTTGCAGCTCCACTGTCATTTCTTTCAGGGATGTAATTGCATTGATGGAAATATTGAATATTGGTGCCATGTTCAGCTTCTAAATATTGGTCTCCTTCATACGACTATGATTTTCTTGGGCTTGGCCATCCCAGGAGCCCCAAAGCCTTTTTGTATCATTTAATTTTCTTTATTTCACTTCTTATTCACATGCATCTCTTGTTCTTGTCTTTTCCTATTTCTGCATTTAGTATTGATGATTTCTTGTTGTAGGATTGGGTTAAATGGTTGAATTAAGTTATTTTGCATGATTAAAATCATCATTTTATCCTTGGAATAACTTTGTAAGGTCACAATAATCATTTAGCTACTTGGATTAGTTTGCTTATTCCCAAATCTAAATTTCTGGAAATCCCTTGTGGCAAATAACAATAACTTTCTGCTACTTTTTAGAACATGCTAATGAGCTTCAATCGAGTTGATTCCACTTGAATTATATGAGAAAAACATTCTAGCTAATAACAAAATTTACCCCATTGAATTTTCACTTGATTAGGTTAGGCATTTCATAAATTTACTAGTTCACTAGTTCTCGAATTTCTAGATTTTAGACTAGCAATTTTCTGCTATTTTGTAGCATGTGTTAACAAGGGTAGTTTTGAGTGATTCCACTTGGAATGGAGACCTAAGACATCCTAGTCAGTAAAAAAATTTGTCCCATCCAATTTGGATTTGATTTTCATGGTCATTTGGTGAATTATAACTTCTTGTAGAATCTTGTAGTTTCCTCTAGCACTCTTCCAACATGTATATACTTGCCCATATTTTCTCAAAAAGATTGATTTTTGTCCCTTAGGGTTGAATCATGACCCCTAGGCTCTAAATCAATGGTTTATTAGGAATAAACACCACTTAGGACTTGCCTTTTTACCCATGCAAAAAATCTCAACGATTTGGGTTAATGGACAAATTTATGAATTGGATAATACAATAATGATTTTCGTGATTGCCACATCTAATGAAATATGTCAATGGATCTAAACTCTTTGAAATGTAATGATTGAAATTTAGTTATGATATTTACTTTATGCAATTATAATAGGTTTATTTCCTTGTATTTTCTTTCTTGTAATAGGTTATGGTTTCCATTTTGAGAATTTCATTTTCTGCAATTATTTTAGGATTTGATTTCATTACATGCACTCCATTACATCATGACAACAAAGGAAGGACACATTGTATGCTACACATATAGTGCTTATACCTCTTAAGTTTGTAAGATCCCCGGATTGATAATTACAGTTTGTAGCCTTGGGAGTTGCAACATTCTTGTTGCAATACTGAGGCTCATCGAAAGAGTTGGACATTTCTCTTCCAAATTCCCTTATAAAGAAAAGGCTGAAAGGGAAGAGGATCCGAAATTTGGAAACAAGTCTCAAACACATCAGAAGAAAAAGCCTTATAAGAAGGGGTTCTAATCCAAAGAGGATAGCTCAACACCAGAGTCAGACTGTCAAGACTCATTAGAGAATGAGTCAGACAAGTATCTTCTTATGGCCTTTGAAAGAGACTCCAAAAATTAGGGTATTATGGACTCTGAAGAGGAAGAAGAATAAGGAGTAGTGGACCTTGAAGGGGAACTCATAAATGTCCTTAATGAGTTAAAGAAAAAAATGAATAAAAATAAGTATCTGAAGGAACAATTACAACATGCGGAGGAAGGTATATATAACTCTAATAATAAGGAGTTTTCTTATGAAAAAGAAAAGCTAGAAGAAGCTATAAAAAGCAAGGATAGTTTAGTCCTTTTACTAAAAGAAAACCAAGGAAACTGTGAGAGACTGGAAGAGGAGAATAAGCAGTTAAAACATGAGCTTCTCAAGTTAAAATTAGAAACGATATCATAGATATGCAAAGATGATATCCTGTCTTTGAAAATTGATTTGGAGGAGGCCAAACGAAAAGAAGAGGTTCTTTGAGACCTGATTCAAGAATGGGAAGAAAATTGTTAGTCTTGAAGTAGAGGTTGCCTCTCTGAGAACCGATCTTGAGAAAACAAAGACTTAGAAGGGTCTAAATGAAAAATTTGTTGAAGGGACAAGGAGACTAGATCAGATCCTGAATAGTCAAAGGCACTCAGTAATCAGAACCAGTATGGGATACTCTAAGACACAAGAATATTCTATTGGAGAGATAAAATTCAGGTCCACATGATTCAAATAATCATAGATCCATGAGAAGAAGCATCATGAAATAACTAATGAAGAAAAAAGAGCAATTGTGAAAAGAGAAAATAATCAATGGAGAATGAATGAATGAATCAGACGACTAAGGTATTTCCTTGCACAATCTCATAATGCTTCTAACAATAGACATGCCTAATTTTTTTATGGTCACTGCTATAAGTTTCATATATTTGGACATAAATCCATTGATCGTAAAAGGATCAAAGTAGAAAGAGATGAGAACCCCAGATATAATAAGCATCATATTTCTAAGTCTCAAAACTTCTCTCTTAGAAATCATAATGTCTTCTCTCCCTTACTAAGTGAAGTAGAATGCCTCATATGTAATAATTTTGGGCACAAAGCCAGTGATTACAGAAACAATCTTAAATACTTTTCTAAGTCCCAAAGTGTCAGACAGACAACTACCCAAAAGGGTAAAGGGAGATGGAAACCAAAGGCTAAAAAGAACACACAATGTGGACTTGCCTTATCAATTCATAATTAGGAAAACAAATGGTATGTGGATAGTGGTCATTCCAAACATATGACTAGGGACAAAAGAAATTTTTTGTTGCTTAAGGAAAAGGACAAAGGAAGTAAAGTCACTTTTGGAAACAACGCTCCAGCAGGAATCAAAGGAAAAGGAGTAGTCAGTCTTGATAACAGAAGCACAAAATGTGTTGTATGTAGAAGGTCTCAAGCACAATATGATTAGTGTTAGCGATATGTGTGACAATGGATATGATGCGACCTTCCAATCTAAATATTGTGATATCTGCAACATAAAGAATGGAAAAAGGGTGGGAAAAGAAATTACAACCCATAATAATGTATATGTGTTTGATGATTCCAGGGTCAACTTCTATTTGAGAAAAACAAGTGAAGCACGGTTGTGGCACAAGAGGCTTGGGCATGTGAATTTTGATAGTTTGATCAAAATAAGAAAGATGGGAGAAGTGAGAGGATTACCAAGACTGTCAAAGCCCGATAACACAATCTGCAAGTTATGTCAGTTTGGCAAGCATACTAGAACTCATTTCAAATCGAAAAAGTTCTCCTCATCCAGACCTCTGGAGCTCATTCACACAGATATTTGTGGCCCAACTAGAGAAAAAACCTCAAAAGGAGAGAGGTATTTCATGTTTCTCATTGATGATTTCACCAGGGCTACTTGGATTGTTCTCTTAAAAGAAAAATCAAAAGCATTAAATCATTTCAAGAAGTTTAAATCTCAAGTAGAAAATGAGAAAGATTTAAATACAAAATGCTTAAGATCGGAAAGAGGGGGAGAGTACACCTCAAGGGAATTTGAGGATTTCTGTGAAGAGCAAGACATTAGGAGGAAGCAATCAGTGGGTAGAACTCCTCATCAAAATGAAGTAGTAGAAAGGAAGAACAAAACAATCCAGGAAATGGCCAAAGAAATGTTAGATGAAGCAGGAGTGTCTCACAACTTCTGGGGAGAAGTAGCCCAGGCAATAGTATATCTGTCGAATAGAACTTAACTCAGGCCTAATAGTGATAAAAAACCCTATGAGTTATGGAAGGGAACACATGAATCAATTAAGCACCTCAAGGTGTTTGGGAGCAAGTGCTTCATCAAAAGGAATGAAAAGAACCTTGGGAAGTTTGACTCACGCGTTGATGAAGGAACATTTCTCAGATACTCTATTCGAAGCAAATGATATAAGTGTTACAACAAGTGGACAAGGAAGATTTAGGATTTCATCGACATAATAGTACATGAAGTAGGTACATAACCAAAATCATCTAAAAGTAATATGGACTCAGATGATGAAGAAATCTCAGATTTGAGGCTCGCCAATCTGAATGAAACAGATTAAGACAGTGAAGCTGTGGAAGTAGGCATGCCTTCAAGGCCAAAGACACCCTCCAGGTATGTACAGAAGGAACATCTTGAGAGTTAGATTCTTAGAGGTAAAATATAGGGTGTTCAGACCAGAAGGAAACTTGTGGGCAGTACAAGTTAAGCAAATTTGGCTTTGTTATCACATATAGAACCTAAGAACTTATGTCAAGCAAGTGAAGACAAGTTTTGGGTGAAAGATATGAATGAGGAACTTGACCAGATTGAAAAGAATGATACAAGGGAGATTGTTCCAAGGCCGAGAGAGAAAATTTTTATTGGAACCAAATGGGTTTTCAAGAACAAACTGAATGAATAGGGTCAAGTAATCAGGAACAAAGCTCAATTCGTCTACCAAGGGTATGCCCAAATAGAAAGGGTAGATTTCGAAGAAACATTTGCACTAGTAGCTCGATTGGAAGCTATGAGAATATTTATTGCTCTTTCCATCCATAAAAATATCAAGGTATATTACATTGATGTGAAGTCTACATTTCTCAATGGAGACTTAGAAGAATAAGTGTACATTGAGCATCCAGATCGATTTTTACTCTCCTCCGATGAAGGCCTCATATGCAAACTAAAAAAGGCCCTGTATGGATTAAAACAAGCCCCTAGAGCTTGGTACGAAAGGCTGGATAGGTATCTTCAACAACAAGTGTTTAAGAAAGGAACAATTGACAGTAACCTTTATGTAAAATATGAAGGTGACCATCCACTAATAGTAGTTGTGTATGTGGATGATATAATATTTGGTAGCGATATGGAACAGTTGGGGCATCAATTTTCAAAATGTATGAAAACTGAGTTTGAAATGTCTATGATTGGAGAACTGTCCTTCTTTCTGGGTTTGTAAATTACTCAATATCAAGAAGGAGTGTTTATATCCCAATCTAAATATCTCAAGGAAACCCTAAAGAAATTTAGAATGGAAGGCTGCAAACCAGTCAACACTCCCATGATTACAGGCTACAAATTGTGGAAAGAAGACGGAACACCGATGGTAAATTAGACTGAATACAGGTTAATGATTGGAAGCTTACTGTATCTGATAGCTTCAAGGCCAAACATTATGCAAGCAGTGGGGATTATGGCCAGATTTTAGGCCTTTCCACAGGAGAGTCATGTTGTTGCTGTCAAGAGGATATTCAAATATCTTCAAGGTACAACTGAGTATGGACTGTGGTATGCTAAGAGTGAAGAGTTCAAATTGAAATCCTACACTAATGCAGATTGGGCTAGAAGTATTTATGACAGGTTGAGTACTTTTGGTGCAAATTTCTTCCTAGGTGAATGCTTGGTGTCATGGCTCAGCAAGAAACATGTCTCTATCTCTCTGTTAACTGTTGAAGCATAGTATATTGATGTTTCTAACTTCTGTATGCAGATTATGTGGATGAAGAAACCTTGAAAGATATGCATGTAGATCTATTTGATCCCATTCCAATAATGTGTAGCAACACAAGTTCCATCAGCATCTCCAAAAATCAATTGATGCATTCAAAGACTAAGAATATTCCTATAAAGTACCATTTCTTTAGGGAATAGGTTGCAACCAACACTGTCAAACTTGAATATGTACCCACCAAATAACAACTGGCATATATATTTACCAAGCCACTTGCAAGGGAACCATTTGAGTATCTCAGGCAGTAGATAAGATTTGTGACTCCTCCCTCCAAATGACTTCATTTTGGTAGGTGGTGGCCTTTACTCAACATGTGGAACTCATGGGAGATTAGGCTGTAATGGTTCAGGGGCAGTTCTTGTGAATTATTCTTTGGCACTGATGTCAAAGGGGGAAATGATTTGCATCAGAGTAGACCATGCCTAGCCTGAGGGAGTGCTTATGGTGTTGCCACCAATGCCAAAGGGGGAGATTGTTGGACATTTGATGGTGTATAGGTGGTTGTGTAAGTGTTAGAATTGATGTCAAACAAGGGTCAACATGATAAGTGAGTGTTTGGGAGGAATCCCATGGTAGCTACAGGCTTCTTGTAGAAATTTATCATAGTAGCAGGATTACTGAAGAAGCCATAAAATGATCATCACAGTGATGGGCCAGATGAAACTCCATGGTAGCTGCAGGCTTCTTATAGAAAATCATCACAGTAGCGAGCTTACTGAAGAAGCCATAAACTGATCATCATAATGATGGGCTAGATGGAACTCCATGGTAGCTTCAAGCTTATTTTAGAGAATCATCATAGTAGTAGGCTTATCGAAAAAGCCATAAAATGATCATCATGGTGGTTGTGGGTTTAGCATTCCAAAGAGTCAATGAGTAGAGCATTTTGCAGTCTTCTTCTAGAACTATAAGGACTCAAAGCCTAGATCGGACCCTCTACACTAAAAATTTCTCTGAACAATATGTCCAACGATATGTGAAAGTTGAAAAATGGACCACTGGATCAAAAGATATGGTCTACTTAAGTTCAGGTTTGAGAAGACTTAGGGAGGAAGAAATCTTGGCATATCGGAAGTCTGGGATATCAGCACATCAGAATATTAGAAGTTAGCATAATCGGCATATTGACATATTGGATATCAGAACATCGGAGTATTGGTGCAAGAGGCACATCAGAGGTTGGAGCCTTAGCACATCGGAACATCAACATGTTGGTGATCAGAATATCAAAACTTATTAAGTGAGGAACTTTTAAAAGTTGCGATATCCGATAAGTGATGATAAGCCTATATAAGCACTGAGGAATTCCAAAATAAAATTGAAAAGGGTTTTTGGTGCAAAACCAAAGGTTAACGGACACTCTTCTCTCTCCTCCAACATGACACATGACAATGTATGAGTGGCTCCAATAAGATACAGTGGTAGCTAACATCAACATGATGTGGAAGTACGACAGGACACATGGCAGGCATATTTAATCGTAATGGATAGCCTAATGGAGGATAACCAGGTGACACGTGTCACCTCTAAGGAGTCATCATGTGGAAGTGATGACAACATATCAGAGCTCGGTAATCATAGGATTAAGATATCAGAACTCTAGAGCAGTTGGGGTTTGGAAAAGTTCCAATAAAGGGGGCTTCCGATATTCGGTAGGCTCTCAGGCATGTAAATCCATAAAGCCAAGTGTGTAGAGCTATAGTAAAGGGAGACTATCCTCGACAGGAACAAAGTGGCTTAGCACCTTAATGTTAAGTGATGGTCATAGACATCGCTTATATGATATAGTAAACGCTCAGGGAGCTAAGCACCAAGGGGCTAAGGATATCAGAACACTACACCACTGTGAAGATTGCAACATGGAATTGCTCCGATAAGGAAGTAAAAAGCTTTAAAGAATGTATGGGTTAGAAGTTGCAATATTGAATGAAGGCATAGAGGAGTTGGGAGTTGAAAAGGGCTAATCCTATGGAAGAATCTGTAATAAGAAACTAAGGAAAACATTGGCAACAAAGATGAATTCGAGTGCTTGAAGGAAGCAATCGACTACATCGCGTGCACAAATAGTTGTGGTAAATAAGAATAGAATGGTCACCTCTATGGACTATCAAGATCTTTGGAACTATAATTAAGCATAGGACTCTCGGAGGAGTGTTTAGTCAATTTAATGTCTTAAATTGCTCTACATAAATTATCAATCCGGGTATCGTAAACTGATGAAGTGTGGTGCACTATATGTGCTTAGTTAGCCTTTCTCTTACTTCGTTGTTTTATAGTTTATGTTCAACTCTTCCTAAAACTCTGCTTCAAACACATGTGCTGTGTAAAGCACGATTAAGAAGTAGTCAGAAATAAGTCCAAAAAGTAGTCAAGCTCTAAGGTGACAAGTAAGAAAAACCACTTTAAAGACCAGTTATAATGTTCAACTCTTCCTAAAACTCTGCTTCAAACACATGTGCTGTGTAAAGCACGATTAGGAAGTAGTTAGAAATAAGTCTAGAAAGTAATCAAACTTTAAACTTGCAAAGAAAGAGCTTGAAAGAAATAACTTGAAATGAAACTGAAAGCAAAGAACTTGAAATGACTTGAAAGTAAATGACCACTTCCAATGGCATTAGACACCATTCATGCTGCTGCAAATAAAAGAAAAGAAAGTCACTTTTAAAACCAAAGATAAAGATTATCTCTCTCTAACTCGCTGCTTCAAACACATGTACTGTATAAAGCACGGAAAGAAAGTAGCTTAAGTTGAATTAGAAAAGTGATTAAAAATGAGAAAATCTACCTTAAAGACTAGTGATAACGTTTTGCTCTTTCTAACTCTCTACTTCAGCCATATGTACTATGCAAAGTATGATTAGAAAGTAGTGAAAGAATAGTCTAAAAAGCACTCAAAGCCAACTGCAAGTTAGTGGTATTCTGATCCTTAAAAGATAACAATTTATGATAAAAGATCATTCATGTGTTAGCAGAACTTTGAGAAATAAGACTAAAAATCAGCTATAAAAACAAAGGCAGCAGCTTGAACCTGTCAACTTCAAATACCATTAGTTTGTAAAGCAAATACATAAACATAAAAACAAATCCCGGGAGAAAATAAAATGCAATAATTCAAACTGTACAAGGCAGGGGCCCCCTTCTACCTATGAAATCAAAGCATACTTAAAATTGCATGAATGAAAATCTAATCTACTTTACATTCTACAAAGCAATATTTACAAAATGAAATCTAATCTACTTACATCCTAATATGCTCCATGACATCTACTTCACATCTCCTTCCATGTTGAGAACATCAAAGCTTTATTCAATTTCTTCAAAAGTGCAAAGTACAAAAGCTTTCAAAAGCCATGAGACTAACAAGCTAAAAGGACTAAGAAAAGACTAAAGGAAAGACTAAAGAGAGACTAACTAATGAAGGAGAGAGATCTCCTATTTATACAAAAAGATGAGAGCCATCTCATTAATGATAATCCATGAATATCTCCCTCTACCTCTAGAGTCCTAATCAAAATAGGAACTGATAAGACACATGTCTTTTAGAGTTACAATACAATTAGGAGATGTGACACATATCCTCATGATCCCATGATTCTTTCCAACCAAATTCGAATTTGGCCTTAGAGTGCCACATAAGGGTCTTCTAGAAGCCTCCTTTCAACCTACTCATGTCAACAAACTCAACCCATTTGTTAGGTATAAGCATATGCACATTATTTTCTAATGTTTAACCACAAATTCACTTAAAAGGCTTAGAAATAATAAATATTGGAAAAACATAAAGGTAGCCCAATGATAATGAAAGTGGGATGAATGTGGTGACATAGTAGTGAAATGGAGGTGAAATGGAGGTGATATAATGGACATAATAGCGAAAGTGTAATGCAAATGAATGACATTTTCAAGACTCAACATACCCCCCAACTGAAGCTATTGCATGTCCTCATGCAACATATATTACATTGATTCTTTTGATCCTTGAGCTTTGGCTTAACTTTGCATGATATCATTTGATAACTTCATATTTCTGCAAAGTGTTTTACTTGAATTGCAACATGGTTGGTTCTTGTGTTACAACCATTTTTTTTTTTTTTTGCCTTCTATTTTGATCTTTGAACTTTGCATAATGATATTTTGATTATTGTTGCAAAGTATATCTTTATTGGATTGCATGATGGTTGGTTCTTGTGTGACAACCATGATTTTGTTTGTATCCAATTTATCCTTTAAGCACTTTTTTCAAAAGCCATTGTATGCTCATAATAGCAATGTAATAATTAATATATGTTGGAAGTATGTGAGTTCTTGAATATGTTATGGACATGGAAAGATATGAATATGAATGTATTCCCCCCCCAACTGATAGTATTGGCTATTTTATGAAATGAGGAAGAGAAATGTTTTTCCAACAAGTATCATTCTAGCTTTTTATGGAATTCTATGGTTAAAAGTTAGAAAATGTCGTACCTTCACTTACCCTTTGGAATGGATGAGTTGTATGTGTGTGGTGGCTGAAAACTTCTGATCACATTCTTCTTCAAGTGGCTGAACAAGAGGAGTCATGGATAGAGAGATAAGATGGCTTTTTATTGCTTCTACTAAACTTGCTGAATCTGCTCCAAAATGCTGAAAATAATAGTCTTCATGTCTTCAAAACTCATTGGCACAATTCCTACTATGTGAAAAGATGTTCTGATGTCGAACATAGTAGGAAATTGTTGGCTTAGTGGCCATTAATGGATGCCACTAGTCAACACGAGAACTCTCACCATTGATGACAATGAGAGTCAAGATGCCCAAACACATCTTGCTAGGTACGAATGAATTTGCTGATGTCGAGTCACCTAGAAGATCTAACGAACAAGGGACATTAATGTATTCCCATTGTTTGTCAGCATGAGGACTTGCCATTAAGGCATGCAAGTCTCAAGGTGTTTTTACAAAGAACTTAGACTCAAAGGACTATGGACTCAATAATTTGCATTGAAGCAGGGCTTATTTGCGGAATGAAAATGACAAGGAATGGAAAGTGAACATGGAAAATGGCAATGGAGAACAGAAATAACAATGGCAATAAGCATGTGAATGAGCCTTTTGCTTTTATTGGTGGGTTATGAATGGACAAAAAGAAATGGAAAGTGTATGTGAATGAAAATGGAAAATATGGAGTGGAATGAGGTGAATGGTTTATTATGAAGTATGGATGTGATGGATGGATGTGATGGAGACAATAGTATCTGAAAGTTTTTCAAGTGTTTGGATCTGATTTTGCATCAGCATATTTCCTCTTTGTTGCTGGTCATCCTCTTATGAAACAAATTGGTCTCTTAGAGAGACATCATTCCCTTGTAGTCATTTGTCCTTCCTCCTGGAACCTGCAAAAAAAACTAATACTTCTTCTGCAATGGAATGTAAGATTATCAAAGGAGAGAGGTGGCCAATCTCTCTAGTTATGATATTTACACACAAAACTAAGAATTTGTATTAATGAAACAAGTTCTCAAAGGAAAAATCAAAGGAATTTATACCTGCTTTGGAATTAGTGCCTCAATTTGATGTTGCTTCTTTTCAGCAATTTATTTCATTATTTGCCATTTCAAACTCTAATGATATATTTCTCATTGTATAGATCTTGTTGAGATCTTTCCAATGGTACTTAAATCATCAAAATCGGATTCTGTATGAGAAAGATAGGCTGATTTGAACAATGAGGTTTTTCTGGCTGCGGAATTGAGGAACAGCTCTGTAGCTAAAAATCTTGAATAAAAAGTTAGCCATTCAATTTTCATTATCAGTCCAAAATTAATCAATACCTTCAGAAAAGTGAGAAAATAACTTGTTCATTTCATTGATTCAAAATTATTATTTTTTCTTGACATGCAGCGACTTAGTGTGGCGACTCAGTGTGGCGACTTTGTTATAACACCCAATTTGACTTCCCTTTGACCGGGGTCTTTTTCAGCAAATTTGACCGAATGGATAGGACACCATCCATGTATTGACATTTCTCTAGCTACCCATGTGACCTGTTTTGCCTGATGACACCTACAACCTAGAGTTTAACAAAACAGCTGCGGGATCACTAAATGGCTGCGGGATCGCTAAATGGCTGCGGGATTGCAGACTGTAAAAAAATACTGTGAAATGGAGTGGCTGTGTGCGAACAAAATAAGCAATTTCTCCATCTCAAACTTCGGCTGAAAAATGGAACTGTGGAGTTTGAAACAGAGCTGCGGGGTTTAAAACATTATGGTCATCAAAGGGGAAGCAAGCAACTATCATATCCTTTGTCCTCGGATGCTTTTTTTTGTTGAAAAGAGAACTCCATTATGATCAGATACTGTAATAGATGGTCGAACCCAGTAAGGCATTTATGAAGACGAAATCCCCGAAGTATACATCTCCTACCAGGTTGAACTTCACTATTGGAATATGTGAGAACTCGTTCAAAATATTTTACATAGTGAATTTGGCTTGGAAGAACAAGACCCTTGCCATCTATACACCGTTTCTGGTTGTAATAAGTAATGGATTCTTCAGCAGTGGGGTAGAATTTGAGGTAAAGAAGACTCGATATCATGAGCCCTGTTCTATCCATGCCAGCTTTACAATGAACAACTACTACATTCTCAATATCTTCCTTCAGCCATGAGTACGCACTTTGACAAAATGATACTATAAGTTGAATTGGAGGGCAAAAGACGTGGTACAGGTGACGTGGTGGAGAACGGAAATGTGGTGAAGGTGAAAGAGTGAAAGAGTTTTGCGGAGATCTTGGTGAAGAAGAGCCGTAGTATGATAGGTTTCTTCTTAATGTACAACCGTAGTATGATAGGTCTCTTCTTAATGTACAGCCGTATCCAACCAAATCAAACAGAGCCGTCTTTGATTCGGACTGTTCAACACATGTATTAATGATTTGCAAGGGCAGAAGACGTACTATTTCAAACAATCAAAGCGCACCGTGTATGACTTGGCTACCAAGAAAACCGGATCTGAGCAGATTTCTCAGGGAAAACGAAATGTAGTCACAATTGTTAAAAAAAACACTGATTTTTTTACGCGCGGCAGCAAAAAAGGGACTCCAAAGAACCGAACATTTCTCCCAGACCACCACGAATTTTCCCAAACGGTTTCTGGGTTATCTAATTAACCCACCTGGCAACAAAACCCATGTTTTATTTTTTTGAAATTCGCTACCATTTGGGCAAATCGAGCATGTAAAGTTTGACGTTTTTCTGCTGTTTGCGTTTTTTTCTGAGTTAACAATTTTTACTGCTCTGTCTTTCATGAATTTGCATTCGGCCTGTATGGAGTCACAGAAGGCTTCCCTGAATACCCACAGCTCAAAAGATAGGATTACGCTCAAGTATCACATCAACAGCTTCTCTTCTCACAGTTTCATCCATCACAGTATATCCCAGATGCGAAGTATTCACAATACAATTTCAGGCAGCGGGAATTTTTGCAATTGCACTATCTTGATTTTTTTTGGAGTTCCTTCCTTTGAATTAGTTAGTGGTCCTGAGAACGACCCTCTTGGAGATCCTTGCTTTATAGACTAAGGCTGTTGCGGTGTACGCAGGGCTGTGTCCGGACGGATTTCCTTGAAGGGAGGTATATCCTCTAGGCGTTGTGCAGCAACATAGGTAGAAATTTTGATGTCCAAAAGGGAGATATTTTCACAGGGAAATCCACCTACAGTTTTGTTCCAGAGAAGGGCAACAAATCTTATGCATTTGTGAATGGGATTGAGGTTGTATCTATTCCTGACCTGATCAACATGACGCAGCCAATGCTGTACCATACAATATTGACTCAAGCATCACATTGGAGACCATGGCAGAGACACTTAATACCCCTTTTGAAGCATGACACTAGATTTTTCTAAAAAAAAAAGTCCTTGCTTCAATCTAATTTTTTTTTTCAGGTCAAAGCTTGATCAGGGAGGCAGATTTTTTTTTTTTTTTTTTTTATTGAAGCCACAATGAAAACTAGGATTGGACACAGTCATAGATTGCTTTTCTCTTTTTTTTTCTTCTCTGAAATTGTAAAATTTTATAAAAAGGATTAATGATTTTCAATTTCAGGCAGCAAATACTTCAAGAAAAACATGTTAAAAACAAGACTTTGACTAAGGTCCTAGGCTGGTTTTTCATCGATCTGAGCTGGGTGACTAGGATAGGATCCATGTCGGGACAATTCTGGAGATGCCCATGTGGTCGGTTTTTTTATTAGATGCCTGTAACTTGTTAAACCTTGAAACAGCTGCGGGATTGTCAGATAGCTGCGGGATTGTCAGATAGCTGCGGGATCAGGGCAGTTTCTGCAACTAAGTTGCAAAACCTTATTTGAACAAGATACAGTGTTTTGAAGACCACTACAAAGCATAACCAGACAATTTTGGACAATTTGAACCTATCAAAGCACTTGAGTTTTATTTTTTCATTTTTTTTTCATTTTTTTTTTTTTTTTTATTGAATCAATTGAAGTGATGAAGTTTATTTTGTCTCCTATTTTTTTTTTTTTAACAATTCTTTTTCTGATCCTCCAGATCACACAGAGTGCAGGAGGAGAGCATACTCAAGAATTATTATTTTTTCTTTTTTTACTTAACAATCCTTTTTCTGATCCTCCAGATCACACAAAGTGCAAGAGGAGAGCATACTCAAGGATTATTAATTTTTTTCCAGATGTAAGAAATAAGGTCTTCTAATTACACTTCCCCGGCAACGGCGCCAAAATGTTTAGTCAATTTAATGTCTTAAATTGCTCTACATAAATTATCAATCCGGGTATCGTAAACTGATGAAGTGTGGTGCACTATATGTGCTTAGTTAACCTTTCTCTTACTTCGTTGTTTTATAGTTTATGTTCAACTCTTCCTAAAACTCTGCTTCAAACACATGTGCTGTGTAAAGCACGATTAAGAAGTAGTCAGAAATAAGTTCAAAAAGTAGTCAAGCTCTAAGGTGACAAGTAAGAAAAACCACTTTAAAGACCAGTTATAATGTTCAAATCTTCCTAAAACTCTGCTTCAAACACATGTGCTGTTTAAAGCACGATTAGGAAGTAGTTAGAAATAAGTCTAGAAAGTAATCAAACTTTAAACTTGCAAAGAAAGAGCTTGAAAGAAATAACTTGAAATGAAACTGAAAGCAAAGAACTTGAAATGACTTGAAAGTAAATGACCACTTCCAATGGCACTAGACACCATTCATGCTGCTGCAAATAAAAGAAAAGAAAGTCACTTTTAAAACCAAAGATAAAGATTATCTCTCTCTAACTCGCTGCTTCAAACACATGTACTGTGTAAAGCACAGAAAGAAAGTAGCTTAAGTTGAATTAGAAAAGTGATTAAAAATGAGAAAATCTACCTTAAAGACTAGTGATAACGTTTTGCTCTTTCTAACTCTCTACTTCAGCCATATGTACTATGCAAAGTATGATTAGAAAGTAGTGAAAGAATAGTCTAAAAAGCACTCAAAGCCAACTGCAAGTTAGTGGTATTCTGATCCTTAAAAGATAACAATTTATGATAAAAGATCATTCATGTGTTAGCAGAACTTTGAGAAATAAGACTAAAAATCAGCTATAAAAACAAAGGCAGCAGCTTGAACCTGTCAACTTCAAATACCATTAGTTTGTAAAGCAAATACATAAACATAAAAACAAATCCCGGGAGAAAATAAAATGCAATAATTCAAACTGTACAAGGCAGGGGCCCCCTTCTACCTATGAAATCAAAGCATACTTAAAATTGCATGAATGAAAATCTAATCTACTTTACATTCTACAAAGCAATATTTACAAAATGAAATCTAATCTACTTACATCCTAATATGCTCCATGACATCTACTTCACATCTCCTTCCATGTTGAGAACATCAAAGCTTTATTCAATTTCTTCAAAAGTGCAAAGTACAAAAGCTTTCAAAAGCCATGAGACTAACAAGCTAAAAGGACTAAGAAAAGACTAAAGGAAAGACTAAAGAGAGACTAACTAATGAAGGAGAGAGATCTCCTATTTATACAAAAAGATGAGAGCCATCTCATTAATGATAATCCATGAATATCTCCCTCTACCTCTAGAGTCCTAATCAAAATAGGAACTGATAAGACACATGTCTTTTAGAGTTACAATACAATTAGGAGATATGACACATATCCTCATGATCCCATGATTCTTTCCAACCAAATTCGAATTTGGCCTTAGAGTGCCACATAAGGGTCTTCTAGAAGCCTCCTTTCAACCTACTCATGTCAACAAACTCAACCCATTTGTTAGGTATAAGCATATGCACATTATTTTCTAATGTTTAACCACAAATTCACTTAAAAGGCTTAGAAATAATAAATATTGGAAAAACATAAAGGTAGCCCAATGATAATGAAAGTGGGATGAATGTGGTGACATAGTAGTGAAATGGAGGTGAAATGGAGGTGATATAATGGACATAATAGCGAAAGTGTAATGCAAATGAATGACATTTTCAAGACTCAACAAGGAGTGTGCAGGTTATTTAAGAATTAATTTCTCAGTATGGAGCTTTGTGCATCTAGACTACGAAGAATTGCGAAGACCATCTCCGTTTTGGGCATTGTGACAAGAAACTATCAGAAGATGCAAGAGTGGTGAGTGAAGCCATGCCTGAGTACAGATTGGCATCTACATGACAATGTGGAGAGAATCCCTTGTGCAGTGTGCCTCAGTGGAACAAAATTGTCACCAAAAACGAAAAAGCATTGGAGGTGAGCATATGTGTGTGAGAGCAGTGATGTGAGTTTGTGCTTCGAAGCAGAGAGGCTGAAGCACCTAAGACGACACAGTGTAATACAACAGTAAAAGCAACATGAGGATGGTGTAAAGAATTGCAAGGGTATTGTTGAAGATCAGTCAATTAAGAGCCCTTGACAGTGAAGTGTTGCTGTGAGAAGCAAGAGGAGATATGCTGCAAGTGAGCACAGAAGACAGAATTTAGAAGTCGAATTTGTGAACAACCATTGTTTGGTATTTTAATTGTCTAATTGTATAACTTTGTTCTTAGTTTGAAAATTATATGAAATAGTAGGGCAGTTGCAAGAGCAGGTTGGTGCCTGCATACTGAAGAGGTTGGTGCCTCTTGGAAAGTTGGTGTTGCTAACCAAAGGGGGTTGGTGCTTCCTATGAGTGGGTGCTCACAAAAAATAGATGTAATTAAGTGGGTGCTTACTTTACATCATAAACAAAAAAAAAATGGTGGTTTTTTCCCTATGGGTTTCCACGTGAAAAACACTGTGTCAAATGTGTGTTTCTCATGTGATTTCTATTTGAATATGTGTGTCTGAAATATTATTGGTTCACTATTTTGTGAATGAATTCTCTCACAATTTAAAGAACATAAGAAGGGACTGTAAGCATAATAAGAAAAGAAAACAAGAGTTTCTTAATTACTGATTCACAACCACCACCCCCCCCGCCCTGTCAACAATTACTTATATCAACAATCACACTATATTAGATTTAAACTTTTGTTAAATAATATATTTGATTATTTCTTAATGAACAACTCAAGAAATATTATTGTTTCCACATACTTATCACGATATGGTCGCTAAAATTCATCTTTTCACATTTCACAATGATAAAGACATGTCTACTTTAAATACACTTATAAATACATAAAAATAGATAATTATTTTACATAATCTAAATAGGAAAGAAAAATGCATCACTAAGTCTAATATAAATTCAAACAAGTGCCTCTTAATCACCATCACATTATTTATCATTTAATTCTTAGCCATAAAATATTTATTAATTAAACTTTTATTTATATTACCATTGAAAAGAAAAGTCAAAACTATTCCATTATCCATGAAGAAAAAATTAAAACCTCTCATGCATCCATGTAAGCCCATTTGTTTCTCTTGTTGTCCATAAAAATATGTAATCAACATTTTAAACATGCATATGACCCCCTTTTAGTTTACATAGCGTTGCAAGAACTGTAATTTATATATAGTAAACATGACTTTACCTCTCATGTCAAGAATTTAATCTTACATATTAATACACAATTTTTTCATTGTTAAAGTCCTCATAGAGTTATCACTACATGATTTATATTGATTTTGAACTAAACAAGAAGAAAAAGCACATGAACTAATTAATAAACCAATAAGTATAGAAATTGAGAATACAACTTCAATTTTGTTTCTAAATTCACTATTTTCTCATTTTGGTTATATTATTCTCATTTTCCTATTTGAGAAGGATTGTAACCTTGAATTGTTATTACCATAGATATTGTACACAATTGGAAATACTTAGTTTTAAGTGTAAAAATGTTTCCATTGCGAAAAATGTGCAAAAATGTTTGTGAATCTGACCAATTATATAAAATTCCAACAAGACGAATAAAAAAACAATATAATTAGCGAAATAAAGAAAAAAAAAACATACAACAATAGTATAAATGATGAAATAACACAAGTACATATCACTATCCATTTTCATCCCCTGATTATCTTCCTCGTTTGGCATGATAACAATGTTGTTCTCAAAAATACGTTTTGATCTAGGGTCATGTCTTAATATGAATCATCAATCCTTATCCAACACATTTGGGTTAAAAAACCCGGTTGCAATGTTTTTGGAAAACATAAGGCTCCCTAGATTTATGCCACATATTTCTAGAGTTGATAGATATCAGCCCACTATCACAATATTCCTTTACATTATTCCGATTAAAGGTGTCCCACCACTTGCACCTAAAAATAACACATTGCAACAAAGAAAAGTCCACTTGAATGATATCTTGTATCTTTCCAATGTAAGCTAACGTCTCCTGCATTAGGTTTTGATCGCAGACGCTGGCATGACTATATTGGTCAAAATTGACTTCCACTCCACAGTCTTGTGTCATGCATTCAACATCCGCATCCTTCATGTGAAAATGATGTCCATATGCCCACATAGATGGGAACAAATGCACCTATAAAGAAAGTGAAAAAATCACAGTGTCATGTGTCTAATAACCTAAGCATAATTAAAAATATAAAATATATATAGATGTTACAATTCAAAGGTGCATTATGAAGTTAAAAATGTACATAAAGAGATTATTACCGAGTTGTTTCACCCAATCCCTATGTTTAGCGCATCCTCTTCAACATGCGGGTAACGACCAGTTGCACCGTATTTCTCTTTGACTTGATCAACAACCCAACTATTAAGGTATGTCATTGGAATAATTTTTTTAAAATGATCAGGATAAGACACACTTCTACCATTCAACTGTTTGAATTCTTTCCTGCCACTATCCCATTTCCTCCTCTTCTACTCATACAATGTGACCCACAGTTATGTCGCTTCCATATTGTAAATAATGAATTTGTTGATCAATTCAATTTTTAAATTCATTGATGAAATCAAACCAACATATATAGTACATATGTGATAAAAATATGCATTAATATGAAGTTTAGTGTGAATAGTTACTGTGTATAAATTTGACAAATGATAAGCCACTTACTCTTTATCATGTTCCTCTTTCCACTCATTTCAAGAATCTCACCAGCAACGAAAAAGAGTTGGAGGTGAGCATATGTGTGTGAGAGCAGTGATGTGAGTGTGTGCATCGAAGTAGATATGCTTAAGCACCTGAGAGGACACAGTGTAATACAATGGTAAGAGCAACATGAGGATGGTGTAAATAATTTCAAGGGTAGTGTTGAAGAGCAGTCAATGAAGAGCCCTTGGCAGTGAAGGCAGAGCGTAGAGGAAGTGTTGCTGTGAGAAGCAAGAGGAGATATTGTTACAGGGAAAAGTGTCTACACAGAACTGCTTATCCCACTAAGGTGTGATAGCTACCTTAGAAACAAACAAAGTAAAGCTACTTTCATTTTTCCTTTATGAAGTATAGATAAGAGAAGAACAAAGAAGACCAACCTCTGTCTTGCGCTAATCTCCTGGTTCGATTCCTCTCTCTCTTGATAGTCTTTCGCTACTTGTTCCCTTGCACGCCCAGCTTCACAGAGTACCTGTAAGATCACAGTAGCATAGCACTATACAAGAACATGGATCTATAATCATAAACAATCTAGGATCAGATGTAAATTGACCATACAAATGCAGCAAACATAAATGACACAAGAGTATGGAGGAAAACTTAAATAGCTTTTATTGATAAACAAGAAAGAGCCAAGGGAGTTACAACTAGTTGTTCTGACCCAGCATCATCCTCTCAGCAGGGAAGCCCCTCTTCACCTCATACAAAGCTTAGATCACCCAACAATCTGATGTTGTCTCAAGAAACCAACAGCAATTCCTTACAATATGCAAAATTCCAGCCTCTGGATCTCTGGGATGAGGGATCCATATATAGATATCTGTAAGGGAGATGAGTCAGCTTGTGATTTGATTAGTGTCTTCCCTCTGATAGTTCTTTCTTCCACTTGGAGATTGATGATGTCTTACTCATCCTTGGTCGAATTCAGAGAGGCAAGTGTCACAGGAGAAGTTTCTGGAAGTTTCCATGCCTCTCCACCTCACGGAATGACACTGCCATTTGTCACTTCTCGCCCATCACACCCCATAGAAGGGCTTTTTGAAATGCAACACACCCACACAGTGTGTTTAGGTGAGATGCAACGCACGTTTCCTATGGAGTAGCTGAAATGATCCTGTTTTGACTAGTTCTGAGCAGTTTTTCATGGAGAACTTCTGGGAGACGCTGTAATCAGTTAACCTTGTTCCTTTAGGGGTTAGAACAACACTTTTAGGGACTTAGGAGACCTTGGTTTATGGAAATTTCATGCTTGGGGTTGTAGTGGCCAAAAATGTCTATAACAGTTTCCCCCTAAAGCATGAGGTCGTTAATCTTTTTGATGTCGGGTGAAATGCTTTATTATGAGGATCCGAAGTTCTTTCAAGCTGGGAGGAGACCTGTAATAAGATACAATACAATACATTATCTTCATAATATTTTCATGATCTAGCTGAGGTGGGCATTCCCATGCTTAGCTTTATAAATTCATTTTTATGTACATAGGACAGACAATCGTCTGAGTGTAGATTGATGATTTTGATAGAGCCATCATCCCTTTGATTGGATGATTATCTGTGCAGCAATGATGTACATTTGATGTTTTTATTTCCCTGAATATATATCACAGCCCGGATGGATGAGACTAGATCCGGGGTCTTCAATCTCGTTCGATCTTCACTCTAAGTACAAGTCTATCCATGTGAGAGATGTTCTGGAGTCGAACATGGAAAGACATCGCCTGATTACTAGCCAATGATGTAAGCTGTTAACAGGCGCAAGAGGAATCACCGATAATGATAATGACCCTCAAGGTACTGCAGTACAATTCACATGGTGTGAATAAAGGACTTGGCGTCGAACACCACACAAAATCTTTTGGTCGAAGGCCATTGATGTAAACCTGTGCCGGAAGTGAGAAACTTGCCATTGAGGCAGGCAAGCTTCAAAGTACTGAACGGGGTGTTCCTAGATCGCCTTCTTGGATAATGAGCTGATGTCGACAAGAAGCGATCCGTCACAGGAGGGCCTTAATGAATCCCACACCAATGACACGGAACGGAGCAAATGATTTTAATGGAGGTGAAAACGATTTGATGACATACGGTTCAGGGTGGCGGTCATGAAAGAATGGAGTATGAATGTATTGTAGCGGGTGAGACACAGGTGAATTCTTTGAATGACTTCTCTTGAACATATCGGTGACACTGACATGATGGATTGGTAGCATTACCCCAAATGTGGATGGTGTGATGGGACCATGATGATGTGACCGGTGAATGAAACAACCCAACCCGACTTGGATGTGGAGTGAAAGTGTCATGTTCAAGAGCGACTTGCTACCAACAAAGTTTCTTCAAGTTTTCTTACCAATTTTTCCCCAGTCATTGCTGACCAGTACCTCTTTATTTTTGTCAAGCTTGAGGAGGATAACATATGCTTGTTCTATAATTTGCCCTTCGGGAAAACCGATCGCTACGTTTTAACGAGCCTAGCGATAGTGAAACTCATTCTCGTCTATAGACAAGTTTGTCGCTATTAAGTTTTAACGAGTTTAACGACAAAGATAACTCGGTCCTTTTCAATTTTAGAGAGTCTGAAAAGGAACGTAAAGGAAACTCCAAAATTCCTTTTTCGTCATCTAATCCCTTAAGTCCAAAAAAGTATAAAACAGTACAGAAGGGATGAATTTTCGATACTTTTAACGAGCCAAACAAAACAAGCGCTCGATATTTTTGTGTAATAATCCCTCAGGTCCAAAAAGATTAGAATTTAGAGGAGGGATAGCACTTCTGGTCCCTTTAACGAGCTGGAGAGGCCAATGGCTCAACAATCTTTTCATATTTTACGAGTCAGTTGAAAAGAGCTTAAAGGAGACTCGTCTTTTGAGGAACAAGTGATAAAATTGGGTAGCAGCTGATTCCAGGTAAGGTTTGGAATGTTCCAATCACGGCAGTGTTACAAGGATGGCTAGTGAGATCACTCTTCGCAGCTATTCCTAAAAAGGGGTAAACAATCAAATGGAGGTGAATGATCGGCCAATACAGAGTGGAGGTGATGGTGAGAACATGACCAAGGCTTTTAAAGGCTGAAGTACTACATTCACGATGGTTATTTACCGGGGAATAGTTCATTTTTTAGTGAGCTTAAACGCGGGGGGAAACATTTGCTCATGGCTTATGTTTATTTTTTAACGAGCTTGAACTATGCGCTAAAACTGCTCGATTAATCCAGTCGTATAATAAGAATGTCCCATTTAAAAACGGAAATTTTTAGATTTTTTCCCCACATCCTTTCTTTATGCAAGTTAGGAAACGACCCATCCTACGAGTTTAAAGGGTTAGAGGACCTGTTAGAGTCGGTCTAGTAGCCCTCCATCAGTGATCAAAGCTCTTTGCATTTGCATAAGTAGGTGTCTCATCAGTGTCATCTCATTGCATTCCATTAGGCATGCCATAACCCTGATGGAGGAGCTGGTGTCTTTATTCCCCTCTTGGCACTGCTAGATCAAGTTGTTTTAGTCAATAAACTCTTTCAAGGTTACTTGTCTTGTCTTGAGGTCAAAAGTCCTAGGTCTAGGGTTTAGGTCCAATTTGTCTTTGAGGTCATGTCTTTAAAAGTCAATAAATGCCCAGCAAGCCAGAAGGGATGACTATCAAAGTATTTCTTCAAAAGATTTCATCTTGTACAGCTAATTTTTACCTTGGTTTTAAAAAAACCCTGTTTTTAAAGACAAGGTCATTTTCTCATTTTTGTACAAAGTTGTAAAAATTCAAAATTCTTCGAAAGTCAGCATGTAGCCCTGGTCCCCTTTGCTAAGATTCCTGATAAGCTATCCCTGCAAAATTTTTCAAGAAAAAGCATCAGTTCAACCAATTTCAGGACAAAAGGAAACCATAAAGTCAGCAGCATTTAAATTTTGAAAAAGTGTCATGTTATAAACATTAGAAAGAGGGTTTGAGGGGAAATTAATTTAAATCAAGCTTATAAAGCTCCTCTCTCCCTCCATTTGGTCATCATTTGCCTCAAAGCAAGAGTGAAAGGCGATTTGAAGAGAAACTGGGCAAAATTGCAGACAGAGCCCGCGCGCGACCCGTTCAGACCTGCACGCGACGTGTTGGGCAGGCGCGACGCGTCAAGGGAGTCATCGCAGTTGGAAAAAAGCACTGGCGTGATGCGTTGGGCACGCGCGACCCGTCCAGACCCGCGCGCTACATGTTGGGGATTCATCCACAGAAAATTGCCTGTAAACTGCAAAACAACCCCAAATTTCTTCAAGGTTGCAGGTAGGCCTCCAATCATCAAAATGTATTGTTTGCTAAAGCTTGAAAGAGCATGAGAATGTATTTAAAATCCATTATTTTCAAATGAGGAGTCCATGTGTATTTGCTTAAGAATGTCAAAGTGCTAGTAAAGCTAGGGTTTGTTTTGCTGTTTTCAAGGTCATCCTTTTCACCCCCACTTTTTCCCCACATCCCTTTACCACCTCCCATATCATTTCTACCTAATCTCCCTACCAAAAATACCAAAAGCCCTAAAACCCTACCCCTATTCCTAAAAATCAATAATATAACCCTAAACCCTACCTCCCATAAAACCCTTGCAAATTATAATTGTGTGATGGTGTATATGTCATGATTCATTCCCTTAATTCCCTATTTCATATATTTTCCCTAATTTCCCTTAAAAGTCTCCCCTCCCTAACATCTCCCTTGTGTTATTTGTCCCCTTGAAACAACATTTCAACAATTAAAACAACAGATTTTTGAGCAAAAGCAGCGGTACATTTCAGCCACTTTGCTCTTGAAACCATGTCAGAAACCGAAACCGACTATGAGCAAAGTGATGACCGTGAGTCAACACTAGAGGTTGAGGTACAAAGGAGGCCTCACAGGGGTGGTAAGAGTGGTCACCATGTGAGAGAGGAGCCCACCTCTTTGACCTATTTGTAGGCTTGTCCACTTGCAGTCACATGTTTTCACCACCTGTCATGTTATGAGTTTTGCGAGAGGATCTCTCAAATTCATCATCACAGGGAATTGGTCGGCTTGTTTGTTTTGCATTTTCATGATGGGCATGTGAACCTTGCAGGGGTGGATTTTACATTGACACCTGAGATGGTTGCTCAAGCAACAGGGATACCTAATGTTGGAGAAGAGTGGAACAAGCGCAAACTATTGGACAGATTTCAGTATGAGCCCTACATTAAACCTGCATATATGAGGCACATGACTGGTGTATTTCCTTTCAGATTTTTGAGGGATGAGTATGCTCCCTTGATGAGGTTCATCATGCGCTATTTCACCTGTGAGGGCAGATTTTCATGTTTGTATTCATACCATATTCGCTTGTTGATGCATTTCACACGGGTACGGATGATGAACATACCATTTTTCATGTGTCGGAATATTGAGAAGATGGTGCCCTTGATGTAGAGAAAGAGCCCAGCACAGCAACACAGGAGCATCTATCATTATGGTTTGATCCAGCTTGTGGTCATACATCAGTTGGCTCAGCAGGGTATCCCATGGGAGGATTTTATCTCTCGAGATTTTTTCACAGCGCCACCACCACCTCCTGAGGTTGTTCATGAGGAGGGAGGACCATCACATCAGCATGATATCCTTGAGACCAGACATGTCAGCTCTCCTCCATTGGTCACATATCAGAGAGGCCACAGGGCCTTATTTGCATCAGCTCGGCGAGTATTTTCTCCACATCAGGTGGAAGGGGTCTCGCCTTCTTCATCAACTCAGCGAGTGTTATCTCCACATCAGGTGGAAGGGGCCTCGCTTCCGACAGCAGCACAGGTATCAGAGAGGGGCAAGCAGCCCATGATTGAGGAGGGACCGTCAGGTGATCCAGATATCGACATCATTGATCTTGACATCCATTCTCCTAGCACGGAGCTTCACGAGATCATTCAGAAAAAGGAGACTGAGAACCGCTTGTTGCAGCAAAAGTTAGAGATGGCACAATGGACAACTACATATTTGGAGCAGCGCAACAAGCAATTGGAAGATGAACACACTCTTGATGAGTTGCGGAGGATTCATGAGGACCGCAACTTGGCTCGCAAGAGACCCGGTGATTTGGTACCTGTTGAGCGAGAGGCTATGCTTCTCCGGGTCAATGCTCATTTGGAGAGGTTGCTGGCCAAGGCCAACCAAGATAAGGACCTGCTCCAGAAAATGAAGAACCACTATTGGGCCCGAATGCACGTATGCAAGCCAAGAATGAAGGTGCTCCAAAGACGTCTGGCCAAAGCACTAAAATGAAGGAAAAGGCCCGATCCCCTCCACATCTTGGCTGAGGCTTCCTTGAAGGAGCATGATGCTAAATGACTTAACTCCAGCACAAATTTCAAAAAAAATTGAGCATTTTTGGTCACTTGTGAATTTTTGGGCAAAAAACAGGTTTTCTCCACCAACACGTCGCGTGCCGCGCGCGACCCTTTCGATGGGCAACTCCTTTTCAAGAAAACTCAGCATTTTTGGATTTTTCATGCAAAGATACACTTGCTCAGCAATTGCCAAGAAATTTCACCAAGTTTTGGGCCTCCAGAAAGTCAAAAAACAAGCAAAAAATGACTTTCTGCCACCTTTTTGACACACAGGAAGCAGTCTTGGGAGATTGCAATTTTGGAGGGGCAAATGGCCACCAAATTCAGAAATTCCACTTGGGTTGGAAAGTAGACATCTAGACCTTTCCAACAAGCCCACTTTTGCCTCATGTTTACACCTAGAAGTGCCTCAAAAGCAGCTCCAAAGGCGCGCGACGCGTTCAGGATCAGGGCGCGACGTGTTGGGCAGTTTTCACAGAAATTCACCTACAGCTCAGCAAAACGCAGTTTTGACTGGATTTGACTTTTTGGAGTAGATTTTGATCTTCCTTGTTGTAAATGATGTAATTTTATGATATTTTGACACTTATTTATCTCTTCTAGAAGATTCACTCATGAGATAGGCAAAAATTTAATGAATGAATTGGTTTCCTAGCTTATAGAGGCAAGTTGTTTTGGCTGCCTAGTTTTCAGTGCTCAGTTTAGAATTGGTTGAAACAGCTCCTAGGATAGTGAGTTCGACCCCTAGAGGCAAGAAAAGATGTTAGATTGCCTATATTATGTACTTTCTTGGTCATTTTCATGGTTGGACTCTTGAGGGAGAAAGCTCTATTGTATTACTCATTGTATCTCTGCAATTTTGGCAAAGGAAGAAAGACCAGGGTTTTGTAGTCCTTTTTGGGATTCCTGTGGTTACATGTATTGATGGTGTGTTTCTCTTTGTACTTGTAAGTTTTTTATGTGAATCATCTTCTTACTTTTCCTTCTGCAAATTAGGCAAATGAAGTGTTAAAGTAGAATTCATGATTGTCATGCTCTGCTTTTAAGTTTGCTTAATATTTATGTTTTCATCTGTCTAAAGAGAACTCTTGAAGGTTTCTTGCTCTCTTTAGCTCCTCACCGGTCATTCCTATCCATTCACTTAATTCAAAGGCATCAATACAGTCTCCTACCTTGCCCTAAAGAACCCCCTGCAAAAACTGTGTCCAATCCCCGCACCCAAATTGCCTTTTCCCGATTTTCCACCAAAATCCTAAAAATCTCAAATCAAACCTTTTATTAGTTTACTAGCCTAAAATCAGTGTTCTTTATTGGTTATCTTGCCTGTTGAAGATCTCTACCGAGATAGACCGGAGAGAGCCCTCTCCTGCCCCGTAGGGCTAGCTACGAGGCTAAGTGGTTTGATGTTGCCTTGGAGTTTACCTTTCTCAGCCTGAGGTGAAATTTCAAGCGCTAACAGGACCTACAAATTTAAAAAAATAAATAGTCGCTCTTTGCTTGCATGCCAAAAGGTTTGCATGCCCCCAGGTATAAAATAAAGTTTCAAGGCCACCTTTTGTTCTACCGACAAAACATTTGTTTTATCAGGAAAGGTAATCCTCTTTCAAGTTACCAAAGATTGTTCTATTCACAACGCAAACAAAACATTTCTTCGGCGATGTCTATCGAAATAGACAAAGGTGAGACAATCCACTCTCATAACTTTGACGAGAGAATCTTGTTCTAGTCTAACCCCCTCTTCCAATCATGGACGGGAGTACAGTCTAGTCATATATCTCTCGCGGAAACCTACCCTCTACCCAAAGTTTTCCTGCCGAAGCAGACCAGGGTGCATGCCCCTTGGGTTTCAGTCATGTCTCCCGAATCACTCGCGCTCATCAGGTGGACGGACTGGAGATTGATGAGACATTCCTTGTGTGAAAAGACCATTCAGGGATGGTATATGACTATTTTCTCTGTGTGATCCGGGAAATGAAAGCTGGTCTATGAGCTTGACCACTCTTCCTTCGTGCGGAAAACACATCACTCTAAAGAGTGATGAGACAATGGCTCCCATGCAATAAATATAGTCTCGTCCAAGGAGTAGATTATAATCCAGGGGTCCTTGAACTACCATTACGTTCATGTGAACGGTTTTCCCTCTCAGTGTTATGGGCACATTGGGAAGGATCCCTAACGGTCGACTGGTTCCTTTGTCAAAGCCTGTTAGATTTCTCATCTCAGGCAAAAGTGATGGCGAACCAAGCGCTTTCCAAGCAGTCGAGGAAAGGATACTCATAGAAGCCCCTTCATCTATGATGGTACCAGCCATAACCATTCTATATACTTGAGCAATAATTCGGAATGGTACACTAGCCGGTAAACGGGGTCTGCCTAGTTGATTCCAGTCGAAGGAGACAACTAGGTTGCTTGGAGGTGGGACCGAATAGACGGTCGGGTACGACTCTGACGAACTTCCCTCCTGCGGTAAAGGAATGGGTAAATTGCCCCCATGTTCATCGGAGTTTGTGCTTACGAAAAGAATTTGGACGGTGTCATCCTTATTCTCTTCTGTGATTGTATCATCTGAAGACGGAACCTCTGAAGGCAAGACCGGGTCAACTGCCGCCTCGACCTTTTGACTTTCGTCTGGTGTGGATTCAGATGGTTTTTCTTCGATGATAGAAACTTTGGCCGACCACTTGGGCGGGTCAGCCGGATTCTCAACTAGTGACGGACTCGGCAAGAGTTTTTTATATACAGGAGGGAGTCGTAACGGTGAAACCGGACGATCGTCCAAAACCCTTTTAGCCTCGTCTAAGAAGGGACAACGGTGGATGGCATGATCCCCTTCACACAATTTACAAGGAAATTTGTATTTTCCTTTTTGTCCTGGGGCTTCACTTTCACTAGTTGACGGTGTGTTTTCAACATGATTATCAGAGGTTGACGACACTGGGTTGTGCAAATGAGGAGACCAGTCCCTTAAGATCCGAGGGATGCAAGGACAATCTCTATGATAGTGGTCTCCTTTGCAAATGACACATGGCGATTTAGGCCTGGTCGGTGCAGTGTGTGGATTTTCGCTAGACGACGCTTGGTTGCCCCCTTTCGCTTTTGGTTCCTTCTTCTTCTTCTCTTTCTTCTTCTTTTCCTTCTTCTTCTCAGGAACTTGATTTTTGGCTTTACCAACCCCATCAAGCGAAGAAGAAGGAGGAGAGGAAGAATTGGAGGAAGTAGAAGGTTGGTGGGTAACTCTGGATTCGTTTAGTTGCTGATTTGATTGTTCAGGAATTGCGGTGTTTTGAACGACAGAGGTTGAGAAGAGCCATACAGGCAAGCCGATTGTCAATCCTGGAAGCGACAATGTGGCCATATGGGGTGCACCAACATCTCCCCATGAGGAGAAGGGACTAGGATTTCCTCTAAGGGGAATTCCTTGGTTGGTGGGTTCCATTTTCTCAACCTAAGATCAACGTAGGAAAGGGTGATGATTATGCTGTTTAAAATAAATTTTAGACGCTTTGACACAACTTGTTTTTTCAATTTTTAAGAGTCGAGAAAAAACAAAAGATGAATCTAGTCGCCTTCGATTTTTAATGAGCCTGAAGTGACAAGTGCTCAGATGGACCTTTTCCGTTAAGGAGTCTGAAAAGGAACGAAAGGGACTGCTCTGGAAATCTAGGTAGAGGGATTACCAAACCAATCGCAAAACTGCAGAATACTATTTACGGTACGGCAGTCAATCTTCCCGAATGCTGTGTTCAGTGCATTGCGATCGATAGGGCGACAGACACGGCTTCCTATGGATAAAGGATTAAGCCTATTGTGGTCTCCCAAAATATACTCGACAGTACGTGGGAGCACAAGTCTGTACTGGCACTTATCGTCTCAAAGTGGAGGAATCACCCAACCATCAGTGAGAACAACAGTTACCAGGCTTTACGACGTTGGAATACGTCTCTAGCCTAGACTTCTAAATGTTGTGCGTTAGGTTCCAAAGCATTGTTAGATTCATTGAATTTATTTTATAGTTGATCTTGTTTATGAAGTTTTCCTTTTAGGTTCACCGTGAGATGTAGATGTGTAATTCCTAAAATGCAATCTAAGATGATAAACAGTCTTTTATATTCTTTGTGCAATGAAAATCCTAGCTACTAAGGAAAGAGAGACAGTATTCTTTCACAAAGAGCAAAGAGCACACTCTAAATGCACTTTCCTAAATCAAACCAATCAAACAGTCTAAATGAAAATGCACATGCATGTATTTGTTTTCAACTTTCTTAGTATGTAAATGGTAAAAAGAAAGTTGATGCACAAATCTGAATTAATTTTCAAGCGACAGTTATCAACAAGTTTCTTTTCGAAATAAAAAATGGAGGCAATCACAACACCTTACAATTTTGAAATGAATACTTGTTTTCGACACTAGAAAAATTACAAATTCAGACCAAATACAATAGTAACAGGATAATCGACCATCTACAGCAATCAAACTCTTTCCTATGCCTGAAAACGACACTTGTGACGCTTTCAAATCAAAGGACGACAGTACGATTACGTTACTTTTGCAAAGGAGAACTGAAAATGACCCAACAAACACACAAAAACATTTACAGTTCTTTTGTACAAAGGAGGCAGAATAACAACGAAGAAAAAGGGGTTTCAAATAGAGATATACTGATCACAGGCAGCAAGATTCATGAATAGAACTGGAAAGAATGAACTACATAAACCAAAACTGCACAATGCCTAGTATGATCAGCACACCTGTAACACAGGGAATTTGAAATGCAGCGCACCTACTACACTCGGGAAGTGCGCTGAATTTCAGATTCACAGAACAGTACCTGCGCTGGGCCAAAGACGAGACTTTTCTTGGGTTCCGGGTCACAGTTTGCAGTTCAGTTCATGGGTTTTGGTCGAGCAAATGGTAATCAGTAATGCAACAATCAGGGGTAGATCTAAGGAGGATCTAAGAGCTATCACAAAGGGCAATCAGAGAGTTTGTAAATCAGTTGTTTAATTTATAAACAAATCCCGGAGATTGACTGAAGCGGCATTTATCTACTTTGCATTTGCATAGCAAATGCAGTTCGAAAGCTACCTGGCTCGACTTCAGGCTCCGTCTGTAAGTTTATAAAATAGACAACAAGGAAGATAAACAAACAAACTAATTCGTCCCCAGTGGAGTCGCCATTTTGTTACAGGGAAAAGTGTCTACACAGAACTGCTTATCCCACTAAGGTGTGATAGCTACCTTAGAAACAAACAAAGTAAAGCTACTTTCGTTTTTCCTTTATGAAGTATAGATGAGAGAAGAACAAAGAAGACCAACCTCTGTCTTGCGCTAATCTCCTGGTTCGATTCCTCTCTCTCTTGATAGTCTTTCGCTACTTGTTCCCTTGCACGCCCAGCTTCACAGAGTACCTGTAAGATCACAGTAGCATAGCACTATACAAGAACATGGATCTATAATCATAAACAATCTAGGATCAGATGTAAATTGACCATACAAATGCAACAAACATAAATGACACAAGAGTATGGAGGAAAACTTAAATAGCTTTTATTGACAAACAAGAAAGAGCCAGGGGAGTTACAACCAGTTGTTCTGACCCAGCATCATCCTCTCAGCAAGGAAGCCCCTCTTCACCTCATACAAAGCTTAGATCACCCAAAAATCTGATGTTGTCTCGAGGAACCAACAACGATTCCTTACAATATGCAAAATTCCAGCCTCTGGATCTCTAGGATGAGGGATCCATATATAGATATCTGTAAGGGAGATGAGTCAGCTTGTGATTTGATTAGTGTCTTCCCTCTGATAGTTCTTGCTTCCACTTGGAGATTGATGATCTCTTACTTGTCCTTGGTCGAATTCAGAGAGGCAAGTGTCACAGGAGAAGTTTCTGGAAGTTTCCATGCCTCTCCACCTCGCGGAATGACACTGCCATTTGTCACTTCTCGCCCATCGCACCCCATAGAAGGGATTTTTGAAATGCAACGCACCCACACAGTGTGTTTAGGTGAGATGCAACGCACTTTGCCTATGGAGCAGCTGAAATGATCCTGTTTTGACCAGTTCTGAGCAGTTTTTCATGGAGAACTTCTGGGAGAAGCTGTAATCAGTTGACCTTGTTCCTTTAGGGGTTAGAACAACACTTTTAGGGACTTAGGAGCCCTTGGTTTATGGACATTTAATGCTTGGGGTTGTAGTGCCCAAAAATGTCTATAACAGATATGCTGCAAGTGAGCACAGAAGACAGAATGCAAAAGTCGAATTTGTGAACAACCATTGTTTGGTATTTTACTTGTATAATTGTATGCCTTTGTTTTTAGTTTGAAAATTATATGAAATAGTAGGGCATTTGCAAGAGCAGGTTGGTGCCTCTTGGAAAGTTGGTGCTTGCTAACCAAAGGGGGTTGGTGCCTCTTATGAGTGGGTTCTCACAAAAAAATAGATTTAATTAAGTGGGCTCTTACTTTACATCATAAACAAACAACAAATTGGTGGTTTTTTCCCTATGGGTTTCCATGTGAAAAACACTGTGTCAAATGTGTGTTGCTCATGTGATTTCTATTTGAATATGTGTGTCTGAAATATTATTGGTTCACTGTTTTGTGAATGAATGCTCTCATAATTTAAAGAACAGAAGAAGGGACTATAAGCATAATAAGAAAAGAAAAAAAGAGTTTCTTAATTACTGATTCACCCCAACCCCCACCCTGTCAACAATTCCTTATATCAACAATCACATTATATTAGATTTAAACATTTGACAAATAATATATTTGATTATTTCTTAATGAACAACTCAAGAAATTTTATTTTTTCCACATACTTATCACAATATGGTCACTAAAATTCATGTTTTCACATTTCACAATGATAAAGACATGTCTACTTTAAATACACTTATAGATACATAAAAATAGATAATTATTTTACATAATCTAAATAGGAAAGAAAAATGCATCACCAAATCTAATAGAAAGTCAAACAAATGCCTCTTAATCACCATCACATTATTTATCATTTAATTCTTAGCAATAAAATATTTATTAATTAAACTTCTATTTATATGACCATTGAAAATAACAGTCAAAACTATTCCGTTATCCATGAAGAAAAAATTAAAACCTCTCATGCATCCATGTAAGCCCATTTGTTTATCTTGTTGTCCATAAAAATATGTAATCCACATTTTATACATGCATAAGACCCCCTTTTAGTTTACACAATGTTGTAAGAACTGTAATTTATATATAGTAAACATGACTTTACCTCTCACGTCAAGAATTTAATCTTACATATTAATACACGTTTTTTCATTGTTAAAGTCCTCATAGAGTTATCACTACATGATTTATATTAATTTTGAACTAAACAAGAAGAAAAAGCATGTGAACTAATTAATAAACCAATAAGTATAGAAATTGAGAATACATCTTCAATGTTATTTCTAAATTCACTATTTTCTGATTTTGGTTATATTATTCTCATTTTCCTATTTGATAAGGATTGTAACCTTGAATCCTTATTATCATAGATATTGTACACAATTGGAAATACTTATTTTTAAGTGTAAAAATGTTTCCACTGCAAAAAAATGTGCAAAAATGTTTGTGAATCTGAGCAATTATATAAAATGCCAACAAGACGAATAAAAAATATATATAATTAGCAAAATAAAGAAAACAAAAACACACATCAATAGTATAAATGATGAAATAACACAAGTACATATCACTATCCATTGTCATCACCTTGATTATCTTCCTCGTTTGGCATGATAACATTATTGTTCTCAAAAATACATTTTGATCTAGGGTCATGTCTTAATATGAACCATCAATCCTTATCCAACACATCTGGGTAAAAAAAACCTAGTTGCAATGTTTTTGAAAAACATAAGGCTCCCTAGATTTATGCCACATCTTTCTAGAGTTTATAGATATTAGCCCACTATCACGATCTTTCTTTACATTATTCTGATTAAAGGTGTCTCACCACTTGCATCTAAAAATAACACATTGCAACAAAGAAAAGTCCACTTGAATGATCTCTTGTATCTTTCCAATGTAAACTAACATCTCCTGCATTAGGTTTTGATCGCGGAGGCTAGCACAACTATATTGGTCGAAATTGACTTCCACTCCATAGTCTTGTGTCATGCATTCAACATCGGCATCCTTCGTGTGAAAATGATGTCTATATGCCCACATATATGGGAACAAATGAACCTATAAAAAAGTGAAAAAATCATAGTTTCATGTGTCTAATAAGCTAAACATAATTAAAAATATAATGTATATATATATGTTACAATTCAAAGGTGCATTATGAAGTTAAAAATGTACATAAAGAGATTATTACCAAGTTGTTGCACCCACTCCCTATGTTTAGCGCATCCTCTTCAACATGCCGGTAATGACCAGTTGCACCATATTTCTCTCTGACTTGGTCAACAACCCAACTGTTAAGGTATGTCATTGGAATATTTTTTTTTAAATGATCAGGATAAGACACACTTCTACCATTCAACTAGTTGAATTCTTTCCTATCACTATCCCATTTCCTCCTCTTCTGCTCGTACAATGTGACCCACAGTTGTTTCGCTTCCATATTGTAAATAATGAATTCGTTGATCGCTTTAATTTATAAATTCATTTATGAAATCAAACCAACATATATAGTACATATGTGATAAAAATATACATTAATATGAAGTTCAGTGTGAATAGTTACTGTGTAGAAATTTGACAAATGATAAGCGACTTACTCTTTATCATGTTCCTCGTTCCACTCGTTTCAAGAATCTCCCCTTATCTTTTGTCTTCATCCCTTTCTTCATCCCGAATCGCCACACTTGGTGTGTTTTCGATCTTCTTGATGTACTCACCATCATAATAGAAAGAATCATGCGATATATACCCCTCTACCATAGACCCCTCAGGTTTTTCCCTTTGTCGAACAAAAGCTTTCAATTTCTTCATGTACCTCTCCAAGAGGAACATCCAATGACAAGAAACCACCCCAACTAATTTAATGTCATCTACTAGGTGAATTAGAAAATGAACCTACAAGTCCATGAAACTCGTTAGCAGTTCCTTCTCAAACATACAAACAATCTCATCTATCTCTTGAAGCCACCATGGAATGATAGCCATATGAATCTCCTTTGATGTGATCCAACATACAAATGCATGTCATTTAGATATGGCAAATCGTAGGCCTTGGGGGAAGTCATGGTTCACACACCCACACATGAGCAAAGGATAATGAAACTACACAATAAATATTACATTATATAAAAATTAATTATAAAATATCCCATTGCATTAAAAAATAATAATAATAATAATAATTTTTTTGACATAGGTACTCTTAGAAGGTTCAAATGGTCATGTGATTTCAACTCCGACAAACGGTCTTCCAAAGTGAAGAAACACCGTAGTGAAGACCCTATAAAGAAGGCACCCTCACACTTATTATAACTGCCTTTGCCAAAGAAAGATAATCTTTCTTTAAAATCCATGGGACATCACCTTCTTTGAAAGACCAAGATGGACCAACCTCTCCTCTAGTTTCTTGTCTTGTCCAATGTTTCTTTTTAGTTTTTGAAGAAACAAGATCTCTCCTAACAACAAATGTATCATTTTATTTCAATGATATGTGCCTTATAAAGAGTATGAAACATTTTTAAATATATGCACGGGATCTAGTAAGTGGGAAATATTAAGATGCTCCTAATATGGGAGCTCATAAAAGACATATTTCTTTTTCATCACAATGAGAAATTTATCAACATAGGTGTCGAAGAATTTTGTATCATTGAACATAGGCTCCCCATTTGAATCAAACATTTATGCAAACCCCTTCTCCTTCTCTCTCTCATATGATCTAAGCCATTCAATTGGTGTCATTATTGCAAGTCATTGGGTTCTCTTTGGTTTACCATTGAAAATGGATGTTGTGCTTCTGTAAGGGTGTTATTATGGGAGGAATACCCTAGAGAAGTCATTCACTGGTTTTCTTAGGTGGTCATACCACCTAGCCTTCAGAGAAGGTCCACAACATTTACATCCATGATACCCTTTTGTTACAAGATCTACAAAATTATTGTATATAGGTCGACGCATTAATGACCATGAAGATCAGAACAATTTTAGTGAATTAAATTAATATGTGAAACAATATTGTTATGTATATAAACAAATCAACAAAAATGTAATTTACCATAGCAAACTCCTAATCTTGGATAATCATGTATGGTGTAAGAACATATGCCGTACAATGTAAAACTCCTCTCTGTTGTGATGGGTCTTTACAGATGTATCCATTCCCATAATTCCTTCAATTCATCTACCAATGGTTGTAAGTAGGCATCCATATTCTTCACTTGTATTCTACTAGGGACTATGAAAACCAACATAATATGTTCATTCTTCACGTACAACCACGGGGGGATATTTTTATTAACCACTACTATAGGAAAAACATAATATTTGGTGTTTTGGAGGGAATATGGGTTAACACCATCCATGGATACGGTGATTCATAGACTTCGTATTTCATCCTTGAATTTTTCAGGCCATGTATCCTCTATATGCTTCATGGCTATTGAATTTGTTGGGATTCACATAGCTCCTAACTCACTCTTGTGTCAGGCATGCCATCCCTACAACATAGCTAATTCTTTGCAACATAAGAGCCTTTGAATCCTTGGGATTATAGGCATGTGCCTCAATATCTTATGAGGATGACCATGTTATTTACCTTTTTTTTTTTAATTACGATACCTATCATGCCCACATTTCGGACATATCTCTTTATTTTCATATTCTCCTCTATATAGAATAAAATCATTTGAACTTGCATGATATGATATGTACTCAACACCCAATATTTTCAACAACTACTTTTCCTCTTTGCAGCTACCTAAAAATACATTATCACTCAGAAGAACCTTATCTTTGAATAACCTGTAGTTGGTGGGGAATATAATTGTACTATGTCAATATTTAACTTTCATAAAATCAATCATTTTTAATGTTGATTGTGTGAAAATATTTCTCAAAATATAAGGGAAATGATTGATCATGAAGGTGAATTACCTCAATATTGAAGAGAAACATGCATTCGACATGCCAAACTTTGCTTTCAAATTTTACAACAATATCATTGGCCCCAACTGATTAGACTTTGACTTTCTGCCAGGTCCAAAAAGGGGTGGTGGAAGCAGATCTCAGGCTTTAGAATAAGGTATCACTGATATGAGCATCATGTCCTAGCTTATCATTCTGGAATGCATCTAACAACATTTCCTCCATGGTAGTCGTATACCATAAGTAATCATCCATACCAACCTCTACTTGATTGCCACCATTGCCCACTTGTGATGAAGAACTACTATTGTTGTAGTCATTCCTAATTGGTGAATATGGACGTAGTTGGAATTGAATAGGTGGTTGATTCAACCATTCTTTGTATGCTTCCTCTTCGAGGCTTTCTCTTAATGCATCCTTCTCTTTAGTTGACGTTGTAGTTGGGTGCATCGGAAGATGGTAGGTGGGTTTCTCATCATCACTAGAATCCTAATTTGAAAAAATATTGAACATCATTAGTACAATATCAATGATATTAGTAAGTACGTCAATGCAATTGGTTTGCTGAAATTACATTATACCAAACAATTACTACCATCGTTGATCTAGGACTGAGGCTGGAAGATGCCATGTTCCAATTGGTAAGATAAAGAGGCTATCCATTGTCATCTACCAACTGCTTGTGATATGCGGCTCTTGATAAGAGCTTCCAACATTTTTGAAATTGAGGAATATTTTTTTCACCTGAACCCGATTTTGAATCAACATCCTACAAATTTGGATACATTTTTATTCAAATTTATATGGATGAAAAAAAAATCAATTAGATAAGCGAAATATAAATAAAGTTTGAACTTACTAGAGATAGAAATGGAGAACTTTGTGAAGGACTTTGATCAACAATATGGAATGAGTTGGAATTTGAAGAATTGACCATTTGATATTTTTGATATTTTGTCCCCGCATTTGAGAAAATAAGAAATAAAATTTTGTGTGCATATCTAAAATTAATTTCGAGAACCATATAACCATAATCTGAATTTCAATATAGTTTTCAAGCCATTTTTCAAGAATAAGGAAACTTTAAGCATAACTATTGTAATTCATGTGGACGCGTCCTAGAGGATAATGTGAGATTAATATGCCATTTTATGTGAAAATAAAATTTCATATAACTTTCAAAACCTATCGATGCAATTATTAGAACAAATCAAACCTGTGCATTTAAATCATAACAACACCAAGGCATTCAAATAATACCCACATTGGTTTATGGAATTCTAAAAATATAAGTTTTTTTTTATCATATCAGTGCTCTTGTAGAAAACTGCACCAATACGTTTAAATAAAAACAACACTGCTACACACTTGTATCTAGGATTTTTGAAGATAAAAACGACTTCTATCATGTTGGTGCTCTTATAACAATTACAACACGATGCATTTAAATACAAACCACACCATTGCTTTAAAATATTAATTGTACCGTTTCATGATTTCAAAAAAAAAAAAAAAACTATTATGTCGGTATGTTGAAAATTGGCGCCTCGATAATTTCGGTGCATTTCACTTGGAAACGCATCGAGGCTCTTTACTATCGAATACAACGATGCTCAGATTAAGTGAAAAATTGAGTTTTTTTTTAAATTGAAAAATGAGCGACAATTGATTTTTCGAAATCTAATTTCATAGTCTTTTAAATAGTAAAAATTTATTCACTATTTCATTATTTTTCCCAAGAATTCAAGGGAGTGATTTGTAAGAAATACATACCACAAGCACTATGTAGTAACATAATACCTTGGAAGAACATAACTATTTAGAAGATCATAAGCTAAAAGGTATGGTGATTCATTGAAAAAACCTGCATAGTAAAAATTTTAAAATTAATTGTTGATTACTAATAATTTTTTTACATTTTCTCTTATGGTTTAATTAAAAGAGAGATAATTTTCAGGAGAGAACTACTGGGAGCATTTTGGAACAAAAAAATATTTTGGAATCGCAGAAATATTAGAATTTGAAAGGTATGGTGATTCACCCAAAACCCTGCATAACAAAAATTTTAAATTTCACTGTTAAAGAATATCAATAAGATTATTTCTAAATTAAATGCAAAAGAATGTAAAAGGCTGATAAAAAAAATGTAGAGGGATGAATCAGGTGAATGAAAAAATGTTATTCACTATACGTTTTTCTTTCTTCGAATTTTCATTAATAATACACTTAAGAATATTAGATAACACGTTTCAAACAATCTATTAATTCATATATGTTTAATTTTCTAGAGGGAGAAACAATGAAGGAAAAGATCAGTGTCGTTCTAAGAATTTTTTTTATAGAATATGTAAATGACAACGAATTGGTCCTTAGCTCATCTGGAGTGGTGCTGGAGGTTAATGAAACAGGGTTTTTTTTTACAAAACTATAGACGTGGAGGTTAATGAATGAACGTATAGATGTGCGTTCCACTTACAATACAAAAATCAATCCAATGATTCCAAGAACCAAATTATATCTAAACTACAAGAAGCGTTTCTAGAGAAATGGTCAACGAGACATACTAAACTTGCAGTAGAAAAAACATACAACAACAAAAAATAATCATTCAATAGGTACGATTCCTAATTAAAATGATTTTCTAGAATTGTATGTATATATTACTACAAACCATTCATTTATTAATATTAATTTTGTTATATTTATATTTCATAAATCAATATAAAAATAATTTATTACTTTTTTGAAGAAGATTATGAAAATCCTAAAGGATCAACGAGCTGATATGCGAAACATGTAAGAGGAATGTCCAAAAAATTGTATAAGGAGATGGTCAAAGAAATGGACATAACTACATCACATGAGGAGTCATCTCAACAACAACATGCTTCAAATGTATGTTATCATGATTGAATTTGTACATATAAAAAAATAATTTAGCGTTATTTCAAGTACTTTCTTGTAGAAAACAAAAAAAAAATGGAACTCATTCAACACATAAAACAGTACAATGAGGAAGAAAAGGGTTGATATCAAATTTTGTGAGTAATTGTTAATATTTCCTTATAACAACTCAAGGTTTTATTTTTGTATATTATAATTTGTTTTACAACAACCATCCTTGAATGTCTTCAAGTAGGTGCTAACATACAAAGAAGAGCCATTAGAAGAATTGATTGACATTGGGTTAGATATGGTTTGTGAGTATATGTTGGCATGTAAAAAATTAATTGTGGAATTTGTAAGTATCTATGTTGTTTTATTTTTCTGAGTTTCTAATTAATAGAACAAAAATATCCTTTATATTAAATCTATGATTTATAATGGGTTTAATACATATAGGAAACAAAGTATAGAACTACACCAACTGAAGACTTATTGCCACAAGGCATGGGACTTGGTTTTGAAACCATGTGTACAATTTATGAGTCACTTCTTGCTATGGTACATTTCTATTCAATTTACATTGATGTATATTATTTATTTCACTTTTCATTATTCTTACCAATGTAGATACACTCATTACACTTTATTTTATGTTTGCATATGAAACAAGATCAAGAAGATGAAAACAATCGATGCAATCAACAAAACATTCATCCAAATAACCCAAGTCATGGAAGTAGCTCGAGCATTGATAACAGTTCCAATGAAGAATGATGATCTATTTGGATATCAATGCAACCTATTGTATTTTTTTGAAATAATTTTGTGAAAATCAAACATTTTGTTTAATGTAATGGACATAGTGTCCTAATTGAAAGACAACGGGTTACCAATAACAATCCTATTTTGTATGAAAAAGAGCCTCTTATTGATATATAACAAAATGCATTTTAATTTATTCTATTGTGTTATCCAATGTTGCTGTGAAATGTTACACCACTGATTAAATATATGGATGATTAAATATTATGATGAAGAGATGGGAAATCTAGTAATCTAACAAATTAATCCAAACATCATATACAAATGCACTAATCAAATTTTTATTTATATGAATACTGTTATAAGATATATGCCAATTTTTTGATGAATAACAGATTTAAAAAATTACAGCAATTGTACTGTCATAGGTCGATATTTCAAAAAAAGAGAAAATCTCATTCAAAAAACTGGTGCTTCCATAACATAAACACGCAACAGTGCGTTATGTTATATAAAAACACCATGATGACATCTTTTTTGCATGATAATACCAGTGTCCTCCAAATTTTATTTCCACCCCGAGTGCATTATTAAAATTAACATCACTGATCCTTTTATATCCTTAGTGCATCAATGTGTTTATACAAACCATACACATTGGTGTTGTGAGTTTAAATAAAAGCATCGGGTCTGCAATATTTTGTTACCTTCCCCACTGTCGTTCCTTAAAAGAATGCCACAAGGTGTTTTTTGATATATACACACTGAGGCAGTATACATTTCGGGCACTAGTGTTCTTTGCATTTACTTCTTAGTGCTTTTAGTTATGTATGCAACTTTGATGCTTTTATATATGTAGCGCACCAATGTTAATTGTTCCATGAAGTGCACCACAAAAAAAACATTTTCTAAAACCTCCGACCACCCATAGTTTTTTAGTTGTGATGGGGTTCCATTATAATATCTGCTAAAACATATGCAACAACAAAAAAATGTTTTAGCAGATGTTTTTTTGACATTTTTTTCCAATTTTATAACACTAAAAACCTCTGTTATATCCTCCGCTAGAAGATATTTTCCTTGTAGTGTTGTGACTTGTGTTGAGGACACTGGATTGTGTGTCCAAGATTAAGTGGTCATGGGAATCTCAGTAGATGTTTGAATCACTTTGGTGTCTATTGCATATATGTTAACCACCTGGATATAGAAATATGAGTCATTGTGGTGCTTGTTGGATAGTTGTTAACCACCTGGACAGTGAACTACAAACCCATATGGTGCTTACTATGAAAAAAAATAACTGATACATCACTTGGATAGTGGATTTAAAATCTTGGACTGATAAATGCCCCAATTAGACCTTGGGTGTAATCCCTATGAAATGTGTTGAGTCCACTGGACTAGTTTTTCTATACATGTGGTTAGTGGGAGGCTTAGTGGGTGAAAAATTACTATGGTTCTTGTTGTATATCTGTTAACCACCTGGACAAGGAATTCTCAGTCTCTGTGATGCTTTCAAAGAGATATTTTAACCACCTTGAAAGTCGGATGCAAACCCATATGGTGCTTGCTATGAAAAGTCAATCAATAGACCACCTAGACCGAGAAATACCCCTTCTAGACCTTGGGTGAAGCCCGTGATTGGAAATGGAGAAGTAAGTGAGCCACTATGGTGCTTACTATGAGAGTGACATTGAGAAACCACCTAGAAACACCATCTCTTGAGTGTATACCAAGATTTGGTGTGAATTTTCCCTGAGTAAGCATCCCCTCAGACTAGATCTAGTTTGAGCCTAGTCAATTGCAAGAAATTCGCAGTGTAGATATCCTATGGTTGGGTGGAGAGTGGAATTCCCTCCTTCAATTTCTAGCCATATTAACATACTTAGATAATTTTAATGCAACCTTGTGTTGAGTTATGAATTGAAATGTTTTTTGAATGCACATGTTTGATGTTGACTCATGAATATGCATGAATGTTATTGACTACTTGACTAGTAAATGCCTTTATTATGCTCATACTCATTATGTTGTTCTATATGTTAAGAAATTGATAAATGACTAGATAGTGTTGATTCAAGTTATTATTGTGAGTTGAAATGTGTGTAATCTTTCTTCCACCTTATATGATAGTAATGTTTATGAATCAATGGGTTAGTAACTATAGCTCTCATTGGGTAGTTGGGTGACCCAGTGTGTCCCCTTTTAGTTAATGGGTTGGTTGAATACCCTGACTATGTTAACTAGTCAGTATTAAAGCTACGGAGATAAACATTGATGACCAGTCCATATTGATAGAAAGGAATCAAATCGAGAATTCCAACGACAACGTATTTTCTTGGTGGTAGTTCCGTCCATTTCTAGGTTGAAGCTTGATATAATTTTCAAGCATTATGCTAGAAATATCGGCTACCACCTGCACTTTCAAGATTCATGCATTGGGTTAACCTTGTAAACATGATGGTTTACGGAAGGTTGGACCGATTTGGCCACGGTTCCCATTGTGGAACCCTACTCATTGGGAGGTCGCCACCGCTGAACATGTTACACCTTAATGCCTTGGTAAATGATGCCCCTAAGGGGATGGTCAATCTGGCCATGGTTCTAATAATGGAACCCTACCCAATGGGAGACTACCGCCAATTGATTTTGTATTACAATGCCTAAAAACGAGAGAGAGCGTGAAGGTGTGATCACTCCAGTGTGATGTGGATCTAGATATCTACTATGTATGTGACTATGTGCCTTACAGTGATGACACGTCACATTCATGTGAGCCTGTATTGTGAAGATAAATCCCCTCTGTGGATAGAGGTGATCTCTCTAGCCTAATTAGTGGGTCTAGAAACAAACTGAACAAACTAATGCAGACTTTCCTAGATTATGTTTTAAAATGTAGAGAGAGAGAGAGAGAAACCTATCTCGCTCTCATACTAATTTCTCATTCCTTTGGTGATGTCTTCGATCCCTTAGCTTCCAAGCTCACTCCTTGCTTGTTCCTTATGTCTAAGTACCTGCAAGCGAGATCAAAGGAAAATACAAGATACAAGAGCATACATAGTATGTATCAAACATAAACTACTTGATAGGTCAAGGAGTATCAAGTTAAATGCATAAATATTTAGACATTTATGGAAAGTGAAAATCTGATGTATATATCAATGAATCGAAAAGGGAAGCATACAACCATTTCCTTGATGTTGGAGACCTCATTTTGGTGGATGTCCAAGTGCAATCCAAGACTCTTCAAACACTCTTTCTCCAAGTTAGATGGGCAACATTTAGGCATAATCTCAACATAGGAATGCAGGCAATCAATGACCAACCATTTAGGGATGGAGGGGATTTGATTTAAAGGAAGGGAGAGGGAGTTAGGGATCCATAAAAGAGGGAGGAAGTTCCACATATCAAGGGGAAGTCCCTCAAAGGTAGGATTAAGAGCTCCGAATGGGAGAGCTCGACCATATCTCTACCCAAAAACATCTAGCTCACTATTTCTCGAAGTTTACAACATATGAAGCTTCTCCTCCATTTTGAGAAATTTTTCCAAAAGAGGTTCAGTGTGGGTATTCATATCAAAACCCGCGCTGGTAGCACAGGGTCAAATAACTGCAGCCTACCATAAACATGGGTAGGCAATGGAGCAAAGAGTGATGGTCTTGAAATTTAGGGTTTCAGTCAACCTTCTCTAGAATTGACTCAGGGAAATTTTTCTTCCATTCTTCAGGGATGTTTCAGTATGTGTTTCATGATGAATACACTTCATAGTTGTCAACATTTTGGCACTTCGGGATGTGGAACAAGAAGTGAATAGGAGGTGTGACAAAATACTATGTAACAGATGCCCCCTAAAGCATGAAGGCAGAACATGGAGTGATGGGTGAAATGATTTACAAGTCAAGGCAAGGACCAGAAAAACACCGTCAGGAGACCTGCAAATCAAGCATATACATATACATATTTGACATCTTTGATATAAACATGCCTAATGATACATGAATAGGCATCTAATAATACATGAATCCACGGCATGGGCGCAACCATCTGAATAGAAGGGATCATGTGCATGGATCCACAGTATGGACACAACCATCCAAATAGAAATGATCATATATATGGACCCACGGTATGGTTGCAACCATCCATATAATCATGTGTACAATCATAAATAGCTCACAACTCCACGCAACATGGATTTTATCAGATGGAATCTAGGTTCTTGAGTTTTGTCCCTATTTGATCAATGTAAAAAATCTAACATGCGAATAGATGTGTCGAAGTCAAACATGATATAAAACCACCTGATTACCGGTCAATAATGAAAATCATTAACAGGCACGAGAGAAACCACCAATAATGAAAATGGCTCTCAAGGTACAATCAACACAATCCATGAGTATCAAAAATGAATTTGAAGTTGAACACCCATAGAATCATTCGATTGCAGGCCAATGATGTAAAACTATCATCGAATGTGAAGAAATTGCCATTGAGGCACGCAAGCTCCAAGGTACTGGAAGGGATTTTCTAGATTGTCTTCCTAGATAATGAGCTGAAGTCGACAGGAAGCGATCCGTCGAAGGAGGACCATAATGTATCCCACATCATTGACAAAAAACAAAGGATATAGTAGAGTAGGTAAGTTTGATTCAAGGCTATGGCAGAAAGGTCAAATAGTGTATAAGCGGTAAAAACTAGAGATAGGACTTCTCTTGAAGATATCGACGACTTGACTCTAGAGTTTGGAAGCAGTTGACTCAACATGGGATTAGAGGTCATGATGACGAAACAATTTAGTCATCTGAGAGGAAAAATGAATTTCCCAAACCCAAGAAGGTAAGTGATGCAGTGAGGATATCCCAAACCCGACATGAGCAATAGATAAGTGTCATGTTCAAGAGTGACACGCTGCCTTTACACAAAATACAAGAGACGTTCGCTTTCATTTTTCCCCCACTATTTTTAGTGAGTACCCCATTATTTGTTATCACAAGCTTGAAGGGGATAGCATATGATTTCCATATAAGTTCATCCTTCGGATGAATCCATCCTAGTAAGTTTAACGAGTCCTAGGAAGGATAAAATCAGTCTCATCGTGATGATAAGTCTTCCGTCGTTTAAGTTTTACAAGTCCAACGAAGGTGAAACTCGGCATCATTTTCATGTTTAGAGAGTTTGAAAAAGAGGTGAAAAAGAAAACTCCAAAGGTCCCTTTTTGTAAATCGTCTCTTGAATCTGAAAAGGTAGAAAATGATATCCAAGAGAACCTCTTAGCCATGCTAGACTAAGGTATTCCTTGTTTGTAAAATACTCTATCTCAGTCCGGAAAAGGGTTAAAATTATACTGATTAGACATCATTTTATTTATTTTAATGAGTTTGAAACGACAAGTACTCGATGATCTCTCATGTTTGGAGAGTTAGAAAAGAGCTTAAAGATGATTCTAGGGGGGCGCTTTTTCATTTATTTTTTACGAGTCCAAAAAACTGATAAAATAAAACTTGTTGAATCAACAATAATTAATCACCATCAACATGTTCCATGACCTATCGTTGCACAAGTGAAACGTACATTACCAATTTCGAGGAAAAATATTAAAATATAAGTGAAAATTCCCTAATTTGGTAAAAATGTCATTTAAAAACTTATAAAAGCTCAAAAAAGTAAATCATTTTCACCATTTTTCCATTTTTCAAATTAGAAATCATTTTTACCCTATTTTACCTTGATCTTTAGACGAAGAGTATGATCAATCCCAGACACCATTCATCAAACTATTCACTGCAGGTAAGAGATTTGTCCCTTCCCTTCAATTTGGATGTCTTTTTATGCATTTTCATTCATAGAATAGGCTGCATGGAGGGCTTAGCAAAAATTCATGTCGAGGGCTATCAACGAGGGTTTTACCCATCACACCTGCGCTGCTCACCCTGCAGCCAATTGTGGCAGCGCATTGAAGCGTGGAAAAATATATAAACAGTTGCGTTGGCACAGAGTTGCTATTTTTTTGGAAAATCCTCTACATTTTATGAATTATTTCCAAATTTGTTTCCATAGAAACTCATGAAATGTTGTTTGATGGATGTTTTATAGGTTAATCAACCAAAAATGGTGATCAAATGGAAAGAAAGAGGACACGAAGCCGAAGACCATCAAGCAGCCCAGGACCCAAATTACATTGCTGCCCTTCGAGATTGTGGGTTACTGAAATTCTTCTGGATTCCTGGGATTAGAAGCTAGGTGGAGTTACTGTAGCATTTGATTAGTTTGTGGGATGTATATTAGACACTATTCATGATTGGGGACCAAGAAACTGAAATAGATGTCGCAGACATTTATTTCATTACTGGTTCTTTTAGAAAGGGACAATAGATTCAGTTGTCTGGTTCTCGCACTAGAGGGGAGAGCACATAAATGTTGATTGCGAGACATTGTCCAGGCACTTGAAAAACTCAGAGTGGGAAGATAGATATAAATACCATAACTAATATCCCACTGCAAACAATCCTTCATATTATGGAATGAATAGTTGGGGCTCAAGTGTTGCATGAAGCAACAAAGTATCATTTCCAGTACACCATTGATTGTCTAACTCCCATGGTTTTCAACTGGTGTGAGGGTTTGTTGGTCAATATGAAGAGATAACTTACGAAGTCCAAGTTGAGAAATATGAAAAAAATTGGCTTCAGATCCATCTTGGTGACGTTCTTCTTGGAACGTGTTCCATTTTTTTGATATCAGTGGATAGAAGTGGATGCATCAGCACCCAGAGATCCACATTTGATGAGGTGGGGTGAGCTAATGCCTTGACAGGGAGGTGGTCAGCAGATGTCCTTTCCCCCATCATTTTTTGGATGGCTGCGACAACAACTAATCATGTTAGATGATTAGGCATACACTATCATGGGTTCCAGGGAGATCACGATCTTCCACTTCCACCAGGCGCACAGTGGATTGATGCAGCTAAAAACCAATTTTTTAAATTTTTTGAAGTTTCAATTTTTTTTTTTTTATATATGTATTGAGATTTGATACTTGTGATTTTTGCAGATGTTGGACCAGAGAGACCTCCAGGGGTTTCTTTGATAGCCAGGCGAGTGGCATGCTAGATAGAGGATGATCCCTATGAGGAGGGAGAAAACCTGATCATTGAGGTGGAGCGCAATATGGAAGTCCTGACAATGGGAATTCCAGAATATGAATCCATTGATGAGGTGCCACTGCGATATTAGAGGCATATTGTAGGGGTGCCTGCTAGACTGCATCAGTTACTAAACTAAGTCATTAGAGCTATGTCGTGCTATCATGAGCACCATGTGGGCGAATAATTGTTTCTAGCCTTTGTTTTTCGCACTTATGTAAGCTTGAGAAGCCATGTGTCTCAGAACACAGTTTTTGACATTTTGATGTAATAATTGTTTTGCAAACACACACACACACACACACACTCTCTCTCTCTATATATATATATACATGTTTTCCTTTTATGTTCACTATGTGATAGTTTTTATTTTACATATGTCACAGATGTCTATCTAATACGTAGTTATCCAATGTATCTGTTAATGTGTTCAACCGTCTTGGAATATGTTGATAAGTGATATAATCAAAATCTCATTCCAAAAGACGAACTCGCAAATACATTCTCAAAATTTGAGGGTTTCTAACTGAATATTGTTTGTTAAGCTGTAGTACAATGAGTTGTAAATCAAGATTAACGATTAAATTTATAATGCCAAGATCAATGGCTTCTGACAGAAGCTTGATAACCGCACTATATTCGACAATGTTATAAGTAGTACGACCTAAAAATATGCCTTGTAAATTCACTAAATCACAATTAGGGTCATAAATTTCCCATGTGACAGAAGATCAATTTTGTGTACTACGAAAAGATCCATCAATGAAACCGACATAAAGGTTTGATGACATATGCAAACGAAGTAGAACACATGGTAAGCAGAGGAAAACACGTTTGCAAAAGAAAACAAACACACCAAAACCAGACTACACATTAATGAATAACACACTAATGTACAAAATATTTACACGAAATCATGCATAATACTTCTTGAGGTAAAGTAATCATTCCTCCTCTGGCGAAGTGTCAGGGAGTAATTCGACAGCTAGTTTCAATGAAGGAATCTTGAATTCAATCGAAAGGGTTGCCTCTAGACCATACACAAACTGAAAGGGTGTGAATCCAGTTGTTGTCTTAGATACAATTTGGTATGCCCACAAAGATGAAAATAACATAAGGTGCCAATTTCGTTTATGCATCCCAACACTACGTTGAAGCATTGTAACCAATACTTTGTTGACTGTCTCAACTTGGTCGTTGGCCTGTGGATAGTAAGGAGTTGAGTTATCGTGATGCAGATCCAACTGAGAAGTAAGCTATGTCATAATATAATTTCAAAAATGGGAGCCATGGTCAATGAAAATGGCTTGAGGGACACCAAATTGAGCTATGACGTAATTAAAAAGAAATTGACCCGCAATTTTACGTTCGGAATCATATGTGAGCATCGCCTTGGCCCATTTAGTGAAATAGTTGATGGTGACGATGATATAACCATGCCCCCCATCCGAGCGAGGGTTACATGTCATGAAATAAATACCCCATTTGGCAAAGGGTCTGATAGTAATAATTGGGTGCAAGGGTGTGGGTGGGGTGCATTGTTTGCGGTTATAAATTTGGCAGGGATGACATTTTTAGACCGCTAAAATGCAATCTTTGAAGATCAAAGGCCATAATAACTGACAAGAAGGATTTTTTGAGCCGTAGCATATCCCAGAATGTGACCGCCACAGGCCCCAGAGTGACAATAATTTAAGACTCTCTCAACTTCTTCAAGCGTTAAACATCGATAAAGGATTGAATCAACACCAACACGGTACAAAGTATCTCCAATAATTTGGTAAGGTTGGGATTGATGTCAGATGCGTCAACTTTCAGAGTTGGATAACTTTGGTCGAAATTTTTGGGTCTGGAGATAGGTAATGATATCTTCGTACCATGGATCGACAATACTAATGAGGAAGAGAGTTTCGTCAGGAATCATCTCGTCGGATGCAGTAGACGTGGTTGCAGAAGGAAGGTCACAAATTAACTCAGTGAAAACTAGTGATTTCTTCAATTTAGCTTTAAAAAATTCCAAATATAATTCTTGTAATATAACAATCCATTTAGAATACTTGCCCCCCATCAATTGATGAGTCAAAATGTATGTCATGGGGTTGCAATAAAAAATCATTGTGGTTTTTCGTAAGAGAATATAGTGTCGAAAGCATTGAATAACATGAAAAATTGTTAAAGCTAGTTTTTTGACATGGGCATATCAAGTTTCAGTGTCGAACAAATGTTTACTGAAGTAATAAATCACATGTTCGTCTCCATCATCATCGTATTGAATAAGTACCATAACAATAATACTATAGGTGGCTAATCGTGGTGATAATTTGGGGGATGCAGTAAAGGAGCACTAATGAGGGCCTTCTTCAATGCATCGAAGGATTTTTTCGTGACTTCATCCCAAATGAATGGGATCCATTTCTTTAACAAGAGAGTAAATCCCCTAGCAAGTTTAGCATAATTTAGGACAAAACGACGAAGGAAATTTACTTTCCCTTGTAAACTTTGCAACTGATGTAAATAAGATGGAGGGGGAAAATTCATGATGGCCTCCACCGTAAGGGGATCAATTCGGATGCCTTCCTTGGATATGAAAAACCCTAAGAGATGACCATATTAGATGCAAAAGAAACACTTATGCGGATTCAAACGAATATTGTAGTATTGAAAGCTAAGAAATATTTCTTGAAGGTGATCAGGGTGGTCGTGATGCTTCGCAAAATGTGTTGGTAATTCATTGAGAAAAGGTTGAAATATATGCTTAATATCATTAGAGGCATAAGACATCGCTTGTTGGAAGGTAGCGCCAACATTCTTCAGATAAAAAGGGAGATTTTGTAAGTAAAACTCCCCCAAGGACAAATGAAAGCAATTTTATGTTGATCGACAGGAAGAATGTTAATTTAGTTCTATCCAGAAAAACCATCCATAAAGGAAAAAATATCGGTCCTGTCACATTCATCGATGATTTGATCTGTAAAGGGAGTCGGATAATTATAATTAGGACATGTTCGATTGATATCATGATAGTCAACTTAAATGCAGATAGTTCCTTGTTTCTTAGCCACAAGAACAATATTTGGGACCCAATCTGTTAATGGAATAGGATAAATGAAACCAACTTTAAGAAGTTTTTCAACTTCTCCCTTTATGGTAGTTTCCTTTCTAGGGTGCATGGGACAAAATCCCTGACGAGTAGGCTTCACATTCAGATAAGTAGGAATCTCATGCACTACTATACTCGGATCTATGCCAAGCATATCTCCATATGACCAAGCAAAGACATCAAGAAATTCGTTGAAGACCACAGTATAAATCTTGATCTCATTCGGAGAACAAGAAACCCTGATATGGATATTTTCGACAATCCCTGGTTTGACAAAGATGTTGATGGGAATTGTAGCTGAAATGTTCCCCATGTTTCCTTTGGACAACACTTCGTGAACCAAAATAGGTGTCTGAAGTGGATGAGTTGGTACATTGGAAACAAGGGTTTCTAGATAAGAATAAATCTCACCAAGGCTTGGGAGAAACAAGGAAGGATGATGGGCATCATTCCATGGAGTTTTCTCAAGATAAATAACTTTCGTGATACTCTCGTCAGTCATAAATTTCTCATTCAAAGGATCCGGAGAATCCCAAGAACCAAGCTAGGGATATTGTGAATATGCGTCTAGACTCATACTGAAATGATCATGAATTTCAGAAGTTGCTGCAGAAGCTGAAACGACAGCTTGATATGCTTTCTCTATGGGGCTAAGCGGCATAACATCACCAAAACTATCAATCTGATCAGGATGAGGAACGACCCAAGGATCGTGACAAGTCGAGATCATGTTAATCCCATAATGGAAGAGTCTTTGAAAATACCTGCCCCAACACTCTCATAAGGAATATAGGTATTCCTAACATATGACACATTACCATTTTAGGAGTTGGAAGAGAAAAAGACGAGATGATCAATTATTTTCCCTTGACAGGGAAAATAGAGCACACGGAATAAATTTGAAACCATGCAAAACATTGCATGGGTACAATTACAACCAAGTAGAATACTGTAATTCAAATTTGCATTGATAACTTCTACTTCCACGTTGATGGTTTTTCCTTCCAATGATATAGGAAATTCATTGAGAATACCATATCGGCATGAACCTCTACCATGGAAGGCTTCCAAGGTATTAGGGTATTGGTTGAGAGGTGGAGAGCCAATAGCTTTCCAACATGAAAGGAACATAATGTAGGTAGAAGCACCTTCATTAATAACAGTCCTATGAATAGTCTCCCCCTTGATAATAACTTGTGTCAAGAAGGCAAGTTGATGCGGGAGATGAGGAATGTTGAAATATGGCGATAAGAATATTCCAATTTAATTTTTTCTTGAATTAAATTGTGAATTATAATCGAATTTAGTTTTAACAGTTATTTGGAAATAATTATTTAATTTATTTTAAATTAATTAGTTGGAGAAATTCAAGTTAGAAGTATTTATGAAGTCATGCAAGAGTTATCCCTTAAATTAAGGAGATAAGATTAAGTTATATTTGAGTTGTAATTAGTTAACTCATTTTACTGAGTTAAGTCAGTTAAATTAGTTCCAAACTGTTTGAGTAACTAATGGTGAGTTAAGAGTCAATTGATGCATGCATGCACTCAACTAGTGCTACTCCAGCTCACCGAAGATTCCCTCATCAAAGACTCATGCACGTCTATTCTAAGAAAGACCCAGTTGAAATTAAAGTCAAGGGCAATGTAATATCAATTGCATGTGTTTTCTCAAAGAGAAAACTCATGCATGCAGTCAAGGATTTAATCCTTGAGGATTGCACAGTTTTGGAAGAAGATCATCCACTTGGTAGATTGGTTTTCTACTTGGTAAGAGAAGATCATCCACAAGGAATAGCACAAGGAAATAGGAGCTTGGAGGGCAGAGAGGAAGGCTGGAGAGAAGCCAAGATTGCCTGTGAGCATATGTGAGGCTTGTACTGAGAGCTGGCTAGCTATGAGAGCTAAGGCTTTGTATAATTCCTATGTATTTCCACTTGTATGATAATATGATAGTGTGGGGTTTTTAGCTAAGGCTTTCCCCAAAGTATTTTCATGTGTATTGTGTAATTGATTTTTCTTCTTCTGGTTATATTGTTCAGCTCGATCTTTAAGCTTCTGCAAAATTGATAGTATAAGTAGGTTATAGTATTCTGCTTTGATTTATATTGCATTATCGGGTTAACCTACAACAGATTTTCTACATGGTATCAGAGCTGGATTTGTAGAAATATTCTACTTGGTATCGCAGCTGTGAACAATATACTAAGAAGAGATTTCAAAGTTTGAATTTCGGGGTTGCAGGTGCAAATCGAATTCATATCATACTTCAAGGTTGGCGAATGGTGTTCTATGGCTTGAGACTCGAGTATGCCTTGGAAGGTAGCTCGAATTACATAGCATGGAAAGATAGAATGGAGGCTATATTAGAAGACAATGGCTTGAAGGAAATCATTGATCAAGAAATCCCAAAGCCAGCTTCAACTAATGCACAAGAGTGGCTGAGTGAAAGAAGTGTGTGGTGAAGGCGAGACAGATCATCCTTGAGGGAGTTTGAGACTATATTGTCTCGAGTCTCCATGGGAAGGATACTCCATTTTCAATGTGGAAGACATTGAAGGACCTCTACTAGAACAATAGCGACCAAAGGAAATTGGCGCTCAAGGATAAGCTTCGAAGAATCAAGATGGAGAAGGGAGATACTATTTCCACATATCTGAATAAATTCACCACCTGCAGAGATGAGCTTGGAAGTGTGGGAATAACTACTGCTGATGATGATATGGTGAGCCTCGCTCTTCTTGGCCTTCCAAAGAGTTGGAATAGCTACCAGGACTTTGTGAATGGAAGTGAGAAACTGCCGGATTAGGAACCACTGTGGTTGGATATTATGCAGGAGGAGATCAGGAGGAGCACACGAGATGATTCTTAATCCAAGAATGATGATGAAGAAAATATGGCCTTAGCAAGTAAGGCAAGGAAAGGGAAGGGGAAGGCTTTCCATTTCAAATCAAATTCTTCTCATGGAGGGAAGAAGGGTGATATGTCTAAAGTAAGATGCTTTAATTATAACAATGTAAAATTTGAAACGAGAACTGATACTGTTACCCGTTTCGTAGAGATAGCAACAGAGTGACCCGATTTTGAAAAGGGGGGATGCATAGTTTTTGGCACTTTACATTTTTTTATATACATTATGTTTTAGAATGTTAGTAGTATGCATGCTGATTTAAAAAAGTGGTGATTTTACATTAGGCCATTTTTTTAAAAGACCTATTTTTTGACTTTAAATTTTCTAATGTATGAAATGTAAATAGTTATTTTCTAAATTTAACAAATTTTGACACTTTAAATTTTTTATGTCAATTTTTTTATAATAATAAAAAAAACAAATATAAAAATATATATTAAAAAAAAGAAAAAAAAAACATAACATGTATATATATATATATATATATATATATATATATATATATATTTGTGTGTGTGTCTAAACCATAAAAAAGGTTGGCAAAAAAAAAACAAAAAAAAAACTAGATTAAAAAAGAAAAGAAAAATAGCCAATAAAAATCTAAAAAACTATTAAAATCAAGATTAAAAACATAAAAAAACAAAAACTTAAAAGACAAAATATACTTAAAAAAAAAATTAAAATTTAATATATATATATATATATATATATAAAAATCTAAAAACATTTTAAATTTAAAATATATATATATATATATATATATATGAATTAAAAAAAAAAAAACATATATTTTCAATTTAAAAAAAATAAAAAACATTTAAAACTTTAAAAAACATATATTTACGATTAAAATTTTAAAAAATATATCTGCACGCAGCTCCGCCACCTAGGGCCACGCCCCCACAGGCGGCCGGGTGGTGGCTATCCGATTCCGAGAATCGGATAGCCACCCCCATGGGCGGTCAGGCAGTGGCTATCCGATTCTCGGAATCGGATAACCACCACCTGATTGCCCGTGGGGGTGGCTATTCGATTTTCAGCCCAGCCACTCCCACGGGTGGCCGAGCTGTGGCCATCTGATTCTGAGAATCAGATAGCCACCGCCCGGCCATTCCCACGGGTGGCTGGGCAGTGGCTATCCGATTCCGAGAATCGGGTGGCGGAATCGGATAGCCACCCCCATGGGCAATCGGATGATGGCTATTCGATTCCGAGAATTGGATAGCTACCCCCACAGGGATTCGGGCGATGGCTATTTGATTCCGAGAATCGGATAGCTACCCCCATGGGCAGTCGGGCGATGACTATTCGATTCCGAGAATTGGATAACCACCCCCACCGGAGGTCAGGCGGTGGCTATCCAATTCTCAGAATCGGATAACCACCCCCTGACCGCCCTTGAGGTGGATATTCAATTCTGAGAATCAAATAACCACCACCCGGCCATCCCCACAGGCGGTTGAGTGGTAGTTATACGATTCCGAGAATCGGATAGCCACCGTCCAACCACCCATGGGGGTGGCCTAGAAGTGGCTATTCGATTCACGGAATCAAATAGTCACCGCTCGGCCACTCGTGGGGGTGGTAGCCAATAAAATTGTTTTTTGAAATAAAAAATAAATTTTGTTTTTTTTAAATACAATAAACATATTTAACAAAATTTATTTTTTATTTAAAAAAGACAATTTTATTGGCCACCTCCCCCACGAGTGTCTAAGCGGTGGCTATTTGATTTTGAGAATCGAATAGCCACTTCCCGGCCACCCCCACGGGCGGTTGGGTGGTGGCTATCCGAATCGGATAGCCACTACTCAGCCGCCTATGGGGGTGGCCGGGTGGTGGTTATCTGATTCTCAGAATCGGATAGCCACCGCTCGGGCCGAGCGGTGGTTATCCGATTCTGAGAATCAGATAACCACCACTCGGCCACCCCCACAGATCGCTGAGTGGTGGCTATCTGATTCTCGGAATCAGATAGCCACTCCCCAACCACCCATGGGGGTGGCCTGGAAGTGGGTATTCGATTCTTGGAATCAAATAGCCACCGCCCAGCCGCTCATGGGGGTGGTGGCCGATAAAATTGTTTTTTTAAAATAAATTTTTTTAAATACAATAAACATATTTAACAAAATTTATCTTTTATTTAAAAATAATAATTTTATCGGCCACCGCCTCCACGAGCGGCTGGGCGATGGCTATTTGATTCCGAGAATCGAATAGCCACTTCTCGGCCATCCACACAGGTGGTTGGGGGGTGGCTATCTGATTCTCAGAATCGGATAGCCACCACTCGGCCGCCCATGGGTGGTGGCTGCCTGATTCTGAGAATCAGATAACCACCACCTGGCCACCCCCACAGGTGGCTAAGAGATAGCCACTACCCAACTGCCAGTGGAGGTGGCGGGGAAGTGGTTATTCGATTCTCGGAATGAAATAGCCACTGCCCGACCACTCGTGGGGGTGGTGGCCGATAAAATTGTTTTTTAAATAAAAAGTAAATTTTGTTTTTTTAAATACAATAAACATATTTAACAATTTTTTTTTTTTATTTAAAAAAACAATTTTATTGGCCACCACTCCCACGAGTAGCCTAACAGTGGCTATTTGATTCCAAGAATCGAATAGCCACTTCCCGGTCACCTCCACGGGCGGTTGGACTGTGGTTATCTGATTCTTGGAATTGGATAGCCACCACTCAGCCCCCTGTGGGGGTGTCCGGGTGGTGGTTATATGATTCTCAGAATCGGATAGCCACCGCTCGGCCACTTGTGGGTGGTGGCTATCCAATTCTGAAAATCAGATAACCACCACCCAACCACCCCACAGGTGGCTATTTGATTCTGAAAATCGGATAGCCACCGTCCAACCGCCCGTGGGGGTGGCAGGGAAGTGGCTATTTGATTCTCAGAATCAAATAGCCATCGCTTGGCCACTCGTGGGGGCGGTGGTTGATAAAATTGTTTTTTTAAATAAAAAATAAATTTTGTTTTTTTTAAATACAATAGAAAAATTTAACAAAATTTATTTTTTATTTAAAAAAAAACAATTTTATCTACTACCACCCCCACAAGCGACCGGGTGGTGGCTATTTGGTTCTGAGAATTGAATAGCCATTTCCTGGCCACCCCCACGGCCGGTTGGGCAGTGGCTATCCGATTCTCGGAATCGGATAACCATCACTCAGCCGCCTGTGAGGGTGGCTGGGTGGTGGTTATTTGATTCTCAGAATCGGATAGCCACCGCTCGGCCGCCCGTCGGTGGTGGCTATTTGATTTTGAGAATCAGATTACCAATACCCAGATAGCCACCACCCAACCACCCGTGGGGGTGGCCAGGAAGTGGCTATTCAATTCTCGGAATCAAATAGCCATCGCCCAGCCGCTTGTGGGGGCGGTGGCCGATAAAATTGTCTTTTTTAATAAAAAATAAATTTTGTTAAATATGTTTATTGTATTTAAAAAAGCAAAATTTATTTGTTATTTAAAAAAACAATTTTATCGGATACCGCCCCCACGAGTGACCAGGCGATGGCTATTTGATTCCGAGAATCGAACAGCCACTTCCTGGCCACCCCCGCGGGCAGTTGGGTGGTGGCTATCCGATTCTGAGAATCGAATCGGATAGCCACCACTCAGCCGCCTGTGGGGGTGGCCGGGTGGTGGTTATCTGATTCTCAGAATCGGATAGCCACCGCTCGGCCACCCGTGGGTGGTGGCTATCCGATTCTGAGAATCCGATAACCACCACCCAACCACCCCCACAGGTGGCTGAGTGGTGGCTATCCGATTCTGAGAATTGGATAGCCGCCATCCAATCGCCTGCGGGGGTGGCCGAGAAGTGGCTATTCGATTCTCGGAATTAAATTGCCTCCGCCCGGCCGCTCGTGGGGGCGGTAGCCGATAAAATTGTTTTTTAATAAAAATTAAATTTTGTTTTTTTTTAAATACAATAAACATATTTAACAAAATTTATTTTTTATTTAAAAAAACAATTTTATCAGCCACCGCCCCCACGAGCAGTCTGGCGGTGGCTATTTTATTCTGAGAATCGAATGGCCACTTCTCGACCATCCCCATGGGTGGTTGAGCGGTGGCTATCCGATTCTCAGAATCGATAGCCACCACTCAGGCACCTGTGGGGGTGGCTGGGTGGTGGTTATATGATTCTCAGAATTGAATAGCCACTGCTTGACCGCCGTGGGTGGTGGTTATCCGATCCTGAGAATTAGATAACCACCACCCGGCCACCCCCACAGGCGGCTGAGTGGTGGCTATCCGATTCCGAGAATTGGATAGCCACCGTCCAACCACCCGTGGGGGCGCTGGGAAGTGGTTATTCGATTCTCAGAATCAAATAGCCACCGCTCGGCCGCTTGTGGGGGCAGTGGCTGATAAAATTGTTTTCTTTTAAATAAAAAATAAATTTTGTTAAATATGTTTATTGTATCTAAAAAACAAAATTTATTTTTTATTTAAGAAAACAATTTTATCGGCGACCGCCCTGCCACCCCCGCGGGTGGTTGGGCAGTGGCTATCCGATAATTGGATAGCCACCACTCAGCCGCCTATGGGGGTGCCCAAGAATGGTTATCTGATTTTTAGAATCAGATAGTCATCGCTCGGCCGCCCGTGGGTGGTGGCTATCTGATTCTAAGAATCAGATAACCACCACCCGGCCATCCCCACAGGTGGCTGAGTGGTGGCTATCCGATTTCGAGAATCGAATAGCCACCGCCCAACTTCCCGTGGGGGTGGCCGGGAAGTGGCTATTTGATTTTCGGAATCAAATTGCGACCGCCCGATCGCTCGTGGGGGCGGTGGCCAATAAAATTATTTTTTTAAAATAAAATAAACATATTTAACAATTTGTATTTATTTATTTAAAAAAACAATTTTATCGGCCACCGCCCCCACGAGCGGCTGGGCGGTGGCTATTTGATTCTGAGAATCGAACAGCCACTTCCCGGCCACCCTCATGGGCGGTTGGGTGGTGGCTATCCGATTCTGAGAATCGGATAGCCACTGATCAGGTTCAGGTCTGATTCTCAGAATCGGATAGCCACCGGTCGATCGCCCACACCCTGCCAACCCCACAGGCGGCTGAGTGGTGGCTATCCAATTATAGCCATCACCCAACCGCCCATGGGGGTGGTCGGGAAGTAGCTATTCGATTCTCGAAATCAAATAAACCACCGCCCGACCGCTCGTGGGGCGGTGGCCGATAAAATTGTTTTTTTAAATAAAAAATAAATTTTGTTAAATATGTTTATTGTAGATATATATATATATATATATATAATGTTTTTTTAATTTTATATATATATATTTGTAAAATATATATATTTTAAATATTTTAAATGTTGTTTTAAAAAATATCAAAAATATATTTAGCTTTTTTAATTTTAATGTTTTTTTGTTTTTATTTTTTTTTAAATCCAAATTTTAAATCATTTTCAAATTCAAATTTTAAAATTTTTAATAAATTTTGAAATGTTATTTTTTTTAAATCAAAATATATATATATATATTTTTTAATGCTTTTTGATTTTATTTTTTAATTTGAAAATATATTTTTTTTTTTAAAATTTTAATTGTTTTTCGGGTTTTTATTTTACTTTTAATTTCAGCATATTTTTGTTTTTAGGGTTTTTTGAAAATGTTTTTAATTTTAATTTTTGTAGTTTTTTAATTTTTTTTGTTATTTTTCTATTTTTTTAATCTAATTTGTTTTTAATTTTATTTTATTTTTTAAGTTTTTCTTAATGTTTTTTTAAAATTTCTTATTTTTACTTAATTTTATAGGGTTTTTTTTATGGTTTACCACATTAAAACAAATGTTATTTTTTTGAAAATATGTTTTTCTTATTATTTATTTCTTTATTATTATTTTTTATTTTTTAATTCTTATATTTTATAGGTTAATTTTGTTTTTTATTTGTTTTTTACCTTTTTATGATTGATTCTTTTTTTTAATTTTATGTTTTGTTTTTAATATATATATTTTTATTTACGTTTTGGTATTTAAAAAAAAAAATTGTGTTTTTTTTATTGTTTTTATTTTTAATTTTATGTTTTCATTATTTTTTTGAAATTTTAATGTTTTTCAGAGTCATAACAAAATCTTTTACACCATTATTTCAAAATGTTGAAAATTTACCCAAAAAAAAGTGTTATTCTAGCATCAACACTTTTCATTTTGAGGGTGTTGTTTGCACATTTTTTGCACATAAAAATTTAGTTTCACTAGCATTTTTTTAAAATGTTGGAAATTGACCCTAAAAAAAATCCATCGTTTCATTATTAGCACTTTTCATTTTCAGGTTGTTTTTTGCATAGTTTTTGCACAAAAAATTCGTTCTCACTGCCATTTTTAAAACATGTTCACAATTGACCCTAAAAAAAAACCATCATTTTAGTATACACACTTTTCGTTTTTAGCATTGTTTTTCATGTGTTTTTGGAGTTTTTTGGGCAAAGTTCTCGTTTGAGTTTATAGTTCTTGTTTCAAAGTTTACATTGTTTTATCACAAGATGGGACATTATGTGACTAATTTCCCATCGTAAAAGTCCAAGAAGGGATCCTTAGAAGGATCGGAAGGTGAACCATTAGCCTCTTAGTTCGAAATGGACTTTACCCTCATCGCATGCATGGTGTCATTGATGATGGGTTGTGTCTAGTTTCTTGACAGTGGAGCCTCATTTCACATGACCAGTGATAAAAATTTATTCAATGACTTGGAGGAGCAATACCTTAAGATGCGCAAAGAGATGGGTGACGACGGAAGGTATAGTGTTTCAGGAGTGGGCACGGTTTCTTTTTAGAGGGAGCATGGAGCTCCTCCCACCTTAACAGATGTGAAGTATGTGCCTGGACTGAAGAAGAAATTGGTATCGGTCGCGATGTTGGAGGACAAAAGCTACGTTGTTGTCTTCAGTAAAATAAAGGCATTCCTAAGACACATAGCCATGGGTCAGACCAAGAGGATAGGGATTCGGGTGAAGAATCTCTATAAACTAGAGGTAGATGATTGTGTAGCATTGAGTATGAAAGAAAAATTGGTGCAAAGCCAAGACATTGGCGAGTTGTGGCATAGGCAGTTGGGCCATTTTCATCACGGGGCTTTGAAGATAATGCATTAGATATCTATAGGACTTCCCAAAGGTAAACTTGAGCAAGTTGACACATGCAAAGGTTGTACCTTGAGAAAGTATACCAAGTCTTCTTTTAATGATCGAGATAGTTGAGCAGAGGCTATCTTAGAGTGATTTCATACTAATGTGCATAGACCATTCTCGACGGCATCCACAGCAAAGCAAACATATTATGTGATTTTCATTGATGACTATTCTCGTAAATGCTGGATTTATTTCATGTAGAAGAAGGACCAAACTTTCAGAAATTTTTGTGAGTTCAAAGCTTTGGTCGAGAAAGAGTCAAGGAAGAATATCAAGGCTTTGAGAAGTGACAACAGTGGAGAATATGTCTCTCAAGAGTTTAAGGACTTCTGTGTAGTGGAAGGAATTAAAAGAGAGTTGACGGCACCTTATAACCCACAGCAGAATGGGGTGGTCGAGAGAAAGAACATAACTATTATAGGGGCAGCACGGGAAATGATGCATGACCAAGGCCTACCACTTCACTTGTGGGTTGAGGCATGCAACGCAGTGGTCTATTTGTAGAATAGAAGCTCGCATCGCATGCTTGGGATGAAGACACCAGAGGAAGCTTTCTCCGGTAAGAGACCAAATGTGGGTCACTTCAGGATCTTTTGCTCATCGGCATATTGCCATGTGACAAAGGATGCATGGAAGAAGCTTGAGCTGACAGTAGAGTTGGGGATACTTGTTGGGTACACTGATACAACTCACAACTATTGGATGTACTTGCCTACCAGTCAGAAGACAGTGGTTCGTATAGATCTCAAGTTTGATGAGCAGAAGGCCATGTGAGTTTCCCTTGAGAGGGAACTCCAATTACAGGTCTGTGGAGAAACTATTGGTTCCTAAGGAGGAGGAGTCTCAGACTGATGTGGAGCAGCTAAATGCAGAGGTTCCAGAAGTGGATACATCTACTCAAGCAGAGTCTTCCAGAGATGGATGGAAGTGCACAAGAGAAGTTGACAGATTATTGGAGGATGCGAGAGAGAATGTGGTAGCACCATCTTCTCAGCGCAGACAGAGGAGGTCACCTGAAAGGTACATTGGATATGTGGCCCTTGCTGGGGAATGTGTTGAGACCAAGCCATCTTCCTTTGAGGAAGCAGTGCAGTAGCCAATTTGGGTTGATGCTACGGTGGAGGAGTATGACTCGATAGTTCGTAACAGTGTTTGGGACGTGGTTCCGAGACCAGAGAACAAGTCGGTTGTGAGTTCCCGTTGGCTTTACAAGGTAAAGCAAGCTGTTTATGGTAGCGTGGAGAAGCATAAGGAAAGATTTGTTTCCCATGGCTTTTCACAGGTCGAGAGGATCATGTTGCTGCAGTATATTTCGACAGAGGAGCAAGATGCTGACATTTTGACGAAGGCATTGTCAAAGTGTAAATTCGAGTTCCATAGAGACAGGATCGGGGTGGCAGATAATCCCTTTTTTGTTGAGAGGGAGCGTTGAAATATGGCAACAAGAATATTCCAATTTAATTTGTCCTTGAATTAAATTGTGAACTAAAATTGAATTTAGTCTTAACATCTACTTGGAAATAATTAATTAATTTATTTTAAATTAATTATTTGGAGAAATTTAAGTTAGAATTCTTACTGAAGTCATGCAAGAGTTATCCCTTAAATTAAGGAGATAAAATTGAGTTATGTTTGAGTTGCAATTAGTTAACTTAGTGTATTGAGTTAAGTCTAGTTAAATTAGTTCCAAACTGTTTGAGGAACTAATGGTGAGTTAACAGTCAGTTGATGCATGCATGCACTCAACTAGTGCTACTCCAGTTAACTGAAGATTCCCTCATCAGAAACTCATGCATGTCTATTATGAGAAAGACCCAGTTGAGATTAAAGTCAAGGGAAGTGTACTATCAGTTGCATGTGTTTTCTCAAAAAGAAAACTCATGCATGCAGTCAATGATTTAATCCTTAAGGATTGCGTAGTTTTGGAAGAAGATCATCCACTTGGTAGATTGGTTTTCCACTTGGTAAGAGGAGATCATACACAAGGAACAGTGCAAGGAAATAGGAGCTTGGAGGGTAGAGAGGAAGGCTAGAGAGAAGCCAAGATTTCCTGTGAGCATCTGTGAGAATTTTACTGAGAGTTAAAGCTTTGTATAATTCCTATGTATTTCCACATGTATGATAATACAATAGTGTGGGGTTTTTAGCTAAGGCTTTCCCCAAAGTATTTTCATGTGTATTGTGAAATTGATTCTTCTTCTTCTGGTTATATTTTTCAGCTCGATCTTTAAGCTTCCACAAAATTGATAGTAGAAGTAGGTTATAGTATTTTGCTTTTATTTATATTGCATTATCAGGTTAACCTACAACAGATTTTCTACAAGGAACTTGGTTCTCGAGGTCAAAAGTAATCAGATTCGAATATGTAGTATCAATCCCTCCTATGGTGGATAGTAATTCTTTTCTTTATGATGGACAAGTCTGGAGGACTTTTAAAGCTAACATCGCCAAAGGCGCTTGAGCTAAATATTCCACAATATTATAATGTTGAGCAGCTCATGCATTCAGATTATATGATGACTTCCGAAGAACACCTTTGGGAGGTGGTCGGATAATGGAATCATTACTAGGTCATTCAATATGAAGAGGACCAGAACTGGGTGGAGTGGAAGTAGAAGGTGTATTAGTGGAATCATTTTCCACAACCGGTTTGGTAGGAGTCTGATAATATTTTGATCGAGTAGCAATAGAGACAAGTGTCATTCCACTCATAAAAACTTGAGAACCTGAAGATGTAGAGGATTGAGGTTGATCTACCAGTGAAGTCTACTGTGATAGAAATGGTTCTTTCAATACATTTGGTGTCCATGGGGTTCCTTTTAACAGACAACTAACCTCAACAAGATGGGGAAAATCCTTGGTATAATGATCTTCATCACATATAAGACAAGGATATTTTGTCTTGCATTTGGATGCATCATCAACAAATGGTTTAGTAGGACCCTATTTTGGGGTATCAGATTTAGCCTTACCTTTACCCTTATTTTTTCCTTTCGAGGCTTTGTCTATTGTTCCTTACTGTTGCAATGGTCCTTGCTACAAAGGATTACTAGCTCCTAAAGGATAAGTTCCAAAAGTAGGCTGAAACTGACCAAATGACCCAAATCATGGATTAGAACTAGACTGCATTTGGGATCCTGCCCATTGATTGATAGGTGGATTTTGAGGTTGTTGTGAACCATAAGGAGGGTATGGATGTTGGTAAGGTATTTGAGCCGAAAGAAGTTGCTGATAAGGAATTTGACTGGATCTAGAAGGAATATTACCAACAGTTTGACTTGCTCCCATAATGTGAGTTTGGGATCCACTCACATAGTTTCCACCATAAACATGAGGTACATATGGAGGAGGTGGTTTCCCCTCATGCGGTGGGATAGGGAGTGGTACATATTGTCCACTAAATGGAGGAGGTGTAACCACTGATAGGTCGAAAGAGGAGTTGAAGGACCTATAGTGACATTAACTGTCCCAACCATGACTTTAGGTTGAACAGGAACTAAAGAAAGCACAGTTTAATAGGAATTTTGGAGGCCATGTTCGAAACGAATGGCCAGAGGTAGGCGTAACGCCAGATGACCATATCAAATGATGATAAAGAAAATATGTGCTTAGAGTACCTGAAACTAAATGAATAAGAGAGGTATAACTGGGCGCGAATAAAGGTTCACTACTTTCAAGTGGTGGAGTTGGTCCACTCCCCATATGAGGAGAGGACACATATGGAAAGCCTTCAATAAAAAATTGATATTCAGATTCATCACCAAGACTTGGAGTATGAGTCGCTGAGACTTTTGTAGGAGGATATCGAGGAGAGGTTGGAATCTCACCTTTTGATGCCATGGGTGGAAACAGTTAGCGAGGAGGAATCCGCAATGAACGAGGAGAAAGTTGCAAAGGTACAATGGGATTATCAAACAGACTATATGGGTGTTGAGGAGATATTATCAAAGGATTGTAAAGCGGATTTGGGGGAAACAACAAAAATTGTTGAGGAACCTCAGGACTTTTTGGGTCAGATTCCTGAGATGATGACAATGAATCTCGAGGTGGAGGACGAGAAGCAAGGGGTTGAATACTCAGGACAATTCCAAGTTAAAAACCTTAAATTTCAAGTGACTTTAGAATCTCAAGGTCGACTCCTTGTGGTGACACTTCAGTGTTAGAATGTGAAGGGGATAGATAAGGCAAACTCAACAGTTCTTCCATGATGACCTTTTCTCAAAAACAAGAGGAGAGGAGTTGATTTATTTGAGCTTCAATTAAAATTTACTATTGATAAGGCATAATGAGGCCAAGGAGGATTACATGGGTAAGACATTTTATCATGGGCAGTAAATTTTAGAACTTAAAACAAAAAATAAAATAAAAAGGGTAATCTAGGCAAGAGGGTTTACCAACTATCCATGAACCGAAATATACACCTTAGCCAAAACCAATGAATTAATGTACGATAACCAATCTCCCTAAATGTTGTGTTTGGTGTATCACGTTTACAAGGTGGCTGACTTGTTACATATGGATAAAAGATAGCAACCTAGTGGGGTCTCCCAATATATATGCGACAGTACGGGGAGCACAAGTCTGTGTTAGTGTTGTCTAATGCATAACCATTCGATGAGAGCATTCACATATACTTTCCATACATGGAGTGCCTATGATATACCTAAGAGTACTGGAGAATGATCCTATATACTTATATACATGGAATGGGATTTCATTCCCGGGATACTATGCTAGCAAATAACAACAACTTCTAGGTTTATAGATGTTAGAACATGTCTCTAACCAATACCTCTAAATGTTTGCATTAAGTTCCAAATTCTCCTTAGGTTGATTGAGTAGATTTTAATGTTTATCTTGAATTATGTTTCAATTTTGGGCTGAAAACGATGTCACCTGAATCCTTAAGATGCAACTATATGAGGAAAAGTAAATTTTCCACTTCGATGAAAGATAGACTAATCAAGAGAAGAAATTTCAATAAATAATGTATCAAATGAAATGGCTTCCACTAAATTTCACTTTCACTTTCCAAATGTAATGCTCAAAAATCAAAATGATCTTCACTTTTACTAAGATTCACTTATATAAATGATGTTTTCCTTTGATTTTTGAATGCTCTAATGCAACTAAAGCATTAACTAAAACAAAATGAATATTTGATTCAAATTCTCTAATGCAACTAATGCATCAACCAAAGTAACAAAAAATCCAATTCAAAAGCACCTAAATGAAAATAACTTTCACTTTTTCTTTTTGAACAAATAAATGATATACCCATTTCAACTTGAAAATCAAACAATGTAATCTATTCTTGATTAAAAAAAAAGGATGATTTCCAAATGCAAATGACCTAATGCAACTTGAAAAGCAACTTTGTGAAAGCCAAGCTAAAACAAATGCAAACTGATATTTTCGATGATTTCCATAGAAAACAAGACTCAATCAATCAGCAAGCCTGTATCTTAGTGACACAACAAGAAGAAAGTGACGACTAATTGACCTAGAAACCTTAGAACTCAATCAAATTCTCACTTCCAGCACTTCAAAATCAAAGAGATTAATTTGATAAATAAACAAGACAATAAGGAAAAAGCAATGGCAAATCCAAACTCAGAGGACAGGAAAAGACCTTCACAGGCCAGGACACATTGAATCCTAGGGTATAAACCCTATGTTTTCTCAAATTTCTGAGATCAACACAACTGTCATAGCCAAAAACGTGTTGAAAGTGGCTTCAACGCAACTGTTTCAAGTAAAGGTGCGCTAGCAGCGCGACTGTTCCGGTCAAAAATGTGCTCTAAAGTAGTCGTCATTCAAAGTGCAGACCTAACACTCTAAAGTAGTCGTCATTCAATGTGTAGACCTATACAGAACTAGACTAACTGATAATTCAATGGTCGGTCAAAGTGATCAAAAGACCAAATCAAGAAAAGAGATTGAAGAGGCTATAGCTTCCCCAGTGGAGTCGCCATTTTGTTGTGAAGATAAATCCCCTCTGTAGATAGAGGCGATCTCTCTAGCCTAATGAGTGGGTCTAGCAACAAACTGAACAAACTAATGCAAACTTTCCTAGCTTATGTTTAAAAAGCAGAGAGAGAGAGAGAGAAACCTACCTCGCTCTGATGCTAATTTCACAATCCTTTGGTGATGGCTTCAATCCCTTAGCTTCTAGGCTCACTTCCAAGCTCACTCCTTGATTGTTCCTTACGTTCAAGTACCTATAAGAGAGATCAAAGGACAATACAAGATAGAAGAGCATACATAGTATATATCAAACATAAACTACATGATAGATCAAGGAGTATCAAGCTAAATGCATAAATATTTAGACATTTATGGAAAGCGAACATCATATGTATGTATTAATGAATCAAAAAGGGAAGAATACAACCATTTCCTTGATATTGGAGACCTCCTTTTGGTGGATGTCCAAGTACAAGACAAGACTCTTCAAGCACTCCTTCTCCAAGTTAGATGGGAAACATTTAGGCATAATATCAGCATAGGAATACAGACAATCAATGACCAACCATTTGGGGATGGAGAGGATTTGATTTATAGGAAGGGAGAGGGAGTTAGGGATCCATAAAAGAGGGAGGAAGGTCCACATCTCAAGGGGAAGGCCCTCAAAGGTAGGATAAAGAGATCCAAATGGGATAGCTCGACCATATCTCTACCCAACAACATCCAACTCGTTGTTTCTCGAAGTTTCCAACATACAAAGCTTCTCCTCCATTTTGAGAAAACCTACTAGAAGAGGTTCAATGTTGGTTTTCATATCAACACCAGTGATGGCAGTGCTAGATCAAAGAACTGCAGCCTGCCATCAGCACGAGAAGGTAGTGGAGCAAATATTGTTGGTCTTGAAATTTAGGGTTTTAGTCAACCTTCTCTAGAATTGACTCAGGGAATTTTTTCTTCCATTCTTCAAGGATGTTTTAGGATGTGTTTTATGATGAATACACTTCATAGTTGTTAACATTTTGGCACTTCGGGATGTGGAATTGTTACACTAAAAAATGTCACCATGACTATTTACAGTTAGTATGGCTCTATCAACAGTCATGCTACCCTCTTAGGCAAGTCTTATGCCTCTGCTCTCCATGTCAAACTCCAAAAAGAGAGAAAGTCTTTATAAATGTATTTATCTTTGGGTACGCAGGTTCTCTCAGCCTTACCTGCGGGTACGCACCCAATGTTCACAAAAGCTGCATCTTTGGACGCTCTGTATGTAAAGGGGCAGGTGCGTCCCCCTGTAAAGGTCAAAATGCGCAAGTTTCATCTTTAAAAATTTACTTGTGGTCATTTCTAGAGCATTCTAGAAGGTTGTTCGACGTGTATTGAGCGCCTCCAGATGGTTCATGTACCCCTACCAAAGAGGAACTTATCCCATCAATAAGGGAGCTATCCCATCCAAAGAGGGGATTATCCCATTGATGGTGGACCTGATTAACTTCCTCTTGAGCACTATAAATACAGGCATTGGGCCAGAAGGAGGAGAGGTTGGAAGCTATACATTTCTATGGGTAGATGCTGCTGGAATTAGGACTCCCATTTAGAAGCTTGTGAGGAGAGATTGCCATCTTTGCTTGTTCTATTTGGAAGTGGGTGAGCTTTGTCAAAGTAAAGGAGAACTCTTGATGGACCCTGGGAAGGACTTGCACAACACCAAGGCTCAGGTTGTATTTGTTCCTTTTGTTACCTATTAATGCAAATGAGTCCATTCTTCTCAATAACTTGTTATTTATGAGTTGTTTCATGTACTCCTTGGTCTATGTGTTAAGTATGTTTTATTCTATGAGATTATCAAGTGCTATTTAATCGTTTGATTGTTAGTGGATGCAGGTTTTAAAGTGAAGGAGGAGCTCATCTGGATCAGCGGAGCTAGACTGCTACAACAGCGTTGGATTACAGGTAGGATCTAAACACTTGATTTCTTATATAGTAAATGCATGTTTAGAGAAGGATTGTTCTTGTTTGTCTTGTTTGTCACTAGAGAGTCTTAGGCTCCTAGGGAGGTTGGTTGTGTCCGCACAATCGACTCTTTCCGCCTGACAAATTGGCGACTCCACTGGGGACTCCATTGATGTGAAAGTCTTTTCCTTTGTATGAACTTTACTCTGAGAAAATTGGTTTGTTTTTCTGGTTTTTGGCTCTGTGACTTTGTTTTTGGGCGGGTTAGCTTAGGGTTAGATTCATTTTAGTTTTTCTTGAATTTTCCAGTAGGACGCACCCTCTGAGTATTGCATAGTGCGTCCCTGGACGCACTGTCGCTGTGTGCACAGAGCGGGCCCGCACCTGTCTTAACGGGTTGCCTGCGTCCCCTGCTAAAATTTGAGAAAATTCCATTTTTTGCATTTTTTCTCTTAGATTTTGCTTTTTTTTAGTTTTTACTGCCTAGATCCATTAGTCTCTTGTCAAAGATCTTCACCTGAACTTGTTTCGATAGCATTGAGTGTTTTAGTGGATTTCATAGAAGTTTAAGCCCTAGGGTTTGATTTTTGAGTAGGTCTTGTAGTGACTTTGGCGGTAGAAGTTGTCAAGCCTTAGATCTCTCTGGTTTTGTCAGCATTCTTAGAAGTCAGACCTGTCATAAAGTCTACCTGTGAGAGCAACTCACCTTTATTGGTCTCTTGAGCAAATTTCGAAGTGCTTGTTGATTAAGTCTTGAATTCCATTTTACAAAAAGAACAAAAAGATTTGAGTTTTGTTTTGACTAGTCTTTTGATTCTGCATTAGCTGGTCCTTGATTTGATTTTGGTCAAGTAAAACAACCTAGAATCATCTTTGTAGGCTTTTGCCTCGTTAGGTTTGCTTAGAGTAATTTCCTTTTTGATTTGCTTGTAAGTCAAGTTTTCATAGATTTTATAGCTTTTGAGATTGATTTTGTTAAAATAGATTTATATGCTTTATTAAATAGAGAAAATACAAAAACATCTCCTTTGAAAAGTTTTGTTTCAAGTAGCTTTGAAGAGTTTTGAAAGAAAAAGAGTTTTTCGTGCACGTAAGGAGTGGTCATGTTTGTATGCTTGGAAAGATAAAGAGAATTGTTTCTTTGATTGTCTTTACTAAGAAAGTTGTTTTCTATAAAATTTGCATCTCTCAACTCTCTTAGTTAAGAATTTCATTGAAAAAAGGAAAATAGCATAAATCATCTTAGGTGCATCTTTGTAGTGGTTTGAGTCGAGTCTACACACCATTGGTTTCACTTCCGCTACCTTTTGTCTTTAAGAAAAACCATAAAATTAACGCTTAAAGTAAAATCAACGTAGTAACTTTTATTTACTAGGGCTCTGAAACACCAATTTAGATCAGGCTAGTGTCTTGGAGTAGGTGAGTAATTAACTCTCCAAGACAACAAAACCAAACAAGTAGCTTATCTTGTGATAGAATAAATCCAATTGTCTCATTTGTACTCTGGGAAAGCTCCTCTTAAAGGAGAAGCACGAGCTCGTGTCCGAACCAGTGAGGGGATCAATCCCCCCTCGTTGGGAACGACGCCAGACACGCACGTATTACAAACGGTAAACCTCGGATTAACCATTGTCGAGGAGCCAGGGGTCACTTGTCGGTAAACCTTGGATTATTGTCAAGGAACCGGCAAGGGGATTGAGCTTGATACTCTGCCCTTGCATGCTGTCGGAGTGTAGACTGTTCCCCCAGGTGCATTTGTTGCGGTTGGTAACCTTAGTGACCATTATCTTTAGGATTCTACCGAGGTGACGGTGGAGGGAAGATCCCACTGTACCTGGAGCAGACGTCGGCTAGACTCACTTGGATTTTCCGGGGGGTTCACTTCACTCGAGACGGTTAAAGTGGAGGAACTTGTGCCGGTCTATTCATTAAGCAGGTTGCCGGGGTAACTGTTCCACCCGCCACTTCTGTACTGAATCCAGCGATGTTGGGCTTCATCACCAACTAGCGCTTTCGGTCTGGAAGGTTACTGTTTGTGCTTGGTTTGACGCCCTAGATTCTTTAGGCGTGTGATTCAAATTTGTTTGGTTCTTTAGAGACTTTAGGTGGTTTGATTTGAGATTTTACTTTGTTTTCATGTGTAGTAGTTAAAATTTTTTAGCTGTGGCGGAATTATCCTCAATCCAGTTATGGATCTCAGTATCCTCAACCTGTTACGGGTCAATACCCCGGAATGTTAGTGTGGGATCCATCACAGGGTCAACAGGTGTTGCAGCCAAGTATGCAGTTGGTACCTCAAGCTGGACAACCCGTAGTTTCTGGTCCACCCCAGCAACCGCAACCTGTCCAGTCAAATGTTCAAACTTCTGTAACTTCGGTAGTTACTCAGCCGCCAATTGCACCACTCCTTCAAACGGCTGCTGCAACTACCGCCACATCTACCATACTTACTTCTGGAGTATCGACGGCTCCGGTTTCTACTGTCTCTGTAACCACTCCTCAGACATCTTTACCGTTGTCTGGATCTACGATTCAAACCACGGTCTAGATGCCTACAGGTCAGCCTGGTACAAGTACGGTTGTCACTACTCAACCTCAATTTGTTCACCAACCGTACCAGGGACAGTACCAACCTGGGCAAGTTGTCCAACAGCCGGTTTACCAGTATCAACCGTATCCTGGGTACACTTATCAACAACCTCAACAACCCCAGTACGGTCCGGTTAATCCTAGTTTTCCAGGAGGATATCATATCCCAAATGCGACTCCTGTTCCTGGTTATCCTGGATATCCTCCTCCTGGGACTGGTCTTGTGACCCAGAGTTTTAGAGATCCTAACCGACAGTTACCGTTTATCGCAACTTTGGATTTACCAGACTTGACGCGCCTGACGAATGATCCAATTCAATATCTTCAGTTCTGGCCGCCAATGCCAAATAAGTTGCCCAACGATATACCCAAGTTCGAAGGTAAGTCTGGAGAGGATCCGTCCAATCATATGATGACTTACCACCTCTGGTGTGCTTCAAATTCTATCTCGGATGATTCGATCCGCTTACGTCTTTTCCAGCGTACACTCATTGGTCTCACGGCCAAGTGGTACATTGAGTTACCACGGGCCTCTTTTTACAATTTTAGCCAGTTAGCTACCTCGTTCTTAACTCACTTTCAGTTGCCGGTCAAATACGATAACGGCACGGAGTTATTAACTTCACTAAAACAATCGACATCCACGTATATTTCTGATCACATTCATGAGTGGAGGCGTCGAAGAAGGTTAGTGAAAGTTTTTATCCCGGACCAAATCTTAGCTGAATGGTTTGTTAAATCATTATTACCGAAGATTACTGAAGATGTAGCTAAGGCCGGAGTAGTTACTGAGGAGCAAGTCATTGCTCAGGCGCAATACCTTGACTTAGTTTACACTCAGTCGGGTACGTTACACGAGAAGATTCCAGATCTTCCAAAGTCGAATCAAATCGCTGCTGCTCCTTCGGGATCTCATGCCGCTGATGGTATGATTGGTATCGTGAACACAAAGAGCAAGAAGAAGTCTTCTAAGGCTTCAACTACTCCTATAATCACTTTGCCCGATTCCCCGACAGGAGAGTCTTCTCCTGAACTTACCGCCGATATTCACGCTGTAGAGTCATCTACGGCCAAATCAAAAAACGGTGGAAAGAAGAAAGGAAAGAAGAAGGCTAAAGCAGACAAGGCTCCGAAGGAGAAAACGGAAAAGTCGGAAACCAATGACGAAAAGCGCAAACCTCGATATCCTTGTCTTATTTGTGAGGAGGATCATTTTACGAGAGATTTCCCTCATCGGGCCGAGGTTGTGAAAATAGTCAAAGGTTCTCCCACTCCTGCTGTGTTAAAAAATCCATTTCCAGAGCAGGAGAATAAGATGATAGGTTCTTCCTCGAATGCCAGTGAAGAACCCATTTTGATGATGTCTCATGTGAGGATTGCGACTCGATCGCAAGATTATGGTAGTAAGAATCCTGTTGATGGTAAGGAAGCAGAATCTTCTCACTCTAACCCATCAACCTCAGCTCCTGGTTCCGATCCACTATAGATCGAGAAACCTAACCCGAACCTAGTAATTAAACCGCCCGCCAAGGGTGTACTTCGAAGGTTTGCTTTCAATCCACATGCGAGAGCAGCCCAGAATTACAACATTGTTGAGGACTTAGCTGTTTCACCCTCAGCAATGTCGGCGTTAGAAGTGCTGCAATCATGCCCAGCACAACGAAAATTACTTTTGTCGGCTATCGGAGCTGTTGATGTTCAGGACTCGAACCTGATAATCTTCGATCTAGAAAATAGTACACCGCGTCTCCCCCATCAAATGGCTTTCCAAATTCCAGTGATAGTAAAAAACAGGCCTATTCATCGGACTGTGATTGATGAGGGAGCCTCTACGTGTATTATGTCGATTCAATGTTGGAGATCTCTTGGTTCTCCTTCGTTGAACCAATCCCCCACCATCCTTAAGGCCTTTGATGGCCGTGGGTTCCGTCCGTTTGGTATTCTACAGGAATTGCCTATAGGGGTAGAAGGTAAAACCGTTAGTCTGGATGTGGAAGTGGTTGATGCCCCTCTAGACTACAACCTTCTTTTGGGTCGAAGTTGGTCATATGCTATTACAGCGGTCGTTTCATCGGTCTTCAGAGTAATTAAGTTTCCATATAACGGTAAGATCGTGACTATTGATCAGCTGACATACTTTTCATCCGACCCAGCCTCTTCAGAGAGTATCCAGCATGTCGGTAAGACGACAATCCCTTATCGGGACGTTGGCGTAGGTTTAGTTAAAGATTCTGGTTTACTGGGAACTTTTCCTTTCCCTCCAATCAACGCAGACCCTTCATTTGCATCAATTCATATGATTACATCAGAAAACATTAATTACGATGATCCTTGGATTGTCCCATCTGAATCTGAGATAGACTCATTCGGTGATGCTATGCCTTTGAGTCCATATGAAATTGCTTATGAAGCTGTCATGTCTTTTATCGACTCGCGTTCAACCGAAATCGACCAAATGAATGTGGTCAGTGAAGAATCACTTTTCACCTCAACCTTAGAACGGATAGCGTTTCCCGAAGTCGTGTCATCTGACGAACAACTTCGCGAAATCCTAAGTGTAGACGATCTACCATGGGAAGATCTCCATCACAGATCTTCGTTTTTACCTAAGGATGATGCTTTTGAAAACGATTTTTCATCTATCTTTACCGCTGAATATGTCAAAGACGCTCAGGATCCAACGAAACATTCTGATTCAGAGTTGAATTTAGGGAATATTTCTCGTACTATTCCCATTGATATTTCAGTGAAGCCCGGAATTGAGGAGAACATTCATATAGGTGCCGCATGTACAGAAGATGAAATCCACACTTACAAGGCCCTATTCCAAGAATTCCGCGATGTGTTTGCCTGGTCTTACGAGGAAATGCCGAGAATCGATCCTGCCATTGTTGTTCATGAAATAAAGACCTACCCGGATGCTAAACCCATCCGGCAACGGTTGCGTCAGATTCACCCTCGGAAAGCGGCTGCGATTAAAGCAGAAGTCGAAAAGCTGTTGAAAGCAGGTTTCATGTATCCGATCCCGTTAACGGATTGGGTATCGAATATTGTTCCGGTCAACAAGAAACAAGGAACAATAAGAATCTGTATCGATTATAGGGATATAAATCGAGCTTGTCCAAAAGACAACTATCCTACGCCTTATATCGATCAAATTATTGATGATTGTGCCGGAAGTGAAATGTTTTCCTTTATGGATGGTTTTTCGGGCTATAATCAAATCAATATTCTACCTGCCGACCAACCAAAAACGGCATTCATTTGTCCATGGGGGACATTTGCTTATTGCAAATTACCTTTTGGACTTAAGAATGCCGGGGCCACTTTTCAACGGGCGATGTCTTACGCATTTCATGACATCAAGCACATTGTGCAACCGTACCTCGATGATTTACCTGCTCATTCTTTACATCGAGCTGATCACCTTGTCCACTTACGAGCAATCTTTATGAGGTGTAGGCATTATCGAATACGGTTGAATCCCCACAAGTGTGTGTTCTATATAGAGACGGGTCGATTGCTGGGATTTGTTGTTTCAAGAGCCGGCATTCGCGTCGATCCTTCGAAGGTCGAAGCTATCATCAAATTGCCTCCTCCTTCGAGTTTGCGCCAACTCCAAAGTTTGCAAGGGAAAGCGAACTTTTTACGCCGATTCATTCCAAACTACGCCGAGGTCACTAAAGGTTTTACACGGTTGTTGAAACAGAACGCTCAATTCTTTTGGGACGAGATTGCCCAACAATCTTTTGATGCACTTAAACACGCATTGACCCATGCACCGTTGTTGCATCCTCCCAACTACAACCAGGACTACTTCTTATACCTCGCAGCTTCGCATTCCACCATTGGAATGGTGTTATTTCAAGAAGATGAATTCGGAGCGGAACATGTGATATATTATCTTAGTAGGACATTAAATCCCACTGAGCTAAAATATTCGCATGTGGAGAAATTGGCCCTGGCAGCCGTTCAAGCTGTCCAGCGTTTTCGTCACTACATTCTTCTCCGTAAAACTACAGTTATTTCGGATTGCAACCCTATGATTTATATTTTGACAAAACAACTGCTAGGGGGCAAGTACTCTAAATGGATCATTATCCTACAAGAGTTCGACTTGGAGTTCGAGAAGTCCAAGTCTAAGAAATCCTTAGTTTTTGCGGAATTGATGTGTGATTTCCCGTGTGCTGACACAGAGACTGTGGCAGAGGAGTCCATTGCGGACGAATCTTTGTTTCTTATCAGTACTGTCGATCCGTGGTACGGGGATATAATCATCTATCTCCAAACCCAAACCTTTCGGCCTGAAGCTTCAAAGGCGGAACGTCGAAAAATTCGGTTTCAATCCCAGCAATACAAAATTATTGGAGATACACTTTATCGCCGGGGGGCAGACTTAGTTTTTCGACGTTGTTTAACTCACGAAGAGGCTGAGAGGGTTTTGAATGATTGTCACTCTGGAGCATGTGGCGGTCATATGTCTGGGTATGTCACAGCTCAGAAGGTGTTGCGCGCTGGCTACTTCTGGCCCTCCATGTTCAAAGATTGTATCATTGTAGTCCGGAAGTGCCACAACTGTCAAGTGTTTGATCGCAAGATGCGTGCACCACCTGCTCCTCTCCACCCTATAATTGCCGTTGGTCCATTCGCCAAATGGGGTATCGATTTTATTACTTGTAACCCTCACTCGGCCGGGGGGCATGCGTATATCATCCTCGCGGTTGATTATTTTACTAAATGGGCCGAGGCGATGCCTACATTCGACACAAGCGGCAAAACAGCTGCAGTTTTCGTATTTAATCATATTATAACTAGGTTTGGTGTCCCACAAGCAATCATTACTGACCATGGGAGCCATTTTCGAAACATCATGATGACTGAGCTTACAAGCCAGCTTGGTTTGCGCCACGATAGCTCTACTCCTTATTATCCGCAAGCCAACGGTTTGGTTGAGTCTATCAACAAAGTTCTAGTTATCATGATCCGACGAACCATTGGTATTCATCGGTCGAATTGGCACAACATGTTATTTTCAGCGCTATGGGCATACCGAACCTCAGTGAAAACTTCAACAGGGTTCACTCCTTTCCAGCTAGTTTATGGCTTAGAAGCTGTGTTACCCATTGAATGCGAAATCCCATCACTTCAAATGGCTGTCGAATTACTTACAGCTACTTCCGAAGAGGAGAAACGTTTATTATACTTAGCTAAATTAGATGAGACTTGACGTGACGCTGCATTGGCAATCGAGACTCACGCGAAGCGAATGAAAGCTCAGTATGATAGAAATGTGACCCCTCGAGGTTTTTCGGAGGGAGACCTAGCGCTATTATATGATCAAGCTAACGATAAGCTAGGTGCTGGAAAATTCGTTCCTATGTGGCATGGACCCTACATTGTAAAGCGAAAGCTAGCAAAAGGGGCTTATGAGCTGGTAGATTTTGATGGGGACTCCTTGGGTAAACCCAGAAATGGACTTTACCTAAAGAGGTATTATGCTTAAATGGTGGGTATGGAGAATTTTTAGTTAGGTTAGATTTTCTTTCTAGCTAGCGTGTTTGTTAGTTTAGTCAGTGTGCTTAGCTTAGAGAGTGTGTTTTTCGTCGTTATTCTAGCTTATCTTGGTTTTACTCTTGATATTGCAGATGTCGACGCCTCTCCAAACATACATTGGATTTGCTGATGGTGCTTGTCGTAGTACACGGAATATCTCTTCCGCAGCTTGGGTTATCTATTCGCCCTCTGACGAGTTAGTTTCTATGCATGGGGTAAGCCTCGGTCAAACAACGAACAACATTGCAGAATACAGTGCAGTGGTTGAATTATTATCCGAATCTATTTCATTTGGAATTCGACGTTTGATAGTGAGGTTAGATTCTGAACTTGTTGTATTACAGCTTAATAGAGTATATGCCATTAGAAATCCTGTGTTATTAAGGTTATTTTTGAGAGTGCGTCTCTTGGAACGTGAATTTGATTACATTGAATATCAGCATATTCCGAGGTCTTTAAATACATTAGCAGATGCAATTGCTTCTCGAATGTTGGACAGACATTTACGATAATCATGCAAGTAAATTTAAAAACATTTCATCACATATGTTAAACAAGATAAGCCGGTAATAGTGATATATATATATATAGATAGGAGTGTGTCAAAAAATATACATCGTCTTCGATCATAGGTTGAAAAACACCTTATGATCGGCAAAAATGATAAGTACAAAAAGCCAAAAATGTCATATGTGTCTACAAAAGTGACTAGCCAATCACTGGTGGTGCTCTCTATACGAAACCACTGCCCGCGCTACCCTACACAAGAACCTCCTAAAAGGTCCTGGGACTACGACCACATAGCGCTGAAGTCGAATGGGAATGTCATCTATGGTGGTCTCTGGTATATCCGCCGTCAGACGCTCTAGATCCTGTTCCAGCTCGGCTAAGGTCTCTGTGGCCGCATCCTGTGGGGGTGGTGCTGGTACAGCTGGTACTCTCCTCTCAAAAGGCCGGAGGTTGGCTGGGCGCTGTGGACCAACATCTGTATTTCGAAAATTTTTACTGTCAGTTTTGAGACGATATATAAAAAAAAAATAGATAAATTTAAAACTTGTGAAAAATAAAGTACCTCTGTCATCCCATTGTTCTCCCTGTGGAAGAACCATGTCCGGATCACCTCGAAAATCTACTCCGGCATACGGAAAGTCCTGAATAGCAAAGACCTGGTCCTCTAACAAGTGAAAATAACCATCAGGGAATCGAACAACTGCCGCGCCCTCGTCAGGATGCCGGGCCATCACCGTAACCCATCATATCAGCTTTGGCTCCCGAGGACCCAAGATATCAACAGTGAGTTGCTGAGGGATCAGCATCGGAACTCTCTCTAAGGCAAAGCTCACAACTAGAGGCCCATATCCAAAGGTCTTTAGTTGTCCGTTCTTTGCCCTAGTCAGTTGGCCCTTCATATTGGCCGACACAGCATCGCACCAGTTGAAGATGGTGCCTCGGAAACAGTCAATCGCCATCTGCATTTGGGACCCGGTGGCAATATGTAAAGCGGCTGCACCGCAAATTCTGGTAACCGTGAAAGCTATAACCTTGAGTTCACGCAGAGAGATGTGTTTGATTTCTACGCCTTTCGCATGGTGTGCATTGGGTGTGCACCAATCTGCCCGGAGACTAGCAAGGGATTGGCCACCCGGCTTAGTCCCGGCTAGATTGAGTTGCTCGCCTCTATTTGGCAAGCCAGTGAGAAAGTATATGTCAGAGGGCTCTATCTCGAGCTGGTGCCCTCCGATGTAAAAGCATTGCTCATGAATGTTCCATCTCTCAACCAACCACTCCAAGAATCTCACCTGAGCCCTCATGCCAGGTATGGCCCAGTATTTATATAGTCCGCATGCTTTTAGGGCATCAATGGAAGGTTGATGATTAATTGCGGCTAAATCAACGTCCTCGTGTTCTCTTTCTCTCCAATCCAACATGGTGAGTGCCCTACACACCAAGAAACAAAGATTAGAATTGATTTGGGAAAATTTAAATGGTTGTTTGTGGAGTTTGGGGTTTCAATTTCCGCCTTTCGCGGGGGACGCACCCCGCGTTTAGAACACAGAGCGTCGGGACGCAGCTGGCCTGAAGGTGGGCTGCGTCCCCCGACCTTTTTCCTGTATAGGAAAAAGTCGGGGGACGCAGGTTACCCTAAGGGCACCTGCGTACCCCGCAGAGCGATTTTTGAAACCCAAAACCCCCCAAAAATCAAAACTAAAACCTAAAACACAATTTTAATCGGATGAAATTGAAGAGGAGGATGTTGTGAAATACCTGGAAGAGACGGCGTTCGATTCTGACGGTCGGATTCTCCGCAGCGACCACGGGAAATTTCTTGCCAAAAGCCCTTTTTTCAACCTCAACAGTAAAATGGTAAAAATACATGGTAAAAAGTCTTTTTATAGGTTTTTTGGATGAATGAATGCTAGGTTTGTTCATTTTTCACCATAGAAGGATATTTTTCAATGTATTTTTGCCTATCTTAAACAGGTATGAGTAATGTGTCGTTTTTGTGCAGGACAAAGGGATTTAGAGGGAAAATTGTCATTTTTCACGAACCAAAATATCAGAGTCATCTTTTAAGCCCTTTTCTGACTCCTAAAATATGAAAAGATTGCCGAGCGTTTCTTTTACACTCGTTAAAATGGAATTAAAAGACGGTCCCCTTATAGCTCTTTTCTGACCGTAAAATCAGGAAAAGATTGCCGGGTTTTTGTCGTTTCAAACTCGATACGGAAATAAAACGATGTGTCTTTGATCGCTTTTTACTTTTCAGGTCAGTGGCACTAATTATGAAAGTACTCCTTGGTCGCAAGATCAAGCGGTTCCCCCAGGTATTATTTTATACTTTTTCGGGCTTGAGGGACACAAATCTACGAAAAACTTCAACTTGGAGTCTTCTTAAGTTTTTCAGACTCTCTAAAATTGAAAAACACCGAGTTTCTCCTATACTGGGCTCATTAAACATTTCACAGTAAAGGACCTGTTCAATTACAAACAGGAACGAACCACTCCTTCCTAGGGTTCGAATCAAAACTAGGTTGGACTCGTCCGAAGGATGAGCTTATAATCAAGCATATGTTATCCTCCTCAAGCTTGTTAAAAATAAATAGGTACTTGCCAGAAATGGTGGGGGAAAAGAGAGAAGAATGAGCCTATTTGTTATCTTTTGTCTCAGAAGAAACTTTATTACCACTCTTGGACACGACACTTTTCATTCACCTGGGTTGGGAAATCCTTTACCTCACAGTTGATCAAACCACTTTGAAAGTCTTCAGCCGGGTTCCGGGGATTAACTTTGAGTCGTTTATCACCAAGCCATCTGTCGTGTCGTTATGTGTTCAAGAGGTCTGCAAGCAAAAACTTTCATCTGCAAAATACTTGTCATCCATTTGACCATCCCTGAGTCAGTCCTTACAGCAACGTTTCTTCAACTTGAACAATGATTTCGTGTTGTGGGCTTGCCTGCAACGGGTCGATTTCTATCGACATCAGCACATTATCTAGAGAGATGACTTAGAAATCGTTAGTACCTTGAAGTCTGCATGCATCAATGGCAAGTTTCTCGCCTTTGACGTCAGTTTACATCATTGACTTTCGATCGAAGGATTCCGTGAAATGTTCGACATCAACTCATTCATTCACATCTCATGGATTTTACTGGGTACTTTGAGAACCATTGACATTACTGGTGGTCTCTCTCACACTTGTTAACAGTTTACATCATCGACTGGTAATCAAGTGGTTTCTACCATGTTCAACATCAACTCATTTATTCGCATGGCTAGAATCGTACCAATTCGGGAAGTAGAAATGAAGACCCTGGATCTAGTTTCCACCATCCAGGCTGCGAGAAGTTTTGTATTCATTATCTAAGTAGACTAATCATAAACAGATGGCTGCGCCCATACTGTGTCTACAAAAGTCTATGATTATGATGTACTACAAGATCGTTCCTGTATCAGAGTAGTTAGTCTGTTAGTTAAAGTTTTGATCTGAGTATGGGAATGCCTACCTCAGTGATGATATAATCTTATACATGTATTTTGTGTTGAAAATTGCAGGTTCTGACCAGGCTCTCCACGAGATAATCCTTGAAATGATAAAGCGCTTCACCCTTCCTAGATAATACAAAACCCTAATATATTACAGGCTTCGCACTTTAGGGGGCAATCTGTTACACTAAAAAATGTCACCATGACTATTTACAGTTAGTATGGCTCTATCAACAGTCATGCTACCCTCTTAGGCAAGTCTTATGCATCTGCTCTCCATGTCAAACTCCAAAAAGAGAGAAAGTCTTTATAAATGTATTTATCTCTGGGTACGCAGGTTCTCTCAGCCTTACCTGCGGGTACGCACCCAATGTTCACAAAAGCTGCGTCTTTGGACGCTCTGTATGTAAAGGGGCAGGTGCGTCCCCCTGTAAAGGTCAAAATGCGCAAGTTTCATCTTTAAAAAGTTACTTGTGGTCATTTCTAGAGCATTCTAGAAGGTTGTTCGACGTGTATTGAGCGCCTCTAGATGGTTCATGTACCCCTACCAAAGAGGAACTTATCCCATCAATAAGGGAGCTATCCCATCCAAAGAGGGGATTATCCCATTGATGGTGGACCTGATTAACTTCCTCTTGAGCACTATAAATACAGGCATTGGGCCAGAAGGAGGAGAGGTTGGAAGCTATACATTTCTATGGGTAGATGCTGCTGGAATTAGGACTCCCATTTAGAAGCTTGTGAGGAGAGATTGCCATCTTTGCTTGTTCTATTTGGAAGTGGGTGAGCTTTGTCAAAGTAAAGGAGAACTCTTGATGGACCCTGGGAAGGACTTGCACAACACCAAGGCTCAGGTTGTATTTGTTCCTTTTGTTACCTATTAATGCAAATGAGTCCATTCTTCTCAATAACTTGTTATTTATGGTTGTTTCATGTACTCCTTGGTCTATGTGTTAAGTATGTTTTATTCTATGAGATTATCAAGTGCTATTTAATCGTTTGATTGTTAGTGGATGCAGGTTTCAAAGTGAAGGAGGAGCTCATCTGGATCAGCGGAGCTGGACTGTTACAACAGCGTTGGATTACAGGTAGGATCTAAACACTTGATTTCTTATATAGTAAATGCATGTTTAGAGAAGGATTGTTATTGTTTGTCTTGTTTGTCACTAGAGAGTCTTAGGCTCCTAGGGAGGTTGGTTGTGTCCGCACAATCGACTCTTTCTGCCTAACAGGAATGGGAAGTGAACAGGGGTGTGACAAAATACTGTGTAACAGCCTGGTGGAGGCCATGTGGGTAATGTCATGACATGGCATCATTTAACATGCCAAAACTTCTAACAAGCATAAATTTTTATCTTTGACTCAGATTGAGATAAATTGTATATTTCCAGAAAACTCTCAGTGAGCTTATCACAATGGTGGTATCCTATTTAAGGTCTGCAAAATTTTAAAAATAAGGTTTTGGTAACCCTGTTTTCATAATAAACCTTAGATATTGATTAAAACAATAAGGTAACACCTCCCACAACCTAAGAATCACTTAAGGGGGTAGAAGGGAGTGGTTAGAAAGTGATATCAAAGCCTAGGTTCAACAATATACCTTAAAGAGGCTCACTCCAAAAAATTAATATGATAATTTAATTATTGTATATGTTGATTTTTGGTTTGTAGTTGATGTGGTTTCTAACCTTCATAGAATATTAATATGTCTTTTTCTCTAGCATGTATAACTGACATGGGTTTTGATTTTGTGAATAGATTCATATCAACATTCTTAGCGATGGCAAGTCAACGTGATAAATTACTATATTCATGCTAGATTTAACTAACAAATTTGTGTGTGACAACACATAAAAAGACACAACTTCAACAAGAAATAAAGGAATGAGTAGTCATAAATACTTCATAAATAGTCATGATCCATAACTACTTTGAAAACATGAAGGATAGGGTAGCCATTTTTATCTTGAAAGGAAAATTTGATATATGGTGGAAATATTTGATATGAGTCATCATGCCCAGATCATATCATAATTAGGAAGATGACTCAATTCGGAAGAGATCAAAGAAAACTTCTCTCGAATGGATGGATACCCTTAGTAGCTTGTGATTTAAATTGAGAAGTTACAAGGAAGATAATGAAAATATTATCAAATCATAAGAAAGGAAAGAAAAGGTGAATGTAATAGTTTTGCATAACTTATTATATATGCAAAGTAAGAAGAAACATGATCTTGGTACCAACTATCTAAGAAGGCACAAATCCAGGAAAATCCCATCTTAGATATGGAAATAGGGATTGGATACTAATAGGGAAGAAGACAACAAGTCAAGGAAAATACATAAGAAAGTAAGTGGAAACACAGTGAGGGGATAAACCCCACTCAACAATATAGAAAGTGAATCGCGACCATTACCAGTTGTCTAGTGTTACAACCAGAAGACGCCACCAACAAAGGAGAAGTGAGAAAAACTCAATGAAAAGCCCCATACCTTTGATGGAGAAATTAAGAATGTTGAAGAGGCATAAGCTTGGATGTTGGGATTAAATAAATACTTCATAATCCATGACTACTTTGAAAACATGAAGGATAGGGTAGCCATTTTTATCCTAAAAGAAAAATGTGATATATTGATCCAGGAGGATCTTGTCAGTCCAGCATGAGCGGAGTCTTCTGTGGTTCAAAGTCGAAGTGATATTCAAATGATCATGGTCGATGAGGTATTGAACTTTATCAACTTCACCTGTATTCGTCATCAGAATTCAGTGTCCGGTGTCTTCAGCTTTGACAATGATGTTTATGGTTCAAGTTGTCTGGGGTTGGTTTCAGTTCCGTCGGTGATGTCAATGGTTGATATGGTTTTCATGGTGTTCGAAGCATAGGGTTTTGTACTTGTTTGTCGACATGCGTTTGTCATCAGTTTCATCGGGGTTTGATTGTCAACATGTGTTTTTCGTCATAAGATAGTGGCAAATGTCGCATTGTGATGAAGATGTGTTGTAAAAAGGTTTTTTAGAACAAAGAGTGTAAAAGTCTAAAATCCTAAAACCTAAATCTATGTATTAAAATGCATTAAAACCTAAGTCTAAAACCCATTCGAGCCATGGAAATACATTGCAAACCATTGTATAAACAAAACACATACAAGTTTCCCCTAACCACTGGCCTAACTGCGTGGGGAGAAGACTGCGGCGAGCACATGTGAGCAGGTAAGAGTTGGCAGGGCGGATTTTGCAGTTAATTGTTGGTCATAACTGCAGCAACAAAAGGCATGTGACTAGGTTCCAGGTAAGACGTCGAGGTTTAAAAACCATCCAGCTTGACCACATGGAGATTACAGTTAAACCATCACATGTGAACACATCCGACCAATGACTAAACCTCATCGGGACCACGAAGTGGGGAGGCGGTTAGGTTAACTGTGAAGCAGCTCTCACATGCAGAGTTAGACAACTGCGTCGGTATCTGTAACTGCCAAGGTTGAAGGTCACCATGGCCCTTTGTGGCTTGACCGTGGGCTATTTACGTGGGTGGTTAATAACTCTGCGTAGTCAACTTGACCGCTAGCGGCTAGTTGCTATTATAAAGTCATTTTTGGGTTTTTAAATGAATTTTTGGTGCTAGTTTAATGCAAGGGCCTTGTAACCAACTCCTAAGGTGGCCTTTTGTCATTAGACTGAACCCTAACTTTAGTGTTCATGCCAATCTTGGCTGGGGAAACCTCAGATGTACCTAAAACCATTTAAATGCACCATTTTGTTCATGAAGAAGACATGGGTGGTTTTAGAGTTTGTATGTAGATTTTGGAGGATATAGGAATTTCTATTTTCAGTGTAACAGGGGCATCCGGAATCGGAATTGGGAACCATGATAGGCGTTGGAAATCTATTTTAGAGAGATTTCTTGTGACAGTGACTAGAATTTACTGCGTGCACAACCATTCTGGTTATTTTTTGTGTAATCGACCTCCTCGGATTCAATCCTAATAAAGCGGTCACCCATCTTAAAAGCAGACCGGGAAACATAGTCCATTAGGGACGAACTCCATAATCAATCTTGTTGTCTGGTATCACTGTGTTTTTGCTGCTTTCCACTTCTGTTTACATCTTGCTTATGTTTCTCATCGTTCGTAAAGTCTTTCCTTTCAAATAATTCTCACGGTTAAAGCACTTTAAGCTAACATTTGACTCACTGTTGGCATTAATCAATTCTACTTAGTTTAACATATGATCATTTCGGATCATATAATTTGGTATAGGAGCAGGTTGTGTTTGTATAATTTTTCCATTGAATGTTAACCAGGTTGAAATCGCAACGTGGAGAAGGAATCCTTGAGGAGATTGATACAGAGATTGGAAAGCAAAGAGTCGATCATAAGTTGACCATGACAAGATCTGATGCAGGTGAAACTCTTGAAACTAAGATGAGTGAGGAACAATTTTAACAAGCATTCTTGAGTATGCAGCAGATGTTGGGAGAACTTTACGAAGATAAGAAGGCGAGAGATGTAGCTTCTTCTTCAAAGACATTGAAGAAGGACAAAGGTAAAGGCAAGGTTGATAAACCTCCTTCACCTCCATCATCTCCATCATCATCATTTTCTTCTTCTTCTTCCAGTTCATAATCTGAAACAGAAAATAAACCTAAGAAAACATCTCTTTTGAAACTTGATGTAAAATTTGAGTTACCTATTTATGATGGCGAAATGAATCCTTAAAAGTTAGATAACTGGATTAAGTAGTTAGAAGTGTATTGTCGTATTCAGAACATTTCTGACAATAAAACGAAAATTTAGTTAGCTACACTTAGAATGGGGGGAACAACTTTAATCTGGTGGGAAAGTAAAACTCAAATAGATGTAAAGCGGAAAGGTAAAGTCATCTCTTCATGGTCTAAGTTTTTAAAAGCTCTTAGGAAACAATTCTATCCTTTAGGATACATGCAGCAAGTTGTTATTGATTGGCAGCACTTGAGGCAAGGTAAAGGGCAGAGTGTTCAAGAGTTTACTCAGGAGTTCAGAAAGAAAGCATTAGCGCTTGGTATTTCATTGGATACACATGAAACTTTGTTAAAATACATCGGTAGTTTACATTCATATTTGCAGCATACATTATTGATGTTTAATCCTTATGATTTTGATGAAGTGTGCATTCAAGCCATACATATTGAGTCAGGTGGAAGACAATTCAATTTTTTTCCGCAATCATCCAAAGAGTTGGAAATCAAGGATTCCAATGATAGCAAGAGGAAGAATAATTCGAAGGGAAAGAAAACAGAGACAACTCAGAAGGAAAGACCTACTTGTTCTCATTGTCAGAGAATCGGTCATGATGAATCTAGGTGTTGGAAACTTCATCCAGAACTTAAGCCAAAAAAGTTCCTTAAGGAGAATGATGAAAAGAAATAAAATGCAGCAATCCAACAAGATCTAGCCTATGATTCAGGTGATGAAAGGAGGATAACTACCATAGTTTTGACAGGTAAAAATCATGACCCTCGTTCAAGTTCGAATACTATTGCATCTTCATCAAACATAAATCCTTCAAATGAGGATAAAAGAGTTGAACTATTTAACATAAGTATAACTTCTAAGCACACAAAGATATATACAATGTTTGATAGTGGATCACAGGAAAATTTGATATCTAAATATTTAGTTAAGAAATTGGGTTTGGAGACACGGAATCATCCAAGACCTTACCCATTAGGATGGCTAAATAAATCAACTCAGATAAAAGTAACAAAACAATGTCGATTAAGATTTTCCATTACATCTGATTACATTGATGAAGTGGAATTAGATGTGGTTCCAGTAGACATATGTGGAGTTGTCTTAGGAAGTCCTTATCTTTATGATCGTGATGCAGCGTTTTATAGGAGAGAGCATAAATATCACCTTAAGAAATATGGGGTTGAATTTATTGTCAGAGCACATAAAAGTAAAACTCACGTGAATTTAGTTGTTTCTAATAAGATGAAGCGATTAATAAGTTAAAATAAGAGATTTGTAATCATGTGTGTAAAGGAAAAACATAAGAATCGACATGATGTTTGTTCAAGTTATGAGTCCTAGTTTAAAGATAGTTTGATTGAAGAGGTAGAAACCTTTTCAGTTCTATTTACAGAAACCAAACATCTTACTCATAAGCAGGGAATACAACATGAATTACAGTTGATGCCCAAAGCTCCTCTTCCTAATGTCAGAATGAATCATTTCAGTCCAAGTTTGGAAGTTATAAATTACAGGCATGCAGGTCAGTATTGGGGAAAGTTAGTGTTACATTTCTCTTGTATTGTATCACCATTTCTTTTTTCAAACATTTTTAAGCCTCTTTTCAAGTGGAGAGGAAGCCTATTTGTTTTCATATCAGAACCTTTTCTAAAGCAGTGTCAAAGTATCCAGTACATAAAAGGGAAAGTTATGCATTAAGGGAAAGTGTTAATCAATGGAGACATCATTTAATGGGTGAGGAAACAATGATTCAAACAAATCAACAACCACTTCAATACTTTCAAAATCAAACTAAGTTGCAGTAGTTTTCACATTACAGTTTGATGGGTTTATTGCAGCAAGTTCACTTAATAATCAAGAATTAGGAAAGTATATCAAGTCAAGTAGTTGGTATGATGTCAAGAATATCTTTGAATGTTTATGTTATTATGCAAAATAGATTTTTAGTACATGTCAATAGTATTGAACAATATTTTGCAGAGACTATTTTCAAAGATGTTTATGAATCACTAATTCATGGTACATCTTGGAAAGAAGTCAATCTCCATGTTCATAACAGGTTGTTTAACCATCTTCGCAATTCGTGCATACTGTATATGGATGGAACAGTTCATAGATTCAAAATGTGCCATGATTAGCATCATCAGGGTCATCACTTTCAAGTGGTTGATCGAATATATCGGTACATCATCAGGGCAAGGTGTAGAGTGAGGGACCTCTACCCTCGTCTGCCCTCTTGTGGTCCAAAAGCTTTCAAGTGGAGAGGATTGATCCAGGAGGATCTTGTCAATCCAGCATGAGTGGAATCTTCAGTGGTTCAAAGTCGAAGTGATCTTCAAATGATCATGGTCGATGAGGTCTTGAACTTTATCAACTTCACCAGTATTCATCGTTAGCATTCAGTATCTGGTGTCTTCAGATTCGATAGTGATGTTTATGGTTCAGGTTGTCCGGTGTTGGTTTGAGTTCCGGCGGTGATGTCAATGGTTGATATGGTTTTCATGGTGTTCGAAGGATAGGGTTTTGTACATAGCTGTTGACATGTGTTTTTCGTCAGTTCTGCCAGGGTTTGGTTGTCGACATGTGTTTTTTTCATGAGATAGTGGCAAATGTCACATTTTGATGAAGATGTCTTGTAAAAAGGTTTTTTAGAATAAAGAGTGTAAAAGTCTAAAATCCTAAAACCTAAATCTATGTATTAAAAGGCATTAAAGCCTAAGTCTAAAACCCATTCGGGCCATGGCAATACATCACAAACCATTGTATAAACAAAACACATATAAATTGTCCCTAACCACTGGCCTAACCATGCAAGGAGAAGACCACAACATGCACATGATCCAGGGATCTTTTGCTTATAGATGTATGAAAAGAATCACACGTGAAAATTGCAGCTTAACACAGAAATTTAATGTGCATAGGAGAAAGAAGAAGAAAACACATAAAGACAACAAGACTTGATAACGGAGTTCGTCCAACTTGGACTACGTCTCCGGGCCCTACTTGATCAATGGGGAGGCCTTCATTCATTAAATGGAATGAAAAGATGAGAATACAATCATCAGTTACATAAAAGGAGTCTTATACCTCCATTCTGAAAGATGGCTGAGAAAAGGAGAATTTAGATGGAGAAATGGATAGCATCACTGTAGGAATTTACAGGGTAAGTTCCTCAGAAAGAACACCAAAAGGACACCGCTCACAACCAGATCACAGAGCAATACACCAGTATTTTTGACGTGGTTAAAACCCTCAAAGAGGGAAACAGTCCACGGCCTGCGCCAACGTGGCTACTACAGGCAATTTATTAATCAAAGAATGAAAATTTACATAAGCTTCTCTCATGCACGGATTACCCGAACAATGACCCTCCATGCGCTTTAAATAGAACTCATGGACCAATCGGGTGTCAAGCCACGGATCAAGTGTCGGTAATACCGAGGAGAGAGTGAACCGTCGGATCACTACATATCGTGACCATCGGATTGTAAGTTACAAAATGTACAATGGTAAAGAAACACACTTTACCTAACTCTATACCTAACTCTATACTAGACCAAGTTGAACTTAACTATATCCTATGTGTCGGAATATCCTAACATCCCCCCTTAAGAACAACTTGGGATAGGATTGAAGGATTTACAAATATGACACAATAGGAGAAGGAAGGAGGCACTAGAGCCTATCCCCCCTTAGTGACAACTTCCTAAACTCCAAGCATATATCGAAGTTTAGTGAACTTCGCCTCTGTGAGAGCCTTTGTGAAGATGTCTGCAACCTGATCATCTGTTGAACAATATTGCACTTCAAGAACATGGTCATGAATGAGCTTTCTGATAAAGTGCATGTGTAGTTCAATGTGTTTGCTGCGCTGATGCTGGACTGGATCTTTGCATAGCTGAATGGCACTTTGATTATCACACCAAAGTGTGGTTGGATGCTGCTGCTCAAAGCCAAACTCTGATAGGATCTGACGAAGCCACAAGGCTTCCTTACTAGCTTCCACGGCACCACGATACTCTGCTTCTGCTGACGAAAGAGAAATGGCAGCCTGTTTCTTACAAGCCCATGTAATAGGTCCTGAACCAAGAGTGAAGACATAACCGGCAGTAGACTTCCGATCATCAGGGTCACCAGCCCAATCAGAATCAGTGAAACCAACTAATAGAGGAGCTGCTTTGGCACTGTAATGAATCCCAAACTGTACTGTACCTCGAACATAACGAAGTATTCTTTTGGCTGCTTTCCAATGACTTTCATGGGGGTTTTGCATAAAATGAGCAACAAGGCCAACAGCAAAGGAAAGGTCAGGACGAGTATGGGTTAAATACAAGAGTTTTCCTACAAGTTGACGGTATAAGGTAGCATCAACTTCAGGAGAAGTACAAGAGACTGAAAGTTTGAATCCAGACTGAAAGGGAGAAGGGGCTGGCTTACAGTCTTCCATGTGAAAATGACGAAGAATATCACAAGCATACTTGGACTGGGAAAGGGAAATACCCTCCTTGGATTGCAAGACTTGAAGACCGAGAAAATAGTGTAAGTGTCCTAAGTCTGTTATTTCAAATTTCTTTTTAAGGCTGGACTTCACATGGTTTATAAGGTTGGGATCACTACCAGTAAGAATAAGATCATCAACATAAAGAACAAGGATGATAAGGGAGTTGCCCACTTTCTTGGTGTAGACAGTATTGTCAGAATAACACCTAGAAAAGCCAGATTCTAAAAGAAAGCTATCCATTTTGGCATACCAAGCCCGAGGAGCTTGCTTGAGACCATAAAGATATTTCTTAAGTCAACATACAAGGCTGGAGTCTGTTTGGATGAAGCCAATGGGTTGTTCCATATAGATTTCTTCATGCAAGTCCCCATGCAAGAAGGCAGATTTAACATCCATTTGATGGACTTCCCATTTTAAAGAGGCAGCAAGGGAAAGAACAAGGCGGATAGAGTTCATTTTGGCAACAGGGGAGAAGGTTTCAGTGTAGTCAATGCCTTCAACCTGTGAAAAGCCCTTAGCAACAAGACGAGCTTTATGTTTATCAACTTTCCCATCTGGTCCATACTTGGTTCTGTAAACCCATTTACATCTAACAAGTTTGCGTCCCTTTGGTAGAGGAACAAGATCCCATGTATCATTTGCCAACAATGAATGATATTCTTCATTCATAGCTTCTTCCCAATGTGGATGGCCTGAAGCTTCTGCAAAAGTGTCAGGATCATGATTTACTGGAGCTTGAGCCAGTAAAGAAGAGGCTCTTTCAAACTGAGAACGTGTACGTCGCTGATCTGTAGGATCACCGGTAAGATCACCTGCTGCATCCCGAGTAGCACGGACCCATCTTGGAAGTTGAGGATCCTGAGAAGGTGGGGGAGGATTGTCATCCTCACTTTCATCATCTGAAGAAGAAATGTTTTCAAAAGTAGAAGAGATAGAAAGAGGTGGCACATCCGCCGGACTAGGCTCGCAGGCCGATTTATTTTCATCAAATTTTACATCTCTTCTAATGATAACATTTTTGGACTTAAATGGAATAAGTCTATAACCTTTTACATCTTCAGAATATCCAACAAAAGTACATTTCTCACTCTTAGGTTCTAAAGCTTTATGCTTTTCATCTAGAATATGGGCCCATGCTTCACTTCCAAAAACACGAAAGTGACTTACATCTGGTTTAATGCAACTCCAAGCTTCTTCTGGAGTGATATTCTTTAGAACCTTAGTAGGAGTGCGATTGATTATATAATTTGCACAATTAATTGCTTTGGCCCAAAAACTAAGACTGAGTCCTTTAGATTGCAGCATACAATTAGCCATTTCCTTTAAGGTGCGATTTTTCCTTTCAGCTACACCATTTTGTTGTGGAGTGTATGGAACAGTATGTTGCATTTGAATTCCATTTTCGGTGCAAAAGTTGATGAATGTGTTTTTAACATATTCTCCACCATTATCAGTTCTTAGCTTAAGAATTTGATGTCCAGATTGTTTTTCAACAAAGGCTTTGAAGGCCAAAAATGTGTTAAATACTTCGCTCTTGAGTTTTAAGAAGTATACCCAAGTGCGTCTGGAGAAATCATCAATGAAAGTTAAGAAATACTTGCAGCCAGAGAATGAAGCAACAGGAAGTGGACCACATAAATCACTGTGCACAAGCTGTAAAGGGGCTGAGGCGTGCCAAGAGGCACGTTTTTCAAAACTGTCCCGATGATGTTTTCCGAGTACACATCCGGAACAAACACCATCTCTGCAAGATACCATAGGAAGACCTGTCACCATATTTTCTTTACATAGATGCTGAAGGGAGCGATAGTTCAAGTGACCAAATCGCTCATGCCAAAGTTTGCTCACTTCATCATTATGAGCAACAAACACTGAGGGAAGATTTGATGACCCAAAGTTGTGAAACTTATACAACCTTGTGGAATCATCAGCAATACCAGTAGCTAGAATCTGTTTAGGATCTCTCAGATCCTTGATTACAACATCATGAGGTGAAAATTCAACAATTTTACCTTCACCTGAATGAGTTATCTGATATACAGATAGAAGGTTGCAGGATAAGGTTGGAACACATAATACATCATTAAACTGACCATTGTCTAGATGAACAGTTCCAGTTCCTACAACATTAAGAGATCTATCATCACCAACATATATATTTTTGGTGTTACAATCATTTAAAGAAGAAAACATGGCTTTGTTTTTGGCCATGTGATAAGAGGCTCCAGAATCAATGAGTCACTCATGAGAATGAGAAGAAGAAGATACATTTAATGCATAACCAGACTGAGATGATTGACAACGACATGCAGAAAGTGCCATTCCTGAAGATGAAGTTGAAGTTGAAGTTGAAGAATGCTCCACATGGATTTTATGTTTCTTCATTGCGGCTTCCAAGGCTTCCATCTTCTTAAAGCATTTAGACTCTAAGTGGCCATCTCGATTACAAAAGTTACAATGTCTATCAGTCTTCTTCCATTTGTTTTTATTGGTCTTATCATTTTGCTGAAATGATCTTTCATTTTGAGGCTGAGTTTGCTTAGGACCCTTGTTTGGTTTAGGACCATTCTTTTTAGGATATGACTTCTTAGGATTCTTTGAATTTGGTTGCTGCTGGGCGGCTAACGCTTTCTTGGAAGAGTTTCCAAGATTAAGAAGACCAAGGTGTAAGAGTTTTTCTTGTTCTCTTATTAAAGAATCACAAAAAGAGTCAAAGGAAGGGGCCTTGTAGTCTTTTCCTTGACAAATGAAAGCTTCCCTTGTAGAATGGAAGGTGGAGACAAATACAGAGTAGGCTGGTCCCAACTTAGTAAGGATGGAATAAATAAGGTTACTATCTTCTTTCTTAACCTTAACACCTTCCAAGAGATATCTAAGGGTCTTGAATTTGGACAAGAAATCTTCAATGCAAGAAAAATTATTAGGATCCAATGTAAGCAACTCATTTTCAAGTTGATGGGCTCTAATTTCATTTTTAATCCCAAAAACTTTAGTGATTTGTTCCAATGCTTCATGAGGAGTCTCAAGTTCTGCAATATGGAATTTAAGATCAGGAGAAATAGACATCCCTATCAAACCACGTGCTTGATCTTGTCTATTTTCCCATTTTGCAGCCTTGTCTTCCTCTTTTGGTTTCTTCTCTTGGTCTGTGGCTATTTTGTAGAGACCTTTACTTCTAAGTAAATCTTCCATGTAGGATATCCAGTGGAAGTAGTTAGTGCTGTCAAGAATGACTTGGCATGGACTTTCCATTTTTTTTTTAAAAACTGAAGCTGAAGATGCTGAAAGTAAGTGTTCCAATGGATAGATCTCGAAAAATTAGGCTGTTTTAAAAAAAACGGCTCTGAAAAAGGCTTCCGGATGAAGAAGTTATGGCTTTTTGAAAAAAAAATTGTTGAAGTTGCCGGCAAAGTGTGCGAATGTGCGGAAATGAAAAAATCCACCCCCACAAAATGGAGACTTGAACCCAAGACCTCTACTCTCTTAAAATAGCTTTGAACCAATTGATCTATACAAAAAATTTGAGAGAGAGAGAGAGAGAGAGAGAGAGAGAGAGGGGGGGGGGGCCTTGGTTTGCGTGCTTGCCTTGAGAAAGCTCTTTTTCCCTACAAAACACAAAACCCAACACGGACATGCAAAGAAAATGAACCTTATGGCTCGAAGTTAGCTTTAGCCAAAAAACTAGATATTTTTAAAAAATGAACCTTGCGGCTCAAAGTTAGCTTTAGCCGAAAAACTAAATATTTTCTCAATGTTTCTGATTTTCCGAGATCACACTAAGGTGCAGGGAAAAGAGCATACGCATGAGAAAAATCCTTCCTTTCTGTTTCTGATTTGCCCAGATCGCACAGAGTCGCAGGGCAAAGAGCATACGCAGAAATGAAAGGTATAGATCCGGTTAAAAAAAAGCTAAATAAACCGAAACCGAAATAAGCAGAGAGAAAATAACAGTAAACTGCAAATAAAGACTGTATACCTCCAGATCTTAAAAATGACGCAGCTAGGGCTACCGGAAACCTTTTCGCGTGAAACGAAAGGGGTTCCTCACTGGAACAGATGCTTCGAACACAACAGAGCAGTCCTCTCGGCCCGAAAGCAGTAAAAAACAACAGATCTAGGAAACGACAGTCGGATGCAGTTCTACCGGCTTCATATTTGGATCACCAACGGACGCGGCCCTCAAATAGCTCTGGTACCATGTAGGAATTTACAGGGTAAGTTCCTCAGAAAGAACACCAAAAGGACACCGCTCACAACCAGATCACAGATCAATACACCAGTATTTTTGACGTGGTTAAAACCCTCAAAGAGGGAAACAATCCACGGCCTGCGCCAACGTGGCTACTACAGGCAATTTATTAATCAACGAATGAAAATTTACATAAGCTTCTCTCATGCACGGATTACCCGAACAATGACCCTCCATGCGCTTTAAATAGAACTCATGGACCAATCGGGTGTCAAGCCACGGATCAAGTGTCGGTAATACCGAGGAGAGAGTGAACCGTCGGATCACTACATATCGTGACCGTCGGATTGTAAGTTACAAAATGTACAATGGTAAAGAAACACACTTTACCTAACTCTATACCTAACTCTATACTAGACCAAGTTGAACTTAACTATATCCTATGTGTCGGAATATCCTAACAATCACTGCTTCCATGGCATTGAGAGGGGCTGAAACCATATAAAACTTGCCCAATTCAGACAAAACAATCAATCGACCCTCCCACAAGTTGTTGCCTCAAACTGTGTGCCAGAAAATCCTCCTCCTACGTTTTGCTGCATGCATTGGGTTTTATAATACAAGGCTTCTTAAAAATCAGGTCTGTTTTGTTTATAATAGAGGTTGTTTGCCTAGAAAGATCGGCAGGTGCAAAAAAACCCTCAGAATAGCCTTTTTATTGTTTAAAACGATAATACACAAAAACCCATCAAACACTAATAATTCTGACCAAAACCTTAAAAACTGGATCTCAAAGTTTATCAAATCGGGCTCGTAGACCCATCAGGTCTGACCCCCATATCGCAATCGACACATCGCTCTATCAATAGTCCCGTTAGTGGGGATTGCTGACCACCGATTGCCGATCGTCGAAATTGGCGTTGGCTGATTGCATTGGCATCCCGCTCATACAATGGCTCGGTGGTTCTGGTCTACCGATCGCCGATTGCAATCGCAGGTCGACTCTACCCGGCTCCAATATCGTGTGCCTGAAATTGCCGATAATGATTCCGCTGATCCGATCGCTCTCCGTTCACTGATTTGGATCATCCCGATATCGTCGATCTCTTGCTCCCGACTCCGATTTAATCGAAGATTGCTGATTTTTGGTTCCGTTGCGCCTCCTTAAGTCCGCCCCTTTGGACCCTCCGATTGAAATTTTTCCCTTTAAAGGCTTAAAGACACTTTTAGAGAAAAAACCCTCATTTTCCAAAGGAACAAGGCAATCTTCTTTCTGCCATAACTTCATCATCTGGACTTAGATTGGGGTGTCGTTTACACCGTTGGGATTAGGGTGACGAGCACTTCGATCTGATACCAATATACTTGCCTTTCTGCCACTTTGAATTTTGAGCTTTTCCATGCCATTGTATCTGAAGATCCACCTAGATCAATCCTCCACATTGAAGAGCTTTTGGACAGCCAAAAGCTTTTCATTAGTCAATTGGCAAGTGAGGGAATTGTTCCCTCACCTTTTCCTTCTCCAGCCATTTGGCCTTGCTAGGGTGCATTCCCTTGAAACCAACTCGAAGGTATTCCACATCTCCTCGCCGTGAAGTCCTGGTCCTTCTGTCAAGGATGATGTCTTCAGGTAACTCATCGAGATATTCTGGAGCAAAATCATCAACTGTAGGAACTGTGCCCATCTCATCAGTGTCCATGATCAATGGAGGTTCATACAGCTTTAGGTTCTCTACATTCACTACTAAGTACATCTACATATATATCGACAAATCAAGATGAAAGACATTGTTTCCAATCTTCTCCAATATGGTGAATGGACCATACCAGATGGGTTGCGACTTCTTCCCTTCTCCCCTCATCCTATCCTTTTTGATGTGGAACCACACTTTGTCTCCCACTTGGAATTGGTGGTTGACTCAATGTTTGTCATGTTGAGCCTTGTAACGGGCTTGACTTTTCTCCAACTACTCTTATACTGCTTGGTTAATCAACTGGATTCACTGAATGAACTATTGAGCTTTGTCCCTATCATTACGTCCACTAGAGCCATCTTCCCTTCCAAAGACCATATCAAAAGGGTCCTTTGGCAGGTAACTAAAGCATGTCTCAAATGGTGAATGCTGCATAGATGAATGCACTGCTGGGTTGTAGGAATGTTGTACATATGGGAGATGTTCATCCCACAACTTGGGATGTTTCCCACAATAGCCTTGTAACAAGTGTACCATGGTACAGTTGACAACCTCTGTCTGTCCGTCAGTTTGTGGATGAAATTTCGTGCTTCTTTTCAGTTTGGTGTCCATCATCTTCCACAAGCTGGTCCAAAACTCCCTGAGAAAGCGAGAGTCCCGATCTGACACAATCGATGTGGGTAATCCAAAATGGACCCAAACATACTGAAAGAAAAGAGAAGCAGTGTGCTCTGCAGTGATCTACTTTTTATAAGGTGGTGAGCATCAGTATTGCAGCAAGAATGCTGCAACTCCTGGGCTGCCAACTTTACTTTTATCAACCCGGTAGTTCGTAACAAACTTGGAAGCGTCAGTGCTATATGCACAAGTACTAGTTCTCACTGCAGGTTGTCACTTGGTCAGCCGACACGAGATCACTAGGAGCTCAAGCCAACTTCTATAGATTTCAGAAGAATCTCTATGTGTGATGAAAGGAAAGAAATATTACTCTACAGATGCTATTCTAATTGTAGAAAGGAGAAAGACTGGAATGTAAAGCAAAACCTAGTAAACCCTAATTAACAAGCTAATTCTACTTTTGCCAAAAACACTATGAAAATGATGAATGAAATGCCAATACCTACTCAAGGAAGTAAAAAACATATAACCATGCTATTTCTGGAAGTAAATAAGCAAAAAACATATTTTTGGATTTTTATGTGTTTTTATGTGAATTTAACATGCATCTAATTTATTGTGTGTGAGTGTGGCAGCGAAGAGGTGGTGTTAGAGGGCAGTTTTGGAGCTTGGGAGGATGTAGGATGGTGTGGATGGGTCGTAGGAGGTTTTAGGTGGCCTTTTGGAGGCTTTTCCCACACTCAGCCTTCAAAATAAATCCTACAGGAAAAACTACAGGAGGACACAGGAAAACTACAAGAGGAAAATAGGGAAACTATAGGAGGCCTACAAGAGGATGCCGAGAGAAATTTTTATTGTTTTGAGGGTGTGAGAGTGGGTGGAAAATGTGGATTAAGGTTGGAATGGGGTGTTAGGGCACCTAAGGTCTACCATGAATCACCATGAGAGAGAAAGATGATTGGGTTTGCTTGAGGAGTGAGGAAGAAGTTCTATGAAAAATGAAGGAAACTAGGGCAGCATTGAGGTGAGGTTTAGGAGACCTATAGGGCATGGATCAGATGGAGGGTGTGATTGCTGGTAAGCTAGACTACTTCTGGAAGAGATCTACTACATAGAAACTGACAGGCAACCAAGAAAATCAAGCAACCAATGAAATGAGTGCATCCTAGGAAAAACAGAGTTTTGCATTAAAATGGCATAAACTATGATGTATAGGAGGAAATTCTGGGAAACGTTGTAAGAAAGGAAAGCATGCAAAACGAATATTGCAAATCAGGAAGTGAACATGATAAAGAAGATCTAAAGTAAACCAAAACTGGACTATCAACCTACTAGAGAGCTGCAACCACTAGAAGTCCTAGGAATGAGAAAAATCTGTGTTTTTGGGGCAACAAGAGAGTCTTTGCCTCAAATCATGGTCCCAGAGGGATGAAGAGAGGCCAAGGCACTATTGCTATCCTTTTTTAATCTTCTCTGATCACTACTTAACCTGCTACAAAAAGTACAAATGGAAGCAAACTACTAAATCATCAAAAGCGACCTATTCTTAACCATAAGAGAAATACATCTAACAGCAAACTAATCTAAAAACTGAAGTAAAGCATACAAATACAAGTAAATAGAAGCTTGGCTGCTTGGGTTGGGCCCTAACCCAATAGTCTCAGCCCTCTGAGGTAACTCAGTGCTAGCTCAAAAAGTATTCCATCTTCATTATCAAAAAATAGCAAGATTACATAAAACTGTCATAAAATAGTAAGCTCAAAATTTGAGCAGAGTTTACACAAGAAAAAAAGTCGACCCCAGTGAGGTCCTAGGCCTCTCTACTTATACATCTGAAGCTACCAACAACTTCCTTAAAATCAGGGAGGCTTGGCTCGCAAAACTCGAGATAAATATCAATCATCTTCCACTTGCTTGGCTGCCTTATAGTGTAAGATTCAGCTGCTTGTAGTCTAAGCTGAATGAAGGGGGATTTGAAGTGAGGAGAAATAAATTAGGGAGATTCCCTCCTATAAGTCCCCTCCTCTGTCTACTTTGAGTTATTGCTGCAGTTTGACCACTAGATCCTTGACTTTGACCTCGAAATCCATCAATAATATGCATTAAATACATGTTAGACCACATGGCATAATAACTAACTCAACTCACCCTATAAGCATAAATATAATCATAAAATCATACAATAAGCTAAGAGAATGGTTTATTTGACTAGATTAGGAGGTAAAATGAGCCCATATAATTACCCATTTATGAGGCTCATCATCACCCCCTACTGAAGGTGCTGCTCATCCTCTGAGCAACCTAGTCAATCTGTTTGTCTTTTATGGCCTTGGTGGCCTCCCTAGCATTCCAGGCTTCTGATGTGGTCTGCTCATGTTCTCCATAAAATCCTGCCCTTCTGTTTATGTCCTTCCACTTCTCCTTCTCTTCTTCTTCTCTTCTGCCTTCAAGCATGCTTAATATGAGTGAAGGACTCAGTTTGAGGCCAATCCAGTTGACCTTCAGCCTTTGCATGGAGCGCTTGTACATTGGCACTATTTTTCAATGCCTCCTTCAGCCTCATGGGGGAATGGCATTCTTTGATCTGCAAGTTGTGGGGTAGGGTGTTCCATCTTCTCATGCATTCATGCACACAGTCATCCCAAAGTAGCCTAAGCATATCTTCAAAATGTGCAATGTCTTGTTCTTGGTTGGCTAGATATTTAGGGGCAATCTGAGGGTCATTGGCAAGCAGGTTGTGTGTGTTGATGAGTGCCATAGGATCTGATGGCTTAGCTCTTATCATCAATGGTTCATTCTGCTCTTTTATTAATAATCTTTTCATTTTTGCTGCCCTCAATTCTTCATGGTTCATCCATGATGCCATGGCCATTAATTGCAGATCCCCTAGCTTGGCATTGGGGTCCCACACATTCAGGTCTATGAGGTCCATGTTGTGTAGATAGAACTCTGCCATCTTTGCTTTTTCCTCGGAGGTGCTTTGGTCACACAAATCCATGAACTGCCTGTAGTCTTGGAAAGGCATTATGCCTCTTTGTGCCAAAGTTTTTATTTGGAATTGAAGCCATTGATCCTTCAGATAGAGGCCATAAGATTTAGCTGGTGTTCTACATTGTAATGCTTCTATGGATAAGCTGGCCATGTATGCCAAATGAGTCTCTTTCTCCTACAGCTACCTCCTTAGTAATTCATTCGCATTCTCAAGGTGGCTTCTTGTAATGGCTTCTCTGTCTCTAAGAGCACTGAATTCCCTGCCCATTTCCCTGAGTTTGTCTTCCATGTGGCCAATATCCTCAACTCCTTTGGACTTGGCTATCTGCATCCACCTATGCGTTCTCACTCTCTCTTTTTCCAATTCGAAAAACATTGAAACTGAAAATTTCAGTGGGATTATCTTGCCTCCCTCAAGTAGTCTGTAATAGTAGTCAAGATTAGGTTGGGGGTCAAGTTCTTGTAGCTCTTGTGCTTCCTCTTTCACCTCTGGCTATCCTCCTATCTTCTCCTCAAGTTTTTGTGTCTTCTATAGTTTGGACAGTGTCTCTTGTAGGACTGTTTTAGCCTCCTGTAGGTCTGGTTTGAGGTCCTGTAGAATTTCCTTTCCCTTCCATGTAGAAGATCTTGTTGTCCTCCTTTCATAGGTTATGGGTGTCTTGGCATATGGTGAATCTTCAATGTTAATGGGAGTCTTTGATGAGGGCTGAGGTTTGCCTGTTTTAATTTTGGTATCCAAGGTTTTCTTGTTTTAATTCTGGAGTCTTTGATGTGCTAGGGTATCCATGCCATATCTCAATTCTTGGAGGATTCTGAAATGATATCCATAAACAATGTTGTGCCTCCCCTAACAAGAAATGTATTTGATCACTTGGTAGCTGACCTCATCCCAGGGATATGGTACACTAGCCCTCCTAATTCCATTTTTGTCTTCAACAAGGGTTTCATTATCTTGGAAAAAAATTCCTCTTAGCAGCCTGGCCAATTATTTTCTCATCTTTACTCCAAGGCAGCGCAATGGGAAGGGTAGTGACCCTACTGATGAATTCAGGGGTTATTTCAATGGAGAGGCCTATAATGATTATAGTAGCATGAGTTCTTGTGTGAGGGACCAGAGAGAGAGCAAATTCATGGGCAATTTCATCATCAAACCCTCTAAACTTCTCAAATAAATTCATCCAGTTTGCCCTTGTAAATATTTCCACCACTTGAGGATGTGCATGGAGTCTAGTGGAGTTAGTGGGCTCTTTTCTGATAAACCCCCCTATCATACTGCCTGTAATTCTTTTGAAAAACCAGATTTGGAGGTGGAGACAAAGAATTTTGAGTGAAATAGAAAAATAGAGGGGACTGTGTTTAAAAAAAAAAAAAACAGATTTTTTTTTTTTTTTTTTTAAATGTATTTCTACCCTCTTAAAGACGCATTTTATCTTCAATTTGAGACCAACTATTTCACATTTTGATATTCAATAAAGGGCATTCATGAAACCTACCTCTTCAGACTGAAATTCATGCCAAAAATCACGTTTCCTCCCTTCAAAATGACTCACTGCCCCTCCTGTAGAAGCCCGCTGTTCCTCCTGTAGATTTCGTGTAGGTGCTCCTGTAGAAAATGCTGAGAGCAAAAATATGGAAGAAATCGATGGAGGATTGTGGATACGAGGCTATGGGGGCATAAGAAGACTACTGTGTGGCTGAGTTATGAGGAGAAACTGAAGAAAATGTGGTGAGAATGAGCGGGTAGGAGTGCTCATTACCTTTTATGGTTGTTTTCAGTTATGAGTGTTGAGTTGGCAAGGTGTATGTTGCCCAGATTAGGACCATTGGTCCCCACCTACTTGGTCATCATGACCCCCCTCATAATCATCCCCTCATTACTGCATCAGATTTAACTCTTCCTCCCACTACCTATTCTTCGCATCTTTTGCTTGAGTTGACTGTGCGCACGTGCGGGTGATATCTCAGTTAAGTGGAGTCAACTAAATGAAGTTGGCCAAGTTAACTGGCCACCTTTCCCTCTTTCGATTTCAACCATCTCGTTGCCTTCGTATGGTTCCTAATTACACAAATTCAGATAGAGGATTGACTTAGCTACTTACTTGTAATCCAAGTGTATTTGCTGCCATCGACTGTGAGGTGTTGTGGCCTTCTCTGCTACATGCCTTCATTTTCCTTAATGCATGCTGTATCTGCTTGTTGATGTGTTGTTGTGCATTTTTGTAGGTTCTTCTTTTGCTGGAGCTGAGCTGCATGTGCCTTTACAATCTTCAGATGTGTTATCCCTTGCTGCTGGTGTTGGACTTCTATGGGATCAGCTGCTACAAGAATTCCTACAGGAGCTCCTGTAGCTTCTTCTCCCCTTGAAACTTTAGTTATTTCCCTATGCTTGGAGCTTGAGAATGATGCCAGAGGTGGAGATGAATGATGGAGGGATAGTAGGTAAGCTTCAAGTAAAGTTAATGGTGCCTTTTCCTCCTTTTATTTTTGTTTTTTCAAAACTGAAAAACTGTTTTTCTATGTATTTTCTTGGAAAGGGAAAAAAAATAATAATGATGCTTGGAGTGCGATGCAGGCTTGGAAATGATGGCGAGGAGGTTTGAAGATGGTAAGAGGGATTATAGGTTCCTCATGAATCTTTTCTTGTCCCTCAAACTACCTCCTGTAGACACTTTTGGCTCTTTGTAATTCCTACAGGAGCCTCTTGTAGAAAAACAGAGTCTCCTGTAGAAACACAGTTTTGGAAGAAGAGGTACAGTGGGGTGAAAGAGATGCCAAAAATGATGGAGGAAGGTGTGGAGAAGATGAGATGGATGTTGGTATGAATGTCAAGGTCCCCTTGGCACCTTCTTCTGCTCCCTGTAGTCCTCCTGCAAACTTGCAATGCAATAAAAATTCATTTTTTCTTTCTCTTTTCTTTTTTTGAAAACAACTAGGGTGCCTCAGAGAGGTTTTCACCTTAATTGCCCGCCCTGGGTGCCTCCAAGGGAGGCTTTCACCCAGGGATCTTATTCGTTTCCCATTTTTTTTTGACATCACTGGGGCTGCCTCAGAAGAGGTTTTCAACCCAATGATGGGACTCAAGCGCCTCATGGAGGTTTTCACTTAAGTCCTTTTTTTTTTCTCTTTTTTCTTTAGTGAGTGGGTGAAGTGGAAGCTAAGATATGCTCCACTATCATCATTGTTTTATTCAAATCTTCAATAAAGTCTCGCTTGGAGAGAGGTTTCTTGTATACTTTCAACCGATGTCCATTGACAAGCATGGGGATGGCTTCATCATCAATGGTTCTAATCAGAACTGAACCATTGCCATTGCATTTCCCCATAGTGTAGGGTCCCAACCATCTTGTCATCAACTTGCCTTTGAAATCTTTGTATCTTGAATCATAGAGTAGTGCTCAATCTACCTCTTGGAATTGCTTCTCCCTGATATTTCTGTCATGCCATATCTTTATCTGAAGCTGAACTACCTCTGTATGGAGAAGGGATTGCAATCTGTATTCATCCAATCCATTGAGCTGAAGTAATCTCTCCTTCTGTGCATGGATGAGGTCTACTTCCAGCTGAGCTGCCATCCTTAGGGTATTGAATTCAAACTCTATTAACAGCAAAGCCTTCTTCCCATAGACCAGTTCATAGGGTGTGAACCCGATGGTGGTCTTCCATGTTGTGTTGTAGGCCCAAGTGGCCTCAACTAATCTGTCCGCCCAGTCTTGTCTGCTGCTACTCACTACCTTGGTTAGGATCCCTTCCAATGCTCTGTTAGTGACCTCCACTTGCCCATTGGCTTATGGATGGTAAGAAGTGGAATTCCTGTGCTTGATCTTATGATGTGTGAGCAGGTCTTCAATCAGGTTGGAAGTGAACTGACTGCCTTGGTCCGTGACCAACTCTCTCGAATACCCGAACTTGTAGAATATGTTTTCCCTCAAAAACTTAGCTACTTTTTTTTCTTCTTCCCCTATAGGTTCTTCAAATATGTCTGGATGTTCACCTAAGGGTTCTTCTTGATTGCAGCCATCGAAGAAGAGAGAAGGTTGGTTGTGTGAAGCAATGGGGGTGTTGGGAAAAAAGTTTCCTAACTTATCTCTACTCCTACGAGGCATGAAAGGAAATATTTTTGGTTGGTTTTTTGTTTCTTTTTCCCCACATTGAAAGTACCTGCAGAAATTGAAATTGTGATTGAACAAAACAAATTGCAACTAGCTGAAATGAACTTGCTGAATAGAAATTTGCAGAATTGAAAAGGAAAGCAAGGAAATGAAGAACTGAAAGAAAAGAAATGACTAGTCTACTTTTGCCGAAATAAACTATTAGCAGAATGTTGCAATAAGAAATAGAAGAAAGCAGTAATCATAGAATACTCTGATGTGTCCTTGGAAACGGTGCCAAAAAGTGGTGAGTGCCAGTATTGCAGCAAGAATTTTACAACTCCTAGGCTGCGAACTTTACTTTTATCAACCTGGTAGTTCGTAACAAACTTGGAAGCATCGGTGCTATATGCACAAGTACTAGTTCTCACTGCAGGTTGTCACTTGGTCAGCCGGTGCGAGATCACTAGGAGCTCAAGCCAACTTCTATAGATTTTATAAGAAGCTCTATGTGTGATGAAAGGAAAGAAAGATTACTCTACAGATGCTATTCTAACTGCAGAAAGGAGAAAGACTGGAATGTAAAGCAAAACCTAGTAAACCCTAATTAACAAGCTAATTCTACTTTTGCCAAAAACACTATGAAAACCATGAAAGAAATGCCATTACCTACTCAAGGAAGTAAACAACATCTAACCATGCTATTTCTAGAAGTAAATAAGCAAAAAACATATTTTTGGATTTTATGTGTTTTTATGTGAATTTAACATGCATCTAATTTATTATGTGTGAGTGTGGCAACGAACAGGTGGTGTTAGATGGTGGTTTTGGAGCTTGGGAGGATGTAGGATGGTGTGGATGGGTCCTAGGAGGTCTTAGGTGGCTTTCTGGAGGCTTTTCCCACACTCTACCTTCAAAATAAATCCTACAAGAAAAACTACAGGAGGACACAGGAAAACTACAGGAGGAAAACAAGGAAACTACAGGAGGCCTACAGGAGGAGGCCGAGAGCAATTTTTGCTGTTTTGAGGGTGTGATAATGGGTGGAAAAGGTGGATGAAGGTTGGAATGAGGTGTTAGAGTGCTTAAGGTCTACCATGAATCACCAAGAGAGAGAAAGATGATTGGATTTTCTCAAGGAGAGAGCAAGAAGTTCTATGAAAAATGAAGGAATCTAGGGCAACATTGAGGTGAGGTTTGGGAGACCTATAGGGCATGGATCAGATGGAGGGTGTGATTTTTGGTAAGCTGGACTACTGCTGGAAGAGATCTGTTGCATAGAAACTGACAGTCAACCAAGAAAATCAAGCAACCAATGAAATGAGTGCATCCTAGGAAAAACAGAGTTTTGCATTAAAATGGCCTAAACTATGATGTATAGGAGGAAATGTTGGGAAATGATGTAAGAAAGGAAAGCATGCAAAAAGACTATTGCAAATCATGAAGTGAACATGATAAATAAGATCTAAAGCAAATCAAAACTGGACTATCAACCTACTAGAGAGCTGCAACCACTAGAAGTCCTAGGAATGAGAAAAATATGTGTTTTTGGGGAAACAAGAGATTCTTTGCCTCAAATCATGGTCCCAGAGGGAGGAAGAGAGGCCAAGGCACTATTTCTAGCCTTTTGAATCTTCTCTGATCACTACTTAACCTGCTACAGAAAGCACAAATGGAAGCAAACTACTAAATCATCAAAAGCAACCTATTCTTAACCATAAGAGAAATACATCTAGCAGCAAACTAATCTACAAACTGAAGTAAAGCATACAAATACAAGTAAAGAGAAACTTGGCTGCTTGGGTTGGGCCCTAATCCAAGAGCTTCAGCCCTCTGAGGTAACTCAGTGCTAGCTCAAAAAGGATTCCATCTTCATTATCAAAAAATAGCAAGATTACATAAAACTATCATAAAATAGTAAGCTCGAAATTTGAGCAGAGATTACACAAGCAAAAAAGTAGACCCTAGTGAGGCCCTAGGCCTCTCTACTTATACATCTAAAGCTACCAGCAGCTTCCTTAAAAACAGGGACCCGAGATAACTATCAATCATCTTCCACTTGCTCAACTGCCTTCTAGTGTAAGATTCAGCTGCTTGTACTCCGAGCTGAATGAAGGGGAATTCGAAGTGAGGAGCAATAAATGAGGAGGATTCCCTCCTATAAGTCCTCTCCTCTGTCTACTTCGAGTTATTGCTGCAGTTTGACCACTAGATCCTTGACTTTGACCTCTAAATCCATTAATAATCTGCATTAAATACATGTTAGACCACATGGCATAATAACTAACTCAACTCACCCTATAAGCATAAATATATTTAGAAAATCATACAATAAGCTAAGAGAATGTTTGATTTGACTAGGTTAGGAGGTAAAATGAGCCCATATAATTACCCATTTATGAGGCTCATCACAAGGCATAAGAATACACATCTTGCTAAAACGGTCTACGATGACATACAAGTAGTCGTTACTCTTTCTGGACAAAGGCAAACCTCCTTTCCCATGGATGACTCGGAATAGGGAGTGGTTTGTAGAGCCCAATTTTTCTATTAGAGGTCTTTGAAACAGAGCACATCACACAACTCTTTACATAGCGAGTCACAATATTTTTCATATGAGGCCAAAACCAAAATCTCTGTACATGACATAAAGTCTTTTCGACACCAAAGTGTCCAAACACAAGAGAGGTGTGGGCCTCTCGGATTACATGTACTCTTTCCCTTGTGGGAATACACAATTTACCAAGGTGATACAACAGTTTCCCCTGCAAGTGATAGTTGTCCACCTGTGAACCATGCGTTAGTTTTGCATAAATCTCCTTAAAGTCATCATCGTTAGCATATTGTTCATCATAACTCTCAAAAGACAACAAAGCATTATGCAAAATAATAGAAGCAGAAATAGGAGGGCGAGATAGCATATCGGCCACTTTATTGCTAGTTCCCTTCTTATACCTTATTACCAGATGAAACTGTTGAAGAAAACCCATCCACCTGAAATGACGAGATTGCTGCAACTTGGTTTGTGACTGAAGGTATTTCAAGGGTTGATGATCCGTATGGATGATGGTCTCCTTGCTGATTTGGTAGTGTTTCCACTTTTTCACACTCTACACCAAGGCATAAAGCTCCTTGTCATAAGTGGGATAGTTTATCACAACTTGAGAAAACTTCTCAGAATGGTAACAAACCGACTTCTTTTGCTACATCAGTACAAATCCCATGGCATAACCACTGGCATCAATTTCAATCTCAAATGGATGATGGAGATTGGGTAAGGCTAAGACTGGCGCGGTGTTGATCTTTTCCTTCAATGTCTTGAAGGACTTCTGTTTTCTTCCTCCCCATTGGAAGACCCGTTTCACACTTGTCAATGTGTGCAAAGGTGCTGCAATAACAGAGAAATTGGTAATAAATCTCCTCCAATACTAGACTGCACCTAAAAAGCTGCAGACCTCGGTTACACTAGTAGGCTTAGGCCAATTTACAATTGCTTCAACCTTAGAGGGATCAATTTTTAACTGACCATGACCAACAATATGACCTAGGTAACCCAAAGAGGTTTTCCCAAACTCACACTTTGACAACTTTACATAGAGTTTTTCTTTTTTCAATACATCAAGCACTTTCTTTACATGACACACATGTTCAACCCAACTTTTAATAAAGAGAAGTATATTGTCTAAATATACAAGAACAAATTCATCAATGAAAGGCCGAAAGAGATCATTCATAACCCTCATAAAAGTGGTTGGAGCATTGGCAAATCTGAATGGCATCACCATCCATTCGAACAGCCCCTGTTTGGTCTTGAAGGTGGTTTTCCACACGTCCTGCTCTGAAATTCGAATTTGGTGATAACCACTGCACAAATCCAATTTTGTGAAATAAACAGAATTCTTTAATTGATCTAATAAATCATCTATGCATGGAAGAGGGTAGCGATTTTTCACCATGATCTTGTTTAGTGTGCGTTAATTCACACACATCCTCCATGTGCCATCTTTCTTTGGGACTAAGACAATTAGGGAACCACACGGAGAAGTGCTCAGCCTGATGACTCCTTGGTCCAACAATTCCTGCACCTGTTTCTTGATTTCCTCCATCTCAATGGTCGACATCCTGTACATGCCAATATTTGGCAAAGGAGCATCATATTGCAAATGGATTTCATGTTGGATTTCCCTCTTCGAAGGTAATCCCTTCGGTTCCTGAAACAGCTCATCATAATTAGAAATTAATTCAAATAATTCTTGTTTATGTTCCTGATCACAGCCCTGGAAAGCATCAACGAATTCTACCTCTTTTTCCCTTACAACCATAAGCATGCAACCCTTACTAGAATTCACTAGTATTTTCATTTGTCTAGTGCTTACAAGGCTGGCATTGATTTTATTTTGATGAGCCCTTACTATATATTCTACCCCATCTTTTGTGATTTGGTATTTGTTTTCGTGATGAAAGAAGACTGCCTTTCTATCATACATATATTGGCTCCCTAACACCATGCCACAGATATCCAATGGTATTACATCCAGTTCTACTTCGTCTACTAGCTTAAAGTGATCACAAATTTGACTTTACACTACTTGGTTACATTCAATTTTGCTTTATCATGTATCCATCCAAGAGGGTAGGGTTTCGGTTGTGGTTTTGTTTCTAAGCCAAGTTTCTTTACCAGGGATTATGTAATTAAGTTTTCTTGGGACCTAGTATGAAACAAAGTTTCAACTTTAGTATGATTTACAACAACTCTGATATGAAACAGTTCAATTCTCTTTCGTTCATTAGGAAGGGACTCATTTACAGAACTGGTGCCTTCATGCCATTCAGAATTATCATGAAGTGTAAGAGTACCTTTTGTTCCTGCTGCTGTGATCAACGCTTCATCTCCCAAATCTGATCCAAGGTATTGCTACGTCGTTGCCACTATCTTCTGCTTCCCTTTTCCTCCATACTTCTTTGGACACTTTTCTAGGTGTTGTTTCCAACAGTGATCATCATCATGGCCTTTCTTTTTGCAATGATTACAATACGACCTCTCTCCTTCTCTGGCTGCTGTCGTCTTCTTCTCCTTTCCTTTCTATTTCGCTTTAGATTTGCCATTGGGAGGTTTGAACATTGGTTTTATGGAATGGTCATCTCTTTCGTTTTTTCCCCTGTTCTCAATATGAATTGCCTTCACGTTGGCTGAGTCAATAGTGGTTGGTTCAAACAACAACAATGAATGCATAATATAGCTATGCAATGAGCCAGTATACTTAGTTACAACTTCAGGTGTATCAAGTGCAATACCCAGATTCAGTGCTTGCTTTCTAAACTATTCTGTAAAACTCTGAACATCCGGACCTTTGCCTTGTCTTAAATACTGCCAATTCATTAAAGCTTTTTGCTTGTATCCTAAGGGATAAAACTGTTCCTTTAACACAGAAATAAAATCAGGCCATGAGGAAAAGAGTTTACCCACATTCTTATTGCTCTGCAATTTGCTCTCCCACCAAACAAGAGTGGTGCTGCTCAGCCGTAGAGAGGCCAGTTGAATTTTTGCCTCATCCTCCACGATCTGCTGAATCCTACAGTAGACCTCAATCTGCCTAATCCAATTATTAAGCTTCTCTACATTACTTTCACCATTAAACATGGGAAGATCAAATTTCACATCTAATTTAAAGAAAGGTTTCTTAGATGCATCCTTTGAATTTCTACGATTATGGTGGTGAGAGGAAGGAGAACCTTCACTGCTGAAAGGAGAAGGAGGTCGTTCTTCTCCACCATTCCCATGTGCTGAACCTTGTTCTTCTGGGTTTCTCTCTTCTGATTTCTCTAGCCTTAAAACTAACTGACTGATATTCTCTACCATTGAATAGAAGGTCTTGCGGAAATTGCACTCCTCTTCAAGATGAGCTTCATCTTCTGCCATGTTTCTCCTTCAATATGCACGCCCTGCTTCGGGATCGAAAGGTTCTAGTTCCCCTTCACCTCTTTTGAGCTTGTTTCTTGTTAGCATACAAACATGCAATTCACATCTAAAAAGCCCTGCTTTGATACCACTTGATCCAGGGATCTTTTGCTTATAGATGTATGAAAAGAATCACACGTGAAAATTGCAGCTTAACACAGAAATTTAATGTGCACACGAGAAAGAAGAAGAAAACGCATAAAGACAATAAGACTTGATAATGGAGTTCATCCAACTTGGACTACATCTCCACGCCCTGCTTGAACAATGGGGAGGCCTTCATTCATTAAATGGCATGAAAATAAGAGAATACAATCATCAGTTACATAAAAGGAGTCTTATACCTCCATTTTGAAAGATGGCTGAGAAAAGGATAACTCAGATGGAGAAATTGATAGCACCACTACGTCCATGGCGTCAAGAGGGGCTGAAACCATGTAAAACTTACCCAATTCAGACAAAATGATCAATCGGCCCTCCTACAAGCTGTTGCCTCAAACTTTGTGCTAGAAAATCCTCCTCTTGCGCTTTGCTGCATGCATTGGGTTTTATAATACAAGGCTGCTTAAAAATTAGATTTGTTTTGTTTATAATAGATGTCGTTTGCCCAGAAAGACCGACGGGTGCAACAAAACCCTTGGAATAGCCTTTTTATCGTTTAAAACGATAATACACAAAAACCCATCAAACACTAATAATTCCGACCAAAACCTTAAAAACCGGATCTCAAATTTTATCAAATCGGGCTCATAGACCCATCGGGTTTGGCCCCATATCATAATCGGCACATCGCTCTGTCAATAGTCACGTTAGCGGGGATTTCCGACCGCCGATCGCTGATCGCCGATATCGGCGTCAGCCAATTGCATTGGCATCCTGCTCATACAATGGCCCAGGGGTTATGGTCTATCGATCACTGATTGCAATCACAGGTCGGCTCTACCCGGCTTTGATATCGCATGCATGAAATCGCCAATAATGATCCCGCCGATCCGATCGCTCTCCATTCGCCGATTCCGATCATCTTGATATCGTCGATCGCTTGCTCCTGACTCCGATTTAATCAGAGATTGTTGATCAGGGGTTTCACTGTGCCTCCTTAAGTCTACCCCTTTGGACCCTCTGATTGTGATTTTTCCCTTTAAAGGCTTAAAGCCACTTTTAGAGAAAAAACCCTCATTTTCCAAAGGAACAAGGCAATCTTCTTTCTGCCATAACTTCATCATCCGGACTCGGATTGGGGTGTCATTCACACTTTTGGGATCAGGGTGACGAGCACTTCGATTTGATACCAAGATACTTGCCTTTCTGCCACTTTGAATTTTGAGCTTTTCCATGCCATTGTATCTGAAGATCCACCTAGATCAGCACATGTGAGCAGGTAAGAGTTGGTAAGGCGGAGTTTGTAGTTAACTGCAACAACAAAAGGCATGTGACTAGGTTACAGGTAAGTCGTTGGGGTTTACAAACCATCCAGCCTGACCGCATGGAGATTACGGTTAAACCATCACATGTGAACACATCCGACCAACGACTAAACCTTGTGAGGACCGCGAAGTGGGGAGGCGGTTAGGCTAACCGCGGAGCAACTGTCACATGCAGAGTTAGAAAACTGCATTAGTAGCCAAAACCGTCGGGGCTAAAGGTCACTGTGGCCCTTTTTGGCTTGAACACGGGCTATTTACATGGGTGGTTAACAACTCCACGTAGTCAACTTGACCACCAGTGGCTAGTTTCTATTATAAAGTCATTTTTGGGTTTTTAAATGAATTTTTGGTGCTAGTTTAATGCAAGGGCCTTGTAACCAACTTCTAAGATGGCCTTTTTTCATTAGACCGAACCATGACTTCAGTGTTCATGCCAATCTTGGCTAGGTAAACCTTAGATGTACCTGAACCCTTTAAATGCACCCTTTTGTTCATGAAGAAGACATGGGTGTTTTAGAGTTTGTATGCAGATTCTGGAGGATATAGGCAGTTTTGTTTTCAGTGTAACAGGAGAATCCGGAGTGAGAATTGGGAACTATGACAGGTGTTGGAAAGCTATTTTAGAGAAATTTCTTGTGATAGTGACCAGAAGTGCCTGTGTGCACAATCAGTCTGGTTAAATTTCTGTGTAATCAACCTCCTTGGATTCAATCCTAATAAAGCGGTCGCCCACCTTGAAAGCGGACCTAGAGACGTAGTCCATCAGGGATGAACTCCGTAATCAATCTTGTTGTCTGGTATCGCTGTGTTTTTGCTGCTTTCCACTTCTATTTACATCTTGCTTATGTTTCTCATCGGTGGTAAAGTCTTTCCTTTCGAACGGTTCTCATGGTTAAAGAACTTTAAATTAACATTTGACTCACTATTGGCATTAATCAATTCTACTTAAGTTTAACATATGATCATTTCAGATCATATATGGTGGAAATATTTGAGAAATTTCAAGGGAATTAGAGAAAAGAAGTTGTCATGAAAAAAATTTGAAAACTATTTTCATGATAAGTGCCTATTTGAGAGGTATTATGAAAAAACAAATCAAAGAGTTCCACAAACATAAGCTAGGGTAGTTTACCTTGGATGCTTGTACCAAAATATTTTTGGAGTTGTTGAGGTATGTGTCATAGATCGAAGATGAGAAGTTGAAGATCCAAAGATACCTCAATGGGTTATTGTAGTCCTATGAAAATTGGATTGAGTTTAATGAGCCAAGGACATTGGAAGACACCATACAAAGGCTAAGTAATGTTATGATCAGTCTGAGCATAGGTATGGATTTCGATCATAGAAGAATAAGGACAAAAACATAAAGGAAAAAAGAGAAAAGACCTTTTGGGCACAAGCAAGAAGGGAAAAATGTTAAGTTCACCACTCTTATTAAAGGTGAATTCCAACAGAACTTCATTGCATACGGTAGATATTGGCCTACTAAATTAGCAAGAGAAGAGACTGAGGAGCCCAAGAAAAGGAAATTATACTATTAGGGATGTGCAGAGAACCGCAAGTAGAGGGATTTTCCTCTCCGCTAGCAAAAAAAGAGGTTGTATAATGTCCAAGAGGTAATGATGATGAATGATGTGGCTTAGAGTGTATCTCAAATTTATGCAACATTGAACATTAGGAAAGAAGATCATCAAGCCTCTGTGATCGAAATGGTATGCATGGTTGCTAACTAGCTTGTTAAATTTTTATTCAATATTGGTTCAAATTTCAATTATATCATTCCAAAAGTTACATACATGTGCAACTTGCAAATAAAATCCCATGTGAAGTTGTGGCTGGTCCAACTAGCCACTTGAGTAAAAAAGAAAGTGATTGATTGGGTGGAATTGTGCCACCTAAAGCTAGGCAGCATGCCTAAAATAGTGGCCCTCATTTTTTTTTCCACTGGTTTCATATGGTGTGTTGATGGGAATGGAATGGTTGATAGCCCACCAAGCAAAGGTGGATTGCTATAATTTCTTAGTGATGAAGGTGAAGAAATAGTACTTCAAGGAGTGAGGAAGCCTAACCCTGTCAAGAATTTCTCAGTGTTGCAATTAAAGAAATGTTTCCAGAAGGGATGTATCATGTATGTGGTCTAAGTGACCAACATGGCAAAGAGTAGTGAGGCTAGACTAGAAGATCACACTATCTTAAAGTAGTTCAACGATGTGTTTCTAGAAGAAATATTGGGATTTCCACCTAAGAGAGAAATATACTTCTCCATTTATTGATCCCTAGTGCAATGCTAGTTCAAAAGCTCCATATCACATGAGCATGCCAAAATTGGTAGAATTAAAGTTGCAGTTGAAAGAAATACAGGATAAGTGGTATACCAAACCTAGTGTGTCACCTCAGGAAGCCCTAACATTGTTTGTAAAGAAGAAGGATGTCACATTGTGTCTATTCATTGACTACCAATAATTGAATAAACCTATAGTGAAAAACAAGTACCTGTTACCCAGAATTGACGACCTATTTTATCAGTTGATAGGGGTTGCAGTGCTATATACAATAGATTTCAAATCTGGTTATCATTAGGTCTAAATTAAAGACGAAGACATCCACAAGAGAACATATGGGACAAGATATGGGCACTATGAATTTTCGGTGGTGCCATTTGGGCTTGCAAATTTCCCAACCACATTTCTATGCATGATGAATGACATCCTCAACCCATATTTGGACAAGTTTGTATTGGTTTTTGTAGATGAAATCTTGATTTACTCTACAACCAGAGAATAGCATGAAGAGAATTTGAAGGAAGTCTTACAATTGCTGAGGGAACACAAGATGTATGCCAAGTTGAATAATTGCATCTTCTTCCAATCACAAGTTCAATATTTTGGACATGTCATTTCAAGATAAGTGGCTATAGATCCAGAAAATATTAAGGCCATAATGGAGTGGCCTTCTCCCAAAAATTCCACAGAGGTTAGATCCTTTATGGGATTGGTCAGATACTATCGATGGTTGATTTGAAAATTTTCAAATATTGGGAATCCAATCACAACCTTACAGCTTGTTTGGCGGACAAATCTGATCTTGTTGATAATATAGATCTCCCTAAACTTGGGAACCAAGTCTAGAAACAAATAGACAAACATATGAAAACATTCCCTAATTTATCATTAAATCATAAATGGAAATGGGATTCATATCTCATACCTTTTTTCTGAAATGATTGATGATGATCCTCATTATTGTCCTTTGTAGCTTTCAACCTTCCTCTCTTGATGCTCCAAGAAGAGACCTGGAAAGACAAAAGAAAACAATCATATCATATAACACATCAATGATTGAGCCATAAACTATGTAAGTGATAAAGGAATCTTACAATAAACAACATGACAAATGTATATGGGAAAGAAACATATATTTGTATTAAGAACGAAGAAAATGAGTATTACAACCATTCCATAATGTTGAAAGCCTCCTTCCAATGGTCCTCAATCCAAACCCTTGCAAAAAAAAAATTCCAATGGATACTTGGATAACATATAAGTATAGTTCAAAAGTTAGAAATGGAAACCTAGTTCTCTTTGAGTGCATTGTACTTATAGGGAAAGAGTGGAAGTTGAGAGATCCATAAAGGGAGGAAGTAGATCCACAATGAATGGGATGGATCCACTATGGTAGGAAGGAGGTCCAAGATAAAGGGAGCTCAAGCCCAATCTCCACCACTTCGGAATAGATACCAATCTCGAGGCTTCTAGAATAGGAATCTTCTTTTACTTTTTATTTTTTACCCTGTAAAAATACCATCACGCCTTTAACATAAGAAAACTGCAATAAAATCGCAGGTTGTGAACTAAAGACCCACAATGATCTCTAAAATTAGGGGTTTTTAGGTATTCAATCTATGATTTTTAAACTTCATGGAGAGGTATTTCTTCCATCTTTCATGGGAATTCATGAAAATATTTCATCAAATAGTGAAAGATCCAGATTTGGCATCATTTGCTTGGATGTAACAAATTGATGTGTAACATAGAGGAAAGGAGTCAAATTCCAATGGATATCCAAGTGAGTAGCTAATTTTGAATAGCTCAAGAAAATTCTCACATGTGCACCTATTTTGACGATAAAAAACCTAGAAAAGGACTTGCTGGTATGAATAGATGCCTATAAGGAAGGACTAGTTGGAGTCCTAATGCAAGAATGACATGTGGTTTGTTATGAATCAAGGAAACTAAATGAGCTTGAAAAGAACTATGTCACTTATGAATTGGAGCTAGCAACAATCGTGCATGCACTAAAGATGTGGAGGCACTACTTGCTAGGAAGAAAGTTTGTGTTGATGTCAGATCATGGAGCGATGAGATACTTGTTTGATCAACCTGAATCAAATGAAGATAAGTGAGATGGTTAACTCTAATCATTGAGTTTGATTTTGAGATTAGGCATATTAAGGGTAAGGAAAATAGAGTAGCATATTCACTTAGTAGAAGTCTATAAGTGGCTCACTTGGAAACCATGAGAACTTGTGAGATTGACATCAAAGAAAGGATCAAGGAAGCATTGATGCATGATGATAATCTCCAACATGTTAAGAAATGCTTAAAAAATGAGCTAGATGGAATAATGAACAAGAATTACAAGCTCATTGATGATGGTATGTTGTTTTGCAAAGATAGATGGTATGTGCATTCTATAACTGACTTGAAGAATCTCATAATGGACGAGTTTCATAAGATACCTTACTTAGGTCATCCCGGTTATCAGAAAATGATAATAGCCATAAAGAAAATACATTATTGGTCGAGAATCAAGAAGGATATCAATGAATACATTTCTAGGTGCTTGGAAGCAAACAAGTCAAAGTAGAATGCAAGCACCCAATGATATTGTTGCAACTAATCCCAATCCCTAAGTGTAAATGAGAAGTCATATCTATGAACTTCATTATAGTTTTGTCGAAGAAACCCAAACAACATGATGCCATCATGGTGGTGGTGGAAAATTTAAGAAATGAAAATCACTTTATAGTTTTCAAGTCCACCCACAAAACCATTAACATAGCTCATATTTTCATGAAAATTATTTATATTACATGGCATACCCAAGAATATCATTTTAAATTGGGATGCCAAATTCACATCAAATTTTTGGAAGGCATTATTTGCTAAATTTGGGACTCAGCTAAATTTTAGTATAGCATATCATCCTTAGGTAGATGATCAAACATAAAGGGTAAATCAAATTTTAGAGAACATGTTTAGTGTGTATGTCACACATCAAACAAAGAGGTGGGAAGAATTCCTACCATTAGTTCAGTTTGCATACAATGGGTATCAAGAGTCACTAGAGATGAGACATATTAGAGAATTCTATGGACAAAAATGTAACACTGCCGTTAGTTGGGATGAACACGTGAGAAGAGTGGTTCTTGCAATTGAAATGCTGAAGGAATAGGAGTAAGAAGTGCTTAGTATCATGAAGAAATTGAAGGCTTCCCAAGATATGAAAAAGAGTTATGCAGATCAATAGAGAATGCAAAAATAATTCCAAGTGGGAGAAAATGTATATCTCCACATCAAACCAAGGAAGAGCTAACTAAAAGTGGGTTCTTGTGCTAATTTAGCACCTAGGTTTTGTGAACTATTTCATAATTTGGGAAGAGTGGGTCCAATGGCTTATAGACTAGCCTTACCACCTACCATGAAAGAACACAATATATTTCACACTTCTTTGCTCAAAAAATATGTAGGATACACTAATCTTGTCATTGATTGGTCTATGTTATAGGTGGAATTTTAGGGAGAATTTCAACCAGAACCAATGTGCATCTTGTACTAGAGGAAAATTATGCTCTAGAATCAAGTAATAGAGTAGGTCAAAGTGAAATGGAAGCACATTGGACTAGTTGAAGCAACCTAGGATATGGAAGATCAAATGAGGGTACTTTACTTGTTTTTGTTTAAATTATAAACTAATGTAAGAGTTGTAAATATAAAGCTAAATATTTTATTTTTGGTTTTCTAGTTATATGACAATGAGGATGGTGCTCCCTTAAGGAGTGGAGTCTCTACAAAGCCCTTTTCCTTCACTTGATGTTTGTAAACATGATTATTTGTCACAAGCATGAGATTTGTGATTGGATGGATCCAAATATTTTAGGGGGAAAACTTGTGTGTTCCATGAACAAGCCTCATACCCAGAGGCATCAATTCCCAGAACCACTTCTTGACTTACTACCTACTTGTGCTAAAAAAAGTTAAGAAATGGAATTGGGCAGTGTGGTAAGAGGACTATGCCCATCCCCATATCCCTTAGGTAGCAAGGCAAAGGGAACCACTACCTTGGGGAAAAAGAAGAGTGTCAACGCTAAAGAAGGAGAACATGTTTTGGGCACCAAAAAAAAAAACATGGGGGTAGTAGGTGAATAAAGGAGGGGAGAAAAAACATGACCCTGGGGGGGAGTAGGAATATTTTAGATCATGGTGTGGATTAACTCTTCCAAGAGCAGTAAGTCCTTGGAGTCTGGTAGTTGAATGCAAGCAACTACTAGAGTGAAATAAAAGGAGTAGTGCTAGAGTTGTGACTGAGCCCTATACTCAAAGAGTTGGGGTGTTATTCCATATATTGTTGTGTTTGAGGCCATTGGACTATGTGTCCAAGCTTTAGTGGTCAATGGGAGGCTCAGTGGATGACCAAATCATTGTGGTGCTTGCTGGAGAGTTTGTAACCACCTGGATAGTGGACTGCAGACCCTTATGATGCTTTCTATGAAAGTTGATACATCACTTGGAAAGTGGATTCAAACTCCTCGGCTGAGCAATACCCTAGTTGGACCTTGGGTGTAATCACTGTGAATTTTGTTGAGGCCACTAGGTTTGTGTCCAAGCATAAGTGGTTAGTAAGAGGATCATTGGATGATTGAATCACTTTTTCGCTTGATGTATAGTTGTTAACCACTTGGACAGGGAAATATGAGTCATTGTGATGCTTTCTTGAGAGTTTCAACCACCTGGATAGTGGATTCAAACTCCTAGATTGAGAAATACCCCAATTGGACCTTAGGTGTAATCCCTATGAACTGTGTTGAGGCCACTAGATTGGGTTGTCTATGCTTGTGTGGTAAGTGGGAGGTTTAGTGGATGAAAATCATTGTGATGCTTGTTGTATAGCTATTAACCACTTGTATAGGGAATTATAAGTCTTTGTGGTACTTGTTGGAGAATTGTTAACCACATGGACAATGAATTGCATGCCCTTTTGGTGCTTGCTATAAAAGGATAGTTGATAGACAACATAGACAATGACCTCTTGGACTAAGCAATACCCCATATGGACCTCAAGTGAAGCCTATGATTTGACTCAGATAAGTAAGTGAGTCAATATGGTTTTTATTTCCATAGGGAAGTTGAGAAACCACCTAGACATTGGACTCCATATCTTGAGTGTCTACAAAGCTTTGGTGTGAATTTTCCCTAAGTAAGCATCCCCTCAAACTTTGGATCCGACTCGAGGGTGGAAAAATACAAGAAAGTTGTAGTGTAGTTGGCCTATGGTTCGGTGGAGAGTGGAAGTCCCTCCATTTTCCAGCCATCTTCACATAATCAGATAATTTTAATGCAACCTTATGTTGAGTTATGAATTGAAATGTTTTTTGAATGCACGTGTTTGGTATGGGCTCATGAATATGAATGAATGTTATTAACTGCCTAACTAGTACAAACCTTTATTATTCTCATACTCATTATTATGTCCTATATGTTAAGAAATTGATAAATAATTGGATAGTGCATATTCATGTAGTGATTATGAGTTAAAATGTGTGTAATGTTTCTTCCACATTATTTGATAGTAATGGTAATGAATCAATGGGTCTATAACTATAGCTCTCATTGAGTAGTTGGGTAACCTGTAGATCTCATTGGGTTGTTGGATGTGTCCCTTATAAGTTAATGGTTTGATTGAATACCTTGACCAATACCATATCTATAGAGATAGACATGGATAAGTGGTTAAGATTGACAGAAAGGCATCAGATTGAAAGTTTCAACAAGAACATGTTTGGCTGACAGTAGTTCCATCCATTTCCAAGATGGAGTTATGACATAATTGTCGATCATTATGTTGGGAAAATTAGTTACTTCCCACTATTTTCAAGCTTCGTGTGTTCATTAACCTTGTAAACAATATTGCTTATGGAAAGTTGGGTAGATTTGTCCATGGTTCCAACCGTGGAACCCTTGCCACTGGGATACCATGACCACTGAACACATTACACCTTGATTCCTTGGTAAATGAGGCCAACAATGAGTTGGTTGATCCAATTGTAGTTCCAATGGTGGAACCCTTCCCAAAAGGATATCATCACCGCTCGATTTTGTATTATGATGCTTAGTAATGGGTGATATCGAGAAGGTGTGGGTACTCCAGTGTGAGGTGGACCTAGATATATATTATGTATGTTAATGTGGGCCCTAGATTGATGGCATGTCAGGGTCATGCAAGCTTGTGGAGGTCACATGGGTGCCACGTGGGCAATGTGATGACATGGCCTCATTTAATAGGCCATAACTTCTAACAAACATAAATTTTGATCCAAGACCCAAATTGACATAAAATTTATTGGTAGAAATCTCTCAACAAGTTTCTTACAATGTTGGTATCAGATTTAAGTTCCACATACTTCCAAATGTAAGGTTTTTTTACCCCCATATTCATAATAAACCTTGGAGATTGGGTCAAAAAAGTAGATATCACCTCCCATATCTTGAGAATCCCTTAAGGGGGTGGAAGGTTGTGGTTATATTAAAGTTCCTAAGATTATTGTTTCAAAGGTTAAAGTTCCTAAGGCAATGTCTTGTCATTTGAGTTTTTTATTCTTCACAAAATATACTTAGAATCATGTAACTTACAAACAAAATACTCTTCTTCGATTTTCATTTGTTGTGGAAATAGTGAAAAAGGATAATATAAGGCCTTGTCAATGGTTTACACTTGGATTGCATATGTAGATGTTGGAATGCACTTGTTAAACCATAAGAATAATTTTCAACAAGATTGGCTCTTGCATTTTTTTTTGTTATTTATTAGATTTGGTACTTCAAGGTCATGAGATGGTTCTTAAGGTATAAGGATAATTCATTTTATCTTCCTTGAAATTTCCCCTACCTTTTCTAAGCTTGGGAATGCATGTATTATGATTAAAGTACATTTTTCCTTATTGTCAGAAAGTTTGTCCAAAAGTGCTAGATTAAGACCAATGTTATTTTGGAGAGTTGTCAAAGGAAATTTTTGTTACTATGGTTAATGATAAAGTACAAAATGACATGTCAATTTTTTTTGTTATTCATAAGTAAATGGTTGTTAGAGCTATAATATTGAATTTTTTAGGAGTGAGACCTATATTGTGGATTTGATAAATAAAGGATACCCATACATACCTTATCATGTGAAAGATATTGATGACGAATTTGAAAAATATTTCGACTATTTGGTATCCTCAGGAATTGTGATCTTTAGAATGCATGAATTGTGATGTCGGGAACTGTGACCTTCAAAAACAATGACCTTGGCCTCAAGAATTGTGACCTTAACCTCTAGAACTATGACCTCAATATTTTTGACCTTATCCTTTGTAGGTTTTAACCAAGTATGATCTATAATCTCCCCAGATTTTGCTTTACCTTGTGATGTGGTTAGAAGGAACCTCTAGAGCTTGTGTTATCTCAGTCATAGGAGTGGGGTTACTCCATTGGTAGGTCCAGAGGGTTTTAGAAGGGTCACTATGGTTCTGATTGGTATCAATTACCATATTTCATCATCAAATCAATTCGCATGGTTTTCTCTTGGTTTCGTTGCATTCTGACAATTTTTGTAAAAAAAATTGTTATTAATGTGCATATTTTAATTAATTACACCTAAGGTGTTGTTTCAAGTTGATTACTTGGAGAAACACCTTCTTGTAATAGCTCGTTGGAATTTGGGCAAAAATATTCAGAGGAAAAGATGATAAAAAGAGACTTTGGGTGGCTAATGTGACCACATAGGTGAATTAAGCATTTTTCGACAGTAAAAGTGACTTTAATTAGTTTATAAAAGCCACTTTATTAAATAAAGAAAGGAAAAGTGTTTTGAATATCTAATTGGATGGAAAAGGTAAATGAGCTATAAAAAGGGAAATGAGGGGGTCTCTCCTCATTCTTACACTTGCATTTGGAGAAAAAGAGCTCTTGGAGAGTTTTTGGAGAGAAGCTTAGGGTTTAAGAAACCCTAGCTACCATAGCTAACTTCGGTGTTGAAACTAGACACCCTAGTTGCATTTGAGAGTGAAATCACTCAAATTTCAGCATGTAGATCCAAAGGAGAAGTTGATTTGTAGAAGAAAGTGGAGGTACAAAGATTTATTAGTTGATTTGATCTCTTAATGTGGGTTTTCCTTCATCTTTTGGACAAGATGTGCTTACCCATTAAAGGGTGGAAATCCCAAGATCAAGAAAAATGAGCTCCACTGCCATTTAAGGCAATATTCATTTCAAAATAGTGGATTGAAGTTCAACACTAAATAAACGATGATTTTCTTGTTTATTGGGTTGAGTTCTCTTCATTTATGTTGTTGGTCATGTTCCTTAACAACTGATGCGAAATCCTTGTGACAGGGACAATTTCCCTTGAGTTAAAATGATAAACATGTGGCTTCTCTTTGATTTGATAATTGGCATCATTCTTGTGGCCAAATTATGTTAAATAAGGGCCAAATTTCCTCCTATTCACAATTGGTTAAACACACTCCACAAGGTACCATATTTGGAGAGTTTTGCTAGATTGATTTGGATGTTGTTATGGAAGAGAGAAGGAACAAGTTTACTTCCTGCTGGTCGATTTACTCCTTATGAGCTAAGTTTAACAAAGTCAAAGGGACATGTTTATTAACTTGTTGTAGTTGATACTAAGGTGTTGATATACGTTGAAAATATAGCAAAAAATATGCCTATAACTTATTCAAATCTGGTATCTCCAATGTTGAAGCAAAACGTGAGTTAATGACATCATAGATAGTGTATATATATATATATATATATATATATATATAGATATCGATTTTTTTTTTTCTGTACTAGCTCTTCCCTTTATTTATCAAAATAGTAAAATGGTTACTAGCATCTACAACATCATGGTGTAAATTCAGAACATGTAATTCAATGAAGAGTGAAGAAGTTTGTGGTTGTTACTCTTGTTATTAGTAATATTTATTCTTGTTGGGTCTAAATTTGATATTAAATTAATATTTTGAAGTGCTTCCACAAGTATTTGTTCCAGCATATTATGTATTTACATGAGCGAAAAGAAATAAGTTCACCTACAACACTTGGTACACAAAGTGTTTGTTAAAATGCTACAATGAACCAAACCATACAAACTCAAGACTCTTTGTGGTTTTCTCTTAGTTTTTTTGGTTGGGTATCTTACAGATTAATTACTATAAAAAAAAATTAATAAAGCATAAAATATGCAATGGAAAACACACAAATTAACATATATATTTTACCTTGTAAATCCAAACCAAGAAAACTATCAATATTTTTCAATATATTCTTCTTACAATATTACAATACAAGATATGTATCCCGTGAAATCCATAAGCCTACAATAAATTTACCCTAGATTAGAATACAACCATAGTTCCTTAATTGAAACTATAAAACCATGGGCTAAATAACCATGCACCAAAAAACCATTAATGAAAATAATAATGTTTCAAAAACCACAAAAATGAACGCAAAAGACATCCCAAATTTTTTAAAAGGGTGTTTCCATGAAATCCTCATGCAAGAAGGCTTCCCCCCACCTGCGATGCCCCCCTAAGTAGGGAGAATACCCCACCCCCCCTTATGAGGCACCCAATGTGCCAAACAAAATTTATAATATAACACAAATCCAACATGCTCCCACTTGTTGTTTTATTTGTACATGAGGAATCACAAGAGTATATGATCAACAATCCAGGGAAATAGCTCCCATTGTTTCTCTACACCAAAAGAACTTCTCCATGCTCACAAATGTTGTTAATGAATCAATAACATTCCTTAAACTCTCCACCTTCACCAAAAACACCTCCTTTTTTTCAACCATATCTCTCACAAAATGATACTGAACATCAATATGGTTTGTATTAGAATGATACATTGGGTTCTTCACTAGGAAGATTGCATTTTCAATGTCACAATCTATACTCACATCTCGTTGTACCAATCCAATACTTGAATACAATCTCTGCAACCATAATACTTCCTTGTTTGCATGAGTGTCTGCCATGTATTAAGCTTCTATAATTGAGAGTGCCACTACGCATTGTCTCTTTCTCACCTAATTGATTGCTCCTCCAAACAAGTTAAACACAACCCATTTTTTTATATTTTACGATCTAGATCTTCAACCTATTTTTTATAAACAAAGCCATGTATGTCCTATACTTCATCCAATATTGATCTTCCTTAGTAGAAAAATCCAAAACCAATAGTGAAATGAAAATATATGAAAACCCCTTTTATTGTTTTCCAATTCTCCTTCCCTAGTTTTGACATATACCTCCTCAACACTCCCACTACAGGTGCAATGTCCAATATAGTAAAAACCATTGCATACAACAAATTCCCAACCACACTGCCATATGGAACGTATGACATGTAATCTTCCCCTTCCTATGTCTTCAGACACTATTACGCAGGTAACTTTACACCTATAGGAATAGGGAAATTTACCGGTTAACACTCTTGCACATTAAACCTTTGTAAAATTGTCTTGACATATTTCCTCTAATTTAACCAAACTTTCTTATTTTCCTAATCTCTTTTAATTTGTACGCCCAAAATGAAATTCGCAGAACTAACGTCCTTAATATAAAATTTAGAATACAATTGATTTTCCACTTCATGGATTATTTCTCTGTCATTTCCCATTAATAACACATCATCCACATACTACACCAAATAAATAAGACAATCACTAACTATTTGAAATACACAAAATGATCCATTTTTCTCCTTGTGAAGCCAAGTCCCAATATATAATTATCAAATTTTTGATATCACATCCTTCTTGATTTCTTTAACTCATACAATGACTTTTTCAACCTACGTACTAGCTCTTTCTTTCCTTTAACAACAAAATCTTCTAGTTGCTTCAAGTAGATTTCTTCTTCTAGATCACCATATAGGAATGTTGTCTTCACATCCATTCTTTCTACTTCAAAATTAAAAGTAGTAGCAATAGATAAAATAAAGTTGATAGAAGCTAACCGGAAACAAGAAAAAAATTCTGACCAAAGACGTCAATTCCCTTTACTTAGTAATACATTTTTCTACTAACTAAGATTTATATTTCTTGACTCTTTTGCATTCATTTTCTTCTTAAATGCCTTTTTCCTACTAATGGGTTTTCTTCAAGCCAAGAAATCTGCTATATCCCAAACCTCATTCTTATTCAAGTATCTTCAACCATGGCCTTTTTCTATAGTTTTCCATCCTCTGAATCCACTACCTCCCTAACAATTATAGGATCGTCATATATAATAAAAAAAGAAAAAATTGAACGGAAATAAGGTGGAGTATACCTTTATGGCTTCCTTCTTTCCTAAATCAATCTCCTGAATACCAGAGTATGTGCTTCTTCTTATTTTAATTCTTGTTCTTTTGTAGAGTTTGATTCATCATCCTTTTGTTCAAACTCTACCTTTCTTGGTTCTTTCTCCCTTGGTAGGACTTCTTGTTTGATAACATATTTGATTTCTATAATACTACATCTCAAATATACACTAACTTCTTAGTGTCTTGTTTCCAAAGCTTATAACATTTCAAACCATCTTTATATCTAATAAAGATACAATTTTCCTCTTCTTACCTATCTTACCCTTATTCTCCTTGGGAAAATGTACAATAAACATCACAACTAAATACCTTGAAGGTTAAGAGAAGGTTTTTTACTAGTCCACACTTCATGTATATTCTTATCATCCAACATTGATTAGGGCGATAAATTTACATATTAACACATGGTATCCATTTCCTCTACCCAAAATTTTTATCCTAAACCGACGCTATTGAGCATGGTCCTTGATTTTTCCATCAACATTTTGTTCATCCTTTCTGCAACTCCATTTTTTTGAGGTGTGTATGAAGTAGTATTATATCTTCCTAGACTGCATTTCTTAATAAATTCTTCATGTTCATTCTCACAAAATTATCCACCATTCTTTTCCCTCATCACCTTAATATTCTTCTCTCTCTAATTTTCCACAAGTAGCCTTAAACTCTTTTAATTTTTCAAAGGCTTCATATTTCTTCCCCAGGGAATAAATTTGTGTATTCTTTAAGAAATCATCTAAAAATGAGATAATATACATATTTACTCAATTATGGAACTGACATAGGTCCAAATACATCACTATGCACTAACTATAATATTCCCTTTGGCATTGTAGCACCAGAGGATAATCCTACTTGATTATGCTTCCCATATAAACAATGTTCACATAAATCAAAATATAAAGAGAAACTAGACATACCTTCTTCCATACTATTGTCATGTAGTACTCAAAGGCCCTTCTCTTCAATATTTCTTAGTTTACCACAACGTAGTCTTTTCTCTAGAGATTGTAGATGTTTTTCCTTCTTCTAGTCCCCTCCTGGGAAAAATGGAATTGTTACACCCATTATTAATATTTATTCCTAGTAGATTATACAATTCACTGATATGAACTACTCTCAACACTACCATTTCTCCTCAAACCATCCTACAAGTATCATTTTCAAACATTTTTTTTACATTGCATCTATCATTTTGCTTACAAAAATAAAATTTCTAGCCAATCCTTCCACCCATGAAACACTTGGGAGTATTATAATCCTTCCACCCATGAAATTCAACTTAATCTTCCTCTTCCTATTATTTTAATTATTGAGTTATGTCCTAGAAAAACATCACCACCATCATATATTTCATACTCATAAAACCATTCTCAGTGAGGAGTCATATGAAAGGATGGCCCTGAGTTGATCACCATACCTCAATATCTACATATGTACTTCAAAAAGCCAAGTACACATCACCTCCTTCATCTGAGGGTTTTTTCCTTATGTATAAGCAGCATCGTCAGATCCCTTCCCTATTTTAACAATTTTGGATTTACAATATTTCTTGTAATACCCTTCTTTTCAACATATCCAACATACCTTTATGAATTATCCTATATATTTAGATATTCCTCTATATTTAGATGTCCCACTCAAGGACTTATTTTTATTTCTATTATAGGAGAATCCTCTTATAGACAAGGCACATGTGTTTTGACTTTCCATATTTTTCCATCTCATCTCCTTTGATAACAAGGATGAGACTATATTGTTGAAACTTAAAGTAGTTGATTTACTACCTATGGAAACAACCAAATTATCCGATGGTTCTAGTAAAGAACACAATAAAATAATAATTATCTTCATCTAAAATATGAATATCAACAAATAATAACTTACTTTCCATAGTATTAAAGGTGTTTATATGCTTTTTCATCGAGTCTCCATCCTTCACCCTCAAGTCATATAACGTTTTCTATAGGAACAATTTATTCACATGGAACTTAGACTAATAAAATGCCCCTAACTTGTTCCATAATTCCTTCATTTTAGCTTCTCCTAAAACATTCAGTAATATCAAATTTGTGAGATATATTCATATTATGTTCTTTACCTTATGGTCCAACTTGTTCCAGTCTTTTGTTGACATCCCTGTTGGTGTAGTGTTTAGAGCCGAAATGATCCACTGATCTTTATCAAGTAATTGATGTTCCATTTTGAGCTTCCATAACTAAAAAATATTCCCATTGAATTTATTGATCTATATATTTTAACTTCTCATAATTTCCTTTCACCATAAAAATCAATTCCATAGATCTCCCATTATAATAGGGTCTACCACAAGCCTAGGAAAAACCCCTAAGCCACAAGAGTGTCCCCTCAAATCAAAGTTGGATTTGATACCAAATATAAGTTTTAACCCTATACAATTTATTGTTGTAGATATATTCTTAGTAAAATAGAAAAGATGCAATGGAAAACACACACATTAACATAAATCTTTTACCTTGGAAATTGAAACCAAGAAAACCAACAAGTTTTTTAATTATATTCTTCTTTGTGGTATTAAAATAAAAAATATATATCCTTTGGCATCTATAAGATACCAACCCATTTACCTTATACTATAATAAAACTGTAGTTCCTTAACCGAAGCTACAAAACATGGGCTAAGCCGTTATGTACTACAAAACCACCAACAATGAAAACTATGTGCCATAAACTACTAAAAACATATGAAAAAGACTGCCTAATTTTTCTGTTTTTTTTTGTGGGGGGGGGGGGAATTGCCCCCTAAGCCCCAACCAAGGGGGATTCTATCTAACTACGACCCCTCGAACAAGGGGGCTTCCACACACTCTATGACCCTAATTTTTTTCTCGATGCGACATATAATGCATGGGGATAGTCATGCAAATAATATAACACATGCCCTATAGCCTCAAGAAATGTGACCTCTCCTTTTGAAAATGTGACCTCAAGAACTGTGACCTAGACTTAGGGAACTATGACCTCGAGAAATGAGGTAAGGTAACATTGAGAACTGTGACCTCGAGAACTATAACCCGGGCCTCTGAAACTTTAACCTTGACCTCTGAAACTATGCCCTCGAGAAGTTTTTGTGGGAATAAAAACCACCCATTTTATTTTTGATTGCTCAAGCTAAATAAAAAGGTCCCCCCGACCAAATTTTTTAGTTTTAATACTTATCCCACTATTGTTGTGATCCTATTATTTATTTTTTGAGTAATTAAGGGGTTAAAGGTTGAACCTTTATTGATTGTTTATCTCAAAAGGAGACTTTTCATTTTTCATCATCTTTTTTCCTTTGAAATTCCTTATTATGTCTTTAAATTATGATTCCCCCCTTTGAACTTCTTAGATAATATTGGCAGGTTGACTTTTGGGCATTTTCCAATAATTGGTTTTTATTGGATTTAGATGTATTGTTGACCTCCTTTGATTGCAAAGTTTAATACTCCTTTTTATACCTTGAAGGATGTTCAATTTACCACATCATAAATGAATGAATGATAGTTTTCAATAAAAGTTTTATTATTAATTTATTTATGCTCACTTTCTGATTGCATCTAGTTTATTTATAATTATATGAGCAAAAGTATAATAAGATACAATAGTAGATAAGCCTCACCAAAATGTACTTTGGTTACTCTTGTATGCACACTAAGACAAATGAAACCCCACATTTTATGCATATTATTAGGTGAAAACCTTGACTTTTTCTTTCCAGTTGTATGTTTAATATGCACATGTATGAGAAAACTTTCAATTCCATTAGGAACCCCAAATTTCATGTAGATCCATATAAATCCTTTATTCAAGCCTACAACGAAAACTCATGAAAATTTTCATTACTTAATGAATATATTAACTTGTTGATCATTTCATCTTTTAGCAAAGATCTAGAGGTTAGGATCCAGGATTTCCTTTTTATAGGATTTTAAATAAAATCCATATTTGGGTATTACCCATTAAAAATTGGAATCTTTACCACAAAACTATGACATCCAAATATCTCGATAACTTCAAAAGTATTGATGACACATTTCTTTGGAAGTTCGAATATTCGAAAATCCATAATCTGGAGAAATCTTTAACTTATCATTTTTTTCAAAAACTATAATTCCAAATATGGAACTATGATCACCATTAGTATAAACTTGATGTTACACTTATATTACCCGGATTCATGTGGTATATACCATGGAATGACATGTCAATGTTGACTCAAATATCAAATCTAGATGCCTCTCCAAACATTAAGATATTGGAACCTTACTATGGAACTCTCAATTTAGAATTTATAGAATTTGGAATTTCTTGAAAATGGAACTTTCTAAAAAACTCGGATTCTAGATGCCACATCACCAATTCAATATCAACTTCCATTTCATGAGCACCTAGCTTTTATGTGGCCTCATCATATCTTGCTACTTGGAATCTATAATTTTTTTTCTGCCACTTAACATATGGATCTGAATATTTCCTCTTGCCACTTAAAACCATCATGTCAACTCTCCTTCACTCCTACTGAACTAGCATCTGACATGGAATTTAATATGGTATTTGACTTGGAACCCTATTATGGAACTCTCAATCTAGAACTAGTTGTTGGGAAAAATAATGGAAAAATACTGAGGGGGGGGGGGGGGGTGGGTGAATCAGTATTTTCAAACCATTAACCTTTTCAATTTCATATCCTGATTTTTGTACACGACTTTACTGAAGGTAAACCACGTATGTACACGACTGTTATTCATACAAGTAGCATATATCCAGTAAAACATATCTTTCAGTTAATTCATCTTTTGTTTATCTTAAGCCAATGCATCAGTACTTTATTCAACATTATATAAACAGTAACCATGTGCAATATGAACAAAATAAACCATCACACATTATCAACACACATGAACACCAGGATTTAAGTTGGAAACCCAATGTGGGAAAAAAACTACCACTATTTTCGTATCTATCTTCCTTTTAATATAAAGAAAAACTTCTTAAAATATTGTATTAGCGCAGACTCATACTAGAACACAAGCACCCACCTGCAGAAGTATGCAACCTTCACTCATTCTCCAACACCCACTAGAAGGGAGCACAACCCCCTGATCTCATTTACCGGCACCCACCAGAAGGGAGCTCCAACCCCATGATCTGATTTACCAGCTACCACTGGAAGGAAGCTTCAAATTACTCACTGAAGGCTCCAACCGTCAACTCCTCTAAGGACCATGTTTCGTAAAGTTTCGTATTGGATCCCCCTTCTACAACACATCACAACTTGTAGGCTACGTTTCATCAAATTTTCAAACTGGACCCACTACCAACATTTAAGCCCAAAACCAAATATCAAAACTAAAAAAATTATCATTGTAACATCCATTGAACCAACCAATCATTGAACCAACTGAATCTACCAAAACTAAAACTAAATCAACCAATCAATTGAAACCCAAACTTAAACAACCAGAACAGTCAGATCATTGTAACCAGAATACCAATCAACATACTGCACATCACATAAACCATATTTTGTTACTGCAAACCCTGATCAACCATATATCAAAATATATACGCTACTTTATAGTAGAAAAATCGCATGTGTACATGTTTTCTATGAAGCATATCGACATATAAATCTTAAATAATTGATTTCTGAAAACTGAACCACTATCATTTTGTAATAAATACTAAATCATACTAAGATCTACTACATCATTATGAAACAACCATAGAACCTTCACTGAACTTTAATCACAAAGAACGAGTATCTTCAACGTAATTCAACCAATTATTTCATAATCAAAACATCATTGTTTAAGCCCAAATCATCAGAAGACTTCATTGGCAGACAACAGAAACACATCAAGACTGATTAAACTAATCAGACATCATTTTCATCAAAACCCTACTTTCTGTATGCACTTTTGTCAAAGAAATGTTAGAAAAATAGAGAGATCACATTATTACAAACATAAATCACTTCACTTAATACTTTTATTGACCACCATATGTACAAATATGTAAGACACAAATTACTGACTTCGACACAACTAGATCATCATTACAACTCACACATTGGAAACAAGAACTTCTAGACTGACTCCTCGTAACTCCTAATGAAAACTACACATGACATGGAAGTATTACTTTCAACACCCTCCCTTAATTCTTACATGGACAACATTGAAAACACACATTACAACAACAATATGATATATGTCTAACTGGTCTTCATTAGTGCTCACATCCACTCTGGAATCTCGTAAACTCCACTCTTTCTTCACCACCATATCTTTGAGTTGTTACTTGACCTCCATTTAAAACATAACCACCTCTGACCATCATTGATGAACTTTGCAGGATCAACAATATTGACAACTCGGCTCCTCGGGGCTTCAACGATAAGAGTCATCAAGTAATGAACCATCCTATGGACCAACCACCATCTGTCGGATATTTCGCTTTCAGCTATCTGTCAATAAATAGGATGGAGTTTTGGATACTGAATGTGCTCAAGAGTTGCTCAAACAACTTGAACTTACACAAGAATTGATGTTTCAGACACCAGGGCTTCCAGTTTAAGAACCACCAACCATTTTTATAACTAAAATTTATAACACACAATAATTGACGTTTTGGACACCGGTGCTTCCAGTTTGAGAACCATCAACCCTTTTTATATAACTAATAAAAACACAAACACCAACACCATCTCTCACACCTTTTTCTTTTAAATAGCTACATACAACATCTTAAAAACGTATTTTGGACTAGAAATAGCGAAAAATTGAATATTTTGCATCAACTTTGCAAAACTGGAAGAATTTTTCTCTACATTCCATCAAAACAATTAACTCTTCTCATATGTGTGTTTTCTCACAGCATGACTCTCCGCGACGAACAATGCGGTGAAATACCATTTTTTTTAAATTGATGAATGCAAAATATACCACCAATTGATGCACCTTTGCTTGTGTAGCAAAAATTCAATCTCGCGACCTTTGATTGAGGCATGGCTAGCAACATTTCTTTTAATCGTAATCCAGGGCCTTGCACAAATTCGTTACAGGAGGATAATCCACTGACGAGAACTTCACGCTGCAGGTTTTAGAATTCATTTTATACTATAGCGCCCTCGAGTTTATTTTCTGTGATACCAGAATTGGATCTCACTTCTGTGATGAATCCAAACAGAGAACTGAGGACACTTCCACTCAATGTACTGATCCCAAGCTTTTCATTACCATCTGCAACCAGCGAAATGAGATCTGATGGATTATAACGTCAGCAAGATCGTTGGCATACGAAATTGACAATACTAGGCATGATCTTGCCTTTGACGATAGGATCTAACCATCCCATCAAGCATAGTGCCAAGGATGCAATATCTTATTGCGTTCCTCCATGCATATCGATGGGTTCTTTGTTTTGTGGTGATGGTCTCTGGCTTTTTCTTCTTCTTTTTTTCTCAGCAGAGCAGCTCAATGTATATGGCTTTCTCTTGTAATACCTACCCTCTGACATCAACAACTCAACATTTGTTACTTCTCCTTTCAAACCTTCTCACAACAACGCAATGCCCTTGAAAATATTATTACAACACCACTTAATAATAAAACAGATCTATACATCTATACACAAGAACATAGGAACATGAAAGTCATATGCTAAACTAAACTAAACTCAGAAGTCTATGTACATAGAATCAATTCTCAAGGCTCCCTTAAATCTTTCTAGCCCTCCCTTGAGGGAGTCAAGCCAATACCCGCTCTGATACCATGTTAGAAAAATAGAGAGAGCACATTATTAAAAAATAAATCACTTCACTTAATACTTTTGTTGATCACCACAGGTACAAATATATAAGACACGAATTACTGACTTCGACACAACTATATCATCATTACAACTCACACATTGGAAACAAGAACTTCTAGGCTGACTCCTTGTAACTCCTAATGACAACTACACATGACATGGAAGCATTACTTCCAATAAGAAAACCTGCATGTATGCATTCTTTTCCGGAAACAAACCCGTGTATACGCGACTTACCAATATCACACCCCATGTGTGTACTTGCCTTACAGGATCTAAAACCTGTGTAAATTCAGAATCAAACCTTTTCTGCAACACAGAACTTTAGACATACTCAGATCTCATCATACATAGAAAAATCACGCATCAAGACACTATTAACATAAATCAAATCACCTCATAATCAAGATTATCATCTCAGATCTATTGGATCTGATCCATCATCAAATTATCGGGTGCATACTTAGTTTTAGATCAAGAAAAACATCAATAGCCCATTACATGCATATTTTCTTTAGATCTAACTATTCATAAGATATTCATCACTTGCACACATTCTACCACTTTGATATTCATCTCCTTATATAGCTTAGCCCTTATCCAATACCACAGGTCAAAACCATACTCCAGTTGATGGTTTTCTTAGACAGGATCAAAATATCCATTGCTGGGCTCAATACCACATGGAAATACCATGGTAAGGACCCTTGGTATTTAGAATACCATGGTGCAGAAAGTGTACGCGCCTTTTCTTCTTCAAACCCACGTGTGTACGTGGATTTTCTTTATAGAACTCATGTATACTTCTTGAAATTTCAACTTTGTCATTCCTCTACCTTTGAATTGTTATGCCCTTCATCAGATTATCTGTCACATGTAGACACATCATTTTTACATATTCATCAAGTATATTTCCATAAAAGGACAACTCATCAAGTAGGTTTTCATCATGGACAACACATAATTCATAATGCCAACAATCTCCCCCTTTGGATTTGATGGCAACCACTTTAGTGTTTGGTCATCACAACTTGTAGATACCTGTAAAACACATCAAGCTAAGCACCAAGCTTTTAAAACACCAAGTTACTCTCCCCCTTTGACATCAAAGGAAAAGGATTGATGAATGCTAAATGAAGGCTTTTGTAGATCTGAACTGTTGAGTATGAACACTAACCATGCTCCCCCTGAGTACATGCTGAAATTTCTAAAGGATGTACAATGAATTACATGACTCATATGACTCATCCTATCACCAAGGACTCAAACTTACATCAATCACCAAATCACATTAGGTTTGCATATTTGACATCATTATTACATCAACTTCCCAAGCACAATGGGGTTACAAATTACATCACATGTCCAAAAAGACTTGACCACAATAATCTAAACATGACTATATTTTACAATGAATACATCATAGGTATTTACATGAACTTTACATCAAGTGATAGATATTACATTTATAACCAAGACAAAGACCTCAATAAGACCATGATATTCATCAACAACTATCATACATCATATATGATCTGCACCATAAGCATTTGTCAGCAACACCAAGAACAACAACCTGTAACTTAAATATCAAATCGTATGATAAGACAATGTAGCTTCAATATCATCAACCTATTGATACACATCATTATGTATCAAGCAAACATAATGCCAACAATGCATTATTAGAAGCATAGCAAATGACCCCCCTGAACCTGTTCCAACTGTTTACAGTCAGATCTGATCATAGCACTCATATATAAGAATCATTAAAGTATCTTCATCAACAGTCATCCATCAGGGTATGAATCAACTTATAAAGGCAAAAATCACTTCTAAATAGCATCAACAGACTGTAATCATCAACTATTAGAACATAAAATCCAAACAATAATTGACTGAAGCATATCAGACCCTTTTCCTGAGTCTGTCCCACTATTTCTTCATCATACCAAGATATACATGACTGTTCAGTTTAGAAGTCACGTATACATGCGACTTTCCTTTATAGGATCTGTGTACAAAAAGTGAAATACTGAAATTTCACACCTCTAGATCCCCTTGAGTTTGTTCTTTCTATACCCATTTACTGTTACTATAACAGAGGCACTGTCAGTAGTATAAGCAACATGAAAATAAAAAACAACCATGGGATTCATCATCAAGACAAAACATGTATTACTCCCCTTGAGATTCCAGATCACTGATTTTGAGGACCTAATAATCATCTTTTGTTTTCATGAGGTCAAGTACCTCTCACCACTTATGTAGCCATTGTTATAAGTATTCATTTAAGAATAATGGACTGCAATAGGCACCATCTTCTTTTACTCTAAGTCTGAATCTTTCTCATATCTATGAGAATTTCGTTCTTCAAACACATAATTTGTCTAGATTTCCATATCCTCTTTCTGTGAATTTTCTAGTTACTTAATTCATAACCTTACATTTGGTTGATGTAAACACAATTATATTTCCCTTATTTTCCATTTGAACTACACTAGAATATTCTTCTTTAGCCATTGAACTAATAAAACATCGGCTGCTCCTCTAGTTTTATTAATTATGGCTTTACCTTGTCCTAGAACTTTTTTTGAAACATTAGTTCCAAGAATAACATTACCATGTTGCTTTTTCCTAAGAGACTCCATTTTACTCTTATCTCCAGTCATGTGATGAGAGCATCCACTATCTATGTACCATTCATTTTCATCTTCAAATGAGCAGAGAGAAATACCACACCTTATATGTTCTTCTTTTTCCTGTTGATTATGAGAAATGTTGGTGGATCCATCTTTTTCATGTATTCATGCATTAATGTTCTTATATGGTTGCTTACCATTTTGTTTGCGGCGATCCAAAGACTTGTTCCTACATTCTTTTACTACATGCCCAAACTTGTTACAAGCATAACATCTTATATGTTTCATATTTCTTCTATTGCGATCAATGGCTTTGTGACAAAACATATTTCAAGCAAAACAATATTCCTTAAAGTACCTGGAAGTTGATGATCTTTCTATGAGAGGGTTATTAGCTTGAAACATTCTAGTTATGAAATTGGCTGCAACATGTCCATAATTATTACATATAGAACATTCAATATTATTGATTAGAGGAGAAAATCGATTAACACTTATATAGTTAGGAGTAAATTATGTCCTTTGAAGATTTTATTTCCTTGGTTGTTGTTGAGGTTGACTTCTTATCTCTTTGTTGAGCATTTTAGATTTTGGATTAAGATTCCTTGCCATAGCTTGTGAACTAGATTATCCTTCAATAGTTTCATGAAAACCAAGACCATATTTGATGGAAAGAGACCTTTGACTACTAAGAATATTATCCAAAATATTAGTACTATCTTGAAATCACAAATTCTTATCTTTTTCGTCTAATTTACTTTTTAGATATTTACCTCATCCTAATATTGCTTTTTCTTTTCTAGATATTCCTTCTTCATAATTTCTTCAACCTTTCTTCCTTCCTCCATTTGTTGTTTTAATTTGAGAATCTCTTCTTTCAACCCATTTTCTTGTTCTTCAAATGCTTGAAGTAGTTCTTCATTCCGCTTATCTGATTTTTCAAGATCTACTCTTAGAGAGACGACCTCAGCTTCAAGACCTTCACAATATTGGTTAGATACCATACCAGCATGATACTTGTTATCATAAGTCTGCAGCTTATCTTTAAGATTAATAAACTTCTTCCAAGCAAGATCAAGTTTTGTTCTAAGATCAAAAATTTCTTCTAACCTTCCTTCTTTTGAATTAGCAACTCCATCTGTCATTTTGGACACATTGTTAGATATAAGATTACCTGAGAAATCTTCCTTTGGAACTTCTTCATGTATTTCTTGTAGCTTATCCCCCGCTTGCTTTGCAGTATTATAATGCATAACCTTATGCAATATTGAATCATATATGCTACAAAATATGTAACTTAAATCCTTACTATTCTTTTTCACTTTTTTGTTTGATGGAGGAAACTTGGTGTAACCATTGCACACTATATTCCAGACATTGAGATTCATTTGATTATCCTTCATATTTTCTTTCCATTGTTCATGATTATATTTGCTCAGAATAGGCACATATGTATTGTCCATTGATTCTAACTTGCCTTGATCTGCTGATTCAAGAGGCATCATTTTTTAATATGTTTTCTCTTTAGAGTGCTTACTTTCACTTTTACCCATAAGTGCAAGCTCAGTGGTTTCACTATCATTGTTGCATAGAAAATAAAATGGATCACATTTTGAACAAAAACCCATACCTGATGATGCTTCGTCTTCTTCATTCTTTATTAATAGAAAGTGGGTTGTTCCCAAACTTGAATATTTGCTGACATCTATAACTATTACTGCATCTGATATATTCCTGTCAAAGTTTTCAATAAAAATACCCTTTTCTTCTAGGCCATCAAACTCATTATTACTTTTATCTTCAAATGCCATAAGTGAAAATCTTGATCAGATTCACCTTCTTCACCATTTGAAATACCATCACAGTATTCATGTGTATAAGAACTTCTCCTTTTTTTAAACCTCTTCCTATTTATTTTTGTAGATTCTTTTCCTTTCTCTCGATTTTCTCTATAGGGACACTTAGCAATGTAATGACCAACTCTACCACAAGGAAACATTTTGAAAGGAAGGTTACCTTTGAATCTTCATGTATCTACTTGGAGTTTATTTATGAAGTTTTCCTATTCTTCTTCTGATACAAAACTTGATTCTTCCCTTCTTTTCCTTTTGCAGTAGCTTTGAAGGTTGCTTCTCTCATGTTTGAAGGACCACCTTTCCTCATCTCAAATAATGTCAATATTCCATTGAGTTGATCAAGTGTGAGACTTTTCAGATCTTTCATTTCTTCAATAACAGATACTTTGGAGTCAAACTTTGGAGTCAGAGATCTCAAAAAATTTTAAACAATAGTAGCATCTTTTATTTCTTCACCAAGATTTCTCATGGAATTGACAATTTCATCTACTCTTAAGGAAAATCATTGCAACACTTTCATCATCATGCATTTTCAATGTTTCATATTGTATTCTGAATGTTTGAAGTTTAACACTTTTTACCTTTGTGCCACCATCATAACTTTGGATAATATTATCCCACATTCCATTTGTTGTGTTCAGCGGCATTACCTTCACAAACTCGAACTTGACTAGACTTTCCAAGATGGCATTTACAACTTTTGCATTGGTTTCATAATGTTTATTTCATGCAGTATCTGAAGGAATAGAGGTTGGATATTGATATCCACTTTCAACAATTTCCCATGCATCATCTCCTAGTTCCTGCAGGTATGCTCTCATCCTAACTTTCCAAAATAAAAATTTATTTCCATTAAATATAGGAGGTCTGATAGAAACACTCCTCCATGACAACTCATCTTAACAGATCTCCTTCAAGTGATCAAGATTATGCCAAAGGACCTGCTCTGATACCAATTTCCGGGAAAAATACTTGGGGGTGAATCAATATTTTCAAACTATTAATCTTTTCAATTTCATAGCCTGCTTTATGTACGTGACTTTACTAAAGGTAACCCGCGTGTGTACGTGACTGTTATTCATACAACTAGCATATATCTAGTAAACCATATTTTTCAATTAATTCATCTTCTGTTTATCTTAAGCCAGTGCATTAGTACTTTATTCAACATTATATAAATAGTAACCATGTGCAGTAAGAACAAAATAAATCATCACACATAATCAACACACATGAACAATAGAAGTTGGAAACCCAATGTGGGAAAAAAACCAGCATTGTTGTCATCTTTCTCTTCTTTTTAATATAAAGAAAAAATTCTTACAATGTTGTACTGGTGCAGACTCATACCAAGACATAGACACCCACCTGCAGAAGGCTACAACCTTCGCTCATTCTCCAACACCCACTGGAAGGGAGCACCAACCCCCTGATCTCATTTACCGGCACCCAGCAGAAGGGAGTTCCAACCCCTTGATCTGATTTACCAGCTATCACTGGAAGGAAGCTTCAACTCCCTCAATGAAGGCTCCAACCCTCAACTCATATGTGGACCATGTTTCATAAATTTTCATATTGGATCCAAGTACTACAACACATCACAACTTGTAGACCACCTTTCATCAAATTTTCAAATTGGACCCACTACCAACATTTAAACCCAAAACCAAATATCAAAACTGAAAAATTGATCACTATAACTCATCCACTAAACCAAGTGAATCAACCAAAGCTTAAACTGAATCAACCAATCAACTAAAACCCAACTTAAACAACCAAAATAGTCAGATCATTGTAACCATAATACCAATCAACATACTACACATCACAAAAACTAGATTTTGTTACTGCAAACCCTGATCAACCATATATCAAAATATATATGCTACTTTACAGTAGAAAACCTGTGTGTGTATGCGCTTTCCATGAAGCATACCCGCATACAGATCTTAAATCATTGGTTTTTGAAAATTGAACAACTGTCATTATGTAATAAATATTGAATCATACTCAGATCTACTACATCATTTTGAAACAACCACAGAACCTTCACTGAACTTTAATCACAAACAACAAGTATCTTCAATGTACTTCAACCAATTATTTCATAATCAAAACATCATTGTTTAAGCCCAAATCATCAAGAAGGCTTCATTGACAGACAACAAAAACACATCAAGACTGATCAAAATGATCAGACATCCTTTTCATAAAAACCATACTTTTTGTACATGCTTTCCTCAAAGAAAACTCGCGTTTATACGCGCTCTTCAGGAAAAAAACTCGCATATAAGTGACTTACCAGTATCACATCCCGCGTGTGTACGTGGTTTGCATGCTATAAAACCTGCGTACATATATGAAATTTCATAATCGAACCTTTGCTCAGAACACAGAACTTTAGACATACCCAGATCTCAACATACATAGAAAAATCATATGTCAAGACACTATTAACACAAACAAATCACCTCATAATCAATATTTTCATTTCAGATCTATTGGATTTGATCCATCATCAAATTCCTGGGTGAATACTTAGTTTTAGATCAAGCAAAACATCAATAGCCCATTACATTCATATTTGCTTCAGATCTAACTATTCATAAGATATTCATCACTTGCACACTTTCTACCACTTTGATCTGCATCTCCTTATATAGCTTACCTCTTATCTAATACCATAGGACAAAACCATACTCCAGCTGATGGTTTTCTTAGACATGATCAAAACATTTGTTGTTGGGCTCAATACCACAGGTAAATACCATAGTAAGGACCCTTGGTATTTAGAATACCATTTTCTGGAAATTGTACGCGCCTTTGCTTCTTCGTACTCGCTTGCGTACGTGGATTTGCTTTACAAAACCCACATATACTTATTGAAATTTCACCTTTGTCATTCCTCTGCCTCTGGACTGTTATGCCTTTGATCAAATTATCTGTCACATGTAGACACATCATGTTTACATCTTCATCAATTATATTTCCATAAAAGGACAACTCATCAAGTAGGTTGCCATCAAGGACAACACACAATTCATAACACCAACACTAGCAGAGTCTGTACTTTCTTTAAATGGCACTTTATGCGAAACTCAAATTTTGGATGCTACATCACCAGGTCAACTTCCACCTCATGACCACCTATATTTTATGTGACCCAATCATATCTTGCCACCTAGCATCTAGATTTTTTTTACTTATCACCCAATATTTAGATTCTGAGATTTCCTCTTGCCACTTAGCACTGATGTGTCAAATATCTTTCACTTTTTCTGAAGTGGTAGTTGACATGGCAAATGAATTGGTGTTTTACATGATATTCTATGTGGAATTTGAATTGGCATCTAACATGATACGATAACATGCCAAGTATTGTGTGTTATCCAAAATATGAGATTCTATTTTATTTGTCTTTTTGAAATTTTAGACATCTAGATCCAATATTTTCTTTAATCATATTTATTATTTATTTTAGATTTCTAGAAATCCAAATCCAACTTTTTTTGAAATGACAAAATATTCGGAATTTCTTATTTGGCTAGCTCATCATGCCACCTCAACATACACTTGTCATGCCACCTCAACATTTAATTCCAATAATGTTTGGGTTTATTTGATGTGGAATCCTATGTGGCTATTCTTTGTAGCATTTGGGATCCAGAACTTCTTTTATGTTGATTTTTGGATTATTTTGGATTTCTAGAAAATGGATTTGGATTTTCTTTATAATTTAGATATCTATATTTTGGTGACATCATCTCTTTAATTCAATATGTTTATCCTACATGGAATCCACCTCATCAACCAACATGTCCTTCATTTTACATGTTCAATCCTAGTTGGCATATGTATCTTGTATGTGCTAAGTGTCTTTGCCTAAAAGTTTACTATGTGCATAAGGTTCCATATAGCTAGTGGCTTTAGACACAAACCCTATTGGGAGGACTAAATATTATAAATGTCTTATAATGAAAATTGATAGTGCATGCAAGATAAGTAAAATAACTTTGAAGTCAATGGTTAATAAGAAAAAATAACAATGGTTACAGAGCATCGACTTTTCACATGTCATATCTTGAGTTTTTGATATCCAAATTAAACAAATAAGATTTTGTTAGAAATGTGGGGAAATGAATAATAATATAGGATATATTTTCTTGTTGGATTGATAGTAAAGATGCTCTGATTATGATTTATTTATATACTTGTATAATGTTTCTTTTCTTTGTTCAATTGTAATTGAATTGATATATTTATCGTTATGCAGAGTTCCTTGACTATGGTCATGTTTTATAATTTTGAAATGAATGTGATGCTCTTACAGATGCCTATATTTTATTTAGGTGATGTGTTCTTTAATGAAGAAATTGAAGCAATGAAAACAAATCAATATTTTAACATCTTATGGGGACACTTGTATAACGAATGGAATTTTTTTGATGAGATAGAAGCCTTAGATTGGAATAAAGAACATTCATAATTATACAAGTACTTAAAATTATATTGGCTTTATTTTGGCATACAAATGATGCTCTCTTAGCAATCTCAATATTGTTGCTAAGTGTTCGATATGCTCTTCTTCATTCTTATAACATATCAATATATCATCAATGAATACAATAATAAACTTTCCCAGATAAGGACACAACACACTATTCATCAATCACATAAAAGTAGTTGGAGCATTAGTCAAACCAAAAGGAACTACAACAAACTCATAATTCCCATACCTCATTTGGAAAGCAGTCTTGTAGATGTCCTCTTCTTTAATGTGTACATGATGGTATCCTGATCTCAAATCAATCATTGTGAACACTTTTGATCCTTTCAATTTGTCAAACAAGTCATCGACCCTTGGCAAAAAATACTTGGTCTTGATTGTTACCTTGTTCAGCTACCTGTAATCAATGCACAAACTAAGAGTACCATCCCTCTTCTTCACAAAAAACATTGGTGCACCCCAAGGCGATACACTTGGCCTAATGTACCCCTTATCAAGCATTTCCTTCAACTGCAACTTCAATTCCACTAACTCTAGAGTACTTGTTATGAAACCAGCTCAAGAAAAGACAAAAAAGATAGATCAACGCCTTAGAATTCATCCTCTTTGAGGGGGCAACCTCCTTTACATTACATAAATGAACAATTCTTGAATGATTCAAATGACAAAACCTCCTTTCTATATATAGGAGTCTAAGGAGTCACAATATAATCTAGCCGACCTAACAATAATAATATAAAGCCATAAAAATAAAAATAGATGGATTCTATGGGGCACAGTAATAACAATATGGGGGCAATAGGGGCACAACAATATTAATAAGGGGTATAACTACAATAGTAATGGGGTAATCACTAGTATTATAGGGACCCAACATGCCCCTTTCCTTCAAAAAAATGTTGTCCTCAACGCTTGAGTAGTTCTGGATACTTCTGCATAAAATTCTCATCCTCCCATGTGGAATCTTCAGCAGATAAGTTCTTCCACTTGATAAGATACTCTGAAATTGAACGATTTCATAGCTGTCGAGTTCTTGTTTCTGTGACTGCTTCAGGTTCCAATATAATTTTTCCTTCCTCATCAAGTTATGGCAATATTGTTTGAACTGGGAGCTTGTCGCCTATAACCTTCTTTAAACATGAAACATGGAAAACTGGGTGCAATCGAGAAGCTGCAGGAAGCTCCAATTTGTATGCCATAGTACCAATCTTTTGCAACACCTTGTACGGACCATAATACTTTGGTGATAATTTATTATCCTTCTTAGCTTACTTGAGGGACATTTGCTTATATGGTTGTAGCCATAGGAATACCCAATCACCTACATCAAAACTTCTTTCACTGCGATGTTGATCTGCCTGTTATTTCATTCTATTCTGTGCCAACACGAGGTTATCCTTTAAGAGTTGGAGGACTTGTTGTTGATGTTCGATGTGATGTTCCACTGCCTGAACCTTAGAATTTTCTCTTAAATATGATGTGATGGATGGTGGTTGATACCCATAAAGTGCCATAAATGGGGTCATTTTTGTTGTTGTATGGAAGGAAGTGTTATACCACCATTCAGCCAAAGGCAACCATTTGACCCATTGTGTCTGTTTATCAGATACAAAGCAACGAAGATATCCTTCCAAACATTTGTTTACTATCTCAGTTTTCCCATCAGATTGAGGATGATAAGATGAGCTATGAGCTAACTGAGTACCAAGACAAGAAAATAATTCTGTCCAAAAATTTCCAGTGAAAATGGGATCTCTGTCACTTACAATAATCTTTGGGTTTCCATGTAGCTTTTGAATTGTTTCCATAAATGCAGTAGAAACTATACTAGCTTTAAATGGATGTGATAATGCACAAAAGTGTGCATACTTGGTAAGTCTGTCAACTACCACCATGGTGACACTCTTTCCCTCAGACTTGGGTAAACCTGTGATAAAATCCATTGAAACCTCCTCCCAATGTTGGCTTGGAATGGATAAAGGTTGTAATAGACCCGGTGTCTTAATTGTTTCAACTTTATTTTGTTGGCAAACCAAACATTCAGCCACAAACTTTTGAATATCTGATTTAAGGCCATCCCAAAAAAGTTCCTTCTTAACCCTGTGGTAAGTTTTTAAAAATCCTAAGTGCCCTCCTAAGGGAGAAGTGTGCAATTCCATAAGAATCTTTTGTTTTAGCTGGGAATTCTTACAAAGGTATAAGTGATCTTTGTACCATAACGAATCATTTTGCTAGCTAAATGTACCAGACGTACTGGAATCTTGTTGTAACTTTCGAATAAGTGCCCAAACTTCTTCGTCATTCTTCCATTCCTCCCTTGCTTCGTTTATCCAATCTGGTTGGATAATAGAAATGGCGCACAACAATGCTTCCACATACTCATCCTTTCTTGAGAGTGCATCTGCCACCACATTTTGCTTCCCTTTTTTGTAGATGATTTCAAAGTCATAACCCAACATCTTTGTGACCCACTTTTGTTGCTCTTCAGAGGATAATCTTTGTTGTAAAAAGTATTTAAGGCTATCATGATCCGTTTTTACCTTGACATGTCTACCCATTAGGTAGGGTCACCATTTCTTAAGTGCATGGAGGATTGCCAACATTTCCTTCTCATAAATAGCTTTGCTTAAAAACTTTCCCTTGATTGGACGACTTTCAAAAGCAGTGGGTCTTTCATCTTGCATTAGAACAACACCAATTCCATTTCCTGAAGCATCACATTCCACAATAAAGGTTTTTGTGAAGTCTGGTGTAGCTAAGACCGGTGCTTGGCACATTGCCTCTTTAAGATGTTCAAAGGCCTTTGTTGCTTCCGGAGTCCATGAAAATGCATATTTCTTCAATAATGTTGTTAGAGGTGCTACTATTCTCCCATAATTCTTAACAAACTTGCGATAATACCCTGTCAACCCGAGAAATCCTCGCAGATGCTTTATGGATGTGGGGATTTTCCATTCCTTAATGGCTTTAATATTGCTAGGGTCTACCTTAACTCCTTTATGAGATACAATATGACCCAAATATTCCACCTCCTGGACTCCAAAGAAACATTTGGATCTTTTTGCATATAATTGTTTCTCCTTCAATTATTGTAGCACCTTCCTTCCAAGACTTGCTGTAGATTAGTATATCATCAAAAAATACTAACACAAATTTTCTAAGGAATGGTTTGAAAATTGAATTCATCAAACCTTGAAATGTTGAAGGTGCATTGGTAAGGCCAAAAGGCATGACCAAAAATTCATGACCCTCATGAGTTCTAAATGCTGTTTTCGGAATGTCTTCAGTCTTCATTCTGATTTGATGATATCCTGAACGAAGATCCAACTTGGTGAAGTAAATTGATCCATGCAATTCATCCAGTGATTCATCAATGACAGGAATGGGGAACTTATCTTTAATAGTGAGCTTGTTGAGCTCCCTATAATACGGACACATGCGCCATGATCCATCCTTCTTGTGCACCAATACTACTGGAGCAGAGAAAGAACTTTGACTCGGTTGAATTATACCAGCCTCTAGCATTTCTGCAACCATACATTCAATTTCACTCTTTTGGACATAGGGATATCTGTACGGCCTGATGTTTGGAGGAACACTTCCTGGAATCAGATGAATAGCATGATCAGGATCACGCATAGGTGGGAGACCTTTGGGAGTCTCAAATACCTTGGAATGATTGTCCAGGACTTTTTGGAGATCTGGAGAAATAGATGATTCTGATGTGGAAACATCTAGCGAGCATAATTGTGCAATTACACCTCTTTGCTCCTTTTTTAGAAGCTTTGTCATACTATTAGAGCTGATTATCTTTCCTGGTTTCCCTGCAATACCTCTTAATTCAACTTCCTTTCCTTCCGTAGAAAATTTGATGAAAAGTTCTTGAAAATTAAAAGCTATTGTACCCAAGGATTGTAGCCATTGGACTCCTAGTACAACATCAGCACCTCCTATTGGAATGGAAAGCATTGGGCTAGTCAATACATATTCTCCCATGGATAGCTTGATATTATGGCACTTTCCAGAGCAATTTATTGTTCCTCCATTTTCAATCATCACTTGACACTCTGGTGCTGGATATAGGAAGCAATTCAATTCTTTTGCTACCTTACAATGAATAAAATTGTGGGTGCTTCCTGAATCAATCAACACTATTACCTTTTTCTTCTTGATTTGTCCTTCTATCTTGATGGTTTGAGGAGTGGTAATTCCCGCCAATGCATTACAAGATATGGTCGGATTTATTTGTTCTTCATCTAGACTTTGTTCCTGGAGTATATCCTCTTCTTTTGACCTTTCTTGCTCCTTTTCTTCTTCCTCTTCACAATCTATGTAGAATAATTTCTTCTGAGCACACTTATGACCTTTAGTGTATTTGCTATCATAACTGTAACAAAGCCCTTTTGCTCTTTTTTCTTCCAATTTTTGTGGTGTCAACCTTATAGGTTGTGGAAGACTAGGGGCAACAACACTTCTGTATTTACAGTTGTGAGTGGTATGCTTCCTGGTTGCCATAATTTTGCTTTCCATTTTTCTTGCTAACCTGAATGCCTTCTCTAATGAATCAGGTTCCCAAAGGCGAACATCATGTTGGATATTATCCTTTAAAGACCCTATGAACACATCAATCCTATGCTCCTCTGGAATATCTTTTACCCTTATGTTCAATTTTTGGAACTCCTCAATGTGCTCCATTATTGAACCCTTTTGTTTGAGACTTATTAATTGGCTAAAAAAAGTGTTGCTTTTTGTATCCTCATAATGTGCTATCAATTCTTCTGTAAAAATTTCCCAAGTGATAAATGGTTTACGAGAGCAAAGCCATTGATACCATACAAATTGATTTGGTTCCAAATATAAATTTGCCATACGTACCTTTTGTGTGTTTTGCACATTATTGAGATCGAAGAATTGCTCCATCTGTAATATCCATGTGGCAGGATCCTTGCCATCAAACTTCCTCATATCGATTTTTGGAATATGGTGAGTCTTCGATCCAACATTAGCATCTATGGAATCATGATTAACATTTCTTTTGTTCTCATCATGAGTTTCCTTTAGTACCCTTTCACCCTTAGTGTATAAATTTTGAATAATTTAACACATATTCACAGAGATTATCCTGATCATACAATTATAAGCGGAACATGTATAATACATAACCTCCTCTACGTTGATCATCAATTTACAGAAGCAAAAACATTCACAGGCACACATAGAAGCATCAATCAAACTCATTAACACAGTATGTATCCTGGGGAAAGCATCTCGCTAAAAACCCCACACTATCTGTATATTATATTGATTGAATCATGTAACATTACAAAGTACAATGCTTATCACAAGCAATCCAGTACCAGCTCCACCTGTTACACACAATACAGCTCGGATCTGATCTCCAAATCTATTCCACTGCTTGCCTGCCTCTCCAGCTCAATACCTGCTCAAGAACTGATGAGAATGGCTTACCAAACTCATATTTGACCTGCAAATAATCACTCACACTCTGTTGGATGTGAGCACAGGCTACAATTTTTTATATTGGCCAATTCATTGGCATACTCAATCCCTCTGATTGTGCAAATCATCATGCACAGCTATAGTCACAACTGATAGCAATCTGATCCTCTAACACTTGTCCCTGCTGAACTGAACATGCACTGACATGCAACTGAGTTAACTGATGTATTCTATAGTTGCATTATGAGTTAATAACTTGTGAATTAATTAATAACTAATTCACCCAACTCATCTCTAGTCTATTGATCAGTTAGACTAAATACAACTAGTTTAACAAAGTTAAACTGAACACAACTCCATCAACTACACCTCCAGTCCACTAAACTCAACTCACTTGAGTTCTAACTGAAGTCCTGCATGCAAATATTAGTCATCCCATAGGTAACCACGTATATCCCTCTAGGATCTGCATGTACCACATCCGTAGCTCATCCTAAAGTGCTCCAAGAGAATAAGATCAAGTTTATAGTCCAAATATTATTATGAGACAATAATATTTGACTTTTCTATTTTTGACAGCCAGTCTAAAAATAGACTTTGATCACTCACACTGTGATCACCCACACTGTGATCACCCACACTGTGATCACCCACATTGTGATCACCCACAATGTGATCATCCCTGCTGGGATCAAAAATAGAACTTGCACCATAATTTGCCTGTGGGCCCACTTAGTGAAGGCGACTCTTTTCACTAAGCTCCATCATCTTGTTGCATTCTCAACAAGCATTTCTTGTTGCACACTTTTCAACACTCCCTCTCAACAAGAAAGGCTTCCTCTCAAACCCGATCCTGTAACTCTGGAATGTTCTCCATGCAACACATCTGGCCGGTCCACTTTCTCTGTCATCAAAGTCTCTGACTACTATTGCCTCTGTCGACTGAAAACTCTGCATCTCTGTGCTCTTCAGTATCTGACTGCTCTAGCCTCTGTCACTTTGATCTCTGACTGCATCCGTGTGTTATAGAAATTTTTGTGCCTTACAGCTCTAAGCATGAAATGTCCATAAACCAAGGGATCCTAAGTCCCTAAAAGTGTTGTTCCTGCCCCTAAAGGAACAAGGTCAACCAATTACAGCTTCTCCCAGAAGTTCTCCACCAGAAACTACTCAGAATCAGTCAAATCAAGATCATTTCAGCTGCTCCACTAGCTACCTGCGTTGCATAGCACCCTAGTACACTAGCTAGGTGCGTTGTAACGCACCTAAATGCACTACCAGGGTGCGCTGAGCGGGAAATGACAAATGGCAGTGTCATTCCGCGAGGTGGACAGACAATGGAAGCTTCCAGAATCTTCCCCAATGACACTTGCCTCACTGAGTTCGACCAAGGATGAGTAAGAGGCTCTCAGTCTCCAAGTGGAGGCAAGAACTGACAGAGAGAAGCCACAAGTCAAATCATAAGCTGACTCATCCTCTTTGCATACATCTATATATGGATCCCTCATCCCAGAGATCCGGAGGCTGGAATTTTGTACTTTGCAGAGAATTGTTGTTGGTTTTGAGATTGAGATTAGTGCATTGGGTGATTTATGCTTTGTTGGAGGTGAAGAAGGGATTCCTTTGCTGGGAGGTAGATGCTGGATCGGGACTCACTTGGTTGTATCTCCTCCTGGATCTTCTTTTTATATCAATAAAACTATTTGAGTTTCCCCTACATGCTTGTGTATCAATGATGTTTTGTTATATTTGCATGTTTAGCTTAAATCTGATCCTAAGCTATTTATGAATGTAAATCTATGTCTTTGTGTAGTTTTCCTCTTCTGTGATCTTGCAGGAACTTGGTGAAGCTGGGCAAGTAAGGGAGCAGATAGCTGGAAGCCGTCAAAGAGGAGAGCGATTTGATCAACGGACTAGCGCAAGATACGGGTTAGTTCATCATATTCCTCTTCGTTTACATTTCATAAAGAAGAATACGAAAGTACTTTTCCTTGTTTGTTGCTAAGGCACTGTCACACCTTAGTGGGATAGGGGCGTTCTGAGTAGACACTTTTCCCAACAACAAAATGGTGACTCCGTTGGGGATCGTGTCTAGTTAGTTTATCTGTGTTTCTCTTGTTGTTTGTTTCATAAACACAGAAGTAGCAATCGAACTGCATTTGCCATTATCAAATTCAAAGTAGCTACTACTTCAATCCACTCACTAGGATTTGTTTATGATTTGAACAGCTGATCCACAAATGATCTGATTACCCTTTGTGATAGCTCTTAGTCCTCCTTTAAATCATCCCTCTGATTGTACCTTACTGATTGCTTTTACTCGGCCAAAAACCATAGATTAAACTGCAAACCGTGACCCAGAACCCGGATAGAAGTCTCGTTTCTGCCCCAGCGCAGGCTCTGTGAAGAGGTTCTGCATTTCAACGCAGGTCCCGAGAGGGCTACCTGCGCTGCAATTCAGTTTCTCTGTGCAACAGGTGCGCTGATCAGCCTTTGCCCTATGCAGCTGAGGTTCTTTGCTTCATTTTGTCCAGTTTTATCTCTGATTTTTGCAGCCTGTTATCAGTGTGTGTACCTGTCTGAAAACTCCTTTTCTTTGCCTTAATTCCGCCTCCTTTGTACAAAAAGACTGTAGATGTTCTTTGTGTGTTTGTTACATCATTTACAGTTTTCCATTGAAAAGTAAAATAGTCATACTGTCGTCCTTAGATTTAGATCTATCGTAAGTGTCGATTTTAATCTTAGGAGAAAGTTTGTTTACTGTTGACAGTTGATTATACTTTTTACTTTTGCCTTTGGTTTGAATTTGTCACTTTCTAGTGTCGAAACAAGTGTTTATTTCAAAATCATAGAGTGTCATAATCCTCTCTACCTTTTTGATTTCGAAAAGAAGCTTGTTTATGTTTTTCACTTGAAAGCAAATCCAGATTTGTACATCAACTTTCTTTTTAGGCATCAATATTAAGAAAGTGAAAACAAATACATGCATATGTGCATTTGCATATTGATAGTTTGTATGGCTTGATTTAGGAAAAGTGCATTTACAGTGTGCTCTTTTCTCTTTGAGAAAAGATTGCGTCTTTCTTTTCCCCTTGTAGCTAGGATTTTCATTGTTGAAAAGAGATAAAAGCTTGCTTATCATCTTTAGATTGCATTTAGGAATTATATCTACATCTCGTGGTGATCCAAAAAGGCAAACTTCTAAGAAAGATCAACTTAAAATAATTTGAATGAATCTAACAACGCATTGGAACTTAACGCACAACATAGAGGTCTAGGCTAGAGACGTGTTCCGGCGTCGTAAAACCTGGTAACTGTTGTCCTCACTGATGGTTGGGTGATTCCTCCACTGTGAGACGATAAGTGCCAGTACGGATTGTGCTCCCACGTACCGTCGAGTATATATTGGAAGACCCCTATAGGCTTAAAACCTTTTATCCATAGGAAGCCGTGTCGACCGCCCTACTGATCGCAATGCACCGAACACAGCATTCGGGAAGATTGACTGCCGTACCGTAAAACGTATTCTGCAGTTTTGTGATTGGTTTGGCACACCCTCTACCTAGATCTCTAGAGCAGTCCCTTTCGTTCCTTTTTAGACTCATTAACGGAAAAGGTCCATCTAAGCACTTGTCACTTCAGGCTCATTAAAAATCGAAGGAGACTAGAGTCATCTTTTGTTTTTTCTCGACTCTTTAAAATTGAAAAAACAAGTTGTGTCCAAGCGTCGTAAAATTTATTTTAAACGGAACATTTATACCCTTTTCCTACGTTGATCTTAGGTTGAGAAAATGGAGTCTACCAATCAAGGAATTCCCCTTGGTGGGAATCCTAGTCCCTTCTCCTCTTGGGGAGATGTTGGTGCACCCCATATGGCCACATTGTCGCTTCCAGGACTGACAATTGGCTTGCCAGTCTGGCTCTTCTCAACCAATGTCGTTCAGAACACCACTATTCCTGAACAATCAAATCAACAGTTAGACTAGTCCAGAGTTACCCACCAACCTTCTACTTCTTCTAATTCTTCCTCTCCTCCTTCCTCTTCGCTTGATGGGGCTGGCAAAGCCAAAATTCAAGTTCCTAAGGAGAAGAAGGAAAAGAAGAAGAAAGAGAAAAAGAAGAAGGAGCCAAAAGCAAATGGGGGCAAACGAGTGTCGTCTAACGAAAATCAACACACTGCACCGACCAGGCCTAAATCGCCATGTGTCATTTGCAAGGGAGACCACTTTCACAGAGATTGTCCTTGTATCCCTCGGATACTAAGGGACTGGTCTCCCCGTTTGCACAATCCGGTGTCGTCAACCTCTGATGGCCATGTTGAAAGCACACCGTCAACTAGCGAAAGCGAAGCCCCAGGACAAAAAGGGAGAACTAGATCTCCCTGTAAACTGTGCGAAGGCGATCACGCCATCCACCGTTGTCCCTTCTTAGACGAAGCTAAAAGAGTTTTGGATGATCGTCCGGTTTCACCGTTACGACTTCCTCCTGGATATAAAAAACTCTTGCCGAGTCCTTCGTTAGTTGAGAATCCAGCTGGCCCGCTCAAGTGGTCAGCTGAAGCGTCTGTCATTGAAGATGGACCAGCTGAATCCATACCCGAAGAAAGTCAAAAGGTCGAGGCGGCAGTCGACGTGGTCTTGCCTTCAGAGGTTTTATCTTCGAATGACACAGTCACTGGAGAGAACAAGGATGACACCGTCCAAATTCTCTTCATCAACACAAACTACGACGAATACGGGGGCAACCTACCCATTCCTTTACCGCAAGAAGGAAGTTCGTCAGAGCCGTACCCGGCCGTCTACTCGGTCCCACCTCCAAGCAACCTAGTTGTCTCCTTCGACTGGAATCAACTAGGCAGACCCCGTTTACCAGCAAGCATACCATTCAGAATTATCGTCCAAATATATAGAATGATCATGGCTGGTACCATCATAGATGAGGGGGCTTCTGTGAGTATCCTTTCCTCTACTGCTTGGAAAGCGCTTGGTTCGCCATCGCTTTTGCCTGAGATGAGAAATATGACAGGCTTTGATAAAGGAACCAGTCGACCTTTAGGGATCCTCCCCAATGTACCCATAACATTGAAAGGGAAGACAGTTCAAATGAACGTAATGGTCGTTCAAGGACCCTTGGATTATAACCTACTCCTTGGACGAGACTATATTTATTGCATGGGAGCCATCGTTTCCTCACTCTTTAGAGTAATGTGTTTTCAGCACGAAGGAAGAGTGGTCAAGCTCGTGGACCAGCTTTCATTTCCCGGATCACGCATCGCAAATAGTCATATACCATCCCTAAATGGTCTCTTCATGCAAGAAATGTCTCAACCGACGGTCCATCCTCCCGATGAACGCGAGTAATTCGGAGGGATATGACTGGAACCCAGGGGGCATGCGTCCTGGTCTGCTTCGGCAGGAAAACTTCGGGTATAGGGTAGGTTTCCGCGGGAGAATATGACTAGTCTGTACCCCGTCCGTCAGTGGAAGAGGGGTTATTCTAGAATAAGATTCTCTTGTCAAAGTTATGTGTGCGGCGCTCGTTGTCACTCACCTTTGTTTATCTCGGTAGACATCGCCGAGGAAGTGTTTCGTTTGTAACGCGAATGAGACAATCTTTGGTAACCTGAAAGAGGTAGGCCTTTCCTGATAGAACAAATGTTTTGTCTGCAAATTGAGGGGTAACCTTGAAATCGTATTTTATACCTGGGGGCATGCAAACCTTTTGGAATGCAAGCAAGGGGCGGCTATTTATTTTTTAAATTTTTAGGTCCTCCCTTTAAACCCGTAGGCTAACCCTTTAAACTCGTAGGATTAGTCGTTTCCTAACTTGCATAAAGAAAGGATGTGGGGCAAAAATCTAAATTTTGCCGTTTTATATGAGACATTCTTATCATATGACTGGATTATCGAGCAGTTTTAGCACATAGTTCAAGCTCGTTAAAAAATAAACATAAGACCGAGCAAGTGTTTCAATCCGCGTTTAAGCTCGTTAAAAAATGAACTACCCTCCGGTAAATAACCACCGTGAATGTAGCATTATCAGCCATTAAAGCCTTGGTCGTGTTTGCACCGTCACCTCCACTTTTCATTGGCCGATCATTCACCTCCATTTGATTGTTTACCCATTTTGAGGAACAGCTGCGAAGAGTGATTTCGCTAGCCATCCTTGTGACACTGCCGTGCTTGGAAAATTCCAACCCTTACCTAGAATCAGCTGCTACCCATTTTATCACTCGTTCCTCAAAAGACGAGTCTTATTTAAGCTCTTTTCATCTGACTCGTAAAACATGAAAAGATTGCCGAGTTTTGGCCTTCCAGCTCGTTAAAGCGATCGGAAGTGCTATCCCTCCTCTAGATTTTAATCTTTTTGGACCTGAGGGATTATTGCACAAAAAGATCGAGCGCTTGTGTTGTTCGGCTCGTTAAAACTATCGAAAATTCATCCCTTCTGTATTGTTTTATACTTTTTCGGACTTAAGGGATTAGATGACGAAAAAGGAATTCCGGAGTTAACTTTACGTACCTTTTCAGACTCTCTAAAAATGAAAAGGACCGAGTTATCTTTGTCGTTAAACTCGTTAAAAACATTAATAGCGACAAACTTGTCTTTAGACGAGAACGAGTTTCACTATCGCTAGGCTCGTTAAAACATAGCAATGGGTTTGCCCGAAGGGAAAATTATAGAACAAGCATATGTTATCCTCCTCAAGCTTGACAAAAATAAAGAGGTACTGGTCAGCAATGACTAGGGAAAAATTGGGAAGAAACTCAAAGAATCTTTATTGGTAGCAAGTCGCTCTTGAACATGACACTTCCACTCCGTGCCTGAGTCGGGTTGGGTTGTTTCATTCACCGGTCACATCACCATGGTCACGCCATAGCATCCAAATTTGGGGTAAATGCTACCAATCCATCACATAAGTGTCGCCGACATGTTCAAGAGAAGTCATCCAAAGAAGTCACCCGTGTTCCATCCACTACCATACATTATACTTCATTCCTTCATGACCGCCATCCTGAACCATATATCATCAGATCGTTTTCACCTCCATCAAAGTCATTTGCTCTGTTCCGTGTCATTGATGTGGGATACATCAAGGCCCTCCTTTGACGGATCGCTTCTTGTCGACATCAGCTCATTATCCGAGAAGTTGATCTAGGAACACCCCATTCAGTACTTTGAAGCTTGCATGCCTCAATGGCAAGTTTCTCACTTCCGGCGACAGGTATACATCAATGACCTTCGACCGAAAGATTTTGCGTGGTGTTCGACGCCAAGTCCTTTATTCACACCACGTGAATTGTACTGCAGTACCTTGAGGGTCATCATCCTTATCGGTGATTCCTCTCGCGCTTGTTAACAGTTTACATCATCGACTGGTAATCAAGCGATGTCTTTCCATGTTCGACTTCAAAACATTTCTCACATGGATCGACTTGTACTTCGAGTAAAGATCGGATGAGATTGAAGACCCCGGATCTAGTTTCATCCATCCAGGCTGCGATATATATTCAGGAAAAATAAAAACATTGACATGTACAGCATTGCAGCACAGATAATCATCCTACCAAAAGGATGATGACTTCATCAGAATCATCAGTCTACCATCAGACGATTGTCTGTCCTATGTACATAAAAATGAATTTATAAAGCTGAGCATGGGAATGCCCGCCTCAGCTAGATCATGAAAACAGTATGAAGATAATGTATTGTATTGTATCTTATTACAGGTCTCCTCCCAGCATTGAAAGAACTTCGGATCCTCCTAATAAAGCATTTCACCCGATAAATGGCCTCATACTTTAGGGGGCAACTGTTATAGACATTTTTGTGCCTTACAGCTCTAAGCATGAAATGTCCATAAACCAAGGGATCCTAAGTCCCTAAAAGTGTTGTTCCTGCCCCTAAAGGAACAAGGTCAACCAATTACAGCTTCTCCCAGAAGTTCTCCACCAGAAACTACTCAGAATCAGTCAAATCAGGATCATTTCAGCTGCTCCACTAGCTACCTGCGTTGCATAGCACCCTAGTACGCTAGCTAGGTGCGTTGCAATGCACCTAAATGCACTACTAGGGTGCGCTGAGCAGGAAATGACAAATGGCAGTGTCATTCCGCGAGGTGGACAGACAATGGAAGCTTCCAAAATCTTCCCCAATGACACTTGCCTCACTGAGTTCGACCAAGGATGAGTAAGAGGCTCTCAGTCTCCAAGTGGAAGCAAGAACTGACAGAGAGAAGCCACAAGTCAAATCATAAGCTGACTCATCCTCTTTGCATACATCTATATATGGATCCCTCATCCCAGAGATCCGGAGGCTAGAATTTTGTACTTTGCAGAGAATTGCTGTTGGTTTTGAGATTGAGATTAGTGCATTAGGTGATTTATGCTTTGTTGGAGGTGAAGAAGGGATTCCTTTGCTGGGAGGTAGATGCTAGATCGGGACTCACTTGGTTGTATCTCCTCCTGGATCTTCTTGTTATATCAATAAAACTATTTGAGTTTCTCCTACATGCTTGTGTATCAATGATGTTTTGTTATATTTGCATGTTTAGCTTAAATCTGATCCTAAGCTATTTATGAATGTAAATCTATGTCTTTGTGTAGTTTTCCTCTTCTGTGATCTTGCAGGAACTTGGTGAAGCTGGGCAAGTAAGGGAGCAGGTAGCTGGAAGCCATCAAAGAGGAGAGCGATTTGATCAACGGACTAGCGCAAGATACGGGTTAGTTCATCATATTCCTCTTCGTTTACATTTCATAAAGAAGAATACGAAAGTATTTTTCCTTGTTTATTGCTAAGGCACTGTCACACCTTAGTGGGATAGGGGCGTTCTGAGTAGACACTTTTCCCAACAACACCGTGCTGCTGCTGGTTCTATCTCCCAGCATTGCATCCGCACTGCACCTCCCAACTGACCTCCCTGTTGGGATAGAAACACCCTCTGATGCTGAAGCTCTACCAGCTGCTGACAAGTGCTCCCTCTCTCACATCTGCGCTACTGCAACATCTCCATGCATCTCGCACCATTGCACACCTCTCTGTGCCACCTAGCACTGTGCAAAACACTTGTGCCTCTCGCATTACTACAGCCTGCTAGCTATGCGCTGTCCTGGGATTCCCTGCACTGTCACTCTCTCTACCGCTCCATCTGCATCTGTCTCTACCCAATCAATCAGTTCCTGTTACTACACATCTGGGGCTCCCGTAGCAAGGTCTCATCCAAGAGGTTGGGTACCTCAAGGATCCTGCCCCTCCTCCTTGGGACGATCAATCCACATCACCCCACCTCTTACCTGGAGGTATGGTTGCATGCGATCCCTCAGCCCACCTGGCTCGAAGTTTCCCCCTACTGGAGGTCTCTGGATGAGTAGATGTCTCTACTCGATCTCCTCTCAGCTTCCCCTGTTGTGGCTCCTCCACAACCTCCTGAAGCTGGTGCACCAATCGTGGCTCCTCCACAATCGTCTGAGACTTCTTCTGGCTCTGCATGTTGAGAGGTAATATACGCTCCCTCTCAACCACCAAGTCTCCATCAGTTGCCTCGCTACTCAATGCTTTGCATGCATCTTGAACCTCAAGAGCATACAGGTTCCTGACCCATGAACCAATCTCATGACAACGAAAGCATCGCACCTTCGACTTGTCAACTTTCTTTCCATCATTGGAAGAACAAGATTCGAAAAGAGAAACCTTCTCCTTCCCCTTCTTCGCCTTACTCGCTAAGGCACAGTTCTCCTCATCATGCATAAATGAAGAACTGTCTCTGGTGCTCCATCTAATCTCCTCCTGCATCAAATCCGACCATAGTCGTTCCCAATTTGGCAGTTTCTCCCTTCCATTCACCGAGTCCTGGTAGCTATGCCAACTCTTAGGAAGGTCAAGGAGTGCTAGACTCACCATCCTCATCCGACAGTCACCCCCACACTTCCCAGCTCATCCCGGCATTGGGTGAACTTCGTGAGATACCTGGGCATACTGTCTCCATTCTCACACTGAATGTTTCTGAGTTTTATCTCTTGCTTTGGAATTAAATTCGAATTCCACCAGCTCAAAACTCAACCGCTTCCGATCTAGAATTCGTGAGAACAAAGTATTTCTTGTACAGAGATTGACTGTCTGGGCATTCACCGGATATCTCACCTTCCAAAAGAAGGATGAATTCAGAGGCTACCTGGCCCAATTACAGACTCTGCCTGAAGAAATAAAATGTAAACACTTTCTGAATAATAGATCTGATGATCAATCCTCGCTTGATATCTTGTAAAAATCTCTTCTACAAATCAAGCAGCTCTGATACCATGTAGAAACTTTTTCTACAATTCATCTAGCTCTGATACCATGTAGAAATTTTCTGCAAATTCTCTACAAATCTAGCTCTGATACCATGTAGAAATTTTGAATAATTTAACACATATTCACAGAGATTATCCTGATCATACAATTATAAGAGGAATATGTATAATACATAATCTCCTCTATGTTGATCATCAATTTACAGAAGCAGAAACATTCACAGGCACACATAGAAGCATCAATCAAACTCATTAACACAGTATGTATCCCGGGGAAATCATCTCGCTAAAAACCCCACACTATCTGTATATTATATTGATTGAATCATGTAACATTACAAAGTACAATGCTTATCACAAGCAATCCAGTACCAACTCCACCTGTTACACACAATACAGCTCGGATCTGATCTCCAAATCTATTCCACTGCTTGCCTGCCTCTCCAGCTCAATACCTGCTCAAGAACTGATGAGAATGGCTTACCAAACTCATATTTGACCTACAAATAATCACTCACACTCTGTTGGACGTGAGCATAGGCTACAATTCTTGATATTGGCCAATTCATTGGCATACTCAATCCCTCTGATTGTGCAAATCATCATGCACAGCTATAGTCACAACTGATAGCAATCTGATCCTCTAACACCTGTCCCTGCTGAACTGAACATGCACTGACATGCAACTGAGTTAACTGATGTATTCTATAGTTGCATTATGAGTTAATAACTTGTGAATTAATTAATAACTAATTCACCCAACTCATCTCTAGTCTATTGATCAGTTAGACTAAATACAACTAGTTTAACAAAGTTAAACTGAACACAACTCCATCAACTACATCTCCAGTCCACTAAACTCAACTCACTTGAGTTCTAACTGAAGTCCTGCATGCAAATATTAGTCATCCCATAGGTAACCACGTATTTCCCTCTGGGATTTGCATGTACCACATTCGTAGCTCATCCTGAAGTGCTCCAAGAGAATAAGGTCAAGTTTATAGTCCAAATATTATTATGAGACAATAATATTTGACTTTTCTATTTTTGACAGCTAGTCTAAAAATAGACTTTGATCACTCACACTGTGATCACTCACACTGTGGTCACCCACACTGTGATCACCCACACTGTGATCACCCACAATGTGATCATCCCTGCTGGGATCAAAAATAGAACTTGCGCCATAATTTGCTTGCAGGCCCACTTAGTGAAGGCGACTCTTTTCACTAAGCTCCATCATCTTGTTGCATTCTCAACAAGCATTTCTTGTTGCACACTTTTCAACACTTAGTGACCATTTCTTGTAGCAACTTATTCATATTTATCTTCAATTCGTCCATGTCTCTCTTCAAATCTATCTTCAAATCATCCATTTTAGCTTCTACGCCTTTCTTTAAACAGTCCATCTTAGCTTCTACACCTTTCTTTAAATCATCCATCTTAGCTTCTACATCTTTCTTTAAACCATCCATCTTAGATTCTGTTCCTTTTTGTGCAAGGGACAGTTGTTGCACTTGGTCTTGTAATTTTGATATATCATGTTGCATTTCTTCCTCTTCTTCATGAGTCATGCTAGAGCTTTCAGGTTCCTTACTAGGTGTTTGCATTTTCTTTCCTCGGGGCATCAGTTACCGATAATAATGCTCTACTATGCCCTTTGAATTCCTTCAAAATAAATTTTCAAACCAAGCTTAAGCAAAAATTTAAGAAAATCTACACACCTTTTTTCACTTTGTAGGAGCTCGATATTGCCTCTGATGTATCTCTGTACTTTCCAATCATCTAGTTATAAATTTGTGAGCTATAGTAGCCCTCTGTGTCCACAAGTCTGACGCAAATTGGATTCTCCAAGGAAGAGTTATGTGAAATCTCCCACAGTGACTTGCTTATAGACTAGTTCCGTAGAGCGAACTTGTACAACATTCCACGAGTCACTTTTTCGACCTTTGGATCTGAAACATGCATACAAGAAACTAAAGTTCATCCTCTTTCTGCACCTTCTTATGAAATTTCAATACAATCCCCAGAGAGAAAGTTATGACGATTTCCCCCAAGTCACATGTTTTGAATGTAATTCAGGAGTCTGCAAAAAGACCAACTTCCTCAGATCATATCTCCGCAAATATCATGCGAAAAGCTCTGAAATTCAGATCCAAGGTTCAGCGCGATTTCTTCTCAAATGGGTTTTTTTTGCGACTTCTGAAACATCACAGAAAAATAAATAAATAAATAAATAAAAAATAAAAAATAAAAAATTATAGTGAAAATGCCACGATGACCTGTTTGGAGCAGCGAAACCCTAGAATCCAAAGCTCTAATACCAAATGTTATGAAACCAGCTCAAGAAAAGACAGAAAAGATAGATCAACGCCTTAGAATTCAGCCTCTTCGAGGGGGAAACCTCCTTTACATTACATAAATGAACAATTCTTGAATGATTCAAATGACAAAACCTCCTTTCTATATATAGGAGTCTAAGGAGTCACAATATAATCCAGCCGACCTAACAATAATAATATAAAGCCACAAAAATAAAAATAGAGGGATTCTATGGTGCACAGTAATAATAATATGGGGGAAATAGGGGCACAACAATATTAATAAGGGGTATAACTACAATAGTAATGGGGTAATCACTAGTATTATAGGGACCCAACAGTACTCATCCTGTAAGTTGCCTTCGATGTTGGTGTTTCGCCTAGTGCCAATTCAATAGAAAATTCCACTTCCCTGTGAGGAGGCAACTCTCAAATATCTGCTGGAAACACATCCTGAAAATGTTGTAATACAGGGTACCTCTCAAACATTTCTGCATCCTCAACATCCTTACCCTTGTCACGAGAAATATGGACTACAAATAGTACACAGCCCTTTTTGTGACTACGCATAGCTTGCATAGTTGTGACCATCCTCAACTATGTAGGCTTCTTCTTTCCCCACAATATTCTCTTTTCCCCATTATCATCCAAGCACTATATAGCCTTGTCATAGCAATATACTTTCATCCTATGGAGGTACATTCAATCCATGCCAAAAATCATATTGTATGATCCTAATGGAAGAACATTTAGATGCATTGTTGTAGGCATACCATTCAGCACAAATGCAAAATCTCTTACCCAATGATGAACTCTCTTCTTAGTACCTGTAGCCAACTACACCAACCAAGACTCTACATGCACTTATTTTCTCAAACCACACTTATCCATCAGATCACGATTAACATAACTATAATTAGATCCAGGTTCAATCAAAATAGAAACAACTTGACCATAGATCTTACCTTCAATCTCAATAATGGATGCCCGGTGATCTACCTGCTTTTTGTCCATAACTGCATAAATTTGAGGAATGTTGTGGCCCACATTCCCAAATGTATGTGCCTCCTTAGCACAATATATTTTAGGCCTTCCACACTGGTAAAATGGAAATTCCTTCTTGCAAAATATTTTCCACAAATCCAACACTGCAATGATCTTCTACCATCACCTCTATTCTACTGCTCTCTAGGCCGCATCCCATGTCCCTTCTCAACTGTGTTGAAATTCTTGTAAGGATAAAACTTTTCTTTCCCGCATGCATCCTAAGGTCTTCCCTACTTCGATGGCCACTTCCCTTTAACTTTATCATTCCCCTTCAATTCACTCTTAGACTCAACTTTACGCTTTGACTTCTCATAACAATGATTCAGTTTCCTGATGGCTTCCTCTAGTGACCGTGGCTCATCAAACTCAATCCAGTCTCTATATGTTTCTGGAAACCCACTAATGAACCTTTGAATCTTTTCTTTCTCATCCTTCAGTTAAGGCACGCACCTCGAAATCTCTAGGAACCTACTAGTATACTCATCCTCTATCATATAACCCATCTACAGCTCATAAAATTCCTTAGCTTTGTCATCATAATGCCTCTTAGACAGGTACTTCTTCTTGAAGAGTCTCTCAAATTCATCCCAAAACAACTCTTATTCCCAAATTCCCTTGGCATTCTTCACATCTTCCCACCAAATATTTGTTTTCCCTTTTATACTGAAAGTGTCTATTTTGGCTTTCATATTCTCTGAATAATTATGCAATCTAAAGAATTTTTTCATCCCAAGCAACCATGCCACTGCATCTTTTGACTTCTTCATCTCTCCATCAAATGTAGGAAACTTGACTTTCTTGAACTCCTTAGGAAAGTACTCACTCCTCCTATAAGGATGATGGTGGTTATGACTGTGATGATGTCTCCTGGATGAGGAACTAAAGTGATACCCATACATACCGGTCCTATTGTCAGGTGTGTCCAATGATCTTCCTCCTCTGACTATATCCCTTCTACCCAACCTATATCTTGACCGAGACCTACTACCATAGGCTCCATTAGTCTTATCTTCATGTTCTTGACTAATCCTCAACTGTCCCTGTCTCTGTAAGTCTAACAAACATGGAAGGATGACTATATTGACCTCTTCTTTTTTTTCCTGAGCCCTTGTAAGTCTTTCTTGAGCCTCGACCAACCTTTCATTGTCTTCTTTACACATATTGATCTCTGCCCTCAAACTCCTCAATGTGTTTTTTATATCAGGAGAATATCCATCTCCTTATTGCCCAACTAATCTTTAGGGAGAGTCACGTGAACTATAGTCTACCAATTTTCTCGTCATATTTGATCCTCTTCTTCCTACAAATGTACCATGTAATATAAACAAAATAGATATCATAACCAAAGTCATACCTCAATGACGTTCATGGGAGGATTATCTCATCTGCAAAATCAATCCACATTAGCATGATACATGTATAATCATAATCATATCAATATGTCAACATCATGCATGACAATACCAACTACATACCATGACCTCATGCATGACAACCATAACCATGAAAATGCATGCATAACCACATGCATCTATCCACATGGGCCGAATGGTCTAACCATAACCATACCATCCAAAGAGAGTGTGACCTGCTCTGATACCACTCTGTAACACCACCTCTCATATCTACCCACTTTAACTAGCTTGCAGAGGTAAACATGAGTTGAGGGATACGATGACATGAATCAACCTCCTGTATAACCTTAAAGAAATGGAGCTAACAAAACAAGACCTTACTGACTCCCCTCAGGTGTTACATGAAAACCAGAAGTTAACCAACTACTCCATGTGTCCAACCCCTAAGTTAACTTCCTTTTTCACTAACATAGAGCCTACGTCACCCCCATGACAAGGCCTCCATGTGAATGGAACCCTCCAGTCACTCCCACATGCCTACTTCCCAATTATTGCAATCTTTTTCTCTCAATTTTGTGCCAGCAACCCTGAGATCTAAGCCAATTTTTTAGGGCTAGGATCCAGACCTCTACCCAAAACTTAATAAAACTCCTAGAAATTATAAATAACACAGAGACAAAGCTTCTAACACAAAGCTTAATAAAGGACTTGACCTAGCCTGGGCCAACCATGATAGTCATTCTATCAAACACATTGAGAACATAATATCTACAAGTCAAGAATGCATATCTGAACATAGAGATCTGAAATTTATCTGAGGTTTACCAAGAAGGACTAATGCCCTCTTACGATATATGCAATAACATCTATTAGTTCATGCATCAATTAAACATTCATTTATCAATTAAACATGATAAGAGCCTTAAATTGGATTTGTCATAAAACCATGCTTATAACCAACATATAACCAGATAAATAAAAATGATAGAACAACCATTAAATCCACATAATAACAAGTACATTTACTCATAATATACAATGAGGAACTTATCTCTTATGGACATATGCAAAATCTAACCAAGTCAGGGACTTCAAAGTACCACCTGACCATAGATTTGGTTTAACCAAATATTTCTTTCGGCCAATCACCCCATGCCATATTCCAAGCATGAATGTGGGATCTCATGGGATAAACGAATTTGTAAACAACCAAGGGAATCTAGAGGTTAAACCACTTCCACCCTCACATTACTGTGATCTCACCTAAACTGGTCTCGAGATCACAAAACCAAACTGAGTTTAGATGCCCCAAAATTCCTTCACCATCCCTTGAGGAATTTTACTATATCCACCCACCTATTGAGGGATTCCTAGAGAAAACCATCTCCATCCCCAATCCTTGGGATTTTCTTGAGGCCACCTCACCCAGATCCAAAACCTTTCGGCAATCTAAATTCAACCAAGAATGAATCCCATCACACCATGCTTATCCTGAAATGGAAAGGCAATGCTAAAACCACTATCGAACCTCAACAAAACCCATGCTAATGACAACAAATGAACCAAATACACACATGCATATACCATGAATGACAAAACTAGTTAGGAAATCATACATGTAACCTAATACTTGCAAGGATTCCTGCTGAAGTTACTTGATCCAACATTTCCTTGCTTGATCCTTGCTTTCCTTTTCCTTCCTTTGCATTCCTTTGCTTCCCTTGTCCTTCCTTCACTTTCTTGCTTTCCCTCTCCTCTTTTTTCTCTTCTCCTCTCTGAGACTAATTCCAAAACTGAACTGACAAAATGCTAACTAGAAAAATCCATGAATTGATCCTCATAAGTATTTTTATTATTGAGGCTGATCCGAATTTAAATAGGAACGCAATAAAATACAGAGATAACCATATACACAAAGATTCAGTGGAAATAATACTTCATTTCATTAATGTCAAATACTGAAATATGCTTACAAACAGAAATGGAAATAAACCAGCTAGGGCGATGGTAGCTTATCTCTGAGAAGAGATATGGTGGCTACATGCCTCTGAACTGTGCTACAATGAGGCTCGAAGGCCTATTTATTGTTGAGAAACAATGGAAAACCCTAAACATCCAAAAACCTAACCCTGGAAGATGAAACGCCAAACTATGCGCCCCGTTTGGGTAAATTGGTACATCAACTTCCCAGGGTCGTAACTTTGGCATACGATCTCCGTTTGACGCGCACAATATCTCGTTAGAAAGATCTATCCGAGAAATACAACTTTTGGAACAAAAACATCAATTCATGGACCAGTTTTGCTCCCAATTTTTCCAAAAAACGTCGTTTAGGGCCTCAAAACGGCTTCGGAAGTTCAGGACCCGAAAAACTGCTAAAAAAGTAAACTGTGCTACAATTAAGGAAACTGAAAAGCTGAAAGAAACAATGATGGGGGTCCAAGTGGACTTGGTGGGTGGCCACCAATATCCACCTGGATCATTCCTCCCCCCTTAGGAAGCAATGGTCCCCATTGCGTTGAGTTCCTCCATGAGATGAGGAAACTTCTGCTGAACTTGGTCCCTGGTGAGCCACTTTCCCTGGTGAAGGAGTTGGCCTGCTTTGACAACTCGATATAGTTGGATATTCTGCTGGTGATTGTGCTTGATATGTGTGTCCATTATCCGATCAATTGCATCTTGTTCCATGCAATCTGGATTTATTTCTGTGGGTGTGAGCTGTTCTGCAATGTCGGATTTGTCTAGTAATGGTGGAAAGTATGGCCAAAGGCAGTCCACGTTGAACACTGGGTGCAGGCCAAGGAATGGGGGAATGTTGAGCTCAAATGCATTTTCTCCCACAGCCTTGGTAATGGTGTAAAGACCATATCGGAGTGGTCTTAGTTTCCGATAGGCTCCGATAAGGCATTCCTTTTGCAAATGCAACCAGACTTTGTCGCCCACCTGAAACTTGTGTGGCACCTGATGTTGATCATGTTGCTACTTGTACTTGGCATTTGATTTCTCTAGAATGTCATGGACATACTGGTGAATATGTTGGATGTGCTCAATGAAGTTGTTTGCCTTATCTGTTTCGGACTGGACATGAGCTGAATCTGCATGAGTAGCTGCAAATGGCATGGCCACATCAATGGGACATAGTGGCTGGAATCCCAAGCCCACCTGAAAAGGGTTATGGCCAGTCAAGTTGTGGAGAGCCTGGTTGTAGTTGTGTTGAACATAGGGGAGGCTCTCGTCCCTTGTGCGTGGATGATTTGAGTTGTACATGCGCAAAATGTGTACGATCATCCTGTTGACAACCTTTGTCTAGCCATCAGTTTGAGGATGGAAGGCTGTGGACTTAGTGAGTTTGGTGTCCAGCATCGACCAGAGACTGGACCAAAATGTACTAAGGAACCTGCTATCCCGATCTGAGATGATAGACTGTGGGATCCCAAAGTGTACCCACACTTGTTTAAAGAAGAGTTGAGTAGTGGCTTCGGCTATGATATTCTTCTTGCAGGCCGCCATAATGGCCATATTTGAGAACCTGTCAACGACCACAAAAACAAAGTCATTTCCATGCTTAGTGGAAGGAATACCTGACATGTAATCCATGGAGATGGATTCCCAAGGTCGACTCGGGTTAGGCAGCAAGGTAGATAGGTCTTGCTTCTTGATGGTCGGTTTGGCAATGGCGCAGGCAGTGCATGAACTGATGTACTTCCCAACATCTTGTCGAAGATTCGGTCAATAGAAATAATTCTGTAGTATTGCCATCGTTTTCTCGACCCTGAAATGCCCAACAGCCCAACTATAGTGTGCTTCCCAAATCATCTTGGCACGCTCGCTTGAAGGAACACAAAGGTGACCCAGGTGGCATAATAAGGCATCCTGGAGGTGAAAATTTGGAACATGCTGACCCTCCAAGAGTGTATGGAATGTGTGGCCAAATTTTGGGTCGCTTTTGTAGAGAAGTGGCCAATCAGAAGTCTCATGCCCACTAGAGTTGAGCACAGTGGTTAATGCCATGATCGGTGGTCGATTGAGGCAATCTGCAACATTATTGGTGCTGCCCTTCTTATACTTGATATTCAAATGGAACTATTGCAGGTATGTGAACCATTTCTGATGGTGATAATTCTGCAATTTCCCTTGGGTTTGTATGAACTGTAGGGGTCAGTGGTCTGTGTGGATGACCGTCTCCTTCCCCAAAATGTAATGCTTCCATTGTCAGTAGGCCTGCACAATGGGATACATCTCTTTGTTATAAGTGGGATACTTCTGGACTGTTTCTAAAAGTGTCTCACTGTGATATGCCACTGGATGTCCATGTTGAGTAAGGACTGCCCCAATAGCATAGTTAGAGGCATCTGTCTCGACCTCAAATGGTTGTTGAAAGTCTGGTAATGTGAGCACTAGTGCCGAGCAGAGGCAATATTTTAACTCTGTGAATGCCTTATGTTGAGATTCAGACCAAAAGAATTTTGCTTTTTCTCCTCCCTTGGTGACTTGACTCAAGGGCTAAGTGATATGAGAAAATCCCAACACGAACCTGCGATATAAGTTGGCAAGACCTAGAAAGCTGTGGAGCTCTGTCAGAGTGGTTGGAGATGGATAATCTCGAATGACTTGGATCTTGGCTGGATCCACATGCACCCCATTTTCATCAATAATGTATCCCAGATACCGAACCTGGGTCATGCCAAAAGTGCATTTCTCCAAATTGGCACATAACTTGTGTTGTTGCAGTGTTTGGAGAACCTGTCGGATGTGGTGGAGGTGTTCTTCCCAACTCTGGCTGAAGATTAGGATGTCATCCGAGTATACCACTACAAATAAGTCGGTGAATGGTCACAAGATGTCATCCATTAGCCTCATGAAGGTTGCAGGAGCATTCATCAATCCGAAAAGCATAACCAACCATTCAAAAAGGCCCTCCTTGCCTTTGAAGATAGTCTTCCACACATCGGAGGGTTCAATTGGTACCTGGTGATATCCTGACTTCAAATCGATCTTGCTAAAATATTTTGCTCCCTTCAATTGGTCTAGGAGGTCATCAATCCATGGGATCGAGTACCTATTATGGACAGTGATCTTGTTCAGTGCCCAATAGTCAATACATAGTCTCCAAGTCCCATACTTCTTTTGTACCAACATGATCGGGCTCCCATAGGGCAATGAACTCGGACATATGTGACCTTTCTGCAGCAGCTCCTAAATTTGCCTCTTGATTTCATCGTTCTCCGGAACAGAGCACCGATAGATTGCCCATTGGGCAGTGGCGCACCTGGGGTCAGATCGATGGAGTGCTTGACCTAACAGTACAGAGGAACCCACGCGGGGGAGGTGAAGATGTCCTCGTACTCCTTCACGACCTTGTTTATCTGTAGTTGTCATGTGGAGGGACCCTGTCTAGAGGTCGTGGCCACCGTCTTCTTCTTTCCTTGAGGGCGTATCATCAGGGAAACAAATTTCCCGGTTTTGGAAATGAGCTTACTGCATTGTTTTGCAGTAACCAAAGAGATGGTGGTAGGTAGTGCTACCTCTAGTATCTTGTATAACTTATTTCCTAAAGTAACAATAACAATACGGGGCCTTGATTCATACACAACATGTCGCTTCCACAAGTATGGTTGTCCTAATAATACATCACAAGCTTCAAGGGGAGCAATGTCACCCAATACCTCATCCGTGAAGGGCTTGATGTTGTATGGAAGGCGACACTGCTGGCTCACGCGAAGATCCCGTCCTTGGTGAAGCCACTTGATGGTGTATGTTTGTGGATGTGCTGTGGTTGGTAAGCCCAGCCGCTTCAAGACCTTTGCCGAAATTAGGTTCTTTTGGCTCCCACTGTCGACAATGAACTGTAGCGAGGAGCCCTTTACCTACATTTGGGAGTGGAAGAGACTCTCCTCCTCCTCTGGATTTTCGGGTTCCTCCTTCTGGATCTTTGTGGTGGCAACAGTGGCGTTGGGCTTCGCATCGATAATCTGATTCCCTTTGTCATTCTCCTTGTCAGGTTCTGACTCATAGTTAGAACATGCATCTGATTCTGAAACCTTTAGCTCAGCCACCATTGACAACTTGGCCTGACACTCACTTGTGTTGTGAGTGGAGCTCTTATGGAACTCACACCACTTTCCCGTGTCCTTTTTCGGCATCGTGACACTATTCTTTTCTTGCAGCTTTGGCAGGTTGTCTTGGGCCGCCCTGCCTTGGCTTTGTCCTTTGTTCTGTGGTTTGGGGGCACCTTTCCCTTGCTTTGGATTCGCAAATCCAAAGTCTCGCTTCTTCTGTTTAAACTTTTCCTCGACCCTGACAGCATATCGGTATGTCGTGCCGAGTGAGGAGATGTTCAGGAATTCTATTTCTTCTTGGATGTACTTGTGCAAGTAGCCACGGTATTTGAGTACCAAATGATACTCTGAATCCTTAATACCTAATTTTTTGCGAAGGGTATGGAAAATATTGGTAAACTTCGGCATGTCTTGGTCCCTTCCCTGCCACAGCGTGGTCCACTTTATGTATTGATCCTCATAGCGTTCGACAGGGTAGTATTGCTCCTTGATGGCATCCCGAAATGAATTCCAAGTGGGTGCAGCCGAAAATAGTGAGCCTGTACTTTCATCCTTCTGCTCGCAGTAGGTTTCCCACCAGTCCTTGATGTGGGGGACTACTTTGAGAAGAGCAAAAATAATCATTTCCCGACTGGAAAAATCATGAATAGAAAAATAACCCTCTATCAGATTTAACCATTTATCAACAGCATTTGCGTCTATCTGACCCTCAAATTTGGGGATTTCAAAATTAACTTGTACCTTAAACAATGTGGCGTTTCCAGAGTAGCTTTTGGAAGCCGGTGCGTCGCCCCTGGGTAGTCGCTGAAGGATCTGGGCAAAGTTGTCCATCATGGTGTTCCTTTGTCGCTCAAGGGCTTCATCGAGCAAGATTTTGATAGGATCTCCTGCCCCCTTGTCTTTATTTTCATCTGCCATGGGAGGCTGTCGGGATTTGTGAGGCTGGTCTTGCAAAGGTTCGACCAGTTCAAGCCCTAACTCATATCCCGACCTCGTTGGGGACATGCAAAGAAAAACAGAGAAAAAAGCAGACCCCTCTAATACCACTAATCTGAATTTAAACAGGAGCACAACAAAATATAGAGATAAACATATACACAAAGATGCAGCGGAAATAATACTTCATTTCATTAATGTCAAAGACTGAAATATGCTTACAAACAGAAATGGAAATAAACCAGCTAGGGCGATGGCAGCTTATCTCTGAGAAGAGATGTGGTGGCTACATGCCTCTGAACTGTGTTACAATGAAGCTCGAAGGCCTATTTATTGTTGAGAAACAATGGAAAACCCTAAACATCCAAAAACCTAACCCTAGAAGATGAAACACCACACTGTGGGCCCCCTTTGGGTAAATTGGTACATCAACTTCTCGGAGCCATAACTTTGGCATACGATCTTCGTTAGATGTGCACAATATCTCATTAGAAAGATCTATCCGACCCAAGTTGCTCCCAATTTTCCCAAAAAACGTCATTTAGGGCCTCAAAATGGCTCCGGAAGTTCAGGACCCGAAAAGCTACTAAAAATAGTAAATTGTGCTACAATTAAGGAAACTGAAAAGCTGAAAGAAACAATGGTGGGGATCCAAGTGGACTTGGTGGGTGGCACCAATATCCACCTGGATCAGAGGCCTCTATTTTCTTCAATTTCCTCCTCACGTGCAACTTGTGACCTTTCACCTCCCTTTTCTCCTATTTTCTATTATTTTTATAAATAAAATTCCAATAATGCCTTTGTCAATGCATTTTCCAATTCTGCCTTAGCCATAATAAACAACAAGTGATGCCCATTAGGATGCTTTACCCAAATTCAACTTAGAATACGTGTCCCATGACCTTGGTCTTATTTTTCCTTTATTAACTTTATTACATGACTTTTAACCCGGGGTTGTTACACTCATTGAAATCATCACTTAACACTATAATATCATTGAAGTATACTATAACAAAATTGTCCATGAACAAATGTAATACATCATTCATCAAGGTCGAAACTATAACAGGATAATTACATAGACCAAATGGAATAATAGGAAATCATAACTCCCATACCTTATTACCATGTCTATCTTCACTTCATTACCCACTTCTATTCACATATGATAGTAACCTTGTGCCAAATTGAGCTTCGAGAATGACTTGGCCTTAGCCATATTGTCGAAGAAATTTATTGTTAGTGGATGGGGGTATCAGTTCTTCATGGTATTCTTGTTCAAATCTCGGTATTCAAGGCACATCATTAGCTCATTACTATCCTTACACTTCTAGAAGAGTATAGGATCACCATAAGGAGAATGAGAAGGAAAAATGTACATCAATTAACTTTGTCAATTAGCACCTGAACTCATCCAACTCTGGTCTTGATAACCTATAAGGAGCTTGTGTTGATGTTGGAGCACCAGGCTCAAGCTCAAAGTGATGATCCACTGCTTTTCTTGGTGGGAGAACTGTCAATAACTCATTTGGCATCTTATCTTCATATGTCTCTAGCAACTCATAAGGCTTCAGTGGAATAAGCATCCACATCCCATCATCTCCTACTTTCTTTACCATTGTTGCATATAACTAAGCATTCAACCTCCATGCCACTCTCTTCATGCTCAATATAGACATAATTTTCACACTTCCCTTCTTCTGCTTCCATGTGGTTGTACACAAAACCCATGTGCTTGTCATCATTCGAGATAATAAATCAATCCATCCATGGTATTAGAACCAACTAATTTCCTCTCAAGAAATATTGTCCCAATATCACCTCATAGTCAAACATGACTATGAAATCCAACAATCATTTCCATCCATCAACCTAAACTAACACATATGTTTCCAATCTTGTCACCATTCTATCCTTGGAGTTGACTTCCTTCACTACAATCCTACTTTGAGACTACTTTCAACCCAAGTTGGTCTGCTAAACTGACCTTCATGAAATTATGTGAGGCACTTGTGCCAACAAGTCCTAGTGCTACCCTTTTCTTGATCTACATGTTCACAAAGCATAACTTGTTTCTTCAGTTGTCCTTTTCCTTCCCCAAGACAACTATCCTAATAATAAAATGTTCATGTGAACAAGAACCACAAAAATCAGACATATCTCTTTTCTTGCAAATATCCATTTGGATGCATTTTTCAACTACTCTAACACCACTTTTCATGACCCAGGGGTGCCACACGATTACAAGGCGTGCTCAATGCACCATGACCCCTCGAGCATGCGACACTGGCATGTTTCACAACTTCATAGTGTGGCACAATATTATTCCATCCAGACTACACCTCACAATATGTTACTCCTATTTTATTTTATATTAGTTATTTAGCAGTATCATAACTTCTCAACATAGAACAAATACAACAATGTCACAATCCTTTTATAGTAACTTTACATATAAAATACAACATAAATATCCACAAATGTACTTCAACAATTATAAGACACAAGTTTATGGAAACAACCCACTGACCTTCGTCATTAATATAACCATTTTTTTTGACATGCATAGGTCAGCTCAAGCTCTCGACCCAACCCCTCTTTACAATATGTAAAATCTCAAAAATAAACTAAGTCACCTAAAACTAGACTTATCGGTTTGTCTCACTGCATGAAGTACCCACTTAGTTTTGTTCATAGTTACTCAGGTCATTCAAGCATTATACCTACCACAAACTTGCTTGAACACTCATACATTTTCATTCGTTGCTTGGACCTATCCCTCCAAACTTCACACTTCTCCCTTGCTTACATCGTTTGGTTGGTTGTGTGTTTGTCACCCCTCGCAGTTCACCTTAGTTATATGAAATTCAAGTGGTGTGACTCGTCACACCCTTTAATAAGTCATCTTAGCCAATGACCCTCGGTTGCATCCAAGCACCCTTCAGTTCACTTTTTTTCCCTACAGTTTCGCCCCATCTCACAACACACAGTTCAGGCTGACCTCCCATCATTTCTATTCATGCTCGGTTAGTGCTCGAGCTGACTATCACTCGGTTCTCCATACAATCAGTTGACATGTCATTTGGGTGCATGGTGTCACTCAATAGAATTGGTGACCATGTATCATTTACTCCACCGAACTGACTATGTCACATCGTGCATCACATGCCCAACTCGTTCCATGGAAACCCCAATTTCAATTTTATGACACCTTGCTTTGTGCACCCTCACCCAACCCTATGTTATCACAATATTTGCAATATACACGTCGCAAACGGTGCAATGGAAGTGCCAGTCTCAGTTTTTCATCTCCAAGGTACCCAACATGCATGTTTAACACATAGACAAGATGTGGGCGCACCCTAGGGACGGACAGTAATGAACTCATCTAATACCCTTTTTGAATCAAAGTTGTAGATTTTTATTCTTTATTTGTAAACTTAATGAGAGAATAAAAATGAATCATAGATAATGATTAATTATGTCAATGGAAAATAGTGAAACAAATGATTCTAAATAAGGGTATCACAACATGAATTATAAAACTTATCTTGAAATAAAGAAGCCAAATTATTACATGTAGAAGATGCACCATCTAGAGATAAACTCTACCTCGAGTTGAGCCACCCTTGAGCTAAGAGCCATAGTCTAAAATAGGAAAGTCTTTGAATCCAAGCTATGAATTTATCAAATGCATGAAGCAAGACTCACAATAACTCTCAAGGAAAATCACATAGATCACAAATCATGAATCATGCAAATTTTGAAATATGTCCAATTAAAACCAAGAACCAAATGGAGTCCAATCAAATCAAACAAAAATAACTACAAGTCAATCTATTTGGACAAAGACGTCTTACCAACCCTATCAAATATAACATATTAACTACTACTACATTAAAACTAGTTTATGTTAAATTTCTTAATTTCCTTCTCTTCTTTATTATCTCCCTTAAAGATTAATCTAAATTTAGTTTTTTTCCGGACCACTACATCGTTTTGTTATTCATACTATCTCTTTCATCATAAATCTTTAACTACCATTTAAAAACAACTTTTAATTAAATAAAATATACTCAAACTAAATATCTTTAAATCATATAATGTATACCAAATAAATACGAAGAATAAAAATTCTTATTATTCATGCTATTTCTTTCATCATAAATCTTTAACTACAATTTAAACACAACTTTTAATTAAATAAAATATACTCAAACCAATATACAATATACAATATATAATATATAATATAATATATAATATAATATAAATCATGATGATAATGATGATGGTGGTTAACGTCCACTGAGACCAAATTGGTCTATCGGACCTATAATTTAGTTTCTAATTGTCTGGCTCCGCGTCTTTCTTGGCGAGATTGGCGTTGTAGCTTTCTTTTTTTTCTCTACAGTTTTCCAACTTTCTTTATCTTGCATCTCCTTGATCTCTTCTGGTTCTTGGGACATTGGTGTCTTAGCTTCGCGATCTAATATGTTCGCCCTTTTGAAGATAGTTGGAGAAGAAGTTTGGTCTATGAGATATGCTTTGTTGTTAAATGAAGATTTATTTTGTGCGGTGTTCGAATCTTCATCACTGTTGATGCTTGAGGGGTTGTTGAGTTCACTCTTTTGTGGTTGGGAAGGGCTTTCCCCCTGCTTGTCTTGAGAGTTGTTTCTTTCTTGCTCGATTTCTTTTGATTCAGAGTTTTCTCGAGAGTGTTCTTCTTTGATGACAGTATAGTGTTCTTTTTGTGCTCCTTCCCACCATGTAGATCTGTGGTGATTTTTTCTAGCAGAATTTTTCTCGGAGGCTTTTGGGCAATTTTTGGCTAGGTGGCCTGTCTCAAAGCAGGATCGACATCTGAAGAGGACACTTTCATAATCGAGTTTCTGATTCCACACATAGTCTTTACTTGTTAGGTGTATTTCGGGTGGGAATCCGAAGCTGAAGTCCATTTCCACATAGATGCGTGCATAGGTGGTTTTGGCATATTCCTCTGTTGCTGGGCACCTGCAGTAAAATTTCCCAATTGCATTTCCAATGGCTTTTAGTGAAGAGAAATTCCAGAGATGCAAGGGTAGGTTTGGCAATCTCACCCAAACTGGTGCTGAGGTTATCACTGTTGTTGAGGGATCGAAGGATGGGTTCCATGGCCTCATGAATAACCCTGATTTTTCCCAAAACCAAGGGCCGGAATCTAGAATACATTGTCTACTTTCAGGGTTTTCAAAATCTACTATAAAGAAACCCCTAGCACAGGGGTATATATTAATTGCATCAGGAATTAAAGGCTTCCATACCTCCAAGATCCAACTGTGGAGAGCTGTCAGTCGCGGCCAAAAACCATTGAATCGGCAGATTAGGGCACTTTCAGAAAACTTCAAAGCTTCATCAAGTGAGCCCTGAACCACCTGGATAGTGGGCGCTGGGGATTCACTGACAATATGGGCAGGAGCTTGCCCCTCAGAGGTGGACAGAGCTGAGCCAGCAGCTATTTTCGTGAAGCTGGGAGCCATCTTGAGAAAAGGCCCAATGGATGAAGAGCCGTAGATCTAACCGTGAAAGGTCCAAGATCTAGTCCCAAATCTAGCCGCAGATCGCAGAAGGCCCAAGATCTGGCCAAAGACCTGGCCGCAAAAGAGAAGAGCGGGTAGAAGAGCCCCAGATCAAAAGTGCCGCAAAACCTTTATTCCCAAGCCTTTACCACAGATGAAGTAAAGTAGGGTGGGTTAATTACTCAGCGGACAACCTCGGCCATGCATTTGATTTGCAGTGGTGCGGAAAGCCACAAATCTGGCTGTAATTCGAACGGAGAAAATGCCCAATCAAGAAGAGCCACAGAAGATCCAAAAATCTAGTCACAAAAGCTCCGCAGATCGCAGAAGAGCCGATCCAGCGCTGAAGTCGAATCTGGAGCTGGAGAAAATGCCCAATCGAGAAGATCCGATCCAGCAAGATCGCAGAAGAGCCGAGCCGCAAATCCCGCAGATCGCAGAAGAGCCGTTGTTATAAATTTCTAGCCGAGCCGCAGAAGAGCCGAGCCTCTACAAAGAGCCGATCCAACAGATCGCAGATCCCGCAGAAGAGCCGAGCCACAGAATAAATACGTGAAAAGAAAAAAATGGAGTTGCCTTTGCAACGGTAGCAGTCAAAGAAAAACTTCGCTCAGCATTAATTCGAAGGAACGTAATCGATACATCATATATATATAATTGTTATTGTTCTCGAGCCGCAGCCACAGAAGAGCCGAGCCGCTACAAAGAGCCGTAGCCACTAAAATTATACGACCAAGAAAAACCGCTTAAATTTTGATACAATCCAAACTCTTAATCCCCTACCCAAAAGCTAATTTGGAAGCATCTTTTAGTAAAAAGGATGTTTCTATCTAAATATATCCAAATAAATAAGCAACACTTGCATATTAATCATAGAGATAATTTCTTATATTAAAGATTATACGTTTAAAATTTTTACTATTGTCAGTTTGGCTTTAAATTTTTAATTAAAATATTTATCAATTATCAAAAATTATCAAAAATTTAAATATAAACCTGTGTAATAGAGAATTTACATATAAAATCTAAATGATGTTAAATATGATAGAGTTTAGGCTTCTGTGATCCATATCAAGTTTACAAAGGATTTGATTGTCAACTTTGATAATCAGTTTGATAGTAATAATAGCTATTCTATTATAAGCGATAAGAATGATTTATTTATTAATAATACTATTAATATGAATGTTAAGGATATGACTAATAGTAATAATGTTATGAAAAATATTTTTGATATGAATGATAGTATTTATAATAACGTTGATACGATTAATAATAATAGTAGCAGTAATATCTATGGTAATAATATTAATAGTATTAATTTTTATAATAAGAATATTAATAATATTAAAATTTATAATAAGAATATTAATATTAATAATAATCAATTTAATAATAAATATAATAGTAATAGATTCATTAATAATAAAAATTCGAATAATAGGTTTTCATGTTCTAATGCTAATATGTTTAGTATGGAGAACAATAAGAATGAGGCTTTTAATTGCCTTTCTTCTCATTCTAATAGGGTTTTAAATCTTTCCAGTTTCTCCTTTCCCCCTTCTGTTTTTAAAGTTTTAGGCAAAGGTTTAAATTTTGCCGTGGCTCCGAAGAAAATCCCGGTAGATGATATTATTTGTGACATTGAGTTTGGGATCAGAAATTTACCTGATAGGGTCAAGGACACCATCAGGCAAGATTGTGCGGTTGTCTTGAGAAAGGCTAAGCCCCCTAAGAGCAACCTTAGCAAGGAAGAATCTGTCGCTCTCAGATCCTTAAACCAGAACAAGGATATCATTGTTTTAAAGGCGGACAAGGGTGGTGCTGCCGTCATTCTTAACAAGGCTGATTACCGCAGCAAGATGTTGGATCATCTTCATAATAGTGGTAGCTACAGAAAGCTTCCTAAGAATCCGTTAAAGAAGGTTGCTAAGAAGGTGGCGCTTGCCATTAAATCCATTAGCTCATTGAGTTCCCTTCACCATAAACTCATTGAAAGCAACCCTATCACGCCTAGAATCTATGGTCTCCCCAAGATTCACAAGGAGGGGGCTCCCCTGAGGCCCATTGTCAACACCATTGGTGGTCCTACCTACCTTCTTGCTAAGTTCCTTGCGTTAAAGCTTAAGCCCTTGGTTGGTCGTACTGAGTCCTTCGTAAAGGACTCTGCTTCCTACATTAAGGAGCTCAAGGACATTAAGCTTGACCCTGGGGACATTCTTGTTAGTTTTGATGTTGTTTCCCTCTTCACTTGCATCCCTATTGGTGAGGCCATGGAGGTGATCAACCGCCTAACAGATCCTGACACTGCTAAGTTAGTGGAGATCTGTCTCACTTCTACGTTTTTCTGTTTTGAGGGAGAGTTCTTCGAGCAAACCTGCGGGGTTGCCATGGGCTCACCCCTTTCCCCTGTTGTTGCTAATATTTTTATGGAAGATTTTGAGTCCAAGGCTTTAAACTCTTCCAGGCTCCTGCCAAAGCTTTGGAGAAGATATGTGGATGACACCAATGTTATCTGGCCTCACGGCCAAGAGGAATTAGATCTCTTCTTCAATCATCTCAATAATCAATCCTCTGCCATTAAGTTCACCATGGAGCAGGAGGTCGATGGTTGCCTTCCGTTCCTCGATATTCTTATTTCTAAGAATAGTGATGGTTCCCTCGGCCACCAAGTTTTTCAGAAGAAAACGCATACTGAGCAGTATCTTCATGCCAGTTCCCATCATTTCTCGGCTCAAAAGATGGGTGTTCTCAATACCCTGGCTACGCGGGCCCTAAGGATCTCGGATAAGGAGAGTTTTGAGAAGGAGAAATCCCATCTCCTTGATGTCTTTGTTGAGAATGGTTATAGTAGATTCCTGGGTCAGAGGGCTTTCCTTAAAGCTTCGAAGAATTCACTATCTCATCGTGAACCTAAGGAGCGAGTTCCTAGCGTCCTTCTTCCGTATGTTCAGGGGACTACAGATAAGATTGGTAGGATTCTTGGGTCACATGATGTCCCTGTGACCTTTAGGCCCCTAAACACCATTCGCATGTCCCTCAGATCAGTGAAGGATCCTATCGACCCTAAAGATATGAAAGGTGTGTACTTGATACCCTGTTCCTATGGGACCCCCTACATTGGGGAAACTAGTCGCTCCATTAATCAGCAGATTAGTGAGCATGTAGCAGATCTCAAGCATAGGCGTACTAAGTCTTCCGCTCTAGCTGAGCACGCCGAGAAAACCAATCATCATGTTTGTATTGAGGAAGCTAGTGTTATCGCTAAGGTTTCGCACTTCCATCATTGGAAATTTAGGGAGGCGCTTGAGATTGAAAAGAGGCCGAATAATCTCAATAGAGATGATGGCTGGAAAATCTGTCAGTGTTGGGTCCCAGCACTCTCGTCCTAGTCTTTTTTTTTTTTCAACTTACGTATTTATTATCTATTATTATTCTAAATTATTTTTAATAATAATAATAATAATATTATTATTATTATTATTATTATTATTATTATTGTATTTTATTTTTTAATTAATTTAACTTATAAATTTTATTATTATTATTATTATTAATATATATATATATATATATATATATATTTTAAATATTATCATTAAATCATTTTAAGGGGTTGGTCCCCATAGGATAATATAACTTTAATATAAATATAATTTTAAATATAATTTTATTATATTTTAATTTTAATTTTATACAATTTTATTTATATTTATTAATTAAATAGAATTTTAATTTTGAATTATTTTTAGTTACTTATGGGATCTAATTGCTTTGTTAAATAATTTTAATTATTTATTAAAAATTTTAATTATTTATTACAAATTTTAATTATTTATTAATATTGGTATTTAACTTTTATCATAATATTATTTTTAAGGGACTAGTCCCTCTCTAGATTAATTTTTTCCCCTAGATATAATTTTTAATTATTTATCTTTAACTAACTATTATTAGGAATTATTTTTAGGTACTAATCGAACATAACTGTTTAATTATTTTTAATATTTTAATTATTTATTAATATTTTTTATCATATTATTATTTTATTTAATGGACTAGCCCCCCCCAGGTTAACATTTTTAGTAAATAGGGTTTTTGATCCCTGGACCTAGTCAAAAGTAGCTGTTGTCTTTTTAGCCGTTGGAGGCTTTGCTCTGTCTATTTAACCTGCTAAGCTGGATCTGTTTCTTCAACTTGTCCTGACGATGAACCACACTGGTTGGTTCGAAACGCGTCGACAAATGATGTCTCATGTGATCTTCGCCGAAAAATCTTTTGTAAAGATGTTAAATATGATTATAATTGTAATTAAAATTGATAAAATTAATTTAAAAATATAGGTTTAAAATTTAACATTTTTATAATTTGAAACATATATTATTTAAATAAAATAAGAATAATAGCAATAATATATATATATAATATATAATAGATATATATATATATATATATATATATATATATATATATATATATATATATATATATATATATATAGATATGTAAGATGCTTAATATTTGACATTCACTCTTATAAATCATTGAAACCAAATCTCACCTAAATTTTGAAAAAGAAAGAGAAAGAGGACAAATATACTAGATAAATAGTGCAAAAGTGAAAAAAAAGTGTTGGAAATCATAAATATATAAGTGTGTCTACAAGAAATATGTCAATCACAACTGAACACCAAAATTAAGTTTTCATAGCCTTATAACACCTCATATTTCAGATTAAGAAGATCACAAGATGAGATGATACATATGAGAGCTTAAGGTGTATATTTATATACAACTCAAGTGAAGTGTCCCTTCAAGAGATTGTTATGGGCCTAGAAAATAACATGTGCCCTAAGAGGGATATTGAGGCAATGTGTCAAGGTTGACTAGGCTAAGCTCAACCATGTGTAGTGATACCATATAAGCAATAAATATGGCCTTAGCCCTAATTATTAGTACATAATGAATGGATTGTATCCACATATATAGATTACACCAATAAATTCCAACAGCCTCCTCTGAGCTAAACAAATGGTCATAAAGAAAAGTAATTACAATAGATAACAAAATTTACCCCCCCCCCCCCCCCCCTCTCAAACATTGAGCAAGGGCTAGATCACCCTCACTAAAATTCATATTTCTCCTTTATAAAACCATCAAGTTAATCAATTAACAAGAGTGAACTCCAAATAGATTTAGAGGGGAGATGTCATTCAACATGGACATCAAAAAACTAAATAATATTCTTAGTGAAAGTTCCTCATAAAATTGTCCAAATGGGCCAACAAAATAATTATCAACAATGGGTTCATCTTGAAAATGATTAGTGATATAATCAAGGTTGCAATGTGAATATTCATCCTAATACCTCGATAAACTAGCAAGAAACTTCAATGAGTGTGGATATAGCCCACTTAAGTACAAGCTTTAAATTATTTCATGGAAGAGTCATTGGTGTAATCAAATCATGCAAGACATCACCATTGACACTTAATAATGGAGTCAAAGTTATTTAGAGCATATGTAACATGAGCATTGTATGAGCCACTGACAAGGGTATTTTCATATACAACTTTAGTACTATATGATTCATTTACAAAAAAACATCTACAACAAGAAGATTGGATGAGGCATCAATATAGCCCACATAAAGGGCAGGAGTCTTCCCACATACTATATAAGGAGTACTTGGGAGAGTACTTGTCATAGTAGAGACAAGACCAACATCATATTCTAAAGAAGAGGGATCCATTAAAACAATAAAAGAATCATCTAGAAGAGGACATGCATGTTGATGAGAAGTACATGATCTATGGAAGCACATTGAGATCCATCCAAATAATCTTCTAAAAGAAACTTTATAGCAAAAATCCTAGTGAACTATGAGTAGAACCCTAGTAAAAAATAGATTATCTATATTCCACCATTATCTCAGTAGTGGGATCATAAAGGCAGTGTCCTTAAAAGTTTCATTGTATCCAAGAAAGGTGTGGCATGAGTCTAGATAATTTCATGTATTTTTCCTTTCATTAGGATCATGGGTCTGTGCACTAAATCCAAGAATTATTAAATGTGGAATAAAAGATTCTCTACCATATCATTTCTCATAAAGAGTCATACATGCAACAAAGTGAGCTAGTGTTCTATCGATTATACGAGTTGCATAAACTACCACCTCTCCCCATATTGAAAGATTCATTTTCTTGGAATCAAGCATGCAACAAACCATATCCATGATGGCCATATTCTTCCATTATATTACTCCATCTTCTTTTTAAGTGTTAGGAGTGGTTCCCACCAAGAGATTACTAAGATATGAAAAATGACGGGAAGTTATTGCTAATATATTGACCTTGACCATAAATTCCAATAAATTTTGCCTTGTTATCACTTTGACTTACCATAAGAGGTTTTAATCGTCAAAAATTTTCAAACACTACATCCTTAGGTTTCATAGTGTATACCTAAAGAAAGTGACAAAAATCATTATTTAGATTGAAGGAGTACTTTAACTCCTCCAATAGAAATTATATCCATGGGCCTGAAAACATCAGAATGATTCAATGTGAGACACTAAGAAGCTCACCTCACTTTTAAAGGACTCCTATTGATGTTTACCCATTACATGCCTTCTTAAACACCATTGTTGTAACACCCCTAGTCACCCACTAGGGCGTATTGCTACCTCTATAACCCGATTTTCCTATAATTTTCCTTTGAATTTGATTCATGTAACATCTATGTAGTGCATCTGATGCATCTTGCCATGCAATTCTCTCACATATAGGAACATAAATGTATAATTGGAACCATTAAATTATTGTTCATGTGTAGCATGTGAAGATACATAAAAAATCATAGTGGAAAACACATAAACATAACAAAAAAAACATTTATCTTTTAAAGGAATTAGTGATTGGCTATAGACCTCGGATGTTCCACCTAGCCATAAATCATGTTGCTCATAATCTCTCAGCAACGAGTCTTCTCTAAGCTATGCCATGAATCCACAAGCACAAAGGATTATCAAAATCCAACTATGGTACATAACCAATATCGAACATAAACAGGGCCAAGGTACCAAATCCCAAAAACCCCCAACTAATAGTCTCACATCCCCCATAAGCGAACACAATCCAAGATAGTGCATTCCCTTCCCTACACCCACAGTCTAATGGGATGTGTGACTTCTCTTCTAAGGTTCTCAACTCGGGTCATCCATGGATGTTTTAGATCCTTATGGATTCCAAGAGTCCCAGCTACCCTAAGGGGTTTACAGGTACCCCTCTAGCCTCACTCTAGGGAAACCTATTCCCTTTTCGAAACCAACCTAGGATTTTATCAGGAATCAAATAATTATTATATAATTAAATAATAAAAATATTAATTTACATTTTAACTAGTAAACAAAGAATCTTAAATTAAATAAATAAATTATTTTGCATTACTGATATTAACATTACTATTAATTATCTTATTATATAAATTAAATAATTAAATTATTTTGCATTACTAATATTAACATTAATATGAATTATCTTACTATATAAATAAATATTTCGATTATATAATTAAATATTTCAATTTTGATGTAAATCATTCTATTTTACTATTAGTATATAATTAAATTAAACCCAAATATTACAAAACAATTTTGACATGGTCGGCTTCCATTCCCTGTGAATATCTTAACCTTATTGATTCAAGTCCAATGAGATCTGTCCTACACAATTACTAATCTATCATGATGATGAGCCACAGTGGATGGCTCAAAACGTCAATGCAAACAATCATGGATGCGAGAACTCCGGAAGAAAACTACACACAAAGCACTGATCGCAGAAGCCTCAAAACAATAATCAAATCATGTTAGAGGGTCACCCCTTATTCCCTTAAAAGGATTTCAGTCACCTCTCACTAGTTAAAAGCATGTAATGGATGATGGAATAACACCAAAATTCTCACTTTTATGTGCATGTCCCTTTTTTACAAATGGCACTAAATAAAGTCACTTTATTGACTTAGGATAAAAATATGTGCATTTTTTTCCTTGGGATTATTTTCATAATAGTTTATCCCTCTAGGCTTAATTCCTTCATCACTTATACCTTTTCCCCCTTTCACACTCATGGAGACTTATTCCCCATACTCTCTTGCCATACTTGGTATGCATATTTATTAATATTTGTGTCATTACCAGTTTATAGAACTAGGTTTGTTGGCCCTTTAGCACATAAGCTCACTAACCTAAAATCACACAGACACTTTGGCCTCAAGAATGTAAGAAAATAAACACATAGGTTTGAACACATCTATATGATCACACAGGCCCCAAAATAATTCCTAGCTCACCAATCTGAACATGATATGTATAACATACACAAGGGTCATCCTAAAGGTGTTACATTCCCTCCCCCTTAGTTATGCACTATCCCCAGTACATTTTATACATATATACAATCAAAATTATGCAAAAAGACAAGGTTACTCTTCCCTTATAGTGTCTTGATGATCCTATTGTATATTTTCTAGTGCTAATTAGACAGGCACAATTTTTTGCAATTGATAATTACTTCCAATGATATATGGTATTACTTTAACATAACCTAGGAAATCATTAAGAAATTATACATACAAAATTTAATTGTAAATGCAATGGAAATAATAAATATCATAGTGGAATAGCCATGCACAATAGACACTAGAATTTTCACTAGGAAACCCAAACTTTGGAGAAAAACCCAACAATCTTTTCTAGGAGAAATTGTTCAGTTTACCAAAGGTACAATATGATAGTTTGCAAGTCAACCTGGTTCAATCACCCTTTCTTGGGGCCTATTCTGGTCCCTTATCATCTCTGTTTGAGCCCGTAATATCTGCTTCATATCCAACCACTCTCACAATAGTTTCAACCTCCCTGAAGCCCTTTAATTGTGGCATGTTACAGGATCTCCTTGGAATCTTCCTACGGCGTGTTATAGGCCTTCCACAAACTCTTCCTATGGCCTGTTATAGCCCCTCTTCAGCCCCTTTCTGTGTTCTTCTCAACACCCTTATTCCATCCATGGACTAGCCTTAACTGAGCTCTTGTATAGGACTGTCAGCGGCCCACATTGAGAACCTTTTCCTTGTCGTGGATCTTGGCCAGAACTTGATCTTCTCATATCCTATTTTTTCCACTAAAAAAAATCCATAATATTGACCCTTCTCCAATAGGGGATGTTCCCTAAAAATTCTCTTCTTGTTAGACATAAAACTCACCTTCTTAACTCCTTGATGGTTGCAACTACCTTAGATTAATAACACTCCACATATGTTCTCTTCTGAATGTGTGATTGAATGTTGAAATGAGGAGATCGAATGTCCTTTTATAATTTTGTTGTGATGCCCAAGGGGAACGTCTCCTTGTGAATCTAACTTAAATAAAATTTATTTATTTATCTTTTATTAAGTTGAATTGAGTAGCTAGGAAATACCTCACATAACTACCCAAAAATCAAAACTCCCTCTTAGCTAGGGAGGTATTCACTTTGACTTCCACAGATGTCAACTTAGTTGAAATTTTTTTCCATCCCAAGAAAATATTGAATGAGCCTGCTATGTTAATGTATCCATCCACTACATGTTCCATTCTAGAACCACATGGAAATCATCCTACATCAACATCATGCAAATGATCTAGCAACCCACTAGACAAATACCTTTTGGAAATATGATTAGGTACCCCCTGACATGGGTAAAACAAAACTTGTCCTGGGTCACCAACTAACGAAGTTTTCAATTGAAACTAGGTCAATTATCACTAACCAATGGTGAAAGCCTAGGCCCATTTACCATTCCCCCATGTTTCCACGTGGAATTTGAATGGTAAAAATAATTGATCGATGCTTTGAGGCACTTAATATACCCACTATCTAAGTAACCCTTGGAAATATGGTCAAAACCTTCGAACCGAGGGAGAACTCCAAGCCCTGATGCTATCTAGGCCATTCTCCCTATCCACATTACATGGCACCCTATCAATACCCTTAACCTAGGAAGAATGTTTTCCATGATGCTACAAAATCAACACTCCCTCTCAACGAGGGAGGAATTCTCAACCACTCTAATTTTATCTCTAAATTATACAAACTTCATCCAGGACAAAGGCTTTGTGAGAATTTCATAACCTACTCATCCATAGAACTGTATTGGAGCCTCATGGATCCCTTTTGTACCATGTCTCGAATGTAGTGGTACTTGATCTCAATGTGCTTCGGCCTATCATGGAAAACTTGATTTCCAAAAAATTTACACATCTTTGATATGTATCACAGTAATATCCAACACGTGATCAAACAATATTGTGTGTAGCTTTCGGAACCACATTGGTTCACAACTCGCAAACTAGATGCAATATACTCAGCCTCTACAGTGTTGAGTGCAACAAATTTATGCTTCCTTCTCATCCAGGATTTCACAACTGAAATCAAACTAAAGCAACATCTTGATGTGATCTTCTTGTCTTCGGAACTTCCTACCCAATCGAAATATGTGTATACCTACAATTGTACTTCACTATTTGATACATATCTCAATCCACAAATGATTGTACCACACATGTAGAATTCCTGCAGAAACTCCGATAGATCTAGAATTCTAGTTAAATTAAACACAAGTAATTTGTTGATATTCAAGAGAGGAGAGAAATAATTTGCTCCACAAAATCAATGTATTAAATTAATAAACAATAGTAATACATGAGCAACCAAACCTCTAATCCCAAAGGGAGGTGGTTATATAGAAATTGCTGAATCTAGAAAACTAGTAAAAAACTAGAAAAGGCTAAGAAAAGCTAAAGGGGGGCCTAAAATGGCAAAAATGACTCAAGACAACCTATGCCAACTATCAGACATGAGGAAATCATGAGGAGGGGCACATTTCCAAAGGAAGGTAACTTTAAAACATGCTAAAATGGTCTGGGGGACCAAATCCCTTGATTTAAGGGGGAATCTTCATGTGGGGCGCCAATCCTCAAATAACTCAAGTGGATGAGGTGTGGTTAGGTGTGAACATGTACTTAGATGTCTAAATGGTTTAGGAAAGTGGTTGGACCAATATTTCCATAATATTAAGCCTTTAAAGGCAGAAAACAAGGGAAAGTTGGTCCACTGAGCTAGTTTACCAAAAACCAAGCGTGAACATGATTTTTAGTGCATGTGGCTAAGTAAAGGATACTTAGGCTAAAAAATAAATGTAGATGTTAGGATTATATTCCAACACCCCCCCTTCATCCTAACTCACTTATCTAAACTAAGTCCCGACCAAGATGCCATGTTAGGTACTCAAGTACAATAAATAAAAGATCCTCATAAAATGAATAAAGAGGGAAAACCTCGTGGGAAAAACCCCCCCGAAAGAGGAAAAAAGGGCTAAGTGGCCAAAAGGACCTACTCAACTATCTCCACCACTCCAAGCATATCTCTAAATTCTGAAAATTTCTTTTCGGTGAAAGACTCGGTGAAGATGTCTGCAACCTGCTGCTCAGTGGGGCAGTACTGCAGTGATATGACTCGGTCACAGATCAGCTCGTGGATGTAATGCATGTGAATCTTGATGTTCTTGGTCCTATACCTCTAAAATGGATCAATCAATATCTGAATGTACCCATGATTGTCACAAAATATGATAGTCGGAAGTGGATACTGAATACCAAACGCGGAGAGAAGCCACTACAACCAAACAGCCTGTGTAGCTACATTCACTGCACCTCTATACTCTGCCTTGGCTGTAGATAAAACAATCGTGGATTGCTTCTGCTAGACCAGAAAAAAAAATTCCTAAACCAAAGCTGAAAACATAACCAGAGGTGGACTTGCGGTCTGTACCATCGCCAGCCCAATCAGAATCTGTTTACCCAATCAATGAAAGTTGGCAATCTGCAGCATAAAAGATACCAAAATTAGAAGTACCTTTCACATATCTAAGGATTCTCTTTGCAACTTTCCAGTGAAGCTCATGGGGCTCCTGCATATATTTGGAACAAACTCCTACTGCAAAAGATATATCAGGTCAGGTGTGAGTAAGATACAACAAACTCCCAACCAACTGTCAATACAGTGTACTGTCCACCAAAGGTGTAGTAAGGGAGATGCTATTGGCTTGGATTCTGTCATCTGAAAGCGGACAAGTAGATCTGATGCATACTTAGATTGTGCCATCTTGATCCCTGAAGTAGACTGAGAAACTTCAAGTCCAAGAAAGTAGTGCAACAGTCCCAAATCTGTCATGGAAAATCGATCGTGCAATGATGATTTTGCCGATTCAATAGCTGAGGTAAGGTTCCCTGTCATTAGTAAATCATCTACATAAAGTACTATCAGCAAAAGGGGATCATCATGTTGTAGAAAATAAACATTCAAATCAGATTTGCATCAAATGAATCCAATGGAAAGCAAGAAAGAATCCATCTTTGCATACCAGGCTCTGGGAGCCTATTTTAGGCCATACAAATATTTCTTTAATCTGCAACGAGAGAAGAGTTCTTAATGCATCCCTGTGGTTGCTCCATATATATCTTCTCCTTGAGATATCCATGAAGAAATGCACTATTCACATCCATGTGATGAACTTCCCATCTGCAAGAAGCAGCAATGGCTAAAACTAGTCGAATGGAGTCCATTTTTGCAACAGGTGCAAATGTCTCTGTGTAGTCTATGCCATGTACTTGTGAGTATCCTTTTGCAACAAGTCGAGCTTTGTACTTTTTGATCTCACCATATGCAACAATCCTTTTTTCGATAGATCCATCGGAATCGAACAAGCTTTCTTCCTTTCAGAAGTGGAACCAAGTCCCATGTGTTGTTTTCCATGAGAGTAGAGTACTCTTCATCCATGGCAGCCTCCCAAAGCGGGTTTCCAGCAGCCTCAGAGTGTGACTATGGATCTGAACCAAGTGTCATATAGAAATGTATGGGAAGCAATGGTTCAGTGGTAGCCAAGGCTTGAGGAGCCCCAAAAAAAATGTGATCTGGTCCTCCTCGCATCTGCGGGATCACCGACTAGTTCACCTGCATCTTGCAAGGTTTTCTCTGCCCAAGTTGGCAGCTGAGTTGGATCAGCCATGACCTGCTCCTCATCCTCTGAATCAGAACCAAGAGGTTTCTCTGATGGCTACTTTGAAGTGCTCGAAGAAATTTCATACTCCTCCTTATCAGTGGCAACAAGCGGTTCCTCAACCGGGTTTGCTGAAAAATCATGTAGTGATTCTTCTTCAAACTTCACACTTCAAGCTACAAGGAACTTTTCAGTGTGAGAGTCCAGAAATCTATATCCTTTGACACTTTTAGGATATCCAAAAAATATACATTCAACACTTTGAGGCTCCAAATCCTTCATCTTATTTGTCAGAATGTGAGCCCATGCTCGTGAACCAAAAATGTGAAAGTGCAACACTTTCGGTTTCTTACCGGTCCAACATTCAAATGGAGTGGTGCCTTTGAGTGCTTTGTGAGGAATGTGGTTTTGAATGTATGTTGCACAATTAATAGCTTTAGCCCATAGCTTAGGAGCTAATGATTTGGACTGTAGCATACAATTGGTCATCTCTTTTAACGACCGGTTTTTCCTCTCCACGACAACATTCTGCTGTGGTGTATATGACACTGTGTGTTGTAGCTGTATACCTGCATCAATACAAATTTGTTACAAATCTTTGTTGACATACTCGCCCCCCATTATTAGTATGGAGTATCTTAATCTTACACCCAAACTCATTCTCAGAAAGTGCTTTAAATTCTATAAGGCATTCAAATACTTCCGATTTTAATTTTAGAAAAAATACTCAAGTAAAGCGAGAGAAATCATCTATGAAGGTGAGTACATATCGAGCCTTATTGATTGAAGGCTGTGGGAATGGGCCCGTGATGTCACTGTGAATCAGCCCAAGAGGTGAAGAAGCTCTCTACGCCTTCCCTTTGTCAAACTTTTGCTCTGGATGCTTACCAAGAATGCATCCTTGACATACAAAGCTTGTGAATTTAATAGTGGGCAATCCTTCTACCATGTTTTTCTTGTTGAGTTGATGCAAGTACTTATAGTTTAGATGGCCAAATATTTCATGCCATAACCTGTTGATATCATTATATTGTGACAGAAATACAGTGCTAATAGATTTAGGAACAAAGTGGGAGAAGAAATACAAACGAGAACCGTGATCTGCAATTCCATGTGCAAGTTGTGAGCCCGTGGAAATGTCGGTAATCACTGCAGAGTCCGGAGTGAACTCTGCCTTCCTTCCAGAGCCGGAATGATTGATCTGACATATCGAGAGAATATTTGAGAACAGTGAGGGAACATGAAGCACATTTGTGAAGAAGCCCCCGTCAAGGTCTACAATTCCTTCTCCGCACACCTTTGCGGGTGTGGCATCTCCCAAGTAAATTAGGGATATGGTGCTTTCTTCGATGGAGGAAAATTCATCTTTTGATGTAGCCATATGGTTTGATGCACCCGAATCAAGGATCCAAGATGATGGAGTGGATGTGATAGCCATTAAAGCATGACCATCTCGTGCTCTCCCTCTCCCATCTCCCATTCTATTATCATCCTTCTTCTTTACATTCTCAGGCACGGTGAGATTATGCTGTTGCAATTGCTTAGCCATCTCATCGATTGTTTTCCTCATGCAATTTTCTTTGGGATGAAAACCTTTGGAATAGTAGCTGCAAAGTGTTCTTTCCTTCTTCTTCTTACCCTTAGGCAAAGAAGAGCTCTTTGAAGATTGTATGGGTCTCTCCTTCTTCAATTCATTAAATTTACCCTTCCCTTTTTGCTTGTCTCTTCCACTGCTCTTTGGAGCATCAGTAGACGCAAGTGCTTGGTTCTTTGAATGCTTGATGGCACCCATTTGGACTAACTTAGCTTTCTCTTGAGTCAATGTTGCAATGAAGTCATTCAATGGAGGCATTTTCCATTTTTCCTGAGTCAATTTAGATGCTTGAAAAGACGATACAAATACAGAATATTCAGGGCCTAATTTTGAGAGAATCGAAAGGATAAGTTTATCTTCCTCTTTCTTAATTCCACATGCATCAAGTTCAATGAGGAGGGATTTAAACTTGGTGAAGTATTCTTACAGGTCGCTGAAATGAGTTGGACTGAGGGATATGAGTTCATTCTCCAATTGATGCACTCTCATCTCATCCTGCTTTCCAAATAATCCTTCCAATGTGGTCCAGCCCAATTGCTTCATCTAATTTATTGAAATAATCGATCTTCTCCACTGCAAAAGTTGGTTCAGTCTCTGTTCCCATTGTTACCCTGTAAAGCCCTTTGCTTCGGAGGAGCAGAGTGATCTATGTCTTCCATTCGAAGTAATTGAAAGGATTTAGAACTAGTTTTGTGGGCTGAGAGAGATGATCCATTGCTTCTCAATGTTCCTCCTGATGATCTATACCTACAAATAAAACCGTGTACAATCCACTAGATGCAAACTAGCTCTGATACCATGTAGAATTCTTGCAGAAACTCTGATAGATCTAGAATTCTAGTTAAATTAAACACAAGTAATTTGTTTATATTCAAGAGAGGAGAGAAAGAATTTGATCCATAAAATCAATGTATTAAATTAATGAACAATAGTAATAAATGAGCAACCAAACCTCTAATCCCAAAGGGAGGTGGTTATATAGAAATTGTTGAATCTAGAAAACTAGGAAAAAACTAGTAAAAAACTAGAAAAGGCTAAGAAAAGATAAATGGAGGCCTAAAATAGCAACAATGACTCAAGAAAACCTATGCCAACTATAAACCACGAGGAAAGTACGAGGAGGGGCGCATTTCCCAAGGAAGGTAACTTTAAAACATGCTAAAATGGTCTGGGGGACCAAATCCCTTGATTTAAGGGGGAATCTTCATGTGGGGCACCAACCCTCATATAACTCAAGTGGATGAGGTGTGGTTAGGTGTGAACATGTACTTAGATGTCTAAATGGTTTAGGAAAGTGGTTGGACCAATATTTCCATAATATTGAGCCTTTAAAGACAAAAAACAACGGAAAGTTGGTCCACCTAGCTAGTTTACCAAAAACCAAGTGTGAACATGATTTTTAGTGCATGTGGCTAAGTCAAGGATACTTAGGCTAAAAAATGAATGTAGATGTTAGGATTATATTCCAACAATGTAGATATCCCAACACATGCTTTATTCCAATACAATGTACATGCCAAGGTTCCACCATGAAATTGTTGAAGGAAAGTGTAACTAGGTTTGGTCTTCATAAGTGTACTTTTGATATTTGTACTTATTCAAGAAAAGAAATATTATTTTATAATATATGTCAATGAGTTTCTTGCTCATTGAAATAGGTCTAGCTCATGTCAAAGTTCTATAGGTGAGTCAAATAGTCAAAATAAAATGTTGAAGGCATTAAGGGCATGTTACACCATGTATAAATATATATTTAAGTCAAAGGGATAACCTCCAAGAAAATTCATGTCTACTCCTATGCAATGGCACCATCAAGAAGCTCCTTCAAGCATGTTAAACTGCCATGAACACTTTCTAAAGTCTACTCAAAAAATCAACATCCAAACAACCCTCAAAGTTGGCCTACAAATAGTCAATCATGTCGGCCTACAAGTCGGCCTAAATGGAGGGACAACCTCTATTTATAGAGGTTGTCCACTCCAAATATAATGCACTACTCAAGCTCTGAAATTTGCAAGAGAAAGAGAGGACAAGAATAACGAAGGAATCTGAGGTAAAGGGTCTACTAGGGCAATGAAGAAAGGAGGAAGAACAACGGATATTGAGGGATTGTTTTCTAGGGTATACACAATCACACGTGCGAGGGAATGAATGATATTTTGCAGCTATAACAGGAGTGAGATCACAGTTATATATTCTTATTTGTTTGGGCTAGTCACTTAGGCCTATTAGGCCTCATACTCAAGCGAAGAAGAGGGTCTCTCTAGCGAAGGAAAAAATAAGCTAAAAGGAAACCTCCCACATGTGCGAGAAGATAGGGTTGCAGTACCACTATATCAAGTTTGCACTATACATCAATAAGAAGCTCGATTGGGTCAAGAGAAAGAAGGTATACCCTTGGTGAAATATCTCACTAAGGATCAAAGATTAGTATCTCTTCTAGAACTAGTATAAGATAACCTACTAAGGAGTAGAAGAACGAAGTGTCGGAAAACAAAGTGCTGGAAGAAGTGTCAGAAGAAGTGCCAAGGTATATGGTGAAAAAAGGAGTGATGACTTTACTTGTGCTTGGAGTATCTCTTAGTCAGGGTTCTAGGGTTTGGCATTGATCAATAGAAGCTTCAATAAGAGAAATTCACTAAAGGTTTTTCCTCTCAAGAGAAGAGAGGTTTTGGCCCTGGCAGAAAGCCAACATCTTATGTTCTTGTTTTTATGTTTTGGTAGCAGTTTGATGAATTACACACATATGCACTAATAATAAGAAGAAGAAGAATAAGTTAACAATAAAAGTAAAAAGACTCCAAAATTTTTTATCAAGTAACAAAGAATCACACTACACTACTTTGCCCTAGATTCTTCAACATAGTATTAGAGGAAGGCTTACATGTCAAGGAAAGGGCAATTCAAGAACACTCATCAAGGAGAAGCATCTAAAAAGTTGAAGCATCAAGCCTATAAGTCTCAATCACTTCAAGAACAAGAAGGTTCTACAATCCATCATTCATCAAGGAGGTCTACAAAGCTAGAAGAAGAGCCTTACATAAAGGCACCTACAAAGAAGAATAGATTGAGGCAGGACCTACATCAAGCTACAAGTCTTCAAGAAAATCTCATCATCAAGCAAGTCCACTTGGAGAAGGAAACTTGAAGAACATCAAGATCCAGGGAAGTCAAGCCATCAAGCCTTCAATGAGGAAGAAAATACATTACATCTAAAAATCTATCAAGTAAGTACATGTCCCCTTCTGAATATACATCAATGTCTTTTTTCAAGGAAAGCAATAAATTGGTAGGTACCAATAACTTTCTTGCATGGAAGAAGAGGATTGATCTACTTCTCAAGGCGAATGAACTCCTTGAACATGTCAAAGGGAATATCGTTGTCCCTGCTAAGGAACAAACTCAAGCCTTAGCCAAGTACAATAAGGATGAGACAAGGTCTCAAAGGATTCTGATAGAATCAATCAAAGACTCTGTCATTTCTTATGTCTCCAAGTTTGAGACATCAAAATAAATTTATGATAAACTAGTAGAGCTATTCTTGGTATCCACAACTAGAAAAGTAATATCTATGAGGAATGAATTATACAAGATGAAGATAACAAAGGAAGGAATAGCTCCCTACTTCATGAAAATCTCTGAAATGAGAGATCAACTTCAAGAGCTTGGGGAAGTCATGCCTGATTGAGAGATGATAATTGTAGTACTCAATGCTCTACCTGAGGAGTGGGGAAACTTCACATCAAGCATATATGCCAATAATGAAGCAACCACTCTCAGTGAAATATGGTCTCTATTTAGAACAAAGGAAACTAGACTTAATGCAAAGGAAGATGTGGGATCAAAGGAGAAAGCATTTTCTAGCATGGCCAAAAGAAAGGGTAAATTTGGAAAATTTGGTCGAAGAAGAACAAACAACAGACATGTCCAAAATCCAATGTTTTGGATGCCAAGAATATGGACACTACAAAAGGAATTTTCCTAAGTTTAATAAGGACAACAACAAAAAAATAAAGAGGGAATAAGCTCACATAACTCAAGAGGTGAAAGAAGAAGGAAAGAAGCAAAAGAAGGAGGATCATCTGGATCTCTACTATGACTAGGTCAAAATATTTACTTCTAGACTTCTTTCAAAAATTTTAGTAGTATAGGAGAATGTAGGAATAAAATAATATTGCATAGCTAGAAACAGCCTCCAGAATCTAGAAGAATGATATACATAGATTTCTAGATACTCATGAAGATGTAGCATTTCATGATAACAAAATGCATGGGTAGAAATAACTTCTAGAATATAGGAGCATGGAAGATATAGATCAAGATATTCATGTACAAGAAGCATACCTGGTATAAGACCTCATCCACGATGAAAGAAAAATTGATCATGATTAAGAATCTTAGAATATCTCCATCATCAAAAGAAAGGAAACATTTGCAATGCAAGGATATTTAAGATCCTATGATGGAATATTAAAAAGAAGGTTCATGTACCAAAGAAGATGTCTCATTGGGAATCCCATTCATGGGATTCAAGAAAATAATGATATGTAGGCAAGATGAGATGAAGCAAGAAGGGCCACAGCTAAGGATGATCAAAGGAGAATCAAGATGAGGTATGTATGCATTAAAGTTTATTCATGCTATAATTTTTTTATTATTGAGTCATGGGATAGTTCTATAACATTATCAAGCATGAAATAATCTCTTTCACCAAGAACATGCTTGAAGGCATGTACCACAATGCAATGAAGGTCAACAAAAGAGTATGCTCACATAGGAGTATAGGATTACTAATTAAGAAGCAAGAAGAAATGTTGACAATTCCAAAAACCATGGTTTCTTCATCACAAGAAGCATTAGATGGTTGACCTATCTATCTAATAAGAATAAAATGAAGAAAGAGATCAAGCATGTGGAATAAAACCATGATCACCAAGAATCACTATCTGACAAGATTCTTTGAAGATATCTCCCAAAAGAAGGAAAGACAACTTTGATAAAGGAAGAAAGGACCCTTGACACCTATAAAGGCCTTGGAGATATAAAAGATGCAAATAACTAATTCTACTCTACGAAGATGTTGTGATGAAGAAACCATCCAACAAAAATCAATGTTGAAGCAATATCAGGATGAAGTCATGATGGGCTACTAGGTCGAAGCATGTAAACAAGAAAGTACAATGAAGCATCCATGAGAAGAATATTCTGAAGCATGGACAAGATGACAAAGGAGTAGCCAAGATGACAAGAAAACCTGATGTATGACATGAAAGCCACTTTCCTCGAAGGAAGCAATGACATGACAAACTAGGGAGGAAAGTGAACGATGGATGGTGTCCTACCTAAAACAAGTTCAAACAAAGTCCTCATGGCATCAAGAAAGGAAGGAGATCAAGCAGCTAAAGGACCCACAAAGAAGAAGTTGACGATGAAGGAAAGAGTCCCAGTTAAGAGGGAGCTCTGAAAGGTCCCTGATCAAGAGGGAGTTTTGGATCACCCCTGATTACAAAGCAGTGACAATTGTGTTTTCCATTTCATGGGTCATGCAATAGACCAGGACTAACAGTCGTAAGTTTGGCCATGAACAGAAATGTAGACACAAGATAGACACAACATTCTTGTCTTCATTTGGGAAGAAATAATCGGAGGATTGGGTAATCATCTGGCATCTGATACTCTTTGAGGATGTGTAGGGCATCCAAGACAAGAGTATGAAAGAGGATCGATATTCTTTCAGGGTTGGGAACCCAATATGATAATAGTCCTATAAGGTCATACTCAGAGAACACCGAGTGGGTATGTACCTTGAGAGACAATGATGAAGGTGTCTATAAATCATTGGTCTCACCAACATTGTAGCTCATGGTCTCGTAAAGAGATGTATTTGTTAGTTAAGGCCTTGCACTATGAAAATGAGGATGGATATGATGCTATAACAGATGCATTGTTAATCTGTTTTGTCTTATGTGATTTCTTCAAGATTGATAATGGCCAAACACCTTGTAATGTTATATGAATACCTCCCTAGTTAAGAGGGAGTGTTGAAGGAAAGTGTAACTAGTTTCGGTCTTCATAAATGTACTTTTGATATTTGTACTTATTCAAGAAAATAAATATTATTTTATAATATATGTCAATGAGTTTCTTGCTCATTTAAATAGGTCTAGCACATGTCAAAGTGTTATAGGTGAGTCAAATAGTCAAAAGAAAATGTTGAAGGCCTTAAGGGCATGTTACACCATGTATAAATATATATTTAAGCCAAAGGGATAACCTCCAAGAAAAGTCAAGTCTAGTCCTATGCAATGGCACCATCAAGAAGCTCCTTCAAGCATGCTACACCACCATGAAAACTATATGAAGTCTTCTCAACAAATCAGCATCCAAACAACCCTCAAAGTCATCGTGCAAACATTCAATCAAGTCGACCTAAATGAAGGGATAATCCTCTATTTATAGAGGTTTTCCACTCCAAATACAACGCACTACTCAAGCTCTGAAATCTGCAAGAGAAAGAGAGGACAAGAAGAATGAAGGAAGTTGAGGTAAAGGGTCTACTATGGCAGCGAATTAAGGAGGAAGAAAAATTAACATTGTTGGATTGTTTTCTAGGGTATACACAGTCACACGTGCAAGGAAATGAAGGACAGTCTGTGGCTACAATAGTAGTGAGATCACATTTATATATTCTTCTTTATTTGGGCTAGTGACTTAGGGCTATTAGGCCTCATACTCAAGCAAAGAATAGTTTCTCTCTAGTGAAGGAAAAAGGAGCTAAAAGTAAACCTCCCACACGTGCGAGAAGGTAGGGTTTCAGTACCACTATATCAAGTTTGCACTATACATCAAGAAGAAGCTTGATTGGGTCAAGAGAAAGAAGGCATACCCTTGGTGAAAGATCTCACTAAGGATAAAAAATTAGTGTCTCTCCTAGAACTAGTATAAGAGAACCTACTAAGGAGTAGAAGAACAAAGTGCCGAAAGAAGGAGGACGAAGTGTCGGAAAACAAAGTGTCGAAAGAAGTGTCAGGGTATATGGTGCAGAAAGGAGTGAATACTTGACTTGTTCTTGGAGGATCTCTTAGTCAGGGGTCTAGGGTTTGGCATTGATCAATAGAAGCTTCAATAAGAGAAATTCACTAAAGGGTTTTCCTCTCCAGAGAAGAGAGGTTTTGGCCCTGGCAGAGAGTCAACATCTCGTGTTCTTGTTTTTATGTTTTTGTAGTAGTTTGATGAAGTACACACATATGCACTAATAAGAAGAAGAATAAGAATAATCTAATAAGAAAAGTAAAAAGACTCCAAAAACGTTTATCAAGTAACAAAGAATCACACTACACTACTTAGCCCAAGATTATTCAACAAAAATAGCTCAAAGTGTTCACTGCAAAGAAAATATCAAGTCTGATATTAACCAGATACATCAAGGATCTGATCAAACATCAATACTTGAAGGATCCACCAAATCTAAGTCAGTGTTGGCATTATGATTCAAGTGTTGTCCTTGATGGCAACTCACTCAGAGGTATGATACAAGTGTTGTCCTTGATGGCAACTCACTCAGAGGTATGATACAAGTGTTGTCCTTGATGGCAACTCAGATCATAGTGCAACAGGTCAAGAGAGAGGTATATGCAGGTTGACCGTGATGAAAGTGCGTATACACGCGGGTTAGCGGAGCAAAAGGCACGTACACGTACACACGCAGGTTCACAGAAGGAAAGGCGCGTACATGTCAGAAACCATGGTTTTGGTCCATGGTATTTGGTCCATGGTATTTTGGTATTGGTCCATGGTATTTGGTCCGAAGTGTCAACCCCTGGTATTGGGTCCAAGGTATTGGTTCTACATGGTTTTGGACCATGGTATTGAGATAAGCCTAAACCTATATAAGGAGAAGATCATTAGGCCAAGAGGAGTAAGTCTGAAAGTGATGAAGATCTGATGAAGTGTGAGATCCAAATGCTGGTTATGGGTTGGTGATGCCTTGATGATCTGAACCAAGGATGCACTCATGTGGAGGAGGATGAACGATGGATCAGGATCTTAAGGCTTGGAATGTTTATCATTATATGGTCTAATTATGGATAGACTAGATCTATTGACGCATGTTTTATTGTATGAAGTTATGATCTGGGTATGAATGATGTCAGGAAAGGTTGCAAAGTTATGAGTAAATATTTGTAGATCTGTACGCGGGTTGGCTTTGGTAAAAGCACGTATGTACGCCGGTTTGGTTCATCGTAGTAGCATATACATTATGAGATATGATCTGGTTATTGTTACAGAGTTTTATTGTCTATTCTATGTTCTGGTGACTGTGTTGTTGACAGGGTTTCAGTGTTTCAGTATTGGGTGATTCAGAGATTGGTGATTCAGATTATGATGTTGTGCTTCAGGAGTATCTAGTATGAAAATTAATGAAACGTGGTCCCTAGAGGAAGAAAGAAGATCGTAGGTCAGCGCCTACGTACTGGTAAACATATCAGCCAATACAAGAGCTAGGGGGTTGGAGCTCCCTTCCAGTAGCAGCTAGAAAACGAGTGAAGGTTGGAGCCTTCAGTAGGCCAGCGCCTATGTACTAGTAAATGGATCAGCTAGTACAAGAGCTAAGAAGGTTGTAGCCTTCTGCAGGTAGAAGCCTGCGTACTGGTATAAGATTGCACCAGTACTATTGTAAAAAGAAGTTTCTTATTAAAGGAAGATAGAGACAAATTGCAGCAGGTGGTTTTCACCCACATTGGGTTTCCACCTTATATCATGGTGTTCATGTGTGCTTCTTGTGTGTGATGATCTGTTCTGTTTTACTACACCTATTTACTGTTCATATGGTTAATAATGTTCTGATGCATTCACTGAAGATGAACTAACTGAATCATAAGTTTGCTGGATGTACGCTAGTTGCATTTAACACAGTTGCATATATATACAAATATCCTTAACTGAAGTAGCGTATATGAATCTGAGTATAAAAATGAAAAAGTATATGATGTGCTAATACTGATTCACCCCCCCTGTTATAGACATTTTTGGGCATTGCAATCCCAATCATATATGTCCATAAACCAAGGGCTCCTATGTCCCTAAAAGTGTTGTTTCACACCCTAAAGGAACAAGGTCAGCTGATTACATCATCTCCCAGAAGTTCTCCATGAAAAACTACTTAGAACTTGTCAAAACTAGACCATCTCACCTGCTCCATGGTCAAAGTGCGATGCATCCCACCTAATGCACACGAGAGGTGCGATGCATACTAAAAAGCCCTTCTATGAGGTGCGATGGGCGAGAGTGGACAAATGGCAGAGACAGTTTGCGAGGTGGATGATCATGGAATCTTCCAGAAGCTTCTCCTGTGACACTTACCTCTCTAAATTCACCCAGGGATGAGTAAGAGATCATCAATCTCCAAGTGGAATCAAGAACTATCAGAGAGAGGACACTAATCAAATCTCAGAAGCTGACTCACCTCCCTGCAATCATCTATATATGGATCCCTCATCCCAAAGATCCAAGGGGCTGGAATTTTGTATCTTGCAAGGAAGTGCTGCTGGTTTCTTGGTGTAACATCATAGTGTTGGGTGATCTAAGCTTTTCATGAGGTGAAGAAGGGCTTTCTTGCTGAGAGGATGACATTGGGTCAGAACAATTGGTTGTAATCCTCTTTTCTATTCTTGATATTAATAAAGTTATTCAAGTTTTCCTCCACATTCTTGTATGATTGATGATATATGCATTTGTGTGGTCAATATATATCTGGTCCTATATTGTTTGTGAGGTAGATCTCTGTTCTTGGATAGTGTTGCGCTGCTTTAATTCTACAGGTGCTCTTTGAAGCTGGGTAGATGAGGAAGTGAGTGGCAAAGATCTATCAGAAGAGAGAAGAATCAAGCAAGGAACCAAGCGCAAGACAGAGGTTGGTCTCCTTTGTTCTCCTCTTATCTACTTCTCATAAAGGAAAACGAAAGTAGTTTTAGTTTGTTTGTTTCTAAGATAGCTACCAGTCTTATTGGGACTAGCAGCTCTGCATAGACACTAGATTTCACGATAAAAAAATGGCGACTCCGCCGGGGAGCGAATAGCTTGTTTGCTTTTCTATACTTGTTTGTTTTATAAACTTACAGACAGAGCCTGAAGTCAAGCCAGCTATCCTTCGTACTGCATTTTCTATGCAAGTTCAAAGTAGATCAATTCTGCTTCAATCTATCTCCGGTTTTGTTTATAAACTGAACAATTGATTTGTAAACATCCTAATTTCCCTTGTGGTGGCTCTAGTAACCTCCTTAGATCTACCCCTGTGCTTTATTTACTGATTAACACTTGCTCGGCCTAAATCCCTGAACTGTGATCAAGAACTGGATCAAAAGTCTCGCATTGTAACATCGCACCCTCTCTTCAAGGATATCAGTATGCATCGCACTTCCTGAGTGCTGTAGGTGGGATGCATACTGGAATCCCTGTGTAACAGGTGCGATGGTCAGAGAAGGCTAATTTTGCCTCCAGACTTTGGTTTTTCTTCACTCTTTTTCAGCTCTATTCAGGAGTTTTGTTGTCTGTAGTCAATATACCTCTGTGGAAACCCCCTTCCTTGCCATTATTCCACCTCCATTGTGCAAAGAACTGTAAATGTTTTTATGTATTGTGAGCCATTTTCAGTTCTCTTTTACAAAGAAGTAGCGTAATTGAATTGTCGTTTCTTGATTTGGAAGTGTCGCAAGTGTCGTTTTCAGTCATAGAAGAGAATCCGATTATTCTTGATAGTTGATTACACTGTTACTCTTGTATTTGATTTGAATTAGTAGTTTTTCAAGTGTCAAAAGTAAGTTTTCCATTCCAAATCGCAAAGTGTCGTCATTATCTTCATTTTGTCTTGAAAAGAAGCTTGTTAGTAATGTCGCTTTGAAAAATAATTCAGATTTGCGCTTAGCTTTCTTTTATCATTCACACATTAAGAAGGCTGAAAAACAAATACATGCATGTGCATTTGCATTTAGACTGTTTGTTGGTTTGATTTAGGACAGTGCATATAGTGTGTGCTCTCTGCTCTATGTTGAAAGAATATCATCTCTCTTTCTTTAGTAGCTAGGATTTTCATTGCAAAAAGAAGATTAAACGATTGTTTATCATCTTAGATTTCATTATAGGAATTGTATATCTACATCACGCGATGAACCTGAAAGGAAAATTTCTTAAACAAGATCAACTGTAAAATAAATTTAATGAATCTAAAAATGCTTTGGAACCTAATGCACAACATTTAGAAGTCTAGGCTAGAGATGTATTCCGGCGTCATAAAGCCTGGTAACTATTTTTTTCATTGCTGGTTGGGTGATTCCTCCACTTTGAGACGACAAGTGCCAGTACGGACTTGTGCTCCCACGTACCGTCGAGTATGTATTGGGAGACCACAATAGGCTATATCCTTTATCCATAGGAAGTCGTGTCTGCCGCCCTATCGATTGCAATGCACTGAACACAGCATTCGGGAAGATTGACTGCCGTGGCGTAAAAAGTATTCTGCAGTTTTGCGATTGGTTTGGTAATCTCTCTGTTTAGATTTCCAGAGTAGTCTCTTTCGTTCCTTTTCAGACTCCTTAAAGGAAAAGGTCCATCTGAGCAATTGTCACTTCAAGCTCATTAAAAATCAAAGGCGACTAGAGTCATCTTTTGTTTTTTCTCGACTATTAAAAATTGAAAAAACAAGTTGTGTCAAAGCGTATAAAATTCATTTAGTTCGGAAACATATTTCACCTTGATTTTTAGTTGATCGAGTAATCCGCAATAGTGGAATAAAGTCAATTGAAACCCTGTCGTTCGTGGAGGCTTACGAGTCAACCGTCTTTGTCTCTAGAATCAAAACTGTTACGGACGAAGCGAACTCGTTTAACCGGTTCAAAATCCCCTGGTAAAGTTGGAACAAGTGTTCCGACACCATCAGAGACTCCGGTTACTCCAAACATTTCTGGTATCCCTACCTTTATAGAAGAAGTTCTGCAGCCACCAAAGGACAGTAGAGTTGATCCTAGTGTGAAGGTAAACACTTGTATTACTGAACCAGCTCCATCTACAGCTGATTCGGAAGGTGTTATTCCCCAAACATCTGTCACTACAGAATCTATACCTTCTTCGACACCGGAAATATTTTATGGACCTGACGGTCTACCTCTTCCACCTGGTCTGATTGCTATAGAAGAGATTGTGGAGGATCCTCCATCTAGTACTCCATCGCAATTTGGAGTCGAGATCACCCTATATCCTTCTTCATTAGAAATTAGTCTACCGTTATCGGAAGCTCCTATAGAATCGCTAGGAAATCTTTTGGATAGACTAGAAATGTCTGAACAACCATTGACATCTAGGACTGTGTCATCTGACACAGCGACAACAAAACTTCCTGCTGTCACTCCAACAATGTTCGTCGGCATACCATCTGTCCCAACTAGCTCTCAATCGCTAGATGGGGCCCACTCAGGGGCTATTTTGACAGTATGGTCCGTTCTCGTTTGTTCATTCGGAATAATATCCGGGAACTCTTATGTTGAGTCTCAGCAAATTGATCCTTCACAGTGTCAATTTGGGCAATCTGTTCCTCAAGGGCAAATCATTCCTTTGAGTACCGATTACCGCCATATGGGGGGTAGTATACCCTTTCATTGTCTCCTTCGAGAGAACAACCATACGAGAATTCACAACAAAATTCAGGTTATGTTGGAATTATGTCTAGCGGTTGGGTGCCAATACTGCATCAACAACCAAGAGTTGTATACTCGATGCAACAATGTTTACCTATGTCAAATATACCAACTACGCCGACTATTGTGACGGTGTCGCAAGTACAAGCGTCGCCTGTTGTATGCCAACCTCAGGTTTCTCAGGTCGTAATGCAACAGCCTCTTATCCCTGCGACTCAACCACAATCGCCAACTAGTGGAATGAAACAGGCCCAAACGGGTACAATTACCCCTCATCTTGGTCAAACAGCCAGTATTGGACAACAGCACATGGCTTCACAATCATGGCTAGTGCAATATCAACAACCGCAATTCCAACAAGTTTACCAAGGATCTGAGCAACAAATCTTTGCAAATAATGGGCAGCCGTATATTCAAAACGGTCAAAACCAACCATTCTATAATGGTTATGCCCATCAACCTTACCAAATTTACCAGCATCAAGTGCATTATGCTAGTATGCAAAGACAAACTGCTCAGGCAATTCCATCTTATCCTGGGTATGCTTCGCCAAACCTGAATCAATAGTTACCCTTTGTAGCAACTTTAGAGTTACTGGATCTAAATCGGCTAACGAACGATCCAATTGCTTACGCCCCTTGGTGGCCAGCGATTTCGCATAAACTTCCATCAGATATTCCTAAATTTAATGGAAACTCGGGTGAAGACCCGTCGAATCATGTGATGACCTTTCATCTGTGGTGCTCATCAAACACCCTAAACGATGATTCAATTAGGCTTCACCTTTTTCAAAGAACGTTAACTGGTCCAGCATCAAAATGGTATATCGAATTACCTAGAGCTTCGTTTGATAACTTCAGTACCCTAGCCACAACCTTTTAAACCCATTTTCAGTTACCCATAAGGTACGAAACGGGAACAGAACTTCTTACCAATTTTAAGAAAACAACGGCCACTCACATATCCGATCATATTCATGAGTGGCGACGTCGTCGTAGAATGGTAAAAACGTACATTCCTAATCAGCTTTTAGCTGAATGGTTTATTAAGTCATTATTACCTTCCATTACAGAAGATGTGGCAAAGGGAGGAGTCGTCACTGAAGAGAAAGTTATTGCTCGTGCACAATATTTAGACTTGATTTATACTCAGTCTGGCACGCTACGATAAAATCCCTGACACTCCCAGACTGGAATTTTCTGTTCCTCCTCCTCCTAAATCGAACAATGACTCTCATGCCGGCAATGGCGTGATTGGTACGATAGACACGAAATCAACAAAGGCTACATCTAAAAAGGCCCGTAAGATTTCTAGTCAAAATGCAAATGAGGAACTTCTTACCTCGGAAGTAAATGCCGTCTCAATTGACAAAGGCAAAGAAACCAAGCAACCAGGAGGCAAGAAGAAAAACAAAGGGAAGAAGAAGAAACAGGAGGAATCATCACCTGAAAAATATTCTGCAAACCCTTCTAGAGATAAGAAACCAAATCGTCCATGTCTTATATGTGATGAGGATCATTGGATAAGAGATTGTCCATATAAAGCTGAGATTAAAAAATTCTTCAAGAATTCAAAAACCTCGGCGGTATTAACTGATCCGTTTCCAAATCCAGGAACAAATCTGGTTTCCAGTGATAATGCTTCCCCGTCACAAGTACTGATAATGTTAGTTTCGAAGCAGCAAAATGATGCTTTGATAACGACAAGGAATAAAGATTATGGGAATCCACAGCTGTTGAACAACAAGGATAAAGATCAACCTAGTAGTTCGACAACAACTTCGACAGAAGTTGTGCCACCCATCATTCCAGAGCTAACCATAAAACCGCCAAAGGGAGTAGTACACAAGTCGACATTTAATCCTCGTGCCAGAGCAGCACAACATTATAATATAGTGGAAGATCTGGCCCAATCGCCATCCGCTATGTCGACACTTGAGGTACTGCAAAATTGCCCCTCCCAAAAGCAGGCTTTATTATCAGCAATAGGTGGGATTGACCCAAAGGATTCTAATCTTGTGTCCTTTAATCACAAAGGATATGATCCTCAGTTACCAGCTCAACTAGCTTTCCTCATTCAAGTGAAATCCCTCAACAAAACTGTTCATCGAACAATTATTAATGAGGGGGCGTCTACATGTATTATGTCGATGAGTTGTTGGAAAACTTTAGGATCTCCAACCTTGTCACGATATTTAACGACATTAAAAGCATTTGATGGATGAACATATACCCCATATGGGATTTTAAGTAACTTGCAAGTTGAACTGGGGGGGAAAACAATAGAAATAGATGTTGAAGTAATCGACGGAAACCTCGATTACAACATCCTACTGGGAAGGCCCTGGATATATGCTATGGCTGCGGTTGTGTCAACCTACTTCAACAAGATTGAATTTCCCTTTCAAGGGGGAATTACAATCGTCGACCAACAAACATTTCTCCCCAATAGTTCCCAAGTTACGGGAAGCATTCCGATGATCCATGGAAGCCCCCATTCACTTCAAAATATCATAGTAGGCCAACTAAAAGACCCTATATTAATGGGGACTTTTGCCCTCCCACCTCCAATCAATCTGGCGGAAGTGGCGATGGTAGGAACCTGCAATATGATATCTTCTATTCAAAAGATCTCAGAAAATGATATTAGCATGGATCATCTGCAGGTATTGCCTCCAAGCCCAATAGAAATATTGTAGCAATCAATGTTTTCGGCATGGAAGGCAAACCCAAATCAATGCTCATCAAGCGTTTGGATAGACAGGTCTAAGGAATATGGCACCCCTTCAGATCCTTGGTCGCAAGTACATTACACAGACGAAGGAATTGTTCAGTCAATGATGATTGATGGGGCGCCATGGGAAGATTACCACCATCATTCCCATCTTCCGGATTGTCAAGAAGATACTCCTAATGACCTTCATCATCCTTCAATTTTTGATTTCCTATCAAATATTGTAAACATGGTGGATTCCGAGTGAGACTTGTTCAATATTGAAGAGACTATCGCCATAAATATCTCGACCAAAACAGATGTTGTAGAGAATATTTATGTTGGCAAATGTTGTTCTCCTTCTGAACTAGAAATATACAAAGTTCTTTTTCATGAATTCAGAGATGTCTTTGCTTGGTCATATGATGAAATGGCAGGCATTGACACGAGTATAGTTGAACACGAAATAAAGATGTATCCAGATGTCAAACCAGTACGACAACGGCTACGGCAGGTGCACCCCAAGAAAGCTTCTGCCATCAAGGCAAAAGTTGAAAAACTTCTCCATGCTGGTTTTATTTACCCGGCTCCTCTAACCGATTGGGTGTCGAACATTGTTCCTGTAATGAAAAAACAAGGAACGATTAGAGTGTGCGTCGATTATAGGGATGTAAATCAAGTTTGTCCAAAAGACCACTACCCTACACCCTTTATTGACCAGATAATTGATGAATGCACTGGATGTGAAATCTTTTCATTTATGGATGGATTCTCTGGGTATAATCAAATAAATATCCGCCCACAGGACCAGTCAAAGACTGCATTTATTTGTCCGTGGGGCACATTTGCATATCGCAAGTTACCCTTTGGTTTAAAGAACGTAGGGGAAACATTTCAGAGGGCAATGAATTATGCCTTCCATGACATCAAAAACATCGTTCAACCATATCTCGACGATCTTCCAGCTCATTCGCGAAAGTGGACCGATCATCCGCAGCATTTGAGAGCGATATTTCTACGTTGCCGACACTACAAGATACGACTCAATCCACACAAATGTGTGTTCTGTGTCAGTTCTAGTCATTTGCTTGGCTTTGTAATCTAAAAGGACGGGATTCGTCTCGACCCATGTAAGGTTCAGGCAATCATAAATTTGCCTCCACCTTCAAATTTGCTTCAAATTCAGAAACTCCAAGGGAAAGCAAACTTTCTGAGGAGGTTCATTCCAAATTATGCAGAACTTGCTAAAGGTTATACACGTCTATTGAAAAAATAAGTACCCTTCGTCTGGGATCAGGTCGCGCAAGATTCCTTTGATGCTTTAAAGGAATCCCTAATAAAATCATCATTAATGTACGCTCCTGATTATCAAAAAGACTTTAACCTGTATCTGGCTGCAGCGGATACAACCATCGCAATGGTTTTAGTTCAAGAAGACAATGGAATTGAACATCCTATATATTATTTGAGTAGAAACTTAAATGATACAGAAAGCAAGTATTCCTACGTTGAAAAGATGGCTCTTGCAGCTGTTCAAGCGATACAGATATTTCAACACTATGTCCTCTTTCGAAAAACTACCATTTTGTCAGATTGCAACCCCATGACTTATATATTGTCACGACAGTTGCTGGGGGGAAAATATTCAAAATGGATAGCAATTCTTCAAGAGTTTGATCTAGAATTTGTAAAATCCAAATCGAAGAAATCCCTGGTTTTTGCGGAATTACTATGCGATCTCCTATCGTCGTCCAACGATGAAACATCCGAAGAAACCATCGTGGATGAATCTCTGTTTCTGATATCTTCAAGCAATCCATGGTATGGAGATATAATCATCTATCTCCAAACCCAAAAATATAGGTCTAATACCTCTCACTCGGAACAAAGACGTATTCGATACCAATCAAAAGACTACATGATCGTCGGTGATACGCTTTACTGTCGTGGTGTCGATACAGTTCTGAGGAAGTGCCTCACCCATGAGGAGGCCGAAAAAGTCATGAATGATTGCCATTCAGGCGCGTGTCGGGGGCATCAATCTGGTTACGCTACAGCGCAAAAAAAATTTACGAGCAAGATACTTCTGGCCAACAATGTTCAAAGATTGCATAACCGCAGTTAGAAGTTGCCATGCGTGTCAAGTTTTCGATAGCAAAAGCAGAAGACCACCCACACCCCTGCAACCAGTAGTTGTTGTTGGGCCATTCACCAAATGGGGCATAGATTTCATGACATGCAACCCCACCTCGACCGGGGGGCATGGTTATATCATAATCACGGTAGACTATTTTACCAAATGGGCCAAGGCGATGCCTACATTAAACAACACCAGCGAAACCGCTGCCCTTTTCTTTTTCAATCATGTAGTCGCTAGATTCGGCATTCCACAGGCCATAGTCACAGATCATGGATCGCATTTTCACATTCACATGATGGTTTAATTGGCTGCCAAATTGGGGTTGCCCCACGACAACTCTACTCCATATTACCCGCAGGCCAATGGACAAATTGAAGCAATCAACAAGGTCCTGAAGCAGATGCTGCAAAGGATGATTGGAGTCCACAAAAGGAGTTGGCACCTGATCCTGTACTCAGCCTTGTGGGCATATCGAACATCGGTAAGGAATGCAACCGGGTTTACACCCTTTCAACTGGTGTATGGCCTAGAAGAAATCTTACCAGTTCAGTGTGAAATCTCGTCCCTTAAACTCGCAGTCGACCTTCTCCCCGGAACTTCAGAAGAAGAGGCTCGTTTCTTGGAACTAATCCAATTGGATGAAACTCGTCTTGATGCCGCTTTGGCTAATGAAGCCCATAAGAAATGAGTCAAAGCGCAGTTCGACAAGAATGTCAAACCCCGTGTCTTCTCAGAAGGTGACTTGGTCTTACTTTACGACCAGGAATCCGATAAATTGGGAGCAGGTAAATTCAAGTCTTTGTGGATGGGCCCCTATATTGTTAAACGTGTATTAGCAAAAGGGGCCTACGAGTTAGTGGATTATGATGGGATTCCACTGGCGCAACCCCGTAACGGGTTATATCTTAAGCGTTACTATGCATGATTCAGTGTAATAACCCCTATGCTTTTGTTAAAAAAAAAATTTCGCTAAGGGTAATTGTTTTGGTCAGGTAATCCATTTTTTACATTTGTTGCAGATGTCTAACCTATTGGAATCGTTTGTTGGATATGCCGATGGAGCGATTCGTAGTTCGCAGAACCTATCTTCTGCAGCCTGGGCCATTTTTGATCCAAGTGGCGAGTTAGTAAGTTTCAAAGGGGTATGTATTGGTCAGTCAACAAATAACATCGCTGAATATAGCACGTTGATAGAACTCCTCTCTGATGCCATCACACATGGCATACGCCGACTTGTCGTCAGGCTAGACTCACAACTCGTCATCCTACAACTCACTAGTATCTACTCCGTCCGAAATCCAACTATCTATCGCATGTTCCTAAGGGTCAATATTTTGGAAAGACAGTTTGATTCTATTCAATATCAGCATATTTCTAGAAAATTAAACACATTAACAGACTCATTGGCAAATTATGTGTTAGATAGACATTTGCAACATTTATAAAAGAAGCATTTCATCAATATTTGCATCAGGATCATGTAACTTAACCAAAATAAAACTCCGAAAATCAAAAATATATATATAACTATTTGTGGTTTACACATAATGTTCTGTAACCAAGACAAAATTGGTCAGATGACCCAAAACTCAAAATGCTAGGGGGCACCCTAGTCTAATGGTGCTGATGATAACAAGTCACTGCCTATGCAATCATGCGTAAAAGCCGAGTCCATCGACTTGGCATGCCAGTAGTATGTCACTGCAACCTAAGAGGCAGCTCGTCGGTCCTCACATCCGGAATACCAAGAGTGAGACCCTCGACCTGATCCTGCAATGCTAAAAGAGTCTCGGCCACATCAAGGTCGTGAAGGATAGCCCTCCCCACAGCCTCTCCTGCCAGAGCAGCAACTGGCGCTCTCGGACGTACTGCTGGTCGGACTGGTCCAATGTCTGCATGAGCGCATGAGTTTTGATTAGTCTTGAGTAAAGAAAATATAAGAACATTATGAAAAGCAATAAACAGGAATTTGGTCAGAGAATTTACCTATGGCACCCCACTGCTCACCAGCTGGCAGTGCCAAATCCAGATCACCCCAGAAATCCATACCAACATATGGACACTCGAAAAAAACCATCTGCTGACGGTTGAACCACTCAAAGAAGGTATCAGAGAAAGAAATCCGGGACTGACCCGCATGTTGGGCCATGAAGTCAACCCATCTCTACATCCATGGCTCAGTCGGTGAAGGTAAACCAAGTGGAATATACTGTGGCTGCATCAGTGGGATCTTTTCCAAGGCAAAAGCGGTCAAAATAGAACCATAACTAAAGTTCTTCAATCTTCCGTTTTTTACCTTGGTCAGTTGTTCTTTCATCACAGAGAGTACTGCATCACACCAGTTGAACACCTTCGGTTCAAGGCATTCCAAGGCATACTGCATATAAGACCTATTGGCCACATGAAGAGCCGCACTAACAGCCAGTCTAGAAAAAGTGAACAGAATAGTCCTCAAGGACCTATTAGTGACGTCTCGGATATTGATATTGCCGTCCTTACTCAGCTGAGATCAATCTCTACAATACCGACGAATGTAATCTCTCACGGATTCACCCCCACAGGCCGAACCTGATAATGAGATTGGGGCACCACGCCTCGATAAACCGGTCAAAAAAGAGATGTCCACGACAGTCAAGGGGATGGATTTGCCCCTAATCTGGAACACCTGGTCGGTAGGATCCCATGAATCGAGAAAATATTGCAACAAGTTGATTTGTTGCCTCATGCTAGAGATGCGAAGAAACTTCAGCAGGCCACAGTTCTGCAGTGCAGTTACCGTACCCGAATCATGTAAAGCAAGCATGTCCTGTTCTTCATGCTCACGTTCTCGCCATGTAACAGGAATTTTGCTCCGATGAATCTCTGAAAACAAACAAGAGAAGAGTCAGGATCTTGGTTTGGTGAAAAACAGGCAAAAAATTCCATGAAAAACTGTACATAAGTTTCCCTCCTTGCGCCCATCGCACCCCCAGCAGTGTACTGGGTGGGATGCATGCTGACTGGACAATGGCTAGGCCAGTATGCATCGCACTTTTTGATGTAGGAAAGGTGCGATGGAGCTAGGGCGAATTATTCAAACCCCAGGGGCTCAGAAAAACCAGGAAACATGCTCAGAATTCAAAAAGGAAAGAATGAAACTGAAGAGCTCAGGTTTAGCTCTTACCTGGTCCAGACAGCGCCAAGAATCGTCCACAGAATCTCCCAGAATCATCTAGTGAAAATCAAGGGGGAAAGCACCTCCAAAGCTCCAACAAACCAAAGTTCAAATGAAATGGTAAAATGAGAGGTAAAAACCACTTTTAAATTACTTTTCACGTAATTCAAGTAAAATATTAGTGTTTTGACTCATTTTTCAAGCATATATTATTCGTTTCTAACTAGTTTGATGAAGCAATTGAGTAGGCAGTACAACCTTTGAAGGAACAAAGTTGTCAATGGTAAAGTCAAGGTAATCAATGACCATTATATCGAGCAATTTTTATGTGGAGTTCAAGCTCGTTAAGAATTAAACATAAGCAATGAGCAAATGTTTCCCCCAGAGTTTAATCTCATTCATTAAAAAATGAACCAATTTCCGATAAATAACCATCGTGAATGCATTATCATCAAACTTTGAGCCTTGGTCGTGTTCTCATCATCACCTCCACTCTGTTTTGGCCGATCATTCACCTCCATTTGATTTTTTACCCTTTTTGAGGAATAGCTACGAAGAGTGATCCTGTTAGCCATCCTTGTGACACTACCGTGATTGGAAAATTCCAAACCTTACCTGGAATTAGCTGCTACCCAAATTTATCTCTCATTCCTCGAAAAACGAGTCTCCTTTAAGCTCTTTTCATCTGACTCATAAAATATGAAAAGATTGTCGAGTAATTGGCCTCTCCAGCTCGTTAAAGTGACCGGAAGTGCTATCCCTCCTTTATATTTTAATCTTTTTCGACCTGAGGGATTATTACACAAAAAGATCGAGCGCTTGTTTTGTTCGGCTCGTTAAAATTACTGAAAATTCATCCCTTTTGTATTATTTTATACTTTTTCGGACTCAAGGGATTATATGACGAAAAAGGATTGTTGGATTTTTCTTTACATCCCTTTCATACTCTCTAAAATTGAAAAGGACCGAGTTATCTTTGTCGTTAAACTCGTTAAAACCGAATAGCAACAAACTTGTCCATACCGACAAGAACGAGTTTCACTATCGGTAGGCTCGTTAAAACATAGCGATGGGTTTGCCCAAAGGGAAAATTATAGAACAATCATATGTTATCCTCCTCAAGCTTGACAAAAATAAAGAGGTACTGGTCAGCAATGACTGGGAAAAAATTGGGAAGAAAACTTGAAGAAACTTTATTGGTAGCAAGTCGCTCTTGAACATGACACTTTCACTCTGCATCCGAGTTAGGTTGGGTTGTTCCGTTCACTGGTCATATCACCATTGGTCCATCACACCATCCACATTTGGGGTTAACGCTACCAATCCATCATGTCAGTGTCGCCGATATGTTCAAGAGAAGTCGCTCAAAAAATTCACCTGTGTCTCATCCACTGCAATACATTTACGCTCCATTCTTTCATGACCGCCACCCTGAACCTTATATCATCAGATCGTTTTCACCTCCATTAAAATCATTTGCTCCATTCCGTGTCACAGATGTGGGATTAATTAAAGCCCTCCTATGATGGATCACTTATTTTCGACATCAGCTCATTATCCAAGAATTTGATCTAGGAACAACCCTTTCAGTACTTTGAAGCTTGCATGCCTCAATGGCAAGTTTCTCACTTTCGGCGACAGGTTTACATCAATGGCCTTCGACTGAAAGATTTTGCGTGGCATTCGACACCAAGTCCCTTTTTCACACCACGTAAATTGTACTGTCGTACCTTGAGGGTCATCATCATTATCGGTGATTCCTCTCGCACCTGTTAACAGCTTACATCACTGGCTGGTAATCAGGCGATGTCTTTCCATGTTCGACTCCAGAACATCTCTCACATGGATTGAATTGTACTTTGAGTGAAGATCGAACGAGATTGAAGACCTCGGATCTAGTTTCATCCATCCGGGCTGCGATATATATTCAGGAAAATAAAGACATCCAATGTACATCATTGTTGCACAAATAATCATCCAATCTAAGGGATGATGGCTCTACCGGAATCATCAGTCTGCACACAGACGATTGTCTGTCTTATGTACATGAAAATGAATTTATAAAGTTGAGTATGGGAATGCCTCGCCTCAGCTAGATCATGAAAATATTATGAAGATAATGTATTGTATTGTATCTTATTACAGGTCGCCTTCCAGCTCGAAAAAACTTCGGATCCTCATGATAAAGCATTTCACCTGACATCAAAAGATTAACGACCTCATGCTTTAGGGGGCAACTGTTATAGACATTTTTGGGCACTACAAACCCAATCATATATGTCCATAAACCAAGGGCTCCTAAGTCCCTAAAAGTGTTGTTTCATACCCTAAAGGAACAAGGTCAGTTGATTACATGATCTCCCAGAAGTTCTCCATGAAAAACTGCTCAGAACTGCTCAAAACTAGACCATCTCACCTACTCCATGGTCAAAGTGCGATGCATCCCACCTAATGCACACAGGAGGTACGATGCATACTGAAAATCCCTTCTATGGGGTGCGATGGGCGAGAGTGGACAAATGGTAGAGACAGTTTGCGAGGTGGATAATCATGGAATCTTCTAGAAGCTTCTCCTGTGACACTTGCCTCTCTGAATTCGCCCAGGGATGAGTAAGAGATCATCAATCTCCAAGTGGAATCAAGAACTATCAGATAGAGGACAATAATCAAATCTCAGAAGCTGACTCACCTCCCTGCAATCATCTATATATGGATCCCTCATCCCAAAGATCCAAGGGGCTAGAATTTTGTATCTTGCAAGGAAGTGTTGTTGGTTTCTTGGTGTAACATCATAGTGTTGGGTGATCTAATCTTTTCATGAGGTGAAGAAGGGCTTTCTTGTTGAGAGGATGACGCTGGGTCAGAACAATTGGTTGTAATCCTCTTTGCTATTCTTGATATTAATAAAGCTATTCAAGTTTTCCTCCACATTCTTGTATGATTGAAGATATATGCATTTGTGTGGTCAATATATATCTGGTCCTGTATTGTTTGTGATAGTATATCTCTGTTCTTGGATAGTGTTGTGTTGCTTTGATTCTACAGGTGCTCTTTGAAGCTGGGTAGACGAGGAAGCAAGTGGCAAAGATCTATCAGAAGGGAGAGGAATCAAGCAAGGAACCAAGTGCAAGACATAGGTTGGTCTCCTTTGTTCCCCTCTTATCTACTTCTCATAAAGGAAAACGAAAGTAGTTTTAGTTTGTTTGTTTCTAAGATAGCTACCAGTCTTAGTGGGACTAGCAGCTCTGCATAGACACTATATTTCCCGATAACACCCCCCCTCTCAGTATTATTTCCAAAAATTGGTATCAAAGGAGGTCCTTTGTTAAAATCTTGATCGCTTGAAGGAGATCTGTAGAACAATGGAAAAGAAAGCGCAACAAAAGAAGAAGACAACTCAAAGGAACAATGACAGTTTTCCATTGAGTGGAAGCAAGTATTCAGATCCTGAATCACCTCAGATTGAAGATGGACAAGCAAATGAAGCATCAGATAGAATCATAGATCAACAAGATCTACCTAGCAAAAGGGAGAGTGCCCTCAAAGAAGAAATTATCAGCTTAAAAGCTCAGATGGAATGTGCCTTCAGAGTTCGTCAAATGCTGCAGGAGCTGAATGAAGAACAAGAAAAGGAGATTCTCAAACTAAGGCAACAAATGGAAGAAGGAAGAAAGTCTGAGGAAACTTTGAAGAAGCAATGTCTGGAAAAGGAAGAACAACATCAGGTTGAGGTAAATATCTTGAAAGGTAAATTAGAAGAAAAAGATAAGCTATTACGATTTCAAGATAGTACTAAGATCTTGGATGATATTCTTAGTAGTCAAAGGTCTCCTGCTATCAAAACTGGTCTTGGTTTTCATGAATCTATTGAAGGTGAATCTAGTTCACAAAGTAAGACAAGGAACTCTAATGCAAAATCTGAAATGCTCAACAAGGAGATGAGAGGACAATCCCATCAGCAACCAAGGAAAGAAATTCCTCAAAGAAAATCTTTTGCTCCTAACTATGGAAGTAATAGACGATTATTTCCTCCGATGAATAATGTTGAATGTTATGTATGTCATAATCGTGGACATGTTGCAGCCAGATGCAGAAATAGAATGGTTCAAGACCATCACACAGAAATATCATCACGTTCCAGGTACTTCAAGGGATATTGTTTTTCTTGCAATATGTTTGGTCACAAATCTGTTGATTGCTACAGAAGAAATATGAAACATGTAATATGTTATGCATGTAACAAGCTTGGACACATAGCAAAGGAATGCAGAAGAATATTTTGGACACCATACCAAAAGTAGAAAACTTCATCACAGTTGAAGATATGGAGGAAAAAGGAAGTACAACCAGAAAAAGGTGGCATAGCAGAGTACACAGACATGACAGACTCAGAAGAAGCTAAAAATGTGGAACCTCTATGTTCTAAATCTCATATTCCTATTTCATGAAGACAAGTCGCGTATATACGCGAGTTAGACGATGCACAGTCACGTATATGATGTTCTGAAGAAAATAAGTAGTACAAAAGTCTGATATGGTTCAGCCAGTGTTTGATGATGGCATGGCACAGGCTCAGGGGGAGCATATACTTAAATAAATGCATTATTGGCATTTTGATGAGAAGTCTTTGGTGATGATGCTTATGTAGCTAAATAATACATCTTGCTACTTATTGTTGGTTGGTCAGAAGAATGGTATTGTAGGTTACAGGTCTGGATGCTAATGACAGATGCTCATAGTACAGATCATATGGTGTATGATAGTTGTTGATAACTATCACAGGTGTGTTTAGGTCCTTGGTCTTTGTGAGTCATATGATGTATTATGTTACCCCACTATGCATGGGATGAATGATGTAATTTGAGTCATGTATATCCCCACTTGGTTGGGTGGATGAGTCAAAATGGTGTATTCCCACTTGATTGGGAGACTGATGTATGTATAGAGTCATGTTATGCTTTTGCAGACCTTGCATGTGCTCAGGGGGAGCATGGACGGATTGGAACATCTTGGCATGTACAAAGGGGGAGCTCAATCAGAGATTTCAGCAGGTACTCAAGGGGAGTATGGACAACAGATGGAGATCAAAGAAGAGAATATCTTGGTCCACCCTTTGCCCTTGATGTCAAAGGGGGAGAGTGACTTGGTATGGTTGTTGCCATCAAGTCCAAAGGGGGAGATTGTTGGCATTATGATTCAAGTGTTGTCCTTGATGGAAACTCACTCAGAGGTATGATACAAGTGTTGTCCTTGATGGCAACTCAGATCATAGTGCAGCAAGTCAAGAGAGAGGTATACGCAAGTTGACTGTGATGAAAGTGCATATACACACGGGTTAGCAGAGCAAAAGGTGCGTACACATACACACGCAGGTTCACAGAAGGAAAGGTGCGTACATGTCGGAAACCATGGTTTTGGTCCGTGGTATTTGGTCCATGGTATTTTGGTATTGGTCCATGGTATTTGGTCCGAAGTGTCGACCCCTGGTATTGGGTCCAAGGTATTGGTTCTACATGGTTTTGGACCATGGTATTGAGATAAGCCTAAACCTATATAAGGAGAAGATCATTAGGCCAAGAGGAGTAAGTCTGCAAGTGATGAAGATCTGATGAAGTGTGAGATCCAGATGCTGGTTATGGGTTGGTGATGCCTTGATTGATCTGAACCAAGGATGCACTCATGTGGAGGAGGATGAACGATGGATCAGGATCTTAAGGCTTGGAATGTTTATCATTATATGGTTTGATTATGGATAGACTAGATCTATTGACGCATGTTTTATTGTATGAAGTTATGATCTGGGTATGGATGATGTCAGGAACAATTGCAAAGTTATGAGTAAATATTTGCAGATCTGTACGCGGGTTGGCTTTGGTAAAAGCGCGTATGTACGCCGGTTTGGTTCATCATAGTAGCATATACATTATGAGATATGATCTGGTTATTGTTGCAGAGTTCTGTTGTCTGTTCTGTGTTCTGGTGACTGTGTTTTTGACAGGGTTTCAATGTTTTAGTATTGGGTGATTTAGAGATTGGTGATTCAAATTATGATGTTGTGCTTCAGGAGTATCTAGTATGAAAATTAATGAAACGTGGTCCCTGGAGGAAGAAAGAAGATCGTAGGCCGGCGCCTACGTACTGGTAAACATATCAGCCAGTACAAGAGCCAGGGGGGTTGGAATTCCCTTCCAATAGCAGCTGGAAAACGAGTGAAGGTTGGAGCCTTCAGTAGGTCGGCGCCTACATACTAGTAAATGGATCGGCTAGTACAAGAGCTAAGAAGGTTGTAGCCTTCTGCAGGTAGAAGCCCTCATACTGGTATAAGACTGCACCAGTACTATTGTAAAAAAAAGTTTATTATTAAAGGAAGATAGAGACAAATTGCAGCAGGTGGTTTTCACCCACATTGGGTTTCCACCTTATATCATGGTGTTCATGTGTGCTTCTTGTGTGTGATGATCTGTTCTATTTTACTGCACCTATTTACTGTTCATATGGTTAATAATGTTCTGATGCATTCACTAAAGATGAACTAACTGAATCATAAGTTTGCTGGATGTACGCTAGTTGCATTTAACACAGTTGCGTATATACGTGGATATCCTTAACTGAAGTAGCGTATATGAATCTGAGTATAAAAATGAAAAAGTATATGATGTGCTAATACTGATTCACCCCCCCCGCCCCTCTCAGTATTATTTCCAACAATCAGAGCCTACCAACTTCTTTAGATTGGTCACCATGGGAGTAGCCATGGACTTGCACTTTATCATCCCAAATCTTTGAAGGATCGTAATAATATACTTCCCTTGACCTATGAAGATCTCACCTAGCTTCTACCACACTTCTAATCCAAGAAGTAATGCATCAAACATAGATCCTTCATCTCAAACTAAGAGGTCAACTCCCTCATACATTGAACAATGATATTTTTATTCCTGTAAAAAAAAAGTCAACAACGTATAACAACAAGATCATAGGCTCACCTTTAACAACCTTGTAGTAAACATTGGGATATGTATCACTCTTGGTGAAACCAAGACTCATCAAGTATCCATCAATCTAATAATTCCAAGCCCGAGGTTCCTACTTGAGCCCATACAAAACCTTCTTTAGTTTGCAAACATGAGACTCCTTCTGATGTACCTCAAATCACTAACGTTGCTCTACGTACACTTCTTCCTCAATGACTACATTGAGGAAAGTTGTTTTCACATCCATATGATGTAATTTTCAACCCATAATAGAAGAAATAGAAATAATAATCTAATATAAGTGCACCTGGTGACTAGATAAAATGTCTCTTCATAGTCGTCTCCCTCTTTTTGGGAGAACCCTCTTCCTAAAAATATCGCTTTGTACTTCTATGTGCTACCATCTACCATTGACTTCCCCTCAAGTCTCGACACAATTTCCCACACATCATTCTTCATGATGGATTGATATTCCTCCATAATGGCATCCTTCCAAACTTTCTAGCATGCTTCCTCCTCATAGTTGGATGGATCAAAATAAATGATGTGACTCATCAATGTTGCATATCCTAAGTACTTCTTAGGAAATTTTATTTCCCTCAAAATTCCATGGGGAGATGCATGCCCCTCCGCATCCCGCAATTTACTTCGAAGCCATGATGACCTCTTCTTGAATTCAAGAATAATGATCCTAAGTGGATCCATTGGATCAATGGGCCCTTCTATCTCTTCCTGATGATCTAAAGGATATTCCACATGTACATAAGGACCTAAACCCACATCCTTGGGAGCCTCTTGCTCCTCATTATCAATATCCATGTTCCTCAATGCTAGAAAATCCTTGTAGTGTATGTGAGAAAATATTCAATGACACAACTCACATAGATTGGTGTTATCATGTACCAATCCTTGGGTTCATCATTCCAAGAGTCTATGCAAGCCTGCCTCTCAAAAACTAATCACATTTTCCTAATCTATGCTTGATCCCTTATTCCATACAAGGACTTGTTCATCAAAAAATGAAACTATAAACCCTTTGTCTTCCAAGGATGAAGTAGAGATCGGGTTCTTTTTCAAACCTGTTACATACAACACACATTTATATGAATATTTTCTCTTGAATCCAACTGGAAAGATTTTGAACCAACACCTTTAATTGCATACTTGGTAATATTAACATGTTCCACTTTCTGTGTTTACTTCCTCTCTACCAATTTTGTGAGACTATCACAGTCACCTGCCATATATCTAGAGGCACCATTTTCCACTAACTCACTATGATCTGCAATATTTCTTGTAAGGGCATAAAATAATTAGTAATCCATATCATTTTTACTATCATTCATAGATATCTTCTGATGTGGATGGTCGTGATCATCAATGTCTATTATTGAAGCATGTTGCTTGTTCATCCTGTTCTTATCATTGTTCCCTTCAGGACACTTGTTTTTATAGTGACGAAACTAGTGATAACCGAAACAATAAATTTTTGACATATCCTTCTTCTTCTTATCTTTAATGGGATTAGGTACTATACTTGTATTCTTTTAATGAAAATTTCCGAAAAAATTTCTTCCTTTTGTTGAAATGTGTAACTAGGTTTGGTCTTCATAAATATGAAATGTACTTTCAATTCTTGTATATTATAAAAAGAAAGAAATTTTATTATTGTTGTTTTTGTACCATGGGTTTCATTCTCAAGGTATTTTATTTAGAGGTAAATCACCCATTGATTTCTTCTAGGGTTTGTCCTAGTGTCAAGAAGTCAAAAGAGTCATTTTCATATGAAGAAGACCCCATCAGGCACATTGTAACTTGTAAAAAATAATTATTTTTGTATTTAAAAGTTTCAAAATACCCTCCAAGACCAACTCCTCCTGGAAAATAATAATTCAATCTCATTAGGGCATGTCATCCTCCTTAGAAGCCTATATATAGGATGGAAGTTGACCTCCTATAAACACTCACTCATCTTCTCATCATCCAAGCGAAGGAGAAGCAAAACAATGCTAGCGAAGAAGGAAGAAGGATGAAGGACGAAGGATTGGGTTATCTCTCTCTCTCTCTCTCTCTCTCTCTCTCTCTCTCTCTCTCTCTCACACACACACACACACACATCAAAAGAATGAAGGCTAGGGTTTCATTGTTGTAAGACCAAAGTTGAGGAAATTCTAGAAAAATGGTTGAAGAAAGGTCTATTAGGTCACCTACAAGCACTATAATAAGGAGAAACCCAAGTTTAAGTAAAAGGAAGCCTTGGAAGCCCTTAAACTACTCACCCATGTGGAAGCAACAACTGTTGTAGGGGCCAAAAATTTCAGACCTACAATAGAGGCCGAAATTATGTAGTTGGGAGTCGAAGTTGTGCAGTTGGAAGAAATTTGTCTGGGTTTGACTTGAGTAGACGAAGCACATCATCAAGGAGGTCAGAATTGGTCTTGGAAGGGTATTGGTCTTGGTCTAGAGGTCTTATAATTCATCATTCGTAGAATCTATAAGAAGAGAATAGATTTATGGGTTTTCCTCTCAAGTGGAGAGGTTTTGGCCCTGGCTTGCAGCCTATATCCTATGTTCTTTTGTATTGTTGATCTTATTGTTTTGGTAGTTGTTTGATGATAGGAACAACATAATAATAAGATAAGAAGATAATAATTAATAAAATTAAAAATACATCATAAGCAGTTATCAAGTTGAAGAGAAATCAGCTTAGTTGAAACCCTTTAGATTTATCAACATGGTATTAGAGCTAAGGTTGACTAAGGGCATAATGAAGATCACTACATCTTGAAGAAATATTTGAAGGGGTGTTCTATGGTAGCAATTCATCTCAAGAAAGGTATCAAGGCATTATGGAATCTTTTATTATCCATCAAGAATAGTATGCCCAAGACTTCTACAAAGGACGAAAGGTTATTCTTAGCACTTACAGACACATTTGAGGATGAGAATATTTGGGTAATCAATAGTGGAGAATCAAGACATATGATAGGTGAGCACAAACAACTAAGCATCTTATCAAGAGAAAAAATTTCCTACTGTGTTGAAATTGGGGATAAAAATTCAATTATCCTATAAGAGGAATTAGATCAACTTTGATGGAGCCAGAAAATGGAGGAAACATCCATCTCAATAACTTTTTGTTCATACCAGGTTTGTAAAATAACTTAATTTCTATTTCATGTCTAGAAGATAATGGAGATAGAGTCGCTTTTATATATGGAAAATTTGTGGTGTGAGATAAAATCTCTAGCATCGAAAATGAAAATATCATTTGGATTCGTGAAGTAAGTCCATGTGAACTTTGGCGTAGAAGGTTTGGACACCTTCACTACAAAATATTACCAACTCTAAATTACATGGTAAATAGCATCCCTAAACTCAAGGAGGATCATGAAGGAGTATGCAAGGGATGTGCATTGGGTAAAAATGTTAAGAGACCATTTGGAAGCAATGCTTCAAGATCAAAAGAAATTCTAGATCTCAATCAATCTAAGTTTTGTTGTCCTATGTCTACAAAATCTCTTGGAATTCATCTAGACTATGTAACATTCATTGATGACCACTCAAGGAAAACTTGGATCTATTTGTTGAAGTCCAAGGATGAAGTATTCGACAAATTTCAAGAATTCAAAGATGAAGTAGAGAACCTTACAGAAAGGAGGATAAAGGTACTAATATCTAACAATGGAGGAGAATACACATCTAAGAAACTCGTATCTTTCTATAAGGAGGTTGGGATTAAGAGAAAGTTGATAGTCCCATATAATCTTGAACAAAATGGAGTTGTTGAAAGAAAGAATCGATCAATTGAGAAAAGTGTTAGAGACATGTTACATGATCAATTCTTGCCTAAATTTATGTGGGGTGAAGCAACAAAAATTGTTGTGTATGTTCGAAATCAAAGTCCTCACAGATTACTAGACAACATGACTCCTGAGGAAGCATTCACTGGGAAGAAACCAAGTGTAGACCATATCTAAATATTTGGTTGTCTTGTCTACATTCACATTCTGGAAGAAAAGAGAAAGAAGTTTGATCCTAAAAGCATGAAGGGAATATTTGTTGGCTATGGTAACACTTCAAAGACATATAGGATCTACATAAAGGAAGGACATTGAATAGAAGTAAGTCGAGATGTGATATTTGATGAAATTATTGCATTCAAGAAATCAAAGGACCTCCTGATTGACTTTGATGATGAAGAAGTTCCAATATTTGAATAAGAATGCACCAGGGAGGAAGAAGATTCAAATTGTGAAGAAGTAGGTCCCAATGAAACTATGCAACTATCATCATCCCCAAGAGTAGAAAGAGACCTAAATGGTTAAAGTATACTCTTCTAAATGTAGAGGGACATAGAGAAACCAACCGTACATTTAGAGAAAGTAAGAAGCCTAAAATATATTCATGGCATGCAACTTATATGACAAATTTGATCGAAGCATAACCATCCACCTTTGAAAAGGTTGTCAAACATCAAGAATGGAAAGATGTCGTGAATGAATAATATCAATCAATAATGGAGAATGGAGTTTGGGAGATCGTCTCTAGGCCTGAAGACAAATTTGTGGTAACATCCAAGTGGCTTACAAGGTTAAACATGTAGCTGATGGAAGTACTGATAAATATGAGGAAAGATTTGTGGCTATGGGTTTCTCCCAACAAGAAGCAATTGATTATGAAGAGACATTTGCACCTACAACAAGGTGTAAATATATGTTTTTTGGTCTCTTTGGAAGCATGAATGGGATGGAACATCCATCAAATGGATGTCGACGCGACATTCCTGAATGGTACTATCGACGAAGAAGTCTATATATAACAACCCTCTAGTTTTGAAGTAAAAGATAGAAAGACTCATGTCCACAGGCTAAAGAAGGAACTTTATGGCCTTAAGCGAGAACCAAGGGTTTGGTATGCAAGGATGGATACATACCTTCAAAGGTTAGGCTTCTCGAATATTTTTGTTGATCTGAATCTCTATATCAAGGTGGTGAAGGATGAACCTATAATCATTCTTCTAAATGTGGATGATCTTCTCATTACAAGTGTGGAATGTCATATTCAATAATGTAAAAAGAAATTGGAAACATAATTTGATATGAAAGATCTAGGGATGATGCACTATTATTTGGGGTTGTAAGTTTGGCAAGGACCTGATGAGATATATCTTAGTTAAGGAAAGTATGTGATCGAGATGTTGAAGAGGTTTGAAATGATGGATTGCAAACCTCAGTAGAGGAATTTTGAGGTCTAAATGGGCCTCCTAAGAAAAATGTACAACCAAAATAAACATTATAAGAACAAATAGGATTCAAGATGATGATGTCAACCATGGGGGATGATTCACCATTTTTGGAGTAAAAAGGTAAAAAGGTTTAAAAATAATAAAATAATAAAAATACTTTTTCAACTTATCTCCCTAATGTTTTAATCAAATTTCAAGCAGGAGTACTCGTTGGATGAAAAATTTAATTCTTCATCCAAAGAGTACTCATGTTGCATACTTTCGATGGACCCTACTACATGGAAAATGTAAAATACATGAAAAAAACGTGATTGCAATCACATTTTTCATGTATTTCTCATTTTTTATGTAGAACGGTCCATCAAAAGTATGAAACATGGGTACACCTTGGATGAGGAATCAAATTATGTATCCAACTAGTGTTCCCTCTTGAAATTTGAGTAAACTCATAGGGAGATAAGTTGAAAAAGTAGTTTTTTTTCTTTTTTCCCTTTAAAATTTGATGATGTAATCTAATATTATTTTATTATTTTATAATTTCCTTAGGAGACCCATTTCAGACCTCAAAATTCCCCTAATATGAGAACCCCTATGATCACAAATTTGAAGAGGCCAAGAAGTTTTGATTCAAGCACTGTGGATCTGACAAGGTAAAGACAATTGTTTGGCTCATTAATGTACTTGGTAAATACTTGACGAAATATTTGTTTTGTAATGAATATACTCAGTCAGTTCTAGGTAGAGCCCAAGCATGATCATTAGGTAGCAACCAATCATATATTGAGATATTTGCAACGAATAATCCACCATTTCCTAAAGTATGATATAAAGAATGATGTCCACTTGATTAGATATACAAATTCTAATTGGGGAGGCAGTGAGACGATGGGAGAAACACCACTAAAGTTTTTTTTAGTTGGGATCCTCGATGATGTCCTGTATGAGTAGAACGCAAGAATCGGTTGCTTTGAGTAGTGTTGAGGCTGAATACATTGCATCCTGTGAAGTAAGCAGAGAAGTTGTCTGGTTGAGGAAGTTGTTGTCTGACGTGTTTGAAGGACCAATGGACCCTACAGTGATACATTGTGACAACACCAGTTGTATAAGATTATTTTTTTGAGGCTTCTACGATTTTTATTCTGTGTAGTGTTTTCTTCTGGGATTATCGCATCCATAATTATTTAAATTGACTTTTCAATCCATCCACTGTGGCTCATCATCAGGATAGATCCAAAAATATATAAGCTAGATCTCAACGGAATGAATAAATAAAGGTGTGAGAGAGCGATGGAACAGGAATGATGGTAGCCGACATGTTTTAGATCAAGTTAATTAATAATTAATAATACTTAATAATTATTACAGTTAGTAATTTTATAAGAATATTTGGATTATAAATCAAGATTGAAATGATTTTAATTATAATTAAGATTAATTTTAATTTTATTTAATTATAATATATAATTATATTAAAAAAAAATATTACAAATTTTTATAATATTAATATTATTGTTTAATTCAAAATTTTATTATTTTATTTATGATTAATTTTTACAATATAATTAAAAATCCTTAGAAATTTATAAATATCTTAAAGATAATACTTTTAGTATTAGTTTATAATTAATAACTTTATTAGAATAACTAGATTTTTAATTTCATATATAATTGATATTCATTTTCATCTTATTTAATTATAATTTAAAATTTATCAAGAATATTATTTTAAAAAAATTATAATATTAGACTTTAATCCACTTTTTATAGAATTAAATAGAATTTATGATATTAATTAATTTTAATTTTTAGTATAAATTTAATTATATATAATTATAATTTGGTTAGGTATATTGTATAAGATTATCTGAAGACCCAGCGTTTGTAATGGAAATAAAAAGCATATAAATAACAAGTATCACTATATACGAAAGATGGTGCAAGATGGAGTGTTGCGGCTACAATATATCTCCATTGATGAGCAGGTCGCTGACATCTTGACAAAATATCTTAATTGAGAGACAAACTTGGATTGGTTGATATATCCTTCATATCTGAGAGGGAGACATAGACACATCATTCTTGTCTTCACTTTGTGAAAAAATAATGGAGGATTAGGTAAGCATCTAACTTCTGATACTCTTTGAGGATGAGGTAGAGAATCCAAGATGTAAGAGTAGTCAAAGAGGAAATTCCTTGAGGATGTGTTATTCAAAGATAGGAATTGTCCTAAGAGGACATACCATGTAAACACCCAGGTCGGGGATATTCCTTAAGAGACAATGATAATGGTGTCTATCATTCATTGGTCTCGTCATCATTGTTCTATGGTATTGTGGAGAGATAGAGCTATTAGTCAAGGCCTTGTTATGCGACAATGTTGGTTTGTATGATGGAAAGAGATAAGATGATATGATAGCTTATGACATGGCTTACCAATCTGACTCTTCTTATGAGATCTATTGAGTTTTAGAATGTACATATCCCATTATGAATGCCTCCCTAGTTAAGAGGGAGTGTTGAAATGTGCAACTAAGTTCGGTCGTCATAAATATGAAATGTACTTTTGATTCTTGTATATTGTAAAAAGAAAGAAAAAGTATTATTATTATTTTTATAGCATGGGTTTCATGCTCAAGGTATTTTATTTAGAGGTCAAGCACCCATTGAGTGCTTCTATGGTTTTCCCTAGGGTCAAGAAGTCAAAAGAGTCCTTGTCATATGAAGAAGACCCCATCAGGCAAATTGTAACTTGTAAAAAAAAAAAAAATTGAAAGTGTCAAAATACCCTCCAAGACCAAGACGACCTCATTAGCACATGTCGTCCTCCTTAGAATCCTATATATAGGAGGGACTTGACCTCCTATGGAAACTCACTCATCTTCTCATCATTTAAGAGAAGGAGAAGAAAAATAAGGCTAGAAAAGAAGGAAGAAGGATGAAAGATGAAGGATTGGGTTATCTCTCTCTCTCTCTCTCTCTCTCTCATGTGAAGAAGGAAGGCTAGGGTTTCGTTACTACAAGATCAAAGTTGAAGAAATTGCAGAAATAAGGTCGAAGAAAAGTTTATTAGGTCACCTACAAGCCCTATAAGAATGAGAAACCCAAGGAAAGGTCAAATAAATCCTTGGAAACCATGAAACTATTCACATGTGTGGAAGCAATCATTGTTGCAGGGGCCAAAAATTTTAGACCTATAGTAGAGGTCGAAATTTTGTAGCTGGGGATTGAGGTTGTGTAGCTGGAAGAGACTTGACTAGGTTTGACTTGAGCAAAGGAAGAACATCATTAAGGAGGTCAAATTTGTTCTAAAGGTCTTGGAATTCATCATTTGAAGAATTTATAAGAAGAGGAGATTTGTGGGTTTTCCTCTCAAGTGGAGTGGTTTTATCCCTGGCTTACAACATATATCTTGTGTTCTTGTGTATTGTTGATCTTCTTGTTTTGATAGTTGTTTTATGATAATAACAACATAATAATAAGAGAAGAAGCTAATAATCAAGAAAATTAAAAATACATCACACGCAGTTATCAATTTGAAGAGAAATCATCTTAGTTGCAACCCTTTAGATTTCTCAACACCTTTACCATTCTTCGTATGAGCTGCAAATGCTTCAAACTCATCATATTGAGGTCTTTGAATATTCCCCTTTGATACTAGCATAGACTCCTCTTAGGCATAGGAAGCCCATAGTTTATCAAGGGTCATAGTCACAAGTTTTGATTCATTAGTATTTTCTCCAATAGCCTTGAGTTAATCTCTCAACTAAGAGATCCTCATGAAGTGGAAAGCCACGATATCTGATCTAGACATCTAAATATCACAAATTTGATTCCTAAAGGTCATTTTCTAACCATTGTTGTTGACTACATATAGCCTTACTAGGGCATCATATAGTTGCTTTGAAGTCTTCAACCCATAAACAAATGGAATCAAATGATCTTTGATCGATTCAACAAAAATCCTCTTGGCCTTAGTTTCCATATTCTTGTGCTTGGACTTTCCCTCATCATCCCGAGGTTCACTAATCTTTCCTTCTAGATATTCTATGACATCATTCTCTTCAAGAATGAGATCCTTTCTTGTCCTCCAAGCCCTAAATTTTTTTGCACCTTCCATGCTATCGTTAGGCTTGATAGATGGATCCATTTGGTCAAGGACCTGGTCACATATCATATTGCAGATTATGTGTCTTCAAGGGGTGATCTCAACGGCCTTTCTTCACCAAAGCTCTGATACCATCTAGATTTTCTAGTGCTAATTAGACAACCACAATTTTTTGTGATTGATAATTACTTCCAATGTGTTGATGCCTCAAAAATCGTTGCAACAACATGGGGGGGAAAACCACCCGGTCGGGGACTTGAATATCGTCCCTTATCTATTTGGATTAGTGGCTCCGACTGGTTTAACTAGGTCCTGTTACCTTATCTCAATCTCCGATGACTCAAAATATGACTTTCATCCATCAATGGAGAAGAGACATCAGATCATCCCTCTTGCTCATTAGGCAGGAAAGTGATCCTTAAGCTGATCTGGGGCTCAGCTAAGCCACCAATAAGTTATGACCTAACTTGTGCTAACCTAACTAATTCTATGGTATTAAGTTAATATTAATTGTTAATCCTATATGATACTATGATAATGTTATCCCTATGAAACTTGTTAGTTTAATACTATTTATTAATCCTAAAGTAACACAATGTTAATACTACACTATCATTAAAGTCTTGTTAGGTACTAAAGTACTCCTATTTATCTCATATGCCAAATCTAAACTAATATATCATATGATATTATACTAATAAATTAACTATACTATATAAATAAATATACCTTATACTATACTAATACTATTTTATAATGAATAGAAACTTTAATGAGAACGCGAGGAGCAATGGAGCGCAGGGGCATCGATGACAATGGATATGGCTAGCTAGGGTTTGACATTTTCTACAGGTTTCTGAGCCTACGAGATATCCCTGACCCGCCACCAACTGGACGCATCTGCCCTTACTTCTGGTGGACGATCTCGTCCTGTAACTACAGTCCCCTGACACCTGCTCTCTGCTCTACTGTCACTGGAACCTGCTGTTCTCATGGGAGATTATGAAGCTGTAGATTACACTGCCGACCCTCTGGAAGGCGTACCTATCTGGCGTACCCCAAATGCTTTACGAGGTATGTATAACCAAGCTTCTTTTTCTAATGGGGATCCATCGCTCTCTCGTCCGGCAGCTCATCCGACCCTTACACCTTCCCGGCATGACCTCTTTTCTCCAGCGACCCTCGGATCTGAGGGGGAATGCGCTCCCCCTTTCCCTCACCCCCCTTCCTTCTCTACTTCAATCCCGGATCTCGCTCATACTGAACCACCTCCCATCACTTTCTCTGTTTCACTGTCTTCAGATCCCCTCCATGGAGGTCACCCTAGTAAACCTTCTCCCTCTAATCCGATTTGCTCTTCCGGCGGCCTCGCTATCCCCACATCCTCCTCTGCCCCTCCTTCTGGCTCAGGAGCCCCCTCGCCACCGCATCGAGCGCGGAGTACACCTCTGGATCCAAAACCAAAAAGGAATAACAGATGTTTTAAATCCAAAGCAGAGGAAGTATTTCTCAGACTTGAGGAGGATGTCCAGTGGGGTGAGATAATGGATCATTCTGACAAAGTCTTGGTGGGCCGAATAAGGGGTCGGAAATACTCGGTTTCTCGATTGAAGGCCTGGATATCAGATATTTGGTGACACCATCTGAAGGATCCCTCCTTAGTACAGATATTAGCTAGAGGATGGTTTGAAATAAAATTTGTCCTTGCCGAACACACAGACTGGGTCTTATCTGCTCATTGGCATTTTCAACATGCCCCAGTCCTCCTTAAACGTTGGACTCCCATGTTTGACCCCGAATCGGAGCTGATCGGCACTGGGCCTATATGGATTCGGCTCCCAGGCCTCCCTATACAGTATTGGTCTGAAGACATCTTCAGAAGAATTGGGAATGCATTGGGCTCTTACTTGGATTATGATCGATCCTTCCTCCATACAGGTGTGATGACTTATGCTCGTCTTCTCATCAATCTGGACACCAGGGGTGGCCTTCAAGAACACATTACTATTCACTGGCGGGACTTGGCGCGTAAACAGATTATTGATTACGAAGGGATCCCGTATAGATGTCGTCGATGTCACCAAGTTGGACATCTATACCGGGATTGCCCTCTCCTTCACAAGGGTAAGCAGCGACCACAGGATGAGGCTACTGAACTTCCCCCTCACTTCCCTGATCTGCAAGGATCGGAGGCACCTTCAACGGAGCATAACCAGGCTACTGATGGTACACATGACCCTCCAGGTTGCACTATTGATCCCACTTCTTGTCCATTGCCTGACCAAGCGCAAGAGTTTCCTCAGCAGATGGGTGATATTTCATCGATCCCTCATCCCTCCTCCCCTCCGGTTCATACATCTCCCTCTGTAGATACTGCTCCGCATCTGAACTCTTGCCCTCATGGATCTAACCCTCTTTCGGGGGTTCCCCCTCCCTCCCTCCATTGCCCCATTCCGCCTCTGGCTCCCGCTTTTCCCCCAAGTTCGCCCTCCTTGATCACTCCATCCATATCCGCCTCCCTTGCTCCATCCCCCCCAATTTCCCCTCGATATGCCCTCAGATCCAGATCTAAAGACAGAGGCGGCGATGCTTTCGGCCTTGACATTATATCAGCTCCTTTTAAGCAATCTCGTGGTCGACCATCGCGTATTTCTAAAGCCAGACACACTGCCGACGCTGAAGTTGCCATTGGGCGACAACAAACCATCCCCTGGGCCCTTAGAGCAAAGCATGGCCCTGTCCCTCTTCCCTCATGAAGGTACTCTCTTTCAACTGTAGGGGGTTTGCTAGTTCCCCCAAAAAATTAGCGCTCAGGAGATTGCTCTCCATATCTCAACCAGATATCATACTACTACAAGAGACCCTCTGTCCTGCAGACACTCTCATCCATTCCTTCAAATCTTGGATGCCATACTGGACATTTCATGCTATTGACGCATCAGGGAGATTGGGCGGATTAGCTATTGGGATCCTCAACAAAGCCATCAAGATCTGTAACATTTGGGGCGGCAGGGGATTCATAGGCCTGGACATCTATGTTCTCTCCATGGAAATGAACCTGCGTATTGTCAACGTTTATGGTCCATGTTCTAGCAGGGCTCCCTTCTGGAGTGCGCTACTTGAATCTGACCTATTGAAGGAGGACAATATTATGCTTGGTGGCGACGTAAACTTCACAATGGGTCAATGTGAGTCATGGGGTCACTCTGCCCTGACAGACCCTTTCTCAGACACCATATCCAACCTGTTGGAGGAGCATCACTGGGTATACATACCCTCTGCCAGACTACAGCACACCTGGACGAATAACAGAAGTGGGAATCAGAGCTTGGCTAGAAGATTAGACAGGTTCCTGCTTAAAGAAACCCTCTATAACCATCTCCCGCGCACTAGGCAGTGGGTCGGCTCCGACGGCATCTCCGATCATCGCCCTATCTTACTAGAGACAGCTGACTCCTATGACAAAATCAAGAGCCCTTTTAAATTCAATTCTACTTGGTTAAAGGATCCCTCCTATATACACTTGGTCACCGAATATTGGCAGAACAATCCAATTCGTGATCAGGAGGAGCTCTCGGCCGGATTTGTGAGGAAACTAGCTGAATTAAAGCGCTTATCCAAGCAATGGGCACACCAGAAGCGGGTCCGGGACGATCACACTTTAAAAGTAGCTGAAAAAGCCATTGCAGCATATGATCATGAGATCTCTACTGATGGCATCTACACTACTACAGGAAGCAAAGAATAGTTCAATTCCCTCGTTACCGAGCGCACACAGATTCTGAAATGCAGAGAGGAAAGCTGGCGGCTGCGCAGCAGGGCCATTTGGCTTAACGAGGGAGATGCTAACACCACTTTCTATCACAAGTTCGCCAATGGTCGAAAAGCTATCAATTCTATTTGGGAGCTCAAGGATGAACAAAATCAGTCAATTACATCTCAGAGGAACCTGGCCAGCTTAGCGATCAATCACTTTAAAGGCATTTATAAGGCCCCCAGAGTGGCAAACATCCTGGAGATCATGCGAGTGGCAGAGCATTTTCCCAGATATGTCCTTCAAGATGATACAGAGGAGCTCACTAAGGCAGTCACCATGGAGGAGCTAGAATCCACCATTAAGTGGTTCAAGAAGGATAGAAGCCCCGGTCCTGATGGCTGGACCATCGAATTCTACATTGCATTCCTTGATCTGCTGGGCAATGATCTCCTCAATATTATTGAGCAAAGTAGAAGATCTGGCAGGATTTCATCAGCTATTAAATCCACCTTCATCGCTCTCATCCCGAAAGCCAATCTCCCTTCATCCTACAACGACTTCCGCCCCATCTCCCTCTGCAACTGCCTATACAAAATCATCGCTAAGATCATCGCCAATCGTCTTAAGCCCATTTTATCTCGCCACATATCCCCTGAACAGTTTGCATTCCTCCATCATCGGCAGATTCATGAGGCCATCGCCACCGCACAAGAGCTCCTACATACTCTCCATACAAAAAAACAAAAGGGCCTGATTTTAAAGGTTGACCTGTCAAAAGCATTCGATAGAGCCAACTGGCTCTTCATCAGGCTTCTCCTGACTCATCTCAGCTTTCCCTATAGCTACACAAAATGGATAATGGGCTGCATCTCTGATGTGCCCTACAGCATTCTTCTTAATGGTGAAGCCACATCCTTCTTTACCTCTGAACGAGGGCTCAGGCAAGGATGCCCATTATCACCGCTTCTTTTCCTCCTCATCATGGAAGGTTTGAGTCGGCTTCTTATATCTGCTCGAGATAGGAATCAACTCAATGGCATCAACATCTCAGAGTATTTTCATCTTACGCACCTCTTGTTTGTCGATGACATACTCATCTTTCTTAATGGTTGCACAGGTGACACCACAACTCTCCAGAACATTTTTGCTCTCTTTCAACAGGCCACAGGCATGCAGATCAATGAGACCAAATCCACAATTACGGTGGTTGGCTGCTCACAACATGAATATACCTTTGCTCTTCAGCGCTTCCCCTTCATCTCTTTATCATTATCTGAAGGCATCAAATACCTGGGGTACAGATTAAAACCTGTTGGCTATCGGATTGCAGATTGGTCGTGGTTAATAGCGAAGGTGGAGAAAATATTACAGGTTTGGTATCACCGATATCTTTCCAGAGCCGGTAGATTGACTCTTATTAAAGCAGTCATTGAGGCCACCCCTGTATACTGGATGACCTTGGCATGGATACCTCGGGGCATCCTGAACAGATTACAAACCATATGTGCAAAATTTTTATGGAATGGGCATCATACAGGGAAGCATTTTGCCTGGGTGAATTGGGCTACCATAGCAAAACCCAAGCGCTGGGGAGGCTGGGGCATTAAAAACCTCGATTACTTTGCAAAGGCGTTGGCTGCCAAACTTGGGTGGTACCTCTTGACCACGGACAGCCTATGGGCTTGAGTCGCTCAGGCAAAATACATTAAACCAATGCACCTCATGGACTGGTTACGTCTACAACACATCCCGGGCAGAAATACTTCAAATATCTGGAAAGCAGTCCTCCATTCGTTGCCGCTGTTGAGGGATGGAATCACCTGGCGCATCAAACAGGGTAACAGTGTCAGGATCAGAGTGGATCCGTGGGTCGGGTGCGGTAATTCGCACAGGTTACCAAACGAGCTATTAGCGCACCTCCATGCCAATGGAATCTCACATATCAGGCAAATTGGGGACAGGGCGAACACAACCCTCCTGCATCAAGCGTGGGCTTCTCCCCGTTCATTAGAATTCCCTGATCAATGGCATCTAGTATGGCGTGACTATACCGATGCACTGTCGCAGGCCCATATTCGACTAACTGAAGGCCACGACGAATTGATCTGGGCAATCGCACCCCATGGCACCTATTCGCCCAAGCTGGGATATATTACTCTAATGGAGCCATATAAGCCCACGATTATTCTCCCTGTTTGGAAAGCGCTCTGGAAATTGGACGCGGCTCCCCGTACTCGCCTCCTTATGTGGAACATCCTTGCTGATAAAATACCAACTGGTACCAACCTCATGAAGCGTGCATTCCACGGGCCGTTCAGATGTCATTTGTGCCGTTCAGGTGAGGAAAGCACTGCACATTTGTTCCTCTTTTGTCAGGCCACATTAGCATTCTGGCAGAGCATCGTTACACATTATCCATCCCTCAAGACCTGGCAGGGACAGAATCTCATGGATACATGGAGCGATTGGTGTCGATCCCACACAGGCAAATCCGTCAACATACCCTTACTTGTTTGCTGGGCTATATGGATTGCCCGAAACCAGGTTATTTTTCAAAATAGGGAGCCACAGTGGCCTGTCATTCTGAGACACACTATAGCAGATTTTGATTTACTTCCCACAGCTGTACCAAAAAATACCACGCGTACCTTCAGACAAATCAACCTGGATAAATCGAAGCCCTGGGCTTTTTTCGACGGCTCTGCACAAGAAATAGGCTGTGGTGGAGGAGCGCTCCTTTATCTCAGCAATACCCATTTCTATAAAATTCAGATAAATCTGGGTCGTGGTACCAACAACTTTGTTGAATTATGTACAGCAAAGCATATCATCCACTTTGCCATACAGAAACATTGCAGCCATCTTCAGTTATTCGGAGATTCACAAATTGTCTGCAATTGGTTGAACGACACAGCACACTGCCATACATACTCTCTGAGCCACATTCTCCTAGAGACAAAAAGGCTGATAGCATCATTTGAATCCTTCAACTGCAGCCACATATACAGGGAACAAAACACTGAGGCGGACCAGCTTTCCAAAGCAGCAACTCAAATACAAAGGGACGGCTGGCTAATCAAAGAGGACATTGATGGATCATCCCATCAATACTACCACAGACCATTTCACGATATACCATAGGTCTGGGTTTGGTCCCACACATAATCTATGTTATTTTGTAGCTTACATGATCAGCTGTTATAGTTTTTTTTTTGTACAACATTTTTGTAGCTGTACCAGAAACTGCTGGGCTCTCTGCGCAGAGCCAGAATGTGAAAGTCCTATACAGGCATATTACAGCATTAGCTGTTAAGACTCCATACCAGACGGTAACCGTTCCACAATCTTGAATGCAACTGCATCTGTAAAATGTAATTTCTCCATTAATAGAAGTTACGATATTTTCCTTGTGGGAAAAAAAATACTATTTTATAATAAAATAACTATACTATAATATATCCTAAATATTACTAATATAGTTCTAACAATAAAACTAAATATTTAATCTAGTTTATTACAAGATTATAATATATCTACGATGAAATATAAAATAAATTTTAATTAAACTAATAATGTTATTATTATTCTAAGGAAACATTTAATTAAAATAAGATCTAATTAAATACACTACCTAAGTAAAATTAAAATTATTCTAATTCTTTTAGGTTATTATTATTTATTGAAAGTTAATGTTAGAAAACTAATTAATAATTAGTATGCTAAAGTTAACTCTAAAAAAGAAAAGAAAAGTAATTTCAAATGTTAAGTGTTATTGATTAAAAATAAATAACTTAATATACAATATATTACATTAATCCTTATGATTGATTTTTTAGTGTTTTGAATAAAGATTAAAATCAATCAAGAAGGTTGACTAATATAAGGGCTCAATCTTGCCACTGAGAACCAAGATGTTTGCCTCTAACGAAAGAGAACTTTATGTAGAACTAATTTACAAATGCAAAAATAATTTAAAACGAAAATCCTATCTCGAACTAGAACGGGATAGCCCTCTCCTAATCCGAGAGCAAATGAAATAAAACAGGGGGAAGGACTGGTTTATGAGTGAATTCACCATGTGATTTCCATTAACTAAAAGAAATAGTTCATATTAATTAATGGAATAAAAAGCAAAATACATTTGCGATTAAATGATAAATAGTTATCATTTATCTCATATATACTTCAATGAATTCATTATAGATTCGATCTTGTTCTGCCTCTTGGAGATAGCTCCTGTAAAGCTTCAATAACATATCAAAATTGAACCAACAATAGTGTTAGATATCAACAAGAAATACTATTTAGAATAAAGATCGAAATCAATTACAAAACTTGGACAAAAATAAAAATAAAAATTCAGCATTCTGGTAATAGTACACATGAATGGAAATTCATTTAAACAATGCCAAATATTTTTACAAAATACGCAGTCCTTGAGAATTTGAGACCTATGATCTTACTACATGCAATAGTGCTAAGCAATAAAATAGGGCCAAAAACCCTCTTTCAATCTCTACAATCACTTTCTCTGTGCAAAACAGAAGTGCATAAGCACAAATTGAATCATAGTAGAGAATCCCCTATGCTGGATCGCGACCCCTTCTGTTGTTGTATCCATGCTTCTTATATAGCCATATAAGTTTGTTTCCTTCTCCTTGAGCTTAGGCTTCAAATCCTCCATTCCACCTATAATTCAAACCAACAAATCTTTTTTCTTTTAAATAAAAATGATTTAATTAAATCAAATAGAATCCAAATCTGATATATAAACTAAATTTAAATAACTATATTGAATTAAATTCTATAACTAATATAATAATAAGGAAGATAAATTCTAATTTAAAATTAAGTTAAAAAAAAAAAAAGTATGGATTGAAAAGGGTGTATTTCACATGTCGAGCCGCTCGTTTTCATCATTAAATTTACATCTCTCTTTGAAAAGTATGAAGGTCGCTTCCAAAGCTTGATCTGTCATGCCAAGAATTCACCTCCCAGCGATATATTTGAGTTCTTTTGCGGTTAAATTATCTTCTTGTATCCCAAGATTGAAATTTTTCTTGTAAGAATGCTGAAGGCGTCTTAATTTCATCGCATTGTCACATTTCCATTGGCAGCCATTTGTGCTACTCTCGTTGGGTCAACATCCATTCCTGCATTCTTTTCTCTCCAATTCCACATCGTTCGGACTTGTAAACGGATTGTTTTGATGCGATGCATATTGTGTATGGAAAACTGATCGATTTCGTTTCCAACTGACAATAGTTGTTGCTTATTTCATGGGATCCGATTATTGGGGCAGATCAGAGATTATGTCATGAAAATCCTTGCCATCGGCGTTCTGTCAATTAGGCATTCATCATGAGACTCCCGTTCGAGAATGAAACTGGAGTGTGCCATTGATCCTCGTGTTTACGTGGGTCTTGCATGGTTGCAGGTGGAACATTTGGCATGAGTTTGTTTCAAAATCCAGAATTGTGTGCCAAATCCTGTTCCAAATGATGCACCCTGCACCTTCCACTGCGCGTTTCACATCAGTTTTGAAACTAGAAGTCGCCAGAATCTTCATTCTTGTATGAGGTAGTTTCAATGTATGTGGTGCGATAATTTGTTGCTATGCCTTTTTGATTGGAAAAATCGCTCTTATCCTCAGACCTGCAATATAACAAAACTAATCATCATTCAACAACTTAGAAAACTTTAGCATCACTCAAAATCATGTGGCAATAAATGAATGCAATCAGTATTTAAAATGCATCCCTGAGATCTAGTTTGGCGGTAAATTGGCATTTGATGCTATTTGGAATGAATGCAGAATTGCCATGTGGGCTGCATAAGATGGACTGGGCGATACCTATATGACCTGTCATGGGTTAGTTCAGATTGCACTCCATGTGATTGAATGTGCATTTGCGTGAAGAAAAATGTGATGGATACATGAATGGCACGATATTGTTTGCCAAAATTGTGGTATTTTGTTTTAAGAGTTTGGTTTTACTTGAGATGGAATTTACCAGCATGTGGGAATGGAAATAGTGTCTTTGTGAACAAACTCGCTTTGACATTACCAAATTTTGATGCATACGAAAAATTCAAACCAAACTTAAAAATTAAAGAACCATGTTTATACTAAATGTGTTGTGTACTGCCTCCCTTTGGTGAAAATAAAATGTGTGAGAAGCTAATGTATATAAAAATATATATATAATACATTAAGTTAAAGTATGTACAAAAAGTATAAATTATTTATAAGGTGAATTTAATTGTTTTATTTATTTATTTTAAATATATGTTTGAATATATATACACTTTAACAATAACTTTGTTATTCTTTATTTTAAGTTTGATTTATTATATATATTATATTACAATAAATTCAATTTATATTATTTACAAAAAGCTCTAATTTATTATATATTATATTTACAATATGATGTTTCATATGTTAATATTTACAATGCCATGTGAAGGAAACAAACAACATGTGTATCTCTGAGCAAAAAGCGAGGTGAATTAGCAACTTAAGATGCCACATCACCTTCTCATGACCAATAATAGATTGTTGTTATAAAATCTAATCACCAATCATACAAGGCGCTTATTGCAACAACCAAGACATGATCAACCCAAAAAAAAAAAAAAAGTGGCTAAAACACATCCAATCTTCAAACAAGCGAAATTTGTAAATAACTAATCCAAATGAGGTCAAACAAATTGAGATAGACAGATAAATACACGTCGAACTCATTTAGACCATCCACATTCTCAAAATCCAATAATAATATTACCAAACGATCAGTTAAAAGGGTCCCCATGTGAGATTTAAAAGTGCAAAAAGGGGGGGGTTGTGTTTTACCACAACACAATGATATATGATATTACTTTAACACACCCCAAGAAATCATTAAGAAATTACACAAAATATTCAAATATAAATACAATAGAAATAGTCAAGATCACAATAGAATAATCATGCATAGTAGGGACCACAATTTTTCCCTGGGAAACCCAAACTTGGGAGAAAAACCCAACAACCGTTTCTAGGAGAAATTTTTTTGTTCAACATATGTACAATATAATAGTTTACAAGTCAACCTAAGTCAATCACCCTTCCTTAAGTCATGTTCTGATCCCTTAACAACTTTGTTCAATCCCTTAACCGGATTATTTTTAGCCCTTAATCTATGATTCATATCCATCCACTGTCGTAACCAAGTGCAACCTCCCTAAGGCCCTTTAACTATGGCTTGTTACAAGATCTCCTCAGTCTCTTCCTACAGCCTATTACAGGCCATTCTAAGCCTCTTCCTGCATCATATTATAAATTATCTTTGTCCCCTTTCTGTGGTCTCCTCGGCACCCTTATTACATCCATGGATTGGCCTTAACTAAGCTCTTGTAAAGGCCTATATGTAGCCCACCCTAAGACCCTTTTCCTTGTTATGGATCTCGACCAGAACTTGGTCTTCTCACAACCTCTTCTATACACCAAACAAAATCCACAATATCATCCCTTCTCCAACATATGTATGTGGATGAGTTTGGGGCACATACCAGCCCTAAAACTTCTCTTCTTGTTAGATAGAAAACTCGCCTCATTGACTCCTTGATGGTTGCAGCCACCTCAAATGAATAACACTCCACAAATTTTCTCTTTAGAATGTGTGAGTTAATGTTGAAATGAGGAGATTAAATGTCCTTTAATAATGTTATTTTGGTGCCCAAGGGGCATGTCTCCTTGTTGGGCTGACTTGAACTTTTGGAGTTGACTTAAATCAAATTAATTTATTTTTCTTTTATTAATATGACTTGAGTAGTTGTGTAATACCTCCCATAGCTACCAAAAAACCAACACCTATGTAGCATCCTCATGATTTAAATGTTTCGGTAGCACCTCTACCAAAGCAATGGCTCAATTCTATAGCATCTTGACCTTCCTGTCCAAAATTCCCACTGGATAGACCTAAAAGTCTCCCTCAAGTTCCAATTGAATTATGTTCTATTCAATTACATTATTATCATCAAGAACTTAATTTTAAGGCAATGAAATATGAAACACATTATGAATACTCATGGATTTTGGTAATGCAATCCTATATCCAACTAGGTCAATTGTATCTAGGATTTCAAATGGCCCACAAAATCTAGCAGCTACCAAATATGAAAATATTCCTAATTTCAATTAACTCCTCTTGGCCTTTACTTTTTGAAAAAAATGGTCACCAACTTTGAATTCCCTATTCAAAATGTTCTTATCTACATATATTTTATACCTATCCTAGGAAACCTTTAAGTTATATTTGATTTTCACCACTTTCTCTTCCATTTCTCTGAGCAAATTTAGACAAAAAATGGCCCTACCTACTGGATTGTCCCAATTCATAGATTTGTTTCATTTATTCCATAAAAGGATTCAAATGGGCACATCTTCAAATATTTATGATAACAATTGTTATATGAGAACTCCACCAAGTGAAAATACTCTTCCCATTTTGATGGTTTGTCTATCACATCCATTCTTAGCATATATTCAATCACCTAATTGACACTCTCAGTCTACCTATATAACTCTAGATTATATGCTATAATAAAATTCAAATTGGTTCCAAAGCCCTTGAAGAAACCTTTCAAAAAGTTTGGTGTAAACTTGGGTTCCCTATTTGAAATAATTTCCTTAGGAACGCCATATAGCTTGGAATTTTCCTTCATATAAATTTCAGTAATATTTGTGGCATTGTGTGTTGATTTCACTGGAATAAAATGGAATCCTTAGCGATCTTATCCAACACTACCATGATGGAATCATGTTGCTTCAAAGTTTTGGAAATTTTTGTAATAAAATCAATATAAACAATTTCTCATTTCCACTTAGGCATGGGTATCAGTTATAGTGATCCAATTGGATGCCTATACTCAACCTTAACTATTTGGGACTTCAAACACCTAGCTATATAATCATCCACTTCATTCTTCATACCCAATCAAAAGCATTGACTTTTCACAACTGAAATTATTTTACAATATACTGAGTGTCCAACATAAGGCACCTTGTGCATCTTAATAAGCACCATACTTTTCAACCCTTGAGAATTTGGAACATAAATTATGCCTTTGTACATGAGGATTCCATCATTTTCAGTTTATAATTCCTATATTTTTCCGCAAATTATCTCACTATGTTTCTTCTTTTCTTTTCATATGTGACTGATCTAAATTTTCAGCCTCTAAAATTCTAATTTATAAATCAGTTTTGCATATACTTATGGCTATAGCATGCATTGTATGCACCATTATGGTAAGTGCACCAACCATCCAATTTTCCTTACTTTTATATGCTAGATTTCAAAATCGTAATCAACTAGAAATTATAGCCATCAAATATTTTTAGCATTCAAAGTTGGTTGTCCAAACAAGTGCTTCAAACCACTATGGTTAGTTCTCATATTTTTCGCATGAGGTAATTCCTCCACATTTTTAAGGCTTGTATGATGGCTTCCAACTCTAAATCATGAGTGGCATAATTCCTCTCCTTCTTATTTAAATTCCTTGGCTCATAACATATTACATGCCCATTTTGCATGAAGACTCCTCCAAGCCCTTACTTGCATGCATCAATGCACACAATGAAATCTTTATTTGGAGAAATTATTCTTAATATTGGTGCACTAGTTAATAACATTTTTAAATGTTGAAATTCCTCATCACATTTATGATAATTCTCAAATTTCACACCCTTATTTTGTAAATAAGTGATAGTGTGTGTTATTTTTTATAACCCTTCAATAAATCTTTAATAGTATCCTACTGACCCCATGAAGGATCTGACCTCTGCCACATTTTTTCATGTTGGACACCCTTTGATTGCCTTGATTTTATATGGATCTACTTACACCCCTTCCTCTAACATGATTAACCCAAATAATGAATCCGATGTTGGTGAGATAAGCATTTAGTCAACTTAGCATAAATCAGATGCTCCCTGACCACCTGCAACACCATTCTCTTCTTCCAATTTTCAGTGCACTAGGATTTGATTGAAAAAACAATAACTTGTCCAAATATTTCAGAAAATGTCATTCATAATACACATAAAAACATCAGATAGCCAAAATGGAAACACTGCAAACTCATTGTCTCCATATCAAGTTCTAAATGTTGACTTTTGGATGTCCTCAGTTTTTACCTAATGATACCTTGACCTTTCAATAATCTTGCAGAACACTAGCTCCCCTTAGCTCATCAAACAAGTCATGTATCCTTGGCAAAAGATACTTATTTTTCATTAATGTTACCTTCTATACATAACCTTAGTATGCCATCTTTGTTTTTATAAAATAGCACATAGGAACCCCAAGGTGACAAACTTACACATATATACCCCTTCTTCAAAATTTCCTCCAACTACATTTCTAATTCCTTAAGCTCTAGTTTGCTTATCCTATATGGTTTCTTGGCCACTGTGAAGCTCCGCGTACCAAATCTATGGGAAAGTAAATATTCCTTTTAGGTGGTAAACCTCGGATTTCAACAAATACATCTTCAAATTCCTAAAGTACCTAATGATCTTCAATACTTGGTACCTTGTCCCTCTTTGCCTCTTCCATATGAGTTACATAAATTTAGTATATTTTCCTAAAAAAATTCTAAATTTCATGGATGATATTTCCCTAACAAAAATTGGCCTTGAATCCCTTTCACTTATCTTTACTTCCCTTCTTTATCAAGATAAGTGAATGCCTTATTATATTAATTGAGGACAACATGGTGCTTTTCCAACCAATCCATGCCAATTATAAAATCATATGAGCCCAATGGTATGATGTACAATTTTTCCTTTATGCATAACCCACTCATGTCAATTTTCCATTCCTTCACTAGTTGAGTTACCCTTCTCTTAGCCCATGTAGTTAACTAAACCAACCATGCCTTTCTTTGTTTGGTTTTATTTAAACTAAATATTTCAACAAGTTTAGGGTCTATATAACTATGGCTAGCTCCAAAATCAATTAAATGGAAATGGGTTAGTTACTTATCTTACCTTCAACTTTAATCTCGTGATTCTTTTGGTCATCCTACCTATTATCCAATGTTGCATAAATTTTAGGCATGCTTTTTCCCTTGTTCTCCATTGTAACAACTCCTTAGATGTTGTGTATATTCCTCATTTTTTCTCCTTTGTGAGGTTAGTCTCTATACATGTTTTCTCCCTCACAACCCCAACACATGATGGGTTGAAATCTTGACCTTTTTCCCAATGAATTGACTCCTTTTGGTTTAATTTGGATTGGTTGGGCTCGCTGATTTGCTTGAGAATTGCTCCTAAAAAATGAATGATTGTATCCCTTATTCCTTTGATCTACCTCATTCTTCTTCTTGTCATCCCAAGTTTTCTTGAATGTTGTTTTATATTTATTATGCTCGTAATGGTACTCTTCCTTCCTCATAGATTCATGCAAAGTCTTGTAATCATCAAATTTAATTCTGCCATTGTAGAACAATGGTAACCCACTTAGAAATATTTGTATTTTGATCTTTCAATCCTTAGTAAGAGCAACAAACCTCAATAATTCAACAATTTTTATTCCATACTTCTCCATCATCACACTTCCCAGCTTGACTTCATATAACTCTTTCATTTTCATTTCATGTTATGTTCTAACAAATACTTCTTTTTAAAATACCTTTTGAACTACCTTTGAAATATCTTCTTCTCATCCAAATGTTTGACTTCCTTGATTTGTTCCACCATACATTTGTTTTTCCCTTCAAGTGATAAATTACAATTTATCACTCTAAGTTATGATTAATTGTATAGTTGAAGATACTTCCCGATTTCTAATATCCAAGCTTCAATTTCCTCACCCTTCTTATTCCTACCATCAAAAGTCTAAAGATGTTTAATCTTTCTAAGCTCTCCTTGCAAGTTATCTAATTCATATTTCCTCCTTTGTTGTTTAATTGATCATATGCTTGGACTATTCCCATATTTTGAGGAACATAATACCTTTTGGTTGGTGTCTTGGTGAGTGATTTTGATGCTTACCAACACTTCTAGAATTCTTTCAACTTCCTACATCCTCCCTCCTAACTTGAGAATTGTGTTCCTCTTCCTACTTTGAATTATATTTCTTATCCATTTTCCTCTGTAAATGATTTAAGCTTTGTAGGACTATTGGGAACGGGTCCCCTGGGGTCAATTTTGGGGTTAAAAGTCCAAGTTTCGAGGCTAAAGGCCCAAGTTTTGTGTAAAGAATGTGAAGTCTCCGCATTTTGTGGCCGCGGAGCGTGAAGATGTAAAGAGTTACTAAGGATTTTCCACCCTTCTTTTGTATAAGTCATGTCGGCTTTAGAGATCTACCCATGGTCCGCGAACCATGAGATTGTATAAAAAGGGAGTCTTATAAGAGCCTAAGGCAAGTTTTATTAGAGAGTGTCATGTTATATTTTATGTATGGGTCTGTGAGAGCTAAGAGCGAAGAGTCTTAGCATAGGAAGAGGCTCTGCAGCTAAGTGCGCAGAGGCCTAGGGTAGAAGTCTGAAGCTGAGTGTGCGGACCCCTGCAGCTGTGTGCACAGGGTAGTCAGAGTCTATACTGGATATTTGAATCAATAATAAAGAGGAGTATTCTGAAATTACCTTTGTATTTTACTTTTGTTCATTGCATGCGATTATGTTATGTTGAATATTGGGTTTATGTTTTAATGCTACTCTGATGCGTGAATCTATATGTTTCTATGTTTTATATGACCGCAATTAGAGATATATGTTTACACGAAGATAACCATAATTGTATCTTAAAGTGGGCCAACACTTAGGATAATTCGGGTAATTATACAATAAAGGCACATAAGTGCCCCACCCACCTTCTAGGGTTGCTCGAAGGACCGTCATAGACCTTCGCGGAGGTTTAGAGGACGAATATGAAGAATATATCGATAAGCCTAAAAGACTTATTGACCTATGTAAAGAAGGATTTGAAGGTATAAAAATGACGTCACAACCATCTCAGGGTGCGGAAACTTGGTTCCTGCATCCCCCCATACTGCTTCAAGTGAGACTTCAGTCCGTGCTCTACAGATTGATGCCGAAAGGGCCAGTAGTAGAGGGATCTTCTTGGCTAATTAGCGTTGAACCTGGGTTAGGGCCCATCAAGCCAACAAATGGTTCTGTTACTGGAACCTGGATCTGCATAACGAGATGTGTGATGTCGCATCATTGGAATCCAACTAAGAAGGAGATTAAAGACTGGTTGGATAGAAAGATCCACAAATTCGCGGCGCAAGAAAACAGGAATTCACGATTGATGAAAGAATAGTGGTTGGACAGATATTTGTACATAGAGATACACAAAATCTTCTTCTATTCCTTCCCAATTGAATTATATGAGTGGATTGTGAAGTTGGCAGACGACCAAAGGAGGTGGAGGCTTGACGGTCCAATTGTCTGGACCCCGGAGTTATTGCGGACATTAGAAGCCTCTGAATATAAGATCACACACATTATCGATCATTGGCTTGACCGTATCATAGGAGGGTTTGTGACAAAGTTTACGGTCGATACTTCGGTCAGTTACAGCGAAGCAAAGTGCTGCTTCTTCAAGGGGCCGCGAGGTAAGTATTTGAAATCATTAAATACTTGGATTAAGATTCTCTTGTGTGAAAAGCAGGTTATGCAGTTACCTTGATGTTTGGGGCTACGCGAAGTGGAAGGACTTTCAGGGATGGAGGAAGAAAAGGCCCTGAATATAGCCCGTTGATTGAGCCTCCTTTGAGTGATGACGAAGGAGTAGCACAAGCTTCTCCGTTGAGTGCTATTCAATTGATAAGACAGGGATTCCCACAAATACCTACACCGCCTCCATACTCACCTCATCCATCCACACCACCTCCATCCTCACCTCCACCGCTTACCCCCTCACCCACACTGTCGCCACCTCCACCACCATTCAACATGGCGAACTCCATAAAGCTACCTATGTTCAAGGGCATAGGAAATGAAGATCCAGACCAATTTTGGTTCATCGTGAAGGCTATATGGGAAGCTCAGGGTATCACGGATGATCAAATGAAGAAAGAAACATTGGTTAGTGCTTTGCAGGACCGTGCACTAACTTGGTACATTAAGTACTACACTGATAATCCAACGTCCGCGTTGGCTGATATCCAGACTGCGCTGAATAAGGAATTTAGTAGACCTAAGTTTGAGGCGCAATCAATTGTGGGATTCAAGGAGATCATGATGAAGCCTAGAGAGATGCCTTGGGATTTGGATCAAAGATTGAAGTGTATGATCCGTGAAGCCAACATGAATCTGACTGATGGGCAGCACCGTGAATGGTTTGTGGCCTCGCTCCTACCTCACCTAAGGGTTATGCTATCACAACAGAAGATCGGGACCCAGGTGGAAGCTCTGGAAATCACAATGAGATTGCACGAGACACCAATACAGGATGTTAATCTGGGGGTTCAATAGATTCACGCACAATTGCAAAACCTTTGCCTCGAAATGTAAAGTCTGAAGAAAGACAGAATAGCTCGGCTAGAGGCACGCGAAGAAGTGTGGTGCCTAAAGTGCAAAAGCTAGGGGTATGACAAAGATCACTGTCCTATTTCGTAAATTATGTTGCATCAGGGGGACCAATGCCTCTAAGGCCAAAAGCTACAGCAGGGCCAAGTACAAGGCCCACGCTATGGTGTTCTATTTGTCAAGTAGCTGGGAAACATGCGACAGACAATTTCCATTTGCTGTAGAAATTCGTACAGACACCACAACAGCTCTTCTGCAACTTTTGTCAATCTATGGGTCATGATGAGCACAATTGCCGAAGTTACAAATTAATGATGGATAGAACACCTGCATACAGGGTGCAGGCAGAAACGCGGCCTCCGGACCAAGGTGTTGGAGGAGCACGAGGCGAGTATCAGGGGCGCGACCGAGGCCGAGGTGGAGGAGGACTTGGTAGAGGTCGAGGGCAAATTATTTGTTACAATTATGGAGGACCAGGACACTACATGTGAGACTGCCTGAATCCAACATGACTGTCATGCCACTATTGTACTCAATTTGACCATGCGACAAACGATTTCCCTATATTGTTAGCCAAGATACGCAAAAAGGGGGCACAACCGACTCAGAACCTACAGATGATGAGGGCTGAGCCTCGCGAGGAAGACACTAAGGTAAATATTACGTTGCGAAGTGGAACGACGATTGGTGAGGATAAGGGGAATCAGCCTGAAGGAGGTGAGTGGGTCCACAAAGCACCAGAAAAGGAGACTGGGTTTGATTTGTGATGCCAGACTAAGCTGCAAACACCATAATGATGCAGCCTAAGCCGCATATACCCATAGTATGAAAATAAAAATTGCATGTCACACTATGTGTCCCAGGAAATCTAAGATTCAATACTTAGGAAACCTTCCATAATTCAAGGTTTAACTCTCTTTAATTAAATGCTTAAGCGGAAACATTTCATTTAACTATCCAAAGTCTTAAAATTTAATAGACCTCTGATTAATTCTTAATCCTTATAACTTAACCCTTCGGTAATCACCCGTGCATATTAACCATACCACGATCTTTAGACTTTGGTTGAACTCAACTTAACCCATAATACATTATTCTGCTTATTTCTATTATAACTCTCCTATAATAGGAATATTCCATAACCCAACTTAAACCTTACCTATCCGCCATTCCACAGATCTTTGCACGTATACTGATGCTCCCTTTATCGCATTAAATCTGCACTATCAATCTGATGGTTATCGCGTCGTCTACTCACTTCCTCAGACTGACTCCTTAGTGCATTAAATCTCCACCGTTTATTCCTCCTACCTCAATCCAATGGTAATCGCGTAATCTCGCGTAGATTACATGCACGATCAATATTAGATCGAGAGAATGCGAGAAAAGTTGTTTTCTCTTTCCACCGTGTGCTACGTGTCACCTGCTGAAGTTAATTGCATGAATTTTATAAATATCGCTTACCTCTTTGAGACTGCGTGAGATACCACTTACTGTTTTCATAGACCGCTCCACTATTTTGCACGTGGTTTTAATCTCTGCCATCCATCTTCTTAACTTTATTCTACGCGACTTAATCCTAGCCATCTATCTCCATCACTCTCGTTCGTTGATCTGATTGATCCAATGACTGTGCTTTGCTACTACATTCTTTTGTTTCTTACTGTGTAATAGTCCATTTGTTCGGGTTTCTGCCTATGTATTTGTTCTCGCCTTCCGGTCTTCAACTGTTCTGATTCTGATCTTCAGCTTCGTTCTTCATTCCTTCGCACCTTTACACTTCTGCTGCATAACTCCTTAGGTTTTAAGAACCCTTACAGTATACCTTCACTGTAACATTAAGGTTTCTCCAATACTGTCTGTGTATAAACTTGTAACACACTTCTCTGCACTTCGTCTCTAGATCTACACACCTGCAAACTATGCTATGCTGAATTACTTAAAATCCACACACAATTCATTCAATTACTCCATTCACACCACACAAACTCAAAAATCGAGTTATCTGTATTAATAAAAAAATAATTACAAAAGGATTCCTTTCTGGCCTGATCTTCACTATCAATGGCCTTTTCCTTTCCTGCCCGTAGGCTTACAATCAACCCTATCTAACTAACTCACTCTCTAACTCCTAGCTAGCTAACCCTCTTCTATGCCTTTTAGGCTTACATTTATACAAAAGGATTCTATAACCAATTCCTGGTTTAGATCCATAACCTTCTCAACAAAATCCTAAAATCTCTTCTTTATCTCTAAGGATCCTCTCTAATCCACAAAATCATCAACTAATTCCTAATCTAAGCTTTTACAATTAATTTCCAGACCTATCAATCCCTATGAACTCTCAACTGTCCTAATTCTCTCATGTTCCCCAACATTCGAGAACATTTACAAATATGCCTCACAATACTTAATTAAATCCTATTCTTAATATCTCTCATTAAAATTACTCAAAACCTTAATAATTACATTAATTTAATATTCAGGAAACCAACTTCCTTGAAAACACAAGACCCCCTAAGTTAACTAGAATACAATGAAATTGTTGAGTTGGATGCTCCTGCATCAATTTGGAACGCGGAAAAGAAACATTTATGGAAGCGAAGAAAATCATCGTTGAGGCCTCTACCTCAGGAAGCCAAGAGAAGCCAACTAAAGAAATGGACCCATCCATGATTACCACATTCTTAAAGACCTGCATGAAACTGATCCGCGATAGTAAGGTTGTGAAGGGACTATAGGAACTGATCAATAGGTGCGCTGGCAAGGAAAACACTATTGACGAACCACGCATAGTCAGAAAACTTGGTAAGCATAAGGCAAGGACTAGACATGAGATGAGACTCACCGCATAGATAGGAGAATAAGAAATGGACCAGGTTATCTTGGACCTAGGGTTTGACGCGAATGTTTTGCCGAAACATACATGGGAAATAATGGGGAGACTTGTGTTACAGTAGTCTCCGATTCAGTTAAGGATGGAAAATCAGCAGAAAATCATCCCAATGGGGAGCTTGCAGGGGGTAATAGTTGATATCGAAGGCACGAGTGCACTAGCATATTTTGAAGTGATAAAGATTTTGGATGACAGAAATCCCTACCTCGCACTCCTTGGGATCGATTGTGCCACTAACATGAATGGGGTAATTAACCTAAAGAAGCGAAAGATGATATTTGAGAAGAAATCACTTCACATAATGGTGCCATTGAACCTTGCAGAAGGATCACACTATACTGAACCGGTTTGCGATTATGAAAGTGATGACGATTTGGACCAGATTTACAAGATAGCAGCGAGAGATCAGGATTAGATGAATCTGACAGCAGATAGACATATTGCATGGGACCGCAAGAGCTCCTGCACATCAGATTCAGATGAAGAACTGGAGAATTAGCATAATCGACTGCATGAACTATCTACGTTGCGATGTAATATGATAGCCAAGTCATTGCGTTGTGTATCATCAAAGGTAAGAAATTTGCCATACTATGATGGGTTAACTGATGTTGATCACTTTTTGGATGCATTTGAAAGGGAAGTACTAGACAAGCATTGCTTCCAGGCATTAGATTAGGTACTGTGCGCTATGCCCGCAAGATGGTGGGGTACACACAAAGATAGTTTTGATGATTGGCGCGAATATAGGAGGATGATGAGGGTACGCTTTGGTCATCCGAAGGTGCGATTAACAAAAAAAATATGATGGGAGAAATGACCCACACGACCATTTGGCCAAATGGACTAAAGTGTACGGAGCGAAGCCTCAACCGGAATGGGTCCATCTATTTTGCCATATCTTGGATGTTATACCAATGAATTGGTACTTGGAGACGGAACTTCGTCATGGCACCAAAGAATGGGATATTTTTTGCCAGAGATTTTTGATGATGTTCAGTTTTGAGGATGGATTTGAATCTATCGATGAAGCGTTGTAGGAGGTTAAGACAACAATTTTTAGAATACCGTGGGATCCTCTAGATTTGATTCAACCTAATTGGACCACCCAACTAAGCCACGTGCTGGAGTGCTACAATGTCACATCAGAAGAAGAATACGAACACCTAAGGAAGACTAATATTCTAGAGACTGAAGGACACCATGAAGTTGAAGGACCACAGCTAGAGAACCTTGACATCACTAAGTTGCTCAAAACCAGGCAGGTGAAAATTGGCACGAAGTCAAGTCGAGGTTTGCAGAGATTGGGGACTACTGCGACGACGCGACAGTAGATAAGGTCGCCGAACTACTCCGCAAATATCAGGATCTATTTCCCACAAGGTTTTCAAATCTGAAAGGGATAATAGGGGACATGGATGTCATGAAGATCACCCTAAAACTGGACGTGAAATCTATGAAGTAAAGACCTTACCACCTCAATCCGAATTATAAAGAAAGGGTCTGCTTAGAGTTATACAAGATGCTCGCGGCAAGTATTATTGAACCGATGGAAGAATCTGATTGGGTAAGCCCAATAGTGGTTCAGGAAAAGAAGCAAAAGGAAGAAATAAGGATATGTGTAGATCTTAGGAAGTTTAATGATGCTTGTGTGCATGATCCCTTCCCAACTCCATTCACCCATGAGGTCCTAGATAATGTTGGCGGCCAGGAAGCATATTCATTCATTGATGGGTTCTTTGCGTACCATCAGATCAAGATCGCGCCAGGGGATAGAAGTAAGATGACCTTTACAACTGAATGGGGATGCTTCCAATATACGGTGATGCCTTTTGGGCTGAAGAACGCATTGGTGATCTTTTCACGTGTAGTCATCACAGCGTTCAAGGATTTCATTCATAAATTTTTGGAAGTATACTTTGACGATTGGACAGTGTTTGGACTGGTGAAGCGCCATGTGGCAAGTCTGCACTTGATGCTAGATACATGTCGAAGGTACCAGATCATGCTCAATATGAAGAAATGTTTGTTTTGTGTCCCTTTTGGGATCTTGCTGGGCCATGTGGTATGCAGACAAGGCTTGATGGTAGACCCTGCGAAGATCGTGGTCATAATCAATTTGGAGGTGCCAAGGAGTGTGAAATAGCTACGTGCAACATTGGGGCATATGGTAGGAAATTCATCAAGATCTAAGCCCAGATCACTGTGCCGATGGAAAAACTGTTAAAGAAGGATGTTATGTTCTATTGGAACGAAGAATGGAAGAAGAGCTTGGATGTGCTAAAGGAGAAAATGGTCACCGCGACGATCCTAATCTTCCCAGATTGGAAGAAGGAATTTCATGTGCATGTGGAAGCGTCATGTATGACGCTGGGAGAAGTACTGACACAGGCCGGTGAAGGGGACTTGGATCACCCTATAGCGTTCACAAGTAGGAATTTGTCCAAAGCTGAGAAAAATTATTCCACGACAGAGCGTGAAGGACTATTTATGGTGTATGCGCTCCAGAAGTTCAGGCATTATTTGTTGGGCAGACATTTTAAGATGTATATAGACCATTCGGCATTAAAATACCTGGTCAACAAGCCTGTGTTGGGGGGAAGATATGAAGGTGGTTGTTGTTGTTCTAGGAGTATGATTTTGAAGTTATTTTGAAACCAGGACACTTGAATGCTAGACCGGATCATCTGTCATGCATTAAAACTGGAGAGGAACCTACGAATTTGGAGGAAGGACTCCCCGACACGCAGTGCTTTACAGTGTGCATCGTGGATAGCCACTTTGAAGATATTATACACTTCTTGATGATAGGTACATTGTAGGAAGGATATACAAGCCAACAGAAGAAGGAATTGGTGGTGCATGTGGCAGAATTTTCTGTCATTACAAGGCACTTGTACAAAATGGGATCAGATGAAATATTGTGACATTATGTGCCAGAGTTTGAATGAAACAACATCCTCGCTGAGGCTCATGGCAGAGCCGTGGGAGGTCATCATGCAGGAAAAGAAACAGCGCAGAAGATTCTACGCGCTGGGTTGTGGTGGCCGATATTGTATAAGGATTCAAAAGTGTATTGTAGGGAATGTGATGCATGCCAAAGTATTGGCATACCCTCGCATAGGGATGAGCAGTTGTTGAATCCACAGATATCGTTACAAACCTTTGAGAAGTGGGTGATTGACTTTGTAGGACCAATTCAGCCTCCAGGAAAGAAGACAGGTGCGTGGTACATCATCACTGCGACTGAGTACTTAACTAAATGGGTAGAGGCATAGCCTATGTGTAGGTTTTAACCCTATACAGAAATTACATGCATACGAATTCTAAAACACAGAAAATAAACAATATGAGAACATAACACATAAAACACATATACACAGAGATTTTCCCCTGGATCCCAAAACCGGGACTACCAGCTTGATTTTTCATTATGTTCCCTTAAATGTTACAATACATATTTATACATGCCGAAGCATCCAATACCATGGACCAAAAACCATTGCGTCCAAAACCATGGACCGAAAACCATCGCGTCCAAAACCATGTGTGAAAATCATGCACAAAACCATAGGTAGGTCCACCCAACCTAATATAGGGTCCAAAAACAAAAATTTCGGGGGCGTTGCCCCAGACCCCGTAGAGTGGGGTTACCTGCACCCCTCAAACCCCCTATGATCCCCCCCGCAACGCAATCAGCGCAACGAATGGGGGGCTCCGCGCCCCTTCTAACCCCCCGGTTAACTACGTGGGCTAGTCGTGGAAAGAATATAATACAACCCAACATTATCCCACTTGTTGTTTTCTTTCCACAGGGGGTCACAAGAGAGCTTAGTCATTTATCGAGCCCTGCAACACCCATTGTTTCTCTACACCAAGAGAACTTCTCAGAGCTCACATGTTTTGTCAATGCATCTGCAGTATTCTTCAAAGTGTCCACCTTTACCAGCAACACCTTTTTGTCTTCTATCATATCCCTCACAAATTGATACTAAACATCAATGTGCTTTCTCTTTGAATGATATGCAGGTTTCTTTGCCGAGAAAATTGCACTTTGGTTGTCACAGTATATCCTTATAGCTCCCCGTACTAACCCCATACTTGAACACAATCTCTGCAACCAAACTGCTTCCTTCCTTGCATGAGTGGTTGTCATGTATTCTGCCTCTATAGTTGATAGTGCCACTATAGATTGTTTCTTACTCATCCAACTGACTGCACCTCCAAATAGGTTAAACACATACCCATTTGTAGATCTTCTCTGATCCAGATCTCCAGCCCAGTCTGCATCAACAAATCCATGAATATCCAACACTCTGTCCAAACCTGGTCTTCCTTGGTAGCACAAACCATAATCACTAGTGCCACACAAATACTTGAAAACCTGCTTCATTGTTGTCCAGTGCTCCTTCCCTGGTTTTGACATAAACCTGCTCAATACTCCCACTACATGTGCAATGTCTGGTCTAGTACAGACCATCACATACATCAAGCTACCGACTGCACTTGCATATGGAACACGAGACATGTCCTCTTCCTCTTATTGTGTCTTGGGACACTGTTCATTAGATAAATTTACACCTACAGGAATAGGAACCTTCACCAGTTTACTATCCTACATATAAACCTCTGCAATATTGTCTCAACATACTTCCTCTGGTTTAACCAAATCTTCCTCTTTGTCCGATATCTTTTAATTTCCATGCCCAAAATATAGTTTGCAACACCAAGATATTTCATGTTGAATTTGGAGGACAAATGGGTCTTCAAATCCTGGATAATTTCTTTGTCATTTCCAACCAGCAACATATCATCCACATACAGGGCCAAAGAAATAACATGGTCACCAATTAATTTAAAATACACATAGTGATTTTCTTTGCTTCTGCTGAAGCCAAGTCCCCATATAAATGTATCAAATTTCTGATACCACATCCTTGGTGACAGTTTTAACCCATACAAAGACTTCTTTAACTTGCATACCAGTTCTTTCTTACCCTTCACTGCAAAGCCTTCAGGTTGCTTCATGTAGATCTCCACTTATAGATCCTCGTGAAGAAATGTTGTCTTCACATCCATCTATTCTACCTCAAAATCAAAAGCAGCGGCAACAAATAAAAGTAATCTAATAGAAGTTACCTTGGCAACAGGAGAAAAAATATCACCAAAATCAATTCCCGACACCTGGGAATAACCTTTTGCTACCAACTGAGCTTTGTATTTCTGCTCCTTCTGCATTTGTCTTCTTCTTGAACACCCATTTGCTGCTAATGGGTTTCCTTCCCGCCGACAACTCCACTAGATTCTAAGCCTCATTTTTGTGTAAAGATGCCATTTCATCAACCATGGCCTCTTTCCAGAGTTTTCCATCCTCTGAATCTACTGCTTCCTTCACAGCTCTGGGATCATCATCAGTAATAGATAAATAAATTTGAACATAAAGCAAATGGACTATACATTTCTGGTTGCCTTCTTTCTCGAACTAATCTTCTCACACCTGGAGTTTGTGGCTCTTCATCCTCTGATTCCTCCTCTACTGTAGAGTCTGATTCTTCCTCCTTTACCTCAAACTCTATCTTCTCAAGTTTCTTTGGCTGGAATTCATGTTTAATAACATCTTTCACCTCTCTGAACACCACATCTTGGTTGTACACAACCTTCCTTGTTACTGGGTTCCAAAGCTTATAACCCTTTAAACCATCCTTATACCCAATAAAGATGCACTTTTCAGATTTACTATCCAACTTGGTTTTTTTCTCCTTTGGAACATGTACATATGCATCACATCCAAATACCCTCAGATGTGAAAGAGAGGGTTTCTTACCAGTCCATACCTCTTGTGAAGTCTTATCCTCCAATGTTGATGAAGGTGATCTGTTGACCAGGTAACATGATGTCTCCACCGCCTCTGCCCAGAATTCCTATCCTAACCTGACACCATTGAGCATGCTTCTTGCCCTTTCCATCAACGTCTTGTTCATTCTTTTTACACTCCATTTTTCTAAGGTTTATATGGAGTAGTCTTCTGCCGTGCTATACCACACTTCTTACAGAATTCTTCAAATTCCTTACTACAAAACTCTCCACCGTTATCTGTCCTTACCACCTTTATCTTCTTCTCTTTCTGATTTTCCACCAGAGCCGTAAATTCTTTAAACTTGTCAAAGACTTCATGTTTCTTCTTAAGGAAATATATCCATGCATTCCTTGAGAAGTCATTTATAAATGATACATAGTACACAGACTTACCTAGTGATGGAACCTTCACAGGTCCAAACACATCACTGTGCACAAGTTCTAATATATGTTTCGCCCTCTTACCACCAGAGGGGAAACTCACCCGATTCTGCTTCCCATATACACAATTTTCACAGAAATCAAAATCCAGAGAGCTATTACTCATACCTTCTACCATACCTTTACCATGAAGTATTCAAAGGCCCTTTTCTCCAATATGTCCAAGCCTTTGATGCCATGGGATGGTCTTCTCTCAAGAGACCACTAGATTTTTTGCTCCACTTTCAGGAACCACAAAGCTGTTGCACCCATAAACAACAGTGCTACCTTGCAGCTTGTACAGAGTTCCAATCTGAACTCTCTGCATCAATACCAGTGCTCTCCGAACCATCTTGCAGGTATCATTCTCAAACATTTTTTTTACACCTACATCATCCAGCTTGCTTACAAAAATCAGATTTCTAGCTAATGCAGGAATATGCAGAACACTCGGAAGTTTTCTAATCCTTCCACCTTGCAACTTCAACTTTACTTTTCCGTGACCAACAATTCTAGCCTTCTTGTCATCCCCCAAGAATATATCACCACCATCATATTTCTCATACTCGCAAAACCACTCTTTATAGGGAGTGAAGTGAAAGGATGCACCTGAGTCAATCAACCATGCCTCATGATCTACATGTGTACTTGAAGAAGCCAAGTACACATCCCACCTTCATCAGAGGTGGTTTTCACCTCTGCAGATGGAGCATCATCAGATCCCTTTCCTCTCTCAGGAGCTTTAGATTTACAGTCCCTTTTGTAGTGCCCTTCCTTTCTGCATCTCCAGCACACCACCTTTACAGGTTTTCCTAGAGATTTAGATCTTCCTCTAGATTTAGATCTCCCATTCAATGACTTATTTTTGTTTCTGTTCTGGGACCGTCCTCATACAGACAAGGCATCACCATTCTGGCTCTCCATATTTTTCTCTCATCTCCTCTATCAACAAGGATGAGACTATTTCATCAAACTACAAGGCAATTGCATTGCTACTTATTGCAATAACCAGACTATCCCACGAATCTAGTAGAGAACACAACAAACTGATTCACTTATCTTCATCTGAAATTTTAATATCAACAGATAATAACTGACTTACCACAGTATTAAATGTGTTCAGATGCTCTGTCACCGAGTCTCCATCTTTCATCCTTAGGTTATACAGCTTTTTTTGCAGGAACAGTTTATTCACCAAAGAGTTAGATTGGTACAAAGTCCCTAACTTGTCCCACAACACCTTAGCCGTAGCTTCCCCTGATACATTCAGTAATACTGAATCTGAGACACATAATCTTATTATGCTCTTTGCCTTCCAATCTAAATTCTTCCATTCTTCATCGGACACTCCCGTTGGTTTAGTACCTGGATCTACTGCGATCCACTGATCTTTATCCACCAACAGATCCTCCATCTTGAATTTCCACAACTTAAAACTCTGACCATTAAATTTCTCAATCTCTATCTTTCCACTGCTCACCATCTTCTTTCACCACTAGAATCGATCTCGCAGATCTCCCACTGAACAGGGTCTACCACAGGCCCAAATGAAACCCCTCAGCAACAAAGGCATCCCCTTGAAGCCAAAACAGCTCTGATACCAAATGTAGGTTTTAACCCTGTACAGAAATTACCTGCATATGAATTCTAAAACACAGAAAATAAACAATGCGAGAGAATAACACATAAAACACATATACACAGAGATTTTCCCCTGGATCCCAAAACCGGGACTATCAGCTTGATTTTTCATTATGTTTCTCTAAATGTTACAATACATATTTATACATGCCGAAGCATCCAATACCATAGACCAAAAATCATCGCGTCCAAAACCATGGACCGAAAACCATCGCGTCCAAAACCATGTGCGAAAATCATGCACAAAACCATAGGTAGGTCCGCCTAGCCTAATATAGGGTCCAAAAACAAAATTTTCGGGGGCGCTGCCCCAGACCCCATAGAGTGGGGTTACCTACACCCCTCAAACCCCCTGTGATCCCCCCCACTACACAATCGGTGCAACGAAGGGGGGGCTCTGTGCACCTTCTAAACCCCCAATTAACTATGTGTGCTAGTCGTGGAAAGAATATAACACAACCCAACACTATGAAGGACTGTACAAGCGTGAAAGCAACCAAATTCATCTTTGAGTACGTGCTGACAAGGTTTGGTTGTCCAAAAATTTTAATGACTGATCGCAGTACACACTCTCTTAATGAGAAGATTAGTGCGATGACAGAGGAATTTCAGGTCTACCATCAGAAGAGCACGCCATATCATCCATAGGCTAATGGGATGATGGAAGAGTTTAATAAAATATTGCATAGCACGCTCACAAAGGTTTGCAATGCTCAAAGAAATGACTGGGATGTTAGCTTTCCTGCGGTGCTATGGGCTTATAGAACGACTTGCAAGAAGTTGACTAGACAAACACTGTTCAGACTGGTTTATGGCATGGAAGCTATGATGCCGATGCAGTACATTGTACCTAGTCTGTGCATAGCAGCATTCACAAGAATGGCATATCGCGGATCCCTAGAGGAGAGGCTCACACAGCTAACAGAGCTTGAATAAGATAGATTTCTAGTTGGATACCATCAACAAATTCAAAAGGAGAGCGAAAAGGCATGGCACGATCAGCACATCAAACTGCGCACCTTCAAGGTAAATGATTTAGTTCTATTATATGATAGCAAGTTTGATAAATTTCCAGTAAAATTTCGGATGCATTGGATGGGGCCATATGTCATCAAGGAGATTACCGATGTTGGAGTAGTTCAATTGGTAAATTTGAATGGAGAACCATTCCCAGGGCGATTGAATGGGAAGCCATACACCGATGATCCGGCTAGATGACTACATGTTGGAAGCATAGTTTTAGTGCTCCAGGTAGCTGAAAGGAGGCGCGGGACTATAAACTACACTGCCCAGGTTGGAGAGTTGTGCGATTGGGGAACTGCGCGGAATGGAGGAATGCGACAATGTCAACAGAAACGTGCAGGGAGCTACATTATCCAAGAACAGATCGCGCATGGCAGCTGGAAAGTGACCATTATGGTCAATGTTCATGACTTGACAATGGGAAAATGGCCAAATGGAGCAGAGCGGCAGCATTTAATTCGGAATTTAAGGGAAAGATCTATGAAAATCTACCACCAATCCAACATTTATGAACGAATTTTGCGGGGAATGGTCGGATTTGGATTCGAAAATTCCTATAAATTACAGGTGTCTACCCAGCAAAAAACACTTGGCATTTTGAGAATTGAGTTGTTGAGCTCTCAGTCAGAAATTTGAAGGTTTGATAGCGAGTTCAGTGTTTGAGAGGTTGCCAAAAGAGATGCAGGATTTGTTGTCCAGTATTATTTCAGTGCCCGCAGAAACTGTGAGTGTAGAAGAAGCAATGGGAACAAAGGGAGTTGCCCCGAAGGTAGCAATGACATCTGAGGGAGTTGCCCCAGAGGTTGGGAACGTCGAAGTACCAGTCGAAGTGCCTAAATCACCAAGGATGCCCAGGCCGAGGCCTACGCCAACCAAAGAGGGTCCAAAAGCAAAGAAAGATAAGCAGAAGGTGCCACAGTCGATGCGTGCATCACCCAGAAAGCACCCACAAAAGGAAAAACCCACCGTGCAAGAGAAGGGAAAGCTAATTGACCTTGAACCTGAAGAGGATGTTGAGGAGATCCCTATGGATGAGGAAGACATTGACATGGGGGGCAGAGGATTTTGACATTGAGGGGTATGACCCTATCTCCAAACTACCCGAATACATTCCTCCGCGCAGAGGAAAAACAAAGGTTCCGAAGGACAATGATGAAAGTAAGGTCACGCTGCATACACCCTTACTACTAGACAAAATCATCTTTGAAGGACTGCGACTGGGGTGCGTCCCCCAGTTAAAATTGGAGGATTGGGATCTGGCTAATACAGAACGCTTTCCCCACTTAGCAACGGATCAACTCATGCACCATGTCTTCTACAAAAACTCTGGTGTGACCATGCGGGAACCAAGAAAGTGGGTAAAAGGGGTGGATAAGGCGGGTCTGTTAAAATTTTTGTGGGTACCACATTGCAACCGCACACCCATAATCATGCTAGTAATCAAGCAGCTGATGTGCTTGGTGCATGATGAGTGCCTATGGCTAGAGGAGTCGATACTGATCACTAACATGCTGATCCATAGGATCACTTGGCTGCCGCACGCAGGAGAAAATCCGGCCATGGCATTTGGTGGAAAGACAAGTGAGCATGACCTCACCAAAGCAATGAAGGATAAATTTAAGCTCGCAAAGAAGCCACGCAGCTACTCCATTACTAGAATAACCAACCCCGTGATCAAGGTAGTCGCTCAGATCCTAGCAAGCAAGATTATGCGGAAGTGTTGTGCAAATGAAGTGTCAACACTAGTAGTGTCTTTAGCGGCCCAGTGCACGAAGGGTGTATAGTTCAACTAGGCGTCCTACCTCTGCAATGAGTTTCTTGCTAACTGTAGAGAGGCAAATTATCAAAGCAAGACGTTTCACTACGCATGGTTGCTGCTATCCATAGTGTTGGTCACGTGGGAGTTACCAGAGGATATTCAGTTTCCTCTAGTCACACAGGACCTGCCAGAAACAGTAAAGTTCACTTCGCTCTGGGCTACAAAGGACCCCCAAAGGGTCAAGGACAGCAAGATCTTTTGGATCTTGATGGAGATGAGTATCCACATGGCCATCAACCCAAGCTGCAATTGTCACCGACAGTTTTTGATCAGCTGACAGAGTATGTGGAGTTCAAGGTGGACTTCCACCATGTCTCCATGCACGCGTAGAAGGATCCTAAACAAAAGTGGTATGACCTTCCATACCTAGCCACAAACGACATGATTGCAGCGATCCTTGACCACTGGCCAGCAGATTGGCACACTGCTTCGGACTTGATAATTGGGACTAGCAAGTCTGCAGCATAGCGAAAGAAGGAAGAGGCCAAGAAGAAGATGGAAAAACTAGCAGAAAAGAGGAAGAAGGAGGTTGAGGACAAAGCTAGGGCAGAGCGTGCTGCCGAAAAATAGACAGAGGAAGAAGAGGAGCGCGACTCTGATAGGAGTCAGAAGTCACCTTCATCGGAAACAGAAGAGGAGGAGGAACAGCAAACAGGGTAGGGAGGAGTGGACCCAAAGACTACCCCATTCCAGATTAAGCACAGCAGGGCACCGGAGAAAGTAGGGCCGCGAAAGAAGTCCAAGGCTAGCAAGACTTCCCTCGACCCGATCACCTTGATAGAAGGTGATCTGAATGACATTGGTGATATGGTGAGGGATGCCACCGTGGAACTACTACAACAGTTCGAGCAGTAGCAGAAGCAGGCCTTGGGCGCCATTTAGATGAGTCTGTGCGAGTTGCAGATCCAGGCATCACAAGTGCAGACCAGTGTGGGTCAAATTAGTGCTGCGTCAACTAGCTTGGTGCCTGGGACAGTTGAAGCAGAAGAAATGGTCCGCCCCTTGGACCCCCAATTTATCGCGCTACCAGATGGAGCACTAACTACGGAAGCAGAAGATGATTGGGCCACTGTCCGCACCCTCCAGAAGGTCGGGCTAGACTTGGTCGCGCTTCCAAGAGAAGCCCTTCACACCCTGCATGATGGTGTGATCGCAAAACTTCGGGCTCGGGAACAACGAGCATTGAACGTCATCAGTGAGCAGAAGGTGAACAATGCCCAAATGTTTGCCGAGAATACCTCTACCATCAAGCTCTTTAAGGCTATCACGATGAAGAATGAGCGCACTACCAAGGTAGTGGCAGAGGCATGCAGGTCTGTCCCCGAGCTAGATATTCTTGAAGATGCGCGCATGGACGAATGAATTTAGAAGCTTGTTGTCGGAGTGCGCGAAGCGAGATCAGAGCTGGCCAAGGTTCAGTTGGACCTGAACCTTAAGATCATAGAACTTGCATTGAGGGACCAGCCCTCGACTCCGCCATAGGTAAAGGAGCAACACGAGGCGGCTATCAAAGATGCAGTAGTCGTTGTAGATAGTGCACTAAAGGAGTGCACAGCGCTCTTCGAGCAGGCACTCAAAGTGGTTACCAATTTGTAGGAGGATCCCACCTTGCAAAGGTTGGAAGTAGAGGCCTGGGAGCTACAGCAGAGATATGATGAATTCAAAGTGATGGCACGCATCGTCGCCCTTACGCAGAGGCTATGAAAACTGCAAGAGGAAAAGGTGCTAAAGGAGCAGGTGGATGCAGCGTAGTGCAAAGAGGGAATCCTCAAGGCCAGAATATGACCTTAGCTTGATGAAGCCTATGCACTCACAGCACCATTGAAGGAAAACTAGCTACTCTACAGGGAATGCAGCAAAAGGTACAGGCAGATGGTGTAGGGCTAGCGACAGAGCAGCTGGTCGACTAGATGAAACAGGCAGCAACACAGTGCACCGCCGAAGTTGCAGTGCTACAGGTGGAGCTGGGAGGTCTTCGCAACAATATCTATGTGCTAGCAAAGTGACTTGAGGGCGTGTCACCAGATTTGTGTTTGGGTCCTGTTGGGAACGGGTCCCCTGGGGTCAATTTTGGGGTTAAAAGTATAAGTTTTGGGGCTAAAGACCCATGTTTTGTGTAAAGAATGTGAATTCTCCACATTTTGTTGCCGCGGAGCATGAAGATGTAAAGAGTTACTAAGGGTTTTCCGCCCTTCTTTTGTATAAGTCATGTCAGCTTTAGATATCTGCCCATAGTTTGCGAACCATGGGATTGTATAAAAAGGGAGTCTTAGGAGAGTCTAAGGCAAGTTTTAGTAGAGAGTGTCGTGCTATGTTTTATGTATGGGTCTGTGAGAGCTAGGAGCGAAGAGTCTTTGCGTAGGAAGAGGCACTGTAGCTGAGTGTGCAGAGGCCTAGGGTAGAAGTCCGCAGCTGAGTGCCCAGACCCCTGGAGCTATGTGCATAGGGTAGTTAGAGTCTATACTAGATATTTGAATCAATAATAAAGAGGAGTATTCTGAAATTACCTGTGTATTTTACTTTTGTTCATTGCATGTGATTATGTTATGTTGAATACTGGGTTTATGTTTTAATGCTACTCTGATGCGTGAATCTATATGTTTCTCTGTTTTATATGACCGCAAGTAGAGATATATGTTTATGCGAAGATAACCATAATTGCATGTTAAAGTGGCCCAACACTTAGGATAATTCAGGTAATTATACAGTAAAGGCACGTAAGTTCCCCACCCACCTTCTAGGGTTACGCGAAGGACCGTCGTAGACCTTCGTGGAGGTTTAGAGGACGAATAAGAATAATATATCGATAATCCTAAAAGGTTTATTGACTTGTGCAAAGAAGGAGTTGAAGGTAGAAAAACGATGTCACAACCATCTCAAGGTATGGAAAATTGGTTCCTGCATCCCCCCATACTACTTCGGGTGAGACTTCAGTCCGCGCTCCGCGAATTGATGCCGAAAGGGCTAGTAGTGTATGGATTTTCTTTGCTAATTAGCATCGAACCTGGGTCAGGTCCCATTAAGCCAACAAGGACCTGATTATTCATCTGATATTTTTCCTTTATCAACCTTCCATTGTCAACCTTATAGATAAGCACATCCATTTTTACTCCTCAAGGTATTTTTTAGGTCTTTATTCTATGACCTACCCCTTCCATGTCCATTTGAATTTTTCTTAGAATTACCCATGTTAATATTCACACCTTTGACCTTTTACTCTTGTTTTTAGTACCTATGAGCGGCTACCATACTCCTGGTCCTCATGTTAATTGTCCTCTTATAGGTCACCAACAAACTTCTTTTAGTTTCCTAAGAAAAGTGATACCTAAATCAAAATTTGGGTTGACAGACGTATTTTCCTCTTCAATAATTTTTTCTTGACTATTCATCTGCCCAAATCTAAGTTTTGCGCTGAAATTTATTACCTCTGAAAGCTTGGCCAATTTTTCCCAATTTTCCTTGTTCTACAACAACAATTCTCTCATAATTTCTTGAAATTTCATATACCCAAATTTCAAATCTGGCCCAATGGTTGTGTTCTATTATCCAATAGCTTTCAATTGAATACTTTTGCATATAAATATGAGTTTTTGTTAATGATTTAGTGCTTTATTCCCTTTGGTAATAAATTTCTACTTGATTTTTCTCTTCATTATTTCAGGCATAACTTCCTCATACTCTGGTTTGCAGTTGTAATATATCTTTGGAAATCTCTCTTCGAGGTTTTCATTTAAGTTGAAAATGTACACATAGTTGTCATGGGATTTTTCAACCCCAAAACTTGCTTTAGGGCCTCAAAAATTTCATACAAGTTAATGACCCAAAAAATTAGTGAAAATTCTAAAAAATCATGAAGTTTTGTGTTGTCTTTGTACTCTAAATTAGCTAAAACAACCTGCAACTCTATTATGTAACCATTATTAGTTATATGAAAGTTTTTGTGCATTGTTCCAAATGGAAATTACATGCATGTATATACCCCTCTATTCTCATTGGACATGAACTAAAAATGCATGTTTTTCCTTAGACACAGGACACACATGCAACCTATTTTCTCTGTATTTTCATCCCCACCTAGGCCCCATGGTTCACATGGTTCCTTACTAGCCTCTGCTGATGGAAGAATCTCACTTATTCTTTCACCTTTCCATGTGGAATTATTTTATTGGTTGCAATGACATATAGGGACCATTCTCTACTTCCCATGACATGAAACTTACACACTTTCAAATCCAACAATTTAACTTAGAGTAGATCAATTGTCCACAATTCATATCGAGTGGAAACATGTGAAATGTTGAAAAGAGAGTTACATTCTAAATGGATCCAACAACAATGATTAAATCAATCTCATAGTCAAAATCCATATTGAGTTGCAACATGTTTCATGCATTATGAAAAGTTACAATCCCTATGGATCCAATAGCCATGATTAACTTGATCTGATGGTCCAAATCCATATCGAGTTGCAACATGCATGTTGGTTTGTGGAAAGTTGAATTCTCGATGGATCCAATAGCCATTATTAACTCAAACCAACATCCTATATCCATATCTAATTGCAAAATGTGTGATGTTTTATGGAAATTTACATTCTCGGTGGAACCATCAACTGATATCCAAGCAGAATATCGAGTTACAACATACAAGGTGCTTAACTTCTAGTTGCACTAATAATGTATCCAATGAGTGACATCCAACAAGATCAATGGTCCATATAAATATCGGGTTGCAACATACAAGGTATTTAACTTTTCATTGATCTCCCAAAATACCCGATTGCTAACATCTAATCAAATCTACAATTCATATCGATATCAAATCAGAAGGTGTGAGGGGGTTTAACAACCCATCAAGTTTTGATGGAATTCATTCATAACACATGTCTACCACCTATCTTCTTCCACATGCCAACTCATATGCCACTTCACATTGCCACCTCATTTCTAATGTCATAGTATGGAAAATTTTCAAAATTTCAAAATTTTGTAATTAATAAAATTTTCCATCAATTAATTGTATTTTCCTAGAATTTTTATCTACACAAATTTGGCAGCTATGCTACTATAATTAACCCGTATATTCATTGAATCTAAGTGAAAACCATCAATTTGAATTCTATACCTATATATGTGTCATTTTCAGTGGATTTCTTCCTATGAAATCCATCTCAAATTGAGAATTTTGACCATTTCCTATCCCTTAGAAATTTAATCAAATAAGTACCATATAACATCTAATTTTTCCTCTTCAAGTGAAGTTGGAGCCATATGGCCCAAACATTGTGAACTATGTCTTCCATAAAAATTTATAACACCCCCAGTCACCCACTGAGGCATATCATTACCTATGTAACCTAATTCTCCTGGAATTTCCCCTTCAATTTGATTCTTATAATGCATGTCATGTGTATCTAATGCATTCTACTATGCCATGCTCTCACATGTAGGAATATAAATGTATACTTGGAACCACTAAATTATTATTTATATGCAACGTGTGAAGATACATAAATGATGACATACGAAATGGATAAAAAAAATACATATCTTTTAAAGGAAGCACTAATTAGTTGCATAACCTATATGTTCCACCTGGCCATAGACCATGTTGCTCATAATCTCTCAATAGTGAATCACCCTTGAGCTATGCCCCCAAATCCACAAGCATGAAAGCTTACCCAAAGCTACCTACGGTACATAACTAGTATTGGACATAAATAGGACCAAGGTACCAAACCCTAGCAACCTCTAACCAATCACTACTACATATGGGCAAAAATATTGACACTTTCTTTCATAGTACTGATAAAATCGATTGTACTGTTTTTTGTATTTTTTTTAAATCCCTGACCAGCATCAGATATCCAAAGTTGTGCCTAAATCTGTCAGAGATCTGACGTGAACGTTGTATATCTAACGCATTCATGTACATGTCGGATATCTGACATGCATGGTACGTGCATTAGATTCCTACTCTAACCAGGTATAACACAAAAATGTTAGAATACTGATGGTGGAGGAGGCCAATTTTTTTGGCCATTATAAAAAATCTCTTCATAATATTTAGATGGCGGAAATCTAATGAAAATAATATTATATAAAATTGAATTACAAATTGCATCACATAGTTAAGTTGTAATTGAATTTTTATGATAATCAATATTGAAAATTTGGTAAGGAAAAATGTATGATGGAAAATGTTATTACCCTTATTCCATATGCAAGGGATACAATAGGAGAAGACTTTTAATAAGAACAACTAAACAACATTGTAGAGAATTTGGACATCTTGAAGGCAGGCATGAATATCTTTCCTTTGTAAGTTATTCATTATATCTCTTTATATTGCATACTTTTTTGTAAATTAGGGGTTTATGGTTTAAGGGGTTTAGGATTAGGGATTAAAGGGTTAGGTCAGCTTAGGGGTTAATAATTTATGGGATTAAGGGGTAAGGGGTTATTGCTTAAGAGTTTGGGGGTTAGGGCTTAAGGGTTTAAGAGTTAGGGGTTTCAGGGCTTAATTAGGAGGAATGGGGATAAGGAGTTAAGGCGTTAAGGTGTTATATATATAAGCTTTAAAGCATTTTAAGTGGATTTTAAGTATTGTTGTTGTCAACTTTATTTATGGTATTATGGTATGATTTATCTTTTGAGCGACAAATTAAGGCAACATAAGAATAGGTTATTTTTGTTAGCTATGACTATATACCTCAAAAAGTGTCTCTCTTTCTTCATGTTAAGAAAAGTAACATTTTTCCTTAAAAAATTCAACATATTATGTAAACATATTAATAAATTGCACAAACTTTATCATTGATTTATTTTTTTGGTTTCTCGCTCTCACCTAAGTTGATTGCTCCATATATACCACCAACTCTTAAGTACCCCTAACGCTTGGATTTTTATTTTTTCAAATTCAATAAATTTACATTATAGTACACATTTCCTTAAATAATAATAAAAAAAAAAATTTTAATCAAAAATAATAAATTATTTGTATCTTCCTTCTAAAATTTTATATATATATATATATATGAAGATGAGGCTCGAAGAGATGGTTAGGGTTTTTTACTACAGTTCATCCATCATCGCGAGATTTCATCATGCCCTCCATGCACATGGTATTCACAATGTTTGTGAATGGAATCTAGGTAGTGCTTATGTTTTAGATTTGATTCGTAAGATGGTGTCTTACGCTTTGGATTTCTTTCTCCCTTGTAACGCAACAGTTGAGATTTTTTATTTGAAAGGTGATAGCTATACAACTTGTTTGATATCACTCCATCCAATTCCTGATTCACCTTTCAAAAGGTTGGATATGGGAATCCTTCCTCTCAGGCAAGAATTATTGCTTTGATCTAGTCTTTTTCACACTGATTCATGTTGTTATGGTTGTTATGTGGTAGCCCTTTGTTTTTCTCATGAAAATATAGTCGAATGTGGTTTCTTTTTTCTATTAGAAAAGTTGGATGGGACCAGGAATTTGTGGGTCGCATATGAGTTGATCCCAAGGGGTTGTGATTTGTCATCTGAGCCACACCAATTTGTCGAGATGTTTTTTCCAATCCCTTGCAATGGAGGTTTTTTCAGTCGATTAAAACCCCATTGGGATCTTGCTCTTTCTATGCCCCTAAAATCTTGATATAGACTTCTTGAAAAGAGATTTGGCTGCTAAGTAGTCCTTCCAAATATTTTTGAAAACCCCAGGTGATAAATTCATCCTTTTTTGGGTTCGGGCCTCTGATCTCATAAATGAGTTGAAGCAGAATATCCAAAATATTTTTGGAATTCTTATGATCTTTAAAAACCTTATTTGTGGGGGGGAATTAATGCAAGATGATATGAGGATGAAATATTATTACATTATTCATTCTTCCTCCATTATCTTAAATTTGTAGCTACGAGGAGGCTCCGTAGGAACCAATGAGCTCATGGCTTTGTATCGGGATGAAGTGAAAAGAAAGGGAGTGTCTCCATATCAATATGATCAAGCAAAACCCTTTGATCCATTCCAAGTCACAGGGAAGAAGTCTTCTTCAGCTCTGAAAAGCAAGAATATTCCAAGCCCTTACATTGTTGATCATATGGAACATGCTCCAGCAATGGCAGTAAATGTTCTAGAGGTAAAGGATTCATTTGGTGTTCTCTAATCAGGAGCCATTGTTGCAGTTTTAATGGTTTCTGGCCCAAATCAGAGGATCTTAATCAATGGATTTTCTCTAATTGGACCCCCAACTATGACATTCATCTTCAAAAGGATTTTTATCTTACAAGTTGACACACAAAAATACTTAGATTATGCTCTTAATGAGGGACCATGGTTTTGAGGGAGTGCATGTCTTTTTATCACTTCATGTTTCCCAAGTTTTGATGGCAATACTCTGGTGGTCTCAAAAATGCCAGTCTTAGTGAGATTGCATAATCTTCCTCTTCCTTTTTGGCACCACCAGGTATTAGAGGGAATTGGAAACACTTTGGGAAAATGCATAAAGACAAATTTAAAAAGAGTTGGCGAAGGAATTTTTACTTTTGCAAAAATTTGTGTATTGGTTGATCTTAGTAAAGGACTACCATATCAAATTCACTTGATTCATACTAGCTTTCATTGAACACAATATCTAGACTTGGAGAATACGACATTTAGGTGTCACATTTTCCTTCAGACTGGTCACTTACAAAACAAATGTCCACAGGCAAATAAGTTTCCAAATAGGAAAAAGAAGCAACCCAAAAAGTCAAAGGGATGGAAGATTCCAGATCCATAAATTTCAGAAGAAGAGGAAGAGGAAACAGTGGTGAATCAAATGAATGTGGAGGTCCAAGATCACCAAGGTACATCATAAACTAAAGGGGAAGGGTAGGTTGGAGCAATGACCCAAAGTCATAGAATTTCTGAAAAGGCAGAGAGTATTGTGCAACAATCAATGGAAGTGATCCCCCAATTAGAGGCGAGTGGAGTGAAACGATCCCATGCTTCAAAGAGTTTAGATTTAGAAAAATAAGCCTCTTTGAAGGAAAATGTAAATCAATTAGCAATCATAAATTCCATTCCTTCTCAAGGAGCCTGGCCAAAAGTTGAAAGAAAAAAGGTAAAAAAGGGTAGGCTAAATGGTTTTCTACACTGAGACCTAATACTTTTTAGTTTTGTTTCTATTTTTGGATCTCAGCCTATGGTTGGTATGACCGAATGCTTTTTAAGCATCTAAAAAATGTAATTTTGTTCATTTGAATAAAATTATGATTTTTCCTCTGGGAATATGTGTGTGTGTGTGTGTGTGTGTGTGTGTGGTTTAAAAATATTTATATTTATTTGTATCATTTTTATTAATAATATTAAATTTGAAACAAAATCAACCAAAAAAATTACCTAAAACGTATCATAAATTTACATCTTTAAAAATATTAAAAAAATCAACTTCAAATTATAAGTTAGAGTACTTAGTGGTTAATAGGTTAAGGGGTTAGGGATTAATAGGTTAGGGTTTAAGTTAGATTTAGGGGGCTTATGGCCCAGGGGATTTAGAGGTTAATGGGGCTTCGGGGGTAAGGGGTTATTGGTTAAGGGTTTAGGGTTGAATAGTTTAGGTTTTAAGGGTTAAGGGATTAGGGCTTAGGGGTTTGAGGGCTTAATTAGGGGGAATTGGATTAGGGTGTTATGGATTAGGGGGATAGATTGTAATGGGTTAGGGGTTAGGAAAGATTAAAGGGTTAGGGTTAGTTAATGGTTTAGAGGTTAGGGGTGAGTGGACAGTTAGGGATTAGAGGGAAAGTTGCCATCAACTTAAAAGCCTACATGGTCACCAAGTGAAATCGAGGAAGAATATGACATGATGATGCAGGAGAAATAATAATAGGTTATTTTTGTTGGTTATGATTATCTATCTCACAAAATGTCTCTCTTTATCCATGTTAATAAAAGTAACATTTTTCCCAAAACAATTCAACATATTCTATAAACATATTGATAAATTGCATGAGATTCTTCATTGATTTGTTGTTTTGTTTCTCGCTTTCACCTAGGTTGATTAATCCATCTAGAATACCAACTCCTAAGTACCCCTAATGCTTGGATTCCAATAACTAATTTACCCCTAATGTGTTAACCCCTAATCCCTCAACTCCAAACCACTTATAAATTAAATTTTGGTCTAGAATTAGTCAGGTCAGAGAAAGTTGCGGTCTCCAAGTGAAATCAAGAAAGAATGTGACATAATGATGAAGGAAAAATAAGAATAGGTTGTTTTTTTTGGCTGTGAGTATATATCTCACAAAGTGTCTCTCATTCTATATGTCAAGAAAACTAACAATTTTCCTATATTTTTTTTAATATATTGATAAATTTCACAGGCTTCAGCCTTTGCTTCTCACTCTCAGCTAAGTTGTCTTTGTCGTTGTATTTTTTGTCTTTGTTTTCCTATATTATAGTTTTAAAAGTTTTTATCACTTAAATATTTTTTATACACACTAATATTACTTGATTATTTTTAATTATAAAGAAACAAGACCCTAGGGAACTAGCCATGGATCAGGATGACGTGGGCATTACACAAGCACATGTTTAGGAACATGGAGTGAATACTGAAGTTCAAAATATTGATCCTATGGAAGAATATGATGATGCTAATAACGCAATTTAAAAACAAGGGGCAAATATATTAATCCAAGAGACATTTAATAATGTTGGAACGGATGATGATGACAATCAAGTAGATGTTGCTTTTTATAGACTTCTAATTGAGAAGGAAACAAAAACTATTTATGAAGGCTACAAAACAATTATTCTCTATGTTATATTGCTACTCGTGAACTTAAAGGTTATGAATGGTTTGTCAGACACTTGTGTCACATATCTCTTAAGGTGTGTAATATATTTTGTGACATTTAGTACTTGATGATAAAGGTTTTTATTTTTCCTCTAATTTTATTGTTAGTTGGTCATCTGTAAAATTTGGATGAAATATGTTCAATTACTATTATTTATATTAAGCAATACTGATTTTTTAATTATGTTGTATATTGTTAGGTGAATTTTTGTTCCCATCATCAAATGTTTTACCTCGCACATACCAAGTTTTACACGCCATTATGAAAGATATTGGAATAGAGTGTCACACTATTCATGCATGTTCTAATGATCATATTTTGTATTATGGAGAACATACATTGAAAGAAGAATACCCAAAATATCAAATTAGTAGATATTGAATCAATTAAGCAGTAAAAAATGTCCCTTACAAGGTGGAAGTTATGATTCAATTAATTGACCCTGCATAGAGGGGGTTATGAATGGGGTCAACGTTGAAATTTTTTCATTTTGTGCTTGTATGCACTAAAATTTGGCATGGTTATAGTAGATGCTTGTGTTGTGTTAAGTCCCTATAATACTAGTGTAGCCCCTTATTATTATTGTTAGTGTATCCCCCTTATTTTTATTTTTGTGCACATATAGACCCCATATTGTTATTATTGTGCCCCATAGAAGCCCACTATTTTAATTGTTGTGTCCTTACATCATTATTGTTATGTAGGATCTGATTATATTGTGACCCCCTAAAGTCCTATATATAGAAATGAGGTCTTTTCATTTGTATCATCCAAGAATCATTCATTTATGTAATGTATAGGAGGTTTCCCCCTCGAAGAGGATAATTTTTAAGTAATTGATCTATCTATTTGTGAGTTGGTTGCATAACATTTGGTATCAAAGCTTTGGATTCTAGTGTTTCGTTGCTTCAAACATGTCATCATATAATTTTCGCTATAAAAAAATTTCTACGAAGCATCAAAAGCTGGAATTGCAACCACGTGGAGACGAAATCTTAGTGAACTTCGTGTACGAATTTCAAATCTTTCTCGATATATTTTTGTATATATGATCTTAGGAAGTTAGGGTTTTTGCAGGCTCTAGAATTCCATCTCAAACAGGTGACTAGGGAAAATCAACATAAATTTTTCTCTTAACATTGGATTTAAATTTTGTAAAAAGGGACAAAAAGAGTGTGGACTGTATTTTTTTGGGTATCATTTTCAGGGCCGAAGGTCGAAACAGTGACACGTGGAACTTCATACAAGTTTACTCTACTGAACTAGTCTATAATCAGGTCATCGTGAGATATTGGGCATAACTCTTTCCTGAAGAATCCAATCTTGGTTTGAATTGTTGGGTTGGAAAGAAGACTAAAAGGGATACTACAAGATGCAATTTCAGATCTTGGATATTTGCAATTACAGAGATACATCAACTGCAATATCTAGATCCTAAAAAGAAAGAAAAAAGTGTGTATTTTTCAAATTTTGCATAATTTTTGTTTGAAAAATCAGTTTGAAGTGATTTGAAGGGAATAATGAAGCATATATATCATTGTTTGATTTCAAAATGCCTCAAAAAAAAATGGACACACCTAGCAACAAACCATAAATCTCTTCTATGACACATGAAAAAGAGGAAGAAATGTAACATGATATATCAAAATTGCAAGATCAAGTGCAACAAATTTCACTTTCATAAAGAGTAACCAAAAATGAACTGGAAGCTAAGATGGATGGTTTGAAATCCAACATGGAAGAAATTATGAATATCAAGATGGAAGGTTTGAAGGATGGTTTAAAAAAAAAATTGAAAAGGGACCTGGAAGGTTTTATGGAAGGTTTTAAGGAAGGTTTGACAAAATTGCTACAAGAAATGCTTCCTAGTGGTGACAAGGTACTCCACAAAAATCATGATGCGGATAAAAGGAACAAAAATTATGATTTTAGAGACTTAGATAGTGGGTTGAAGACTAACCACATTCCAAATATAAATATGAGGAATTTTTATGGCAAGGATCCAGTGACATGGATACTACAAATGGAGCAATTTTTTGATCTACATGATGTGTCGAACACACAAAAGGTACACACTACATATTTATATTTAGAACAAAATCAGTTTGTATGGTATCGATGGATTTTTTCTCATAAACCACTTATCACTTGGTAAATTTTTACAAAGGAAATGATAGCACATTATGAGGATACAAAGAGAAACACCTTCTTTAGCCAATTGATAAATCTCAAACAAAAGGGTTCAATGGTGGAGCACATTGAGGACTTCCAAAAATTGAATATAAGGGTAAATGATATTCTATAGGAGGATAGGATTGATGTCTTCATATGGACTTTAAAGGATAACATCCAACATGAGGTTCACCTTTGGGAACTTGATTCATTAAAGAAGGTAGTCAAGGTGGCAAGAAAATTTGAAAGCAAAATTATGGGAACGAGGAAGTCTACCACTCACAACCACAAAGATGTAAGTGTTGTTCCTAGCCTTCCACAACCTACAAGGTTGACACCACAAAAATTGGAAGAAAAAAGAGCAAAAGGTATTTGTTACAATTATGATACAAAATACACTGAATGTCAGAAGTGTGCTGAGAAGAAATTATTTTACATATATTGTGAATAGGAGGAAGAAAAGGAACAAGAATCATCCAAAGAAGAGGATATATATGAATAACCAACCCCAGATAAAGAAGAAATGAATCGGACCATATCTTGTAATGAATTGGTAGGGATTAACACTCCTCAAACTCTCAAGATAGAAGGACAAATAAAGAAGAAAAAGGTAATAGTTTTGATTGATTTGGGTAGTATCCATAATTTTATTCATTATAAGATAGCCAAGGAATTGAATTTTTTCCTGTATCCTGCACGAGAGTGTCAAGTGATGGTTGAAAATGGAGGAACTATAAATTTTTCTGTAATATGTATTGAATAGTACAATGCTTTTCATTCAAATGGGTGGCGCTAATGTTGTACTGGGAATCCAATGGTTACAATCTTTGGGTACAATAGATTTTAATTTTTAAGAACTTTTCTTGAATGTTTTTGGGAAGGAAAGGAAGTTCAATTAAGGGGTATCGTAGGGAAACCAAGAAATATAATAAAATCTAATGGAATGAAAAATCTTATAAAGAAATAACAACGGAGCGTAATTGCATAATTATGCTCACTAGAGGTTCAAACATCGAAATCATCTATTTCTCCATATCTCCAAAAAATCTTGGAAAATCATTCCAAGGTATTTGAGACTCCCAAAGGCCTCCCACCTATTCGTAATAATGATCATGATATTCATTTGATTCTAAGAAGTGTTCCTCCAAACATCAGGCCTTACAGATATCCCTATGCCCAAAAGAGTGAAATTGAACGTATGGTTGCAGAAATGCTAGAGGTCAGTATAATTCAACCTAGTCAAAGTTCTTTCTCTTCTCGAGTAGTATTGGTGCACAAGAAGGATGGATCATGGAGCATGTGTCTAGATTATAGGGAGCTCAACAAGCTCACTATTAAAGATAAATTTCTCATTCCTATCATTGATGAATTGTTGGATGAATTACATGGATAAATTTACTTCACCAAGTTGGACCTTCATTCGGGATATCATCAAATTAGAATGAAGAGTGAAGACATTCTGAAAACAAAATTTAGAACTCATGAGGGTCATTATGAGTTTTTTGTCATGCTTTTTTGCCTTATCAATGCACCTTTCACATTTCAACGTTTGATGAATTATATTTTCAAACCCTTCCTTAGAAAATTTGTGCTAGTATTTTTTGATGAAATACTAACTATAGCAAGTCTTGGAAGGATCATATTCAACATGTTGACAGGGTGCTCAAACTATTGGAGGAGAAACAATTATATGCAAAAACCTCCAAATGTTTCTTTGTAGTACAGGAGGTGGAATATTTGGGTCATCTTGTATCACATGAGGGTGTTAAGGTAGACCCCAAAAAAATTAAAGCCATTAAGGAATGGAAAATCCCAAAAACCATAAAGCATCTTCGAGGATTTCTCGAGTTGATAGGGTATTATCGCAATTTTGTTAATAATTATGGGATAATAGTAGCACCTCTAACAATATTACTAAAGAAAGATGCATTTTCTTGGACTCCAAAATAAACTAAGGCCTTTGAACATCTTAAAGAGGCAATGTGCCAAGCACCAGTCTTAGCTATGCCAAAATTCACAAAAACATTTATTGTGGAATGTGATGCCTTAGGAAATGGAATTGGTGTTGTTTTAATGCAAGAAGGAAGACGTGTTACTTTTGAAAGTCATCCAATTAAAGGAAAGTATTTACACAAACCTATTTATGAGAAGGAAATGTTGGAAATACTACATGCATTAAAGAAACGAATACCTTAACTAATGGGAAGACTTTTCAAGGTAAAAACAGATCATGATAGTGTTAAATACTTTTTGGAACAAAGATTATCTTCAAAAGAGAAGAAAAAATGGGTTACAAAGATGTTGGGTTATGACTTTGAAATCATCTACAAAAAAGGGAAGCAAAATGTTGTTGCATATTCACTCTCAGGAAAGGATGAGGATGTGGCTGCATTGATTTGTTCCATTTCTATTATCTAACCAGATTGGATAACCAAACAAAGGGAAGAATGGAATAATGATGAAGAAGTGTGAACATGCATTCAAAAGTTGCAGCAAGATCCCAGTACATCTGATACATTTAGCTAGAAAAATGATTCATTATGGTACAAATATCGCTTATATATTTGTAATAATTCCCAACTCAAACAAAAAATTCTTTTGGAATTTCACACGTCTCCCTTAGGAGGTCACTCGGGATTTTTAAAAACTTATCACACAATCAAGAAAGAATTTTTTTGGGATGGCATTAAAAATGATATTCAAAAGTTTGTGGCAGGATGTTTGGTTTTCCAACAAAATAAAGTTGAGACAATTAAGTCCTTGGGTCTGTTACAACCTTTAGCCATTCCAAGTCAACGTTGGGAGGAGGTCTCAATGGATTGTATCACAAGTTTACCTTGTTTGTACAAGAACGGTCCCAGAACAGAAACAAAAATAATTCATCGAGTGGGAGATCTAAATCTAGAGGGAGATCTAAATCTCCAGGAAAACCTGTAAAGGTGGTGTGCTAGAAATGCGGAAAGGAAGGGCACTACAAAAGGGATTGTAAATATAAAGCTCCTGATAAAGGAAATGGATCTAATGATGCTCCTTTTGCAGAGGTGAAAACCACCTCAAATGAAGGTGGGGATGTGTACTTGGCTTCTTCAAGTACACATGTAGATCATGAGGCATGGTTGATTAAATCAGGTGCATCCTTTCACTTCACTCCCCATAGAGAGTGGTTCTGCAAGTATGAGAAATACGATGGTGGTGATGTCTTCTTAGGGGATGATAGGAAGGCTAGAATCATTGGTCGCGGAAAAGTAAATTTGAAGTTGCAAGATGGAAGGGCTAGAACAATTCCGGGTGTTCTGCATATTCCTGCATTGGCCAAAAATCTAATTTCTGTAAGCAAGTTGGATGATACAGGTGTAAAAATAGTGTTCGAGAAGGATACCTGGAAGATGGTTTGGGAAGCACTGGTATTGATGCGGGGAGTTCAGATTGGAAGTCTGTACAAGCTGCAAGGTAGCACGGTTGTTGATGGGTGCAACAGTTTTGTGGTTTTTTGAAAGTGGAGCAGAAAATCTAGTGGTCTCTGGAGAGAAGACCATGTTGTGGCATCAAAGACTTAGACATATTGGAGAGAAGGGCCTTCGAATACTTCATGGTAAAGGTATGGGAGAAGGTATGAGTAATAGCTCTCTGGATTTTGATTTCTGTGAAAATTGTGTATATGGGAAGCAGAATCGAGTGAGTTTCCCCTCTGGTGGTAAGAGGGTGAAACATATATTAGAGCTTGTGCACAGTGATGTGTTTGGACCTGTGAAGGTTCCATCACTGGGTAAGTCTGTGTGCTATGTATCATTTATAGATGAATTCTCAAGGAATACATGGATATATTTCCTTAAGAAGAAATATGAAGTCTTTGATAGGTTTAAAGAATTCAAGGCTCTAGTGGAAAACCAGACAGAGAAGAAGATAAAGGTGCTGAGGACAAATAACGGTTGAGAGTTTTGCAGTAAGGAATTTGAAGAATTCTGTAAGAAGTGTGGTATAGCACAGCAGAAGACTACTCCATATACACCTCAACAAAATGGAGTTGCAGAAAGAATGAACAAGACGTTGATGGAAAGGGAAAGAAGCATGCTCAGTGGTGCCGGGTTAGGACAAGAATTCTGGGCAAAGGCGGTGGAGACAGCATGTTACCTGGTCAACAGATCACCTTCATCATCGTTGGAGGATAAAACTCCACAAAAGGTATGGACTGGTAAGAAACCCTCTCTTTCACATCTGAGGGTATTTGGATGTGATGCATATGTACATGTTCCAAAGGAGAAACGAACCAAGTTGGATAGTAAATTTGAAAAGTGCATATTTATTGGGTATAAGGATGGTTTAAAGGGTTATAAGCTTTGGAACCCAGTAACAAGGAAGGTTGTGTACAGCCAAGATGTGGTGTTCAGAGAGGTGAAAGATGTTATTAAACATGAAGTCCAACCAAAGGAACCTGAGAAGATAGAGTTTGAGCTAAAGGAGGAAGAATCAGACTCTACAGCAGAGGAGGAATCAGAAGATGAAGAGCCACAAACTCTGGGTGTGAGAAGATCAGTTCGAGAAAAAAGGCAGCCATAAAGGTATAGTCCATTTGCTTTCTAGTCAAATTTTTCTTTATCTATTGCTGATGATGATCCCAGAACTGTGAAGGAAGCAGTAGATTCAGAGGATGGAAAACTCTGGAAAGAGGCCATGGTTGATGAAATGGCATCTTTGCACAAAAATGAGGCTTGGGATCTGGTGGAGTTGCCGACTGGAAGGAAACCCATTTGCAGCAAATGGGTGTTCAAGAAGAAGACAAATGCAGAAGGAAAGGTGGAGAAACAAAAAGCTCGGTTGGTAGCAAAAGGTTATTCCCAGGTGCCGGGAATTGATTTTGGTGATATTTTTTCTCCTGTTGCCAAGTTAATCGCTATTAGATTACTTTTATCTGTTGTTGCTGCTTTTGATTTTGAGGTAGAACAGATAGATGTGAAGACAACATTTCTTCACAGGGATTTGGAAGAGGAAATCTACATGAAGCAACCTGAAGGCTTTTCGATGAAGGGTAAGAAAGAACTAGTATGCAAGTTAAAGAAGTCTTTGTATGGGTTAAAATAGTCACCAAGGATGTGGTATCATAAATTTGATACATTTATACGGGGACTTGGCTTCACCAGAAGCAAAGCAGATCACTGTGTGTATTTTAAATTAATTGGTGACCATGTTATTTATTTGGTCTTCTATGTGGATGATATGTTTTTGGTTGCAAATAACAAATAAATTATCCAGGATTTGAAGACCCAAGTGTCCTCCAAATTCGACATGAAAGATCTTGGTGCTGCAAACTATATTTTGGGCATGGAAATTAAAAGAGATCGGGCAAAGAGGAAGCTCTGGTTAAACCAGAGGAAGTATGTCAAGACAATACTGCAGAGGTTTAATACGAAGGATAGTAAACTGGTGAAGGTTCCTATTCCTGTAGGTGTGAGGTTATATGCTAAACAGTGTCCCAAGACACGAGAAGGGGAAGAGGACATGTCCTGTGTTCCATATGCAAGTGCAGTTGGTAGCCTGATGTATGCGATGGTCTGTACTAGACCAGACATTGCACATGCAGTGGGAGTATTGAGCAGGTTTATGTCAAAACCAAGGAAGGAGCACTAGACAACAGTGAAGTGGGTTTTCAGGTATTTGCGTGACACTAGTGATTATGGTTTGTGCTACCAAGGAAAACCAAGATTGGATAGAGTGTTGGATATTCATGGCTTTGTTGATGTAGACTGGGCTGGAGATCTAGATCGGAGAAGATCTACAAATGGGTATGTGTTTAACCAATTTGGAGGTGCAATTAGTTGGATGAGTAAGAAACAATTTGTAGTGGCACTATCAACTACAGAGGCAGAATACATGGCAGCCACTCATGCAAGCAAGGAAGAAGTTTGGTTACAGAGATTGTGTTCAAGTATTGGGTTAGTACAGGGAGCTATAAGGATAGACTGTGACAGCCAAAGTGCAATTTTCTTGGCAAAGAATCCTGCATATCATTCAAAGACAAAGCACATTGATGTTTAGTATCACTTTGTGAGGGATATGATAGAAGACAAAAAGATGTTGTTGGTAAAGGCGGACACTTTGAAGAATACTGCAGATGCATTGACAAAATCTATGAGCTCTGAGAAGTTCCCTTGGTGTAGAGAAACAATGGGAGTTGCAGGGCTGGATAAATGACTAAGCTCTCTTGTGGCCCCCTGTGGAAAGAAAACAAGTGGGAGAATGTTGGGTTGTGTTATATTCTTTCCACGACTAGCCCACGTAGTTAACCGGGGGGTTAGAGGGGGGGCGGATCCCCCCCTTCATTGTGCCGATTGTGTAGCAGGGGGGGGTCACATGGGGTTTGAGGGGTGCAGGTAGCCCCACTCTATGGGGTCCCAGGCAGTGCCCCGGAAAATTTTGGTTTTGGAACCTATGTTAGGTCGAGCAGACCCACCTATGGTTTTGTGCATGATTTTCGCACATGTTTTTGGACGTGATGGTTTTCGGTCCATGGTATTGGATGCTTCAGCATGTATAAATATGTATTGTAACATTTAAAGGAACAATAATGAAAAATCAAGCTGGTAGTCCCGGTTTTGGGATCCAGGGGAAAATCTCTGTGTGTATGTGTTTTTCATGTGTTATGCTCTCACATTTGTATATTTTCTGTTCTTAGAATTCGTATGCAGGTAATTTCTGTACGGGGTTAAAACCTACATTACCAAGTATGCACACATTTGTCCATTATCTCATCCATTTAAAGCCAGTACATTTGCTATTGCATTTATGGAAACAATTCAAAAGCTACATGGAAACCTAAATATTATTGTAAGCGACAAAGATCCCATTTTCACTAGAAATTTTTAGACGGAATTATTTTCTTGTCTGGGTACTCAATTAGCTCATAGATCATATTATCATCCTCATTTGATGGGAAAACTGAGATAGTGAAAAGGATGTATTTGTTGCTTTATACCTGATAAACAAACACAATGGGTCAAGTGGTTACCTCTGGCTAAATGGTGGTATAACACTTCCATCCATACTACAGCAAAAATGACCCCATTTATGGCATTTTATGGATATCATCCATCGTCCATCACATCATCTGTAAGATAAAATTATAAGATTTGAGCAGTGGGAGATCACATCGAGCATCAACAATAGGTTCTCCAACTCTTAAAGGATAACCTCACTTTGGCGTAGAATCGAATGAAACAACAAACCAATTAGCATCGCAGGGAAAGAAGTTTTGATGTAGGCGATTGGGTATTTTTATGACTACAACCATACAAACAAATTTCCATCAAGCAAGCTAAGAAGGATAATAAATTATCACCAAAGTAATATGGTCCTTACAAGGTGTTAAAAAATATTGGTACTATGGCATACAAATTGGAGTTTCCTGCATCTTCCTGAGTGCACCCAGTTTTCCATGTTTCATGCTTAAAGAAGTTATAGGTGACAAGCTCCCAGTTCAAACAATATTGCCAAAACTTGTTAAGGAAGCATAATTCAAATTGGAACCTGAAGCAATCATGGAAGCAAGAACCTGATAGCTACGAAATTGATCAATTTCAGAGTATCTCATCAAGACAAAGAACTTACCCGCTGAATATTCCACATGGGAGGATGAGAATTTTATACAAAAACATCTAGAACTACTCAAGCATTGAGGACAACACAATTTTTAAGGAGAGGGGCATGTCAAGTCCCTATAATACTAATGTAACCCCTTATTATGATTGTTATTGTAGCACCCTTAATGTTATTTTTGTGCCCATGTAGTCCCCATATTGTTATTATTGTACCCCATAGAAGCCCACTATTGTTATTGTTGTTCCATTACATTATTATTGTTATATAAGCTCTAATTATATTGTGACCCCTTAGACTCCTATATATAGAAAGGAGGTATTTTTATTTGTATCATCCAAGAAGTTTTCATTTATGTAATGTGAAGGAGGTTTCCCTCTCGAAGAGGATAATTTTTAAGTCATTGATCTATTTATTCGTGAGCTGGTTGCATAACATATTGACAATATGGGAGGGTTCTATGATCTGAATTTAAACAGGAACGCAAAAAATTACAGATATAACTATAAATAAAAAGATGCAACAGAAATAACACTTCATTTCATTAATATCAAACACTGAAATATACTTACAAATAGAATGGAAATAAGACTAGCTCGGGCGATGGTAGCTTATCTATCAGAAGAGATGTGGTGGCTACATGCCTCTGAACTGTCTTAAAATGAGTCTCGAAGGCCTATTTATTGTTGAAAAACAATGGAAAACCCTAAACATCCAAAAACCTAACCCTAGGAGATGAAGCACCAAACTATGGGCCCCGTTTTGGGTAAATTGGTACATCAACTTCCCCGGGTCATAACTTTGGTATACAATCTATGTTTGACATGCACAATTCCTCGAATAGATCTACTTTGGTATACGATCTATGTTTGACGTGCACAATTCCTCGTTAGAAAGATATATCCAAGACTACAACTTTGAGTGAGTAACATCGATCCATGGACCCATATTGCTCCCATTTTTCCCAAAAAACATCGTTTAGGGCCTCAAAATGACTTCGGAAGTTCACGACCCGAAAAACTACCAAAAATAGTAAATTGTGCTATAATTAAGGAAACTGAAAAACCGAAGAAAAAAAGCAGTTGTGGGGGTCCAGGTGGGCTAGGTAGGTGACCACCAACATCCACCTGGATCATTCCTCCCCGCTTAGGAAGCAATGGTCCCCATTGCGTTGAGTGCCTCCATCAGATGCGGAAACTTCTATTGAACTTGGTCCCTAGTGAGTTGTTCTGCAATCTCTGATGTTTCCAGTAATGGTGGGAAGCATGGTCGAGGGTGGTCCACATTGAATACTCGGTGCAAGCCAAGGAATGGGGGAATGTTGTGCTCCAAATCATTGTTTCCCACAACCTTGGTAATGGTGTAAGGACCATATCGGAGTGGTCTGAGCTTCCGATGGGCTCTTGTAAGGCATTCTTTCTGCAGGTGCAACCAGACTTTTTCGCCCACCTGAAACTTGTGTGCCGCCCGATGTTGATCATGTCACTTCTTGTGCTTCGAATTTTCCACAATGGAGTGGTGATAGATCGACCTGTTGGGTAGAAGTGCTCCAGAAGTTAGATTAGACGAATGCTTGACCTGACAGTGCAACGGTACCCTCGTGGGTGAGGAGAAGATGTCCTTGTCTTCTTTCATGACTGTATCCACCTACTTCTGCTGAATGGAGGAACCCTTCCCGGGGGCCATGGATGTGGCTACGATCTTCCCCTTACTTTGAGGGCGAACCAGAAAAAATAAGTTTCTTAGTCTTGGAGATGATCTTACTGCCTTTCTTAGCAGAGATCAAAGAAGTGGCGGTAGGTGGCGCTATCTCCAATATCCTGCATAATGTATTGCACAAAGAAATAATAATAGCGTGAGGCCTTGACTCATACACAGCATGTCGCTTCCACAAGTATGGTTGGCCTAATAATACATCACAAACATCAAGCGGTGTAACATAACACAATACCTCATCTATGAAAGGCTTGATGTTGTAGGGAAGGCGGCACTGCTGGAGGACTCGGAGATCTCGTCCTTGGTGAGGCCAACCGATGTTGTACAGTTGCGGGTGCGGTATGGTTGGTAGTCCCTGCTGCTTCACAACCTCCGCTAAAATGAGGTTCTTTTGGTTGCCACTGTCGACAACGAATTGCAACGGTGACCCCTTCACCCACATTTGTGAGTGGAAAAGATGCCCCCCCTCCTATGGATCTTCGGGCTCATTCTTCTGGACCTTGGTGGTGGCAACAGTAGTGCTAGGCTCCACATCAATGATTTTCTTCCCTTTGTCATTCCCCTTGTCAGGCTCTGACTCAGGGTCGGAACATGCATCTGATTTTAAAGCCTTCAACTCAGCCACCAGCGACTTCTTGGTCCAACACTCACTTGTGTTGTGAGTGGGGCTCTTATGGAACTCACACCACTTTCCAGTGTCCTTCTTTGACTTCGTGGTGTTGTTCTTTTCTTGCAGCTTCGACGGGTTGTCTTGGGTCACACCGTCTTGGCTTTTTCCTTGGTTCCGCAGTTTGCGGAAGCCTTTTGATGGGTGTGGAGCCTGATTATCTTCTTTATTCAGAGGTATCACCGCATTGGACCCTAGTTTGAAATGTGGTGGCAACGCCACCCATAATATTTGTGCTGCAAGAGGGGTCCAGGGGGGGCGGTTGCAATCCTTGGGAGCCGCCCCTTGGCGGGGGATCGGGAGCAGCGCCATCGAGGCTAAAAATAGATGTGAAATTGTCTTGTAAAATGTTGTAATTTCGTAGTCAATCTAGGTCATTCATTAGGCAAAGATCTGATGGTAGAAGTTATGTTTAATTTAGGTCTTTTTTCCTGAGAAGACAACCCCTCGCTACATATGAGGGAATTGTATTGCGTCTATGTAGATCTGTATTCTGAGTGAGAAAGAGAGAGGATATTGTGTGAGAGAAAAGAGCGAATTATAGCGGATCTATTGTAGGTTATATCTCTTCAGTTTGTTGGATAATATAAAAGGAAGGACTCGTTGTTTCTCCGTGGACGTAGCCCAAATTGGGTGAACCACGTATATCTGTGTCTCTCTTGTTTTATGTGTTTTCTGTGTTTATATTTTTGCAATATATTTTATGTGTTCCATTGCTCTGTAATATATAATTTTCTAACAACTGATATCAGAGCCGAAGGTTTATTTGGTTGATAAACTCGCAGGAGAGAAGGGTTCCTGCTTTGAGTGGGAGCAATGGCGGAAGATGGTAGGTTTAGGGTCAAAAAATTTAACGACCAAAACTACCAGTTGTGGAAGATGTAGATGGAAGATTATTTGTACCAGAAATATCTATACCAACCATTGAGCAGAAAGGCAAAGAAGCCGACGAGTATGACAAACACAGAATGGGATATTCTCGACAAAAAGGCACTTGGAACAATACGGTTGTGCCTAGCGGAGTCAATAGCGTTTAATATTTCAAAGGAAATGACAACAGAGGGTTTAATGTTGGCATTGGCCAAACTATATGAAAAACTCTCGGCCTCAAATAAGGTAATTATTATGAAGCGTTTATTTAATATGAAAATGTCAGAAGGTGGATCTATTGCTAATCATTTAAATGAATTTAATACAGCTACTAGTCAGTTAAGTTCTGTAGGGGTAAATTTTGATGATGAAGTTAAAGCTCTGTTATTTCTGTGCTCATTTCCAGAAAGTTGGAATGGTTTAGTTATGGCTATTAGTAACTCTGTCTCTAGATCTAGTACTTTAAAGTTTGATAATGTTGTCAGTGCAATCCTTAGTGAGGAAATGCAATGGAAAAGCTCCGGTGAGACATCAGGTAATGCTTTGACTGCAGAGACTAGGGGAAGAAAAATGGAAAGAGGAAAGAGCCCAGGATATTGCAGTAAGTCAAGGAAAGGTAGATCCAAGTCCAGATCGAGGATAATGTGTTGGAAATGTGGAAAGAAAGGACACATGAAGAAAGACTGCAAGTCTCAGAAGGGAAAAGAATGGGACGCGCAGCAAGAAAATAATCATGAAGCGAATGTGACAGGTGATGTGTTTCAAGATGTTTTGATTCTTTCATTATAAAATATTATTGATGCCTGGGTGTTAGATTCAGGGGCCTCATTCCATACCACACCTGATAGGAAACAATTTTCATGATTATGTTCAAGGATATTTTGGACAGGTTCGATTGGGTGATGATAAACCCTATAAAATCATTGGAAAGGGTACAGTTTTCATAAAACAACTAAATGGAAATCAATGGTTGTTGAAAGAGGTAAGGAATGTTCCAGATCTAAAGAAAAATATGATTTCAACATAGAAGTTGGGAGGTGAAGGTTGTGTAACTACTTTTACAGATAAAACCTGGAAGGTCACTAAAGGAGCCCTAGTAATAGAAAAAGGAGAAAAGGTTGGTACATTGTATTTATGCAATGGTATTTCTAATTCTGTTAAGCTTTAACCTCTACAGGATAAAGATATGGCATTGTGGCATCATAGGCTTGGGCACATGAGTGAGAAGGAGATGCAGATTCTTCACTCAAGAAATTTCTCACCAGGTTTGAAGCATGTTGATTTAAAATTTTGTGAGAATTGTGTTTATGGAAAATAGAAGAGATTCGGATTCATCGGAGTTGGGAAAGAAAAGAAGAGCGGAAAATTAAAGCTTATGCATACAAATGTATGGGGACCTACTCAGGTATCATCTCTCGGTGGCTCTAGTTATTATGTTACTTTTATTGATGATGCAACTAGAAAAACCTGGATTTATTGTATTTGAAATAAATTTGATGTATTTGATACTTTCAAGAAATGGAAAGCTTTGGTTGAAAATGAGACAGGAAAAAGGTTGAAGTGTCTCAGATCAAACAATGGAGGTGAATATTGTAGCAAAGAGTTTGATAGGTACTATTTAGAGAATGGAATTCGCAGAGAGAAGACAGTTCCAGGAACACCAAAAGAAAATGGTGTGTCAGAAAGGATGAACAGGACAATCATGGAGCGTCCAAGGTGCATGAGATCGCATGCAGGATTGCCTTTACAATTTTGGGAAAATGCTGTAGATATTATTGTTTATCTAATAAAAAAAGGGCCTTCAAGTTCCTTGGGTGGTGGTATTCCAGAGGAGGCATGGACAGGTAAAAATGTAAACTACTCATTTTTAAATACTTTTGGTTGTGAAGCCTTTGTGCACATTGATAAAGAAAATAGAACAAAGCTTGAGGCAAAATAAAATAAATGTACCTCTATTGGATATGGTGTTAATGATTTTGGTTATCGATTTTATGATTATGAAAAACACAAAATCATTAGGAGCAGAGATGTCATATTCAATGAAAAGGTTTTGTATAAGGATCAGATGCAGGAAAAGAAACAGCAAAAAGAAGACAGAGAATACACATTTTTTGTTGACATCACAAAAAAAGTGATGGTGCCTGAAAATCATAATGATCAACAGCCATAACAATGACCACAATAGCAACAAGCACCTCAAACACCTGAAAGTGATGTTAGAAGATCTACCAGGATAAGTAGACCCCCTGAACGATACTCTCCTTCATTATATTATGTATTGTTGACTTATTATGGTGAACCAGAATGTTATGAAGCAGCAGTGTGGGTAGAAACCAGGAAGAAGTGGGAGCAAGCCATGAAAGAAGAGATGGACTCCTTAGAACATAACCAGACTTGGGACTTAGTCAAGTTGCCTGCAGGTAAAATATCATTGCAGAATAAATGGGTTTACAGGTTGAAGGAAGAAGATGGAGGTAGGAAAAGGTATAAAGCTAGACTTGTTGTGAAAGGGTTTGCACAAAAAAAGGGTATAGACTTTGATGAGATATTTTCTCCTGTTGTTAAAATGACTTCAATCAGAACTATTTTAAGTCTAGTAGCAGCCGAATATTTTCATCTTGAGCAGTTAGATGTAAAGACAGCCTTTCTCCATGGTGATTTGGAGGAAGAGATATATATGCAACAGCCATAAGGATATGAGGTAAAAGGGGAGGAGAAACTAGTGTGCAATTTGAAGAAGAGCCTGTATGGCTTAAAATAGGCTCCAAGGCAGTTGTATCTAAAATTTGACAGGTTTATGTCTGAACAAGCTTATATACTAGATGTCACTCTGATCATTTTGTTTATCTCAAAAGGCAAAATGATGGTAGCTAAATTATATTGTTATTGCATGTAGATGACATGCTTGTTGCAGGTTCTAACATGCAGGAAATAAATGTGCTCAAAAGAAAATTGGAAAACTCATTTTCAATGAAGGATTTGGGTGCTGCAAAACAAATCCTTAGTATGAGAATAACTAGAGATAGGAAGAAATGAAAATTAACATTGTCTCAGAATGAGTACATAGAAAAGTTGTTGAAAAGATTTAATATGAAAAATGCAAAACCAGTTAGTATACCTTTGGCTAGCCATTTCAAACTAAGTAAGGAGGTGTGTCCCAAGACTTAGGAAGAAATGGCTTATATGTCTAAAGTTCCATATGCATCAGTAGTTGGAAGCTTAATGTATGCAATGGTCTGCACAAGGCCTGATATTGCACATGCAGTGGAAGTTGTAAGCAGGTACATGAACAATCCAGGAAAATAACATTAGATGGCAATAAAGTGGATTCTCAGGTATTTGAGAGGTACCACAAATCAAGCATTATGCTTTGGTGATTCAAACATTGCTCTACAGGTGTATGTTGATGCAGATATGGTCGGTGATAGAGATAACAGGAGGAGCACAACAACGTATGTGTTTACTATAGGTGGAACAACTGTCAGTTGGTTTCAAAGCTGCAAAGTGTTGTTGCACTCTCAACAATGGAAGATGAGTATGTTGCTGCTACAAAGGCTAGTAAAGAAATGATTTGGTTACAAAGGTTTCTGGATGAATTGGGTAAGAAGCATGAGTTGGGAAGGTCATATAGTGACAGTCAGAGTGCCATACATCTTGCAAAGACCTTTGCATTTCATTCCAAGACTAAAAATATACATCTCAAGTACCATTTAATACAGTCAGCATTGGAAGATGGACAGTTGAAGCTGGAAAAGATACACACTAGCCAGAATCCTGCAGATATGTTAACAAAAGTTATAACCAGGGAGAAACTGAGATTCTGCTCAGTTTCAATTGGTCTTCAAGTATGATGAAGAAGATGAGAAACAGTCACGTCCAAAGTGGAGTCATTGCCCAGCAAATGAAGCAGTGGTGCAGTTGCTATAATCAATCTCCAAGTGGGAGATTGTTGGGTGTGGAGCCTGATTATATTCTTTATTCAAAGGTATCACCGCATTGGACCCCAGTTCGAAATCTGGTGGAAACACTGCCTGTAATATTTGCACTGCAAGGGGGGTCCAGGGGGGGCAGTTGTGATCCTTGGGACCCCCCCCTGGCGGGGGATTAGGGGTACCACTCCCAAAGCTAAAAATAGATGTAAAATTGCCTTGTAAAATGTTGTAATTTCGTAGTCAATCTGGGTCGTTCATTAGGCGGAGATATGACAATAGAAGTTATGTTTAATTTAGGGTTTTTTTACCCTAGAAGGAAACCCCTTGCTATATATGAGGTAATAGTATTGCGTCTATGTAGATATTTATTCTGAGTGAGAAAGAGAGAGGAGATTGTGTGAGAGAAAAGAGGGAATTATAGTAGATATGTTGTAGGTTGTATCTCTTCAGTTTGCTAGATAATATAAAAGGAAGGACTGGTTGTTTCTCCGTGGACATAGCCCAAATTGGATGAACCACGTATATCTGTGTCTGTCTTGTTTTATGTGTTTTCTATGTTTATATTTCTGCAATATATTTTATGTGTTCCATTACTCTATAATATATAATTTTCTAACACCTTTCCCTTGCTATGGGTTTGGGATCCAAAGTCTTGCTTCTTCTGTTTAAACTTCTGCTCAATCTTGACAGTGCATCGGTATGTCATTCTGAGCGAGGAGATGTCCAGGAACTCCATATCGTCCTAGATGTACCTGTGTAGGAAACCGCGGTATTTGATTACCAAATGCAGCTCAGAATCCTTGATACCCAACTTTGTGTGAAGGGTATGAAAAATATTTGTGAACTCCGACACATCTTGGTCCCTTTCTTGCCATAGCGTGGTCCACTTTATGTATTTATCCTCATAGATTTTGACAGGGTAGTATTGCTCCATAATGGCATCCTAGAATGAATTCCAAGTGGGTGCAGCTAAAAATAGTGAGTTCGTACTTTCATCCTTCTTCTCGCAGTAGGTTTCCCATCAATCCTTGACGTCGGGGCCTACTTTGAGAAGAGCGAAAGTAATATTTTCCTGGCTGGAAAAATCATGAACAGAAAAATACCCTTCTAGCAGATTTAACCATTTATCTATGGCATATGCATCTATCTGACCCTCAAATATGGAGATTTCAAAGTTAACTTGTACCTTAAAGGGTGTGGCGTTTCCAGAGTAGCTGTTGGAAGCTGATGTGTCACCCCTAGGTAACCGCTGAAGGACTTGGACAAAGTTTTCCATCATCACGGTCCTTTGTCGCTTGAGGGCTTCTTCAAGCAAGATTTTGATAGGATCTCCTGCCCCCTCATCTAACAAGAAATATAAATCCTAATCCTTATAGCATATAGATTAGAATTTCCATAACCCCTATAACCCCATCCTTACAATTTTTATAACCTTTAAACCTTATATACCATATCAATCTAACCACTATAAATAACCTTGAAGTCTAATAATAATTACCCTATAAACCTTGTAATCCATATAATATCTATAACCCATTAACACTATAGTCTCTACCCCCTCCCCCCTTCCCCCTCATTCCTAACCATTGTATCTCCTAATAATATCCATTTAAGGATAACTTCTAATTATAAAAATAAAATGAAAAATTATTTAAAATAAAAATTATAATATTTATTTAAATTTCAAATATAATAGGCATAGCACACAGGCAAATTTTGGGTTTTCTAGGCATAGCACAAAAACAAGTGAGTGAATTTGGGTTTTCTGGAATATCACAAAAATGAGTTTGTGAATTTGAGGTTTTCCATCCATAACATAGGAAGGAATAATTTTGGAATTTCAAGCCAAAGCATAGGAGGGAAAAAATTTGGTTTTCCAGGTACACACAAAAAAGGAATGAAAAACTATCAGGAAACCTCCTTATCAAGCATGAGCTACGATCAATCAAACATTTCACAGGGACCTAGGGTATCACTCTCTCTTATTGGCTTGAAACAGGAGCAAGAGAAGCTTCAATCTTAGTTTCCAAGTCTTCTAATTGATGAAGACCTTTGCAGCAGGTTCATTCTTTGAGTTAGACCTTGAGAATTTGATAAAGGATAAAAAGGCATGATCATTTGGGGTTTTGTTCTCGATGAAGGCATTAACATTTGGGGTTTTGTTCACAATGAAGGCGTGCACATTTTGGAGTTTTGTTCAACGACAAAGGCGTGAATATTTGTGGTTTTGTTCAGTGATGAAGGCATGATAATTTGGGGTTTTATTCTCAATGAATGCATTAATATAGGATTTAAAATCATCATGGTAGAGAATCTATTTGATAAATAGTCCTAGATTTGCATCAAGCAATGGAAGTGGGAGAAATCATGGTGGTAAGTTGTTTTATTTCTCTAGTTGCAATTTGAGTAACTCAAGGGTTCGAACCCTCATAGATCTGTAGCATTTATTACATTCACCATTTTAAATTACCCATCATATCTCATAGTAAGCATATTCATAGTAATTCCACATAGCTACAGACAATAGGCCTTGGGGATGGTGTCAAGCCACGAGATAAAAAATTAGTTGTAAGCTGCAGGTGGGGTGTAGAACAGTGGCCATGGCCATGGCACTATGAATCATCAAGCATAATAATCATTAAAAATGGGAAGCCCATATCATATGCAGAGATGCAAGTGGATTAACGACGTTGAACTATCTGATGGGAGGAGCTATCCCCACTGCTGGGTTGACATGGCATCATGTTTTTCGGTATCGAGCCTAGAAGAATGCCTGAAAAAACACTCCTAGATCATTTCATATTGCATGTTATCACAATAAACCTTTCACATTTTTAAATATTTTTTAGAAAATGCTAACAGTTGTAGTGTTAGTATTTAAAATTGTAATAAACAGGGAAAATTTCTTGATAACAGTGTTGTCAACATTGTTTGGAAATCTGAGAAAATAATTAGAGAAGTTTGTAGTCATTTTCCAAGTAGAATAACTCAAAGCCTACATCAGATCCTCTCCATTGGAAAGTTCTCTGAACAGGCTTTCCAACAGTATGTGGAAGTCCAAAAATGGACTCCTAGATCAAAAGATATTGTCAATTGAAGTTTAAGGGTTTGAAGCCTTTGAAAGGAAGGAAAAAGAGCATATCGATGATCGGCGATCAGAGGTCCAAGGCATATCGAAGGTCCGAGAGATATCACATATCGTATGTTGGAGGTCCATGGCAATCAACACATTGGCGATCACATGTTGCATGTCAAAGTTCCATGGCGCATCGAAGCATATCAGCGATCAGCACATCGACAATCGCATATTGGCATTTTTTAAAGTGATAACCTTAAGAATGTTGTGATATGAAAGCGTCGTTAATTTCAAGAAATGCAAGAAAGTGTCGATAGTGTTAAATCGTTTGGGAACGCCGAAATAGGTTAACAAATAAATTCATCATAAAACCAAAGCAGGATGGGCCCTTTTCTCTCTCCTGTAGCGGGACGTGTAGCGGAATATGATTGGTTCTGATAAATCCATGTGGCATCAAACGTCAACATGGTGTGGTAGTGCAGAGGGACATGTGGCAGACATTTTTGGTGTTTTGAGGGGTCATAAGGGGGTAAATCAGGGTGACACGTGTCACCACTCACGAGGTGCCACGTGTCACCACTCACGAGGTGCCACGTGGAAGTGATGATGTCATATCAGAGGGCATGTATCGCAGGTTGAGGATATTAAAGCTTTGTAACACTTTCCACTTAAAAAAGCTCTGGTCAGAGGGGGATCCAATATTGGAGTTGGCATGCGGTCATTAAGACTCAAATAACCTCAGGCGCTAAAGCACTTAACAAAGGAAAACAACCCCCGATATCGAATAAAACACCTATCACCTCAAGGTTAAGTCAATGGTGACAACCCTCGGTCCGATGCGAAGAAATGTAAGAAGGGCTAAAATAAAAGGAGCTAGGATAAAGTTGCAACTTTGTTGTAAGTTATGCTATAAAGGGTCTCTTATGGCATTGACCTGATAATCACTGGCCCACTTATATAACAAAATAAAATCCAAAGGAGCAAGTGCAAGGGGCTGAGGAGTATCAATGAAACAATAAAGTGGGAACTTCTCTGATAAAAACATATAGAGGTTTTAACAGGTGGATGAGTCGACAACTATTGAATCATAGGAAAAGATAGGATGATAGTTTGGAATGCACAGTCAACAAAATTGTGTGAAAAAAACTACATCCACTTCAGATTTAAAGGCAGAGGATTAGCATTAATAAAACAATTTCCAGTTTTAAAGGCTAAATATTTTCCAGCAGAATTGAAGAAGAGTGGAGTAGTTTTGATGGATTATTGTAGAGGAACCTGTTATGATTACAGAAATTATAAACTACAGTTTAGGGACTTTCAAGGGAAGCAGTTGACCAGATATTTCTTTTGCCTAAATGCAATCATATTTTCCTATAGTTATTCTAGGACATACATAATATTTTTAAGTTTATCTTTTTCATACATGAACTTGAGAGATATTTAAAATATCTTTGTTTCTATAATTATGTGATGACTATTATTTTGTAAAATCGTTATGTAAATAACTCTTTGAGCAATCTTGAATGTATTCACAGTGTTTAATAAGTAGTTAGTAGAAAATTCATGTGTTGCTTCTCCCTATCTGTATTTTCTCTATTATATAATTATCTTCTTCCATGTCTGAGAATGTTAGTTTATGAGATTGGATTTCATTGATGCTCCTCTCTTAAATTATCGGTCATTAATATTTGTTATTCTAGTCATCTATAAACTTTGTTTTCCTTAAGTCCTCTTTCTTCTAAAGCTCCCAAATAGTCAGGACTTGTGACTTATCATGCTTTTTACAACCTGCTCATTGGAGATGTGATCTCATTTGTTTAATAGCTGGACTCCATGCCCAATGGTTTTGAAGATCACCCAACCATTTCATCCCTACATCTAAAATGTAGTCACTTGAACTCAATTGCACAAAACCTTCTACTACAGTGACCATAGGGTAGTTGAGTTTTATGGAGAGATCCCTCTCCAAATTGAAGGGCCAGCTTCAACCTAAAAGACATTCTGAGGTTACCTTAGGGTTTTTCCCTACAGCCAGTCTTTTCCCTGACTAATAACATTTTGGCACTGTTGTCGGGGAACGAAGGTGATATCATCCCTGGGAGAGCAATAAAGATCATATATGCTCTCTGATGGTGAACACAGGACATACATGAAAAGGTTATGCATCATTCACCTGGCGACTCCATTTTCAAGAATCCTGAGTTAGAAGCTTCCATGGCGACTCCATTGTCAGAAGGATTCATAGCTCAGATGATTCAATGGTTATTTCACTAGGCCAATGAAGAATTCAAACGTTGCTACTATTGTTTCAAGGTATGCAAGTTTATATTTTATAGTTATTCCTGGATTTCCTAATCATCTACCCAAAGATAAAATTTTTATTGCAAATTTTCATGACTTTACTGATCTTATTAAAGTCAAGTGTAAAGACGTATACATGAGATTACTTTATGATTCATTCCAAGGGAAGTCAAAAAATTGGATTGAATGTTTGTCTGCAAAGTCCATAACATCCATAAAAATATCTTGGGTTATATTCTTGGAAACATGTATGGAGAAAAAAGAATCCGCAATAGACCATGTTTCCATTCAATATTTTAAAGAATGGAATGATACGTACACTAATGATAAAGTGGATGAAAACTTTTCTTACTTTTTGTATTCCTATTTAAATTCATGCAAATGTAACTCAAAAGATAAAATTTATGTTTTAGCAGAGTTGGCCAATGACATTGAAAGCAGGATTGAAGCTTTAGAAAGTCATAATTTACCCCAGATTTTTCCATTTGGGGATCTTTCTTTTGAAGTTTCATTTTGCCAGAAGCAACAAGTTATATTTCTGCCCCTTGGTTTTGAGAATGGAAAATATTATGACTTTCATCATGAGCTTGACAGTTCACAGTTGAAGAAAAAGGAACAATTAGATCATCAAACAAGATTTTCTCTTCATGTCTTCCATGACCTTGTGGCTAGTCTACTAGAATCATCAGCGATGGTAGAGTTTGCTTTGTTCGTCGATAGAGGGATTGGATTCAGATTCTAGTTTGGGTTGCCATTTATTAAATTTTTCTTTCTGCTTAAAGAAAATGTGAGTAGAAATCGGTTAAGTAACCATTTACTTGCATGGTTTCATTGGGTTTTTTATTTCACCTGATTGGGCAGATACTTGTATTAGGTTAAACTAGGGAGTGGCATGTAATAAATGTGGTTTTTCAACAATTAGTTTTTTAATTTCCATTTTCGGTTTGCAGTGTGCAGTAGTGTGTGGATGAATTTTCTAAAGGAATTGAAGCCCAAAGAGAAGGCCCTAAGGTTTTGCTGATATTCATCAAAAAAAAAAATATTTTTTTTAGAAACAACAGTATTTTATACTTTCAAGTTCAGAGTCTATAAAATCATCTCTTAAAATGATGAAGTTCTATTTCTCATTCAGTTTTTCTTTTAGCCAAATTTTTTAATGGATGAGACAATTGGTCTGTGGGAGGTCCTTGCTACCATCATTGATCGACAACATCCCCATGGAGCTAGTTGTTATCACAATAAACTTTTCACGTTTTTAAATATTTTTAGAAAATGCTGACAGTTGTAGTGTTGGAATTTAAAATTGTAATAAACAGGGAAAATTTCTTGATAACAATGTTGTCAACATTGTTTGGAAATATGAGTAAATAAGAAAATAAGTTTGTAGTCATTTTCCAAGCAGCAGAAGAACTTAAAGCCTACATCGAAACCTCTCCATTGGAAAGTGCTATGAACAAGATTTCCAATGGTATGTGGAAGTCCAAAAATGGACTCCTAGATCAAAAGATATGGCGAGTTGAAGTTTAAGGGTTTGAAGCCTTTGAAAGGAAGGAAAAAGAGTATATTGGCGATCGACAATCGGAGGTCCAAGGCATATCGGAGGTCCAGTAGATATCGCATATCGCATATCGAAGTTCCATGGCGAATTGGTACATTGGTAGGATGGGCCCTTTTCTCTCTCCTCTAGCGGGACGCGTGGCAGAATATGGTTGGTTATGATAAAGCCATGTGGCATCTGATGTTAGCATGACATGGTAGTATGGAGGGACACGCAGCATGAATTTTTTGCCATTTCAGGGGTCCTAAGGGGGGAAATCAGGGTGACATGTGTCACCACTCACGAGGTGCCACTTGGAAGTGATGACATCATATCGGAGGTCAGCGTATCGAAGGTTGAGGATATTGGAGCTTTGTAACACTTGCCACTTAAAAAAGTTCCAATCAGAGGGGGCTCCGATATTAAGGTTGGTGCGTGGTCGTTAAGACTCAAAGAACCTCAAGCGTTGAAGCACTTAACAAAGGAAAACAATGCTAGACAACAAATAAAACACCTAGAACCTCAACGTTAAGCTGATGGTCACAACCCTCAGTCCTATGTGAATAAATGCAGGAAGGGATATAATAAAAGGAGTTAGGATAAAATCGCAACTTTGTGGTAAGTTATGTTATAAAGGGGCTCTTATGGCATTGACCCGATAATCACTGGCTCACGTATATAACAAAATAAAGGCCAAAGGACTAAGCGCAAGGAGCCGAGGAGGACTAGTGAAACAATAAAGCGGGAACTTCTCTGATAAAAACATTCAGAAGTGTTAACAGATGGATAAGTCGGTAGCTATTGGATCGCTAGAAAAGAGGGGATGATAGTTTGGAAGGGAAAGTCAACAAAATGGTGCAAAAACAACTACATACACTCCAAATTTAAAGGTAGAGGATTATCATTAATAAAACAATTTCCAGTTTTAAAGGCTAAATATTTTCTAGCAAAATTGAAGAAGAGCAAAGGAGAAGTTTTGATGGATTATTGCAGAGGGACCTGTTATGATAACAGAAATGATAAACTACATTTTAGGGACATGTTCTACTTTCAAGGGAAGTAGTTGACCAGATATTTCTTTTGCTTGAATGCAAGCATATTTTCCTACAATTATTCTAGGGCATGCATAATATTTTTAAGTTTATCTTTTGCATACATGAACTTGAGAGATATTTAAAATATCTATGTTTTTGTAATTATGTGATGACTATTATTTTGTAAAATGGTTATGTAAAGCACTATATAAACATCTTATGAGTATGTAAACCAGGTTGGATTTTATTGTTAAAAAACTTGTAGTCTAAATATATTTGATCACCCTTAATTTATTCACAGTGTTTAATGAGAAGTTAGTAGGAAATTCATGTGTTTCTTCCCCTTGTCGGTATTTTCTCCGTTATATAATTGTCTTCTTCCATGTCTGATAATGTTATTTTATGATATTGGATTTCATTAATTCTCCTCTCTTAAATTATCATTCAATAATATTTATTATTCTAGTCATCTATAAACTTTGTTTTCCTTAAGTCCTCTTTCTTCAAAATTTCCCAAACAGTCAAAGGACTTGTGACTTTTCATGTTTTGTACAACCTTCTCATTGGAGTTGTGATCTCATTTGTTTAATATCTAGACTCCATGCCCAATGGTTTTGAAGATCACCCAACCATTTCATCCCTACATCTAAAATCTGGCCACCTCGACTCAGTTGCATAAAACCTTCTACTACAGTGACCATCAAGTAGTTGAGTTTAATGGAGAGATCCCTCTCTAGGTTGAAGGGCCAACTTCAACCTAAAATAGGTTCTGAGGTTACCTTAGTGTTTTTCCCTACAGCTAAGGTTTTCCCTGAGTGATAACACTTCCTATCAAAACTAGGGCATGTCTCATCGATTTTCCACTGACTTGGGTTATATGCATGTGGGTTTTATAGTTTTCTTTCTCCAAATCATATGCAATTATAATAATAAATTTGATATTTATCACATTCCCCAACTATATTTCAAGAAATCATCATATCACATACTTATTGATTCCTTGTAACTGGAAGAAACAATGTGAAGGTGCATTAAAGGAGGGTGTGAAAGAAAAAGGAAAAAATAGGTGGAAAGGACAACGTACCCAATTAAATATTAAATATGATTTAATCTAGTGGCCACGGTTTTATACTAAATAAACATTAAATTAATTTAAGATCTCAGTGGGAGAGCGGAAAGGAAGTGTTGGAAAACAATGATAATATTGAGAGGGGGGTGAATCAGTATTAAGGCTAATTTTTACTTCTTTATGCCAGTTTACTTTTCTTATTTAAACTTGGCATCCAACCATATAACCAACAGCAATCTATAATGTAGTAGCAACATTAACTCAACACACAAGCATCCAAACCATAAGCATCATACACATTAGACACAGGTTTTTGACGTGGAAACCCTCCCGGGAAAAAACCACAAATATTGTTGTTGTTATTGATGTAAATAGAAGCACATACTCTATTACATCAATCTGTTTGTGAGCACCCACTCACGAGAAGCATCAGCTCCCTTTGATTGTTTACTAGCACCGACTAGCAGGAAGCACCAACTCCCTCTTTTTGTAGACACCTGTCCAGATTACCAAAATCAACACTTGAGGCATCGACCTCATGGATTTTTTGCAAGCATCAACTTGTAGCTCCTTGGATTTATGCAAGCTCCAACTTGCAGGAGGCACCAACCTCCAAGCCTTCCCAAGCTCCACTAGAGATGGAAGCACCAACTTCCTGATTATAGGCACCAACCCACACTCAAAAAAGAACTGAATGATCACTGTAGTTTGGCAGCAACTTTGCCTAATAATAGCCTTTGATCTTAGTTCACTCTGTTGCACTTTGCAGCACTCTTCAACAACCCATTGATATGCTCAACATCAGTCACTAGCCATTTTCCATGCAACCCTATGCTCTCCACTCTAAATTAGCAATTATTCATCTCTCATCCTTTCTACTTTCATAGTCTACTCCCGACCTTACTTCACACATCACACACTTAGCTCTAGGACTTCTACTCTCTAAGGCACACACACAGCCTTATTCACATAGCTCAAGCAACTTCTGCCTTTAACACAAAGCGCAGACACTTTAGCCTTGTCTCATAGCTCACAGGAAACTCTCGACCTAATGCACACAGCACAGGAAACTATCGGTCTTTACACACAGAGCACACAGGAACTTTAGCCTCACCAATAGAGTGCTTCTCTCAGGATCTTCTCTTTTCTTCTGCTTAGGCACACTCGGCCTTTACACGCAGAACTGGCTCTAACTTAGCCTCTCACAATAGTGCACTTACATAGAGCGTTTTTCTATAAGGCTCACTTGCAAGAATATTGTTTTTCCCCACATGCTCAATCGAGCTCCTAGGTTTTCTTCCTCTTTTGTCTCCCCGGTCGATGCTGCCACATTATCCCGTGTCAACACTGTGTGTTGTACCTTGGCATGGCCCTGCATTTTTTTGTCTGCATCAGACTTGGTCTCTGCCACTGCATTCACTTGAGAATTGGCACCTGACTATTTCCCCATACTGAGAATTAATTTCTTATTCCACCTGCTTACTCATGCTAGGCACAGTCCTCTCTGTCTGAAACTCTCCATACCTTTTAAAGGCTCACAAAGCTTGACATCACTTCAGCATGCCTTCATTATACTCAGGCATGGCCTTTATGTCGACCATTGTCCTATTTTCCTTGTCTCAGAGTTTTCTGATGATCCATCTATCCTCTTAACTCACTGATACATGAATCAGAGCATAGGAATAGAATGTCTCGTCTCATGGTAGACCCAACACTATTTTCATTAAGATCGTGGTCCTTGATCTTGACCAGGAAATCTCTGATAGTCGCCATACATTCCTCAGACTAACTCCTCTATGCTCATTCAATCCTGAACATGCTGACCCATACGCCTTCAATGCTCCTTTGTACTGTTGTATCGGAGATTTTCGTCACAAAATCAAAGTGGTTCAACATTGCAAATTTCTGATTTTCAATCTCTGATATTCAAGCCCCTTTCGATTAGCTCATTGTTGTATCTCCACCATAGAACTAGGTGTTGCGACCAGGGGCTTGACCTTAAGGCACTAAGTCTTTCAGACTCTGTCGGGGTCCTTTCTCCTTGTGTTAAATCTTTGTGCCTTTGGTTTCTTAGTAACCTCATAACCAGGTGCTAACACATGTCAGAGCCCTCTTTATCGATGTTTTTCATTTGTGTCATTGTGCCCGCAACAACAAACCGCCAATTATCGATCTTCGATTTTCTAGCTCCTTGCTTCTTAGCCCTTGCCGCACATTTCTCACCACTGGACCAGAGGATGTGACCTAAGGATTAACCTTAAGGTGCTAAGGCATATAAACTCTTGTCCAGGAGCCTTTTTCCCTATATAAATTATCGCGCTCTTGGTTTCTTGACACTTCGCGACCACATGCTAGCCCTGTAATCGGTGATTTCCAAATGTGACCAATGTGCCAACCATCACAAACCTCTGATCATCGATTTCCGATAGGCAATAGACACCACTTTTTAAGTCTTGGCCTTTGGTTCCCTTAAGCCATCGCGACCACCTGCTCTCCCGCATCCCGACGAAATTTCATTGTGTTACACGAGCCAACCATTGCAAACCTCTGATTGTCGATTTCCAAAGTGATGTTATCTCATGCCACATGGAATCTTCTTACCAGTGACATGTGTCACTCAGATATGGCCCATTAGGCCATCCATAAACACTGAAATAGCTTGCCACATGTCCCTCTGTACTGTGACGTCTTACTGAAATAATCGGCCATGTGTCCCTTATCGGAACCAATTAGATCCTTCCACTTGTCCTCATCAAAGCTACTCTAATGCTTCCTTCTGTCCTTATCAGAGCTAACCAGACACCTCCATGTGTCCTCCTAGAGAAGAAAGAAAGAAGCCTGCCTTCCCTGGTTTTTAGTGAAATCCTTTGTATTTTCCCTTTTGGCCTTCCCAGTGAATTAACAAAGGATGCACAGTCCCTGGCATTTCTAACTCAATCGGCATTCGCAGATCAGCGAATTCCCAATGCTTGTCACTTATGACACCGTTGAACTCTAATCGTCGATATGGCCTTGTGCTCTGACATGTGAGATCACAAGTCTCTAATTGGCAACTTCCCTTAGTTGTTGCACCACGCCTTGGGACCTTTGATTGCGAATATCGCTATTCATTGATCGGCAATTTGCAATCGTTGTGCGATTCACCTGGATCCTCCTATTGCTGATTGTGATTTGCCAGGATGTCCAATATGCAGGATCACCAATATCGGCAGGACTTCTAATATGTAGGATCTCCGATTTTGCTACCATTCAATTTGTGGGACTTGCGATATGCGGAATTCTTCCCTAAATAAGGCTTTAACACCCTAAACTTCAACAAGTCATAACTTTTGACCCACAAGTCCATTTCTAGACTTTTGCATATCGTTGGAAATATATTCCAGAGAAATTTCAAATGGAAGGCGTATGATTAGCCATTAAGGCCATATGGTTCCTCAAAATATGGCTCCAACCTCACTTCCAATCTTTTGCTCCTGAACTCTCTAGACAGCTAGGAATCGCACCACAATGTGTCCTTAACATGAGGCCTACAGAAACCATGGACTTCCATCTTGGACCATCACTATAATCATCATTTGAAGGCTTCTCCAATAATCTTGCTACTATGATCATTCTCTACATGAAGTGTGCAGCTACCAAGAGATTCCTCCTTAGCCATCACTACCAGCATCCGCTGCAACAAGCAACCAAGATTGTATGGTTGGCATCAATGCCAACACTCTTGCCAACTATTAGGCCTGCCAACTTCCCAACACATCGCCATAGCTATACTTTTGAAATCAATGCCACCACACTTGCATATGCCTTCTCTACGCCACTGGCCATGCACACAATGCCAACTGTCCAACAATCTCCCCCTTTGGCATTGATGGAAACACACCATCCTTTTCTCCAAGTGATGGCCAGAGCTTGAGCTGCTTCCACACATCTCACGGCATAAGTCACCAATGACCTTCTTGCCATCACAAATTCTCCACAACTTTTCTCCCTCTCTGAAATCAATGACAAGGGGCTACAAGTTGCCTTTCTCTCCTCATGCTCTCACTGTTGGCTTATGGGGGTCTAACCTAGGTTGAGAGTTATTTAGCCAAACAAATCCCTACACTACTGGCCCTTTTGGCATCAGCTCGCAGAGCACGGACTGAAGTCTCACCCGAATCAATATGGGGGGATGCTCAAACCAAGTTTCCGCACCCTTGAGATGGATGTGATGTCGGTTTAGTCCAACTAAACCTACCTTCACACAGGTCGTTTCACACATTATTCTACCCTTCATTACCTTCGTGATCTGTTATAATCAAATTTCGTGCAGCCCTAACCAGGGGTTGAAGTCCTTTCGTGCTGCTAAGGCAGCGAACTGCGATATCTCCTTAACTACGCCAAGTATCTTACTTATCTTATTAACAGGTCTTGATTATCTTCGCGTAAACAGATATTCTATCTTGCGTTCACTTAGCCAATACATTTATACACATTCACGTATCATATAAGCATTAAAAGTGAAATTCATACCCAATATAACAGATGCATAGAACAGAAAATAAAGACATGGAATTGATAAAAAAATTCTCTTTATTAATACTTCCACTATTTACAAACTCGACTCGCCCTGCGCACTCAACTGTAGGGGTCCGCGCACTCAGCTGTGGACTACTAGGCCTTTGCAAACTCAATTACAGAGCCTCTTCCTATGCTACGACCCAAAACTAGACTTTACACTTCAGAACTATCTCACATACATCATTCTTCCTTAGACATTCTATGATTGATTAACTACCTTAACTACTTAGAGTTTCGCTCTATTTATACAATCCCATGGTTCATGTGCCATGGGTAGATCTTCTACAACCAACATTACATTATCAAAATTAAGGGCGGACAACCCTATGACTCTTTAATAAACTACGCGCTCCGCATCCACAAAATGCGGAGTCTTTACATTGGAATTACAAAATTGACCAAAATCTGGGCTCTACGCCCCAAAACGTCCCTTGGGGGATCCCTCGCCCAATAGGACCCTAACACAAACATTGTGACTCACCCTCAAGTCACTCTGTAGATGTGGAGATCTTTGCGCGAAGACCTCCCAACTCTAATTGGATCGCTACAAGTTCGGCAACACACTGAGCGGCTCCCCATTGAACTTCCTCTATGCGTTGCTCGGTGATTTCTATTGTCAAACTGCTGCCCTAAATCCTCTCCTGAGTTTCTTGTAGCTGTGCGAGCTTTGCTTCAATGTAGGTTGTAATGGTATATGCCTCATCAATCCATGGTTGTAGGTGCACTTTCAAAACTGCTTCCTTATGCCGAGCAGCATCCACCTACTCCTTGAGCACCTTTGTCTATTACATCCTTGTGAGCCTCTACGTAAGGGCAACCATCTGCGTGGTCCCTTTTACCTCATCGTATCTCTGCTGCAACTCACGCACCTCTGTCTCCAGGCGCTCTATGTTCGGGTCCTCCTACAGGGTGGTGAGGACCTCGAACAACTTTGTGCAGTTTGTCACTGCACTCTTAACCGCCGCCATTACTGTTGTGATAGCGGTGGTGCATTGTTCCTTAACCTCTGGTGGAGTTGAAGGCTGCACCTTCAATGACAGTTCTCCTATCTGAAGGTTTAGCTCCAGCTGAACCCTGGCCATTTCTGCCTTTCAACCTTATTCTTTGAACCATCCTTACAATCTTCCTTCCTTCCTTGGGTACCTCATCCATACATACTTTGGTGGGACTAGCCTTGTAACAACCTATGCCTCCATCTTTCCTTAACCTCTGCTAGGCAACCTCTAAAATAACCTATTATACCCTTTCCCTACCCTTACCCTTCATAAATGCCTTTCTATAAGTAGGAGGGGAATCACCCCTGTGGTTAATTTTTGGACGTGCGCCTCCACTAGTTCCTCAACTTGGATGGCCAAATCCAGGACCATCTGGAAGGCTTCCTCCACCACCTACACTATCTGTCTATTTTTCTCCACGGCCTCGTTGCACAGCAAGCTCAACTGCTCGATGTTGATGCTTTGCTTGCTCATTACCTATAGCACGCGACTCTCCCTGGCGTGTAGTTCTCTAGTGACTCCATCCTGCAAAATATAGAGTGTCTCCCGAGGGAGCGTAGCCATGTTTAACCTGATTCCTTTCAAGCTAAAGACCATAGGCCTATCGGCCTCATTTTCTGTAATGAGTGCTCCATCTCGTAGCACTGTTGTGTCGGTCATCCTGGCACGCAGCATTTCCTCGCCGCGGATGTGCCGACTGCGAGGCTGGTTGACATTGTGCCAACCTGCGGAGTGCACACCTACAACTCCTGTATCTATGTCCGGAGAGCCCCCAATACCAACTGGTGTTGCTCCTCAAACTGCTAGAGGGCCTCCGTGGTGACATCCCGCACCATTTCACTGATATCATGTACATCCCCCTCAGTGAAGGTGATTGGGTTGAATGAAGCTTTTGAGGCCTTTGTCTTCTTTCGCGGCCCTACCTGCTCTCTTGGGACTAGACATTTTAGCTAGGTTGACGTTGTCTGCAGGTCCGCGCCACCTATTTTTGTGTCTGTTTCTATCTTGGGCGAAGGCGCTTTTTGTCCTTCGCACTCTTCTTCTATTGTCTGTTGTTGTTCCTCAGCCAACTTTGCAGTGTCGCACGCTGCCTGGGCCTTAGTCGCTACTTCTTCCTTCCTGCATTTTTCTACCAACTACACCATCCGCAATTTCATTTCTTCCTTCTTCCGTTGTGCGGTAGACTTCTCTGCTTCCACCAGGGAGCCAGCTAGAGCGCGCCACTCCGAAGGCCAAGACTCAAGGACCACGAAAATTACATCGTCGATTGCTAAGTAAGGTAGCTCATGCCACGTCTTCGTAGGGTCCTTCCGTGCCTTGATGAAGACATGGTGGAAGTCTGCTTTGAACTCCGCGAAGTTCTGCAAACTGTTGTAGACCATGGGCGATAACCATAGCTTGTGATTAATCCCCATTCTGATGTTCATCTCCATGAGCACCCAAAATATCTTTCTCTCCCTTATTCTCTGTGCGTCCCTAGTTGCCCATAGCAAAGCATACTTTGCTGCCTCTAGAAGGTCATACATGATCGACGGGAACTGGCTATCTCCAAGCAACTCCCTTGCCACCAGTACTATTGACAACAGGATCCATGCATAATGCAATTTTTTACCCTGCTCCTATGCCTCGCGATATTTCTTAAGGAACTCACCGCATAGATAGTTTGCATAGTTGAACTAGACCCCTTCTGCGCATTACGCTGCTAGTGGAACCACTGGCACAAGAACCTCATCCGCGCGGCACTTCCGCATCACCTTCCCTTCCAATAGTTGCATCACAACCTTAACCACAGGGTTTTTGATGATGGAAATGGTGTACCCTCGCTTCTTCTTCTCCAACTTAAACTTCTTTTTCATGGCCTCTGCGATGCCCAAATAGTCACTCTTTCCTTCTAAAATGTTCGTCGGGTCCTCCCCTGTGCAAGGGAGCCATGTAATCCTGTGAATCAGATGGTGTGTGATGGGGATGGGCTCTTCCAGCCATAAGCACCCATCATGCACCATCAGAGCAACTTCCTGATGACGAAAATGGTCACTGGGAGCGGTGGTAATGCGGCACCCAAAGTAAATTTAGCAACCCTGCTTTCTCAACACCTCTGAGCCATTTGCACGGCTCCAACTCTATTATTCCAGCCAGTGCATCTTTCTTCTTGTGGATTAGCTGCGTGGTCGCTAAATGCGGGAACTTCTCGTGGTCCGCGAGGTCCCAATATTCAAATTTTAATACGAGAACCCATCCCAAGTGCGCTCCTTCAAAAATAATGTCGTCAGGGAGCAGCAGAGTTTGTAGAGAGCTCTTTCTCTCATCTATATCCTTGGGCACCTTGGCTTTAGCCTTCCACAAAGGAACATATTCAGGAAACCTAGTGAGAGGGTCCACACCCTAGGTTTCGACTTCCATCTCTACATTCCCCTCCTCCACCAGGATCTCTTCAAACTCTTCCTCCTCATCGGCCTCCAAATTAATGGCCTTCCCCTTTTCCTCCATTGTGAGCTTGGCCCTCAACGGATTTCTAGGTGAGACATGCACCATTATCATGGCCTGCTTATCCTTCTTAGGTCTTGGCATGCGCGGTGATTTAGGGATCTCAACGACTATCTCTGCGCTCTCTGGGGCTTCCACTTCCGTAATTGCCTGCGCGGCTTCCTCGGCGATCATCGCTTCGGTATCCATGACTTCTTCCAGTGCTGCCATAGTGAGATTCCACAGTTCTCTCAACATCTCTGGTAATTTCTCAAGTAACAAATTCGCCTTCAGAATAATTAACAAGTCACAGTTCATGAATATCTGAGCGTGCAACAACTCAACTCTCAAATTTCCAAGTGTTGTTTGCTGGATAGCCCTTTGTAATTTATATCGCCTTTTGAATTTGAATTTGACCATTTCCCCCACATTTGGTCCATGAATGCTAGATTGGCGGCAAATTTTCAAGAATATATCCCATAAAGTTCGCCTTAAGTGCCTGATGCCCACTCTGTTTGGCCTCAAACCAAGCATCACATCGTGAATAGTGATTATAACAGTCACTTTCCAACAGACCTGCGTGCGAACACAGTTGTCTTCACGCTGTCGCGAACCCTATGAAACTTTGTTACTGCGCGTAGTCCTGACATTGTGCAGTTGCCAGGCAGAGTAGTTTATAGTCTCGCTCCTCCTTTCAGCTGCCTAGAGCACTAAGTCTGTGCTTGGGTTGGCTATTCAAGTGGTCGGGCCACCTGTGTATGGCTTCAAATGATTTCCATTCACTTTTCCTGGGAAGGGTTCTCCATTCAACTTTACCAATTATACCGCGCCACCATTTGCAATCTCCTTCATAACCAATGCATTTTGAATTTCCCTGGGAATTTATCAAACTTAATGTCATACAACAACACCAGATCCTTTACCTTGAATGTATGCAGCTTGATGTATCGGTCGTGCCATGCCTTTCCGCGTTGCTTTTGGACCTGCTGGTGGAATCCAGTGAAAAATCGTTCTTCTTCGAGCTCTTCCAATTGCGCAAGCCTCTCCTCTAGGGCTCCACAATCTGTCATACCTATGAGCACCACTATGCGTATATCAGACATGATGTATTCCATAGGAATTATAGCTTCCACTCCATAGACAAGCCTAAAAGGTGTATGCCCCGTAATTTTCTTAAATGTCATTTGATAAGCCCATAACATTGCACGTATGCGTAGGTCCCAATCACTTCACTGCGCATTGCATACCTTGGTCAGCACGGTTTTCAATACCTTGTTGAACACTTCTATTGTCCTGTTAGCTTGTGGGTGATATGGTGTGTTCTTCTAGTGATAGACCTGAAATTCCTCTGTTAGTCCGTTGATCGTCTCGTTCAGGAAGTGTGTACCGTGATCGCTCAACAATATCTTCGGACATCCAAAACACCTCAGTATGTGTTCAAATAAAAACTTCATAGAAGTCACGCCCTTGCAATCCTTCACCAGTTGCGCTTCTAGCCAACGAGTTAGGTACTTCATCACAGTGATAATATACCTCGCGCCTGTCTTTCCTTGAGGTTTAATATGTCCCACAAAATCTATTGCCCACTTTTCGAAAGGTTGCAACATCATTTGTGGATTCAAAGGCATTTCATCCCTCTGCGATGGCCTTCCTGTTCGCTGACACACATCACATGCCTTGCAATATGCTTTTGAATCTTGATGAAGGGTTGGCCACCACAACCCTGTGCGTAGAATATTTTGTGTGGTTGCTCTTCCCGCATAATGTCCTCCCATGGTGCCCCAATGAGCATCCACGAGGATGCTGCTTCGTTCAAACTCAGGTACAAACCTTCAAGTATTTCATCATTCCCCATCTTGTATAGATGCCCAACAATGACAGAGAAATCTTCCACACACACCACTAATTCCTTCTTCTGTTGGACAGAGTATTCTTTCGGCGCAGTTCCAGTTGTTAGAAAGTGAATTATATCTTCAAAATGTCCATCCGCTACATGCATAGCAAAGAGCTGCGCATCAGGTAATCCTTCCTCCAAATTAGTAGGTTCCTCCCCAGTCTCAATGCGCAATAGGTGATCTAGTCCCGCGTTCAATCATCCAGGCTTCACAATAACTTCGAAATCATATTCTTGGAATAATAAAAGCCATCTGCAAATGCACCCCCCAACATAGCCTTATTGACCAGGTAATTTAGCGCAGAGTGATCTGTATACATCTTAAAGTGGCCTCCTAGCAAGTAGTGTCGATACTTCTGGAGCGCATATACCATAGCTAGTCCCTCGCACTCAGTGGTGGAATAGTTCTTCTCTGCTTTGGATAATCTGTGACTTGCAAACACAATAGGGTGATCCAAGCCTTCTCCACCATCCTGTGTCAGTATTACCCCTAGCACTATACACGACGCATCGACATGCACATGGAACTCTTTCTTCCAGTTTGGGAAGACTAGAATCGGTGCAATAACCTTCTTTTCTTTCAATATATCTAGGCTTTTCTTACAGTCATCATTCTAGCAGAACATGACATCCTTTTTCAACACTTTTTCTATTGGCGCGGTGATCTAGGCATAGCCTCTGATAAACTTTCTGTAATATCCCGTATGTCCTAGAGTGATGCGCAGCTGTTTCACACTTCTCAACACTTCCAAGTTCAGAATCACCACGATCTTCATGAGGTCTACCATCATCCCTTGTCTGCAAACCACATGCCCAAATAGGTTCCCAAAAGGAACGAGGAACAGACACTTCTTGAGGTTGAGCGTGATTTGGTATCTTCAGCAGGTATCTAGCATCAAGTGCAAGCTCGCTACATGGCACCTAACCAGCCCAAATACAATCAAGTCATCAAAATAGACCTCCAAGAACTTATGAATATATTCCCTGAATGCCGCAACAACCACATGTGAAAAGATAGTAGGGGCATTCTTCAATCCAAATGACATGATAGTATATTGAAAGCAACCCCACTCAATCGCGAACATTGTCTTGCTCCTATCCTCCAACGCGATTTTGATCTGGTGGTATCCCGAGAACCCATCAGTGAAAGAATATGCTTCCTGACCTCCTACATTGTCCAACACTTCATCCATGAATGGAGTTAGGAATGGATCATGCACACAAGTGTCATTTAATATTTTGAGATCCACACATATCCTTCTGCTTCTTCTCTTGTACCACCATTCGGCTTACCCAATTGGATTCTTCCACGGGCTCAATGATGCCTGCTGAAAGAATTTTTTCTAGTTCTAAGCGGACCTTTTCCTTGTATTTCAAATTTAAGAGGTAAGGCCTCTGCATAACTAGCTTCACGTCGGGCTTTAACGTGATCTTCATCACTCCTAGATCTTCGATTATTCCTTTCAAATATGTAAACTTGGTTGGGAATAAGTCATGAAATTCACGGAGTAATTCAACGACCTTATCCACCGTTGTGTCGTCCCAGTAGTCTTCGATCTTTGTGAATTTGGATTCTGCCTCCGTACCAATGTTTACCTGCTCATTTTTCACCGGCTCCGTTATATTAGGGTTCTCAATCTGTGGTCCGTGAACCTCGCAGTGGCATTCTGTTTCTAAAATGTTAATATTTCGTGGATCCTCATCCTCCTCTTCAGTAGTGACATTATAACATTCCAGTGCGTGACTCAACTGAGTAGCCCATTCAGGTTGAATCAAGTCTATCGGCTCCCGTGGTATCCTAAATATGGCTACTTTTACCTCTTGTAGCGCTTCATCAATATTGTCCCACCCATCCTCAAAACTGAAGGCCATCATGAACCCTTCACGCAGGATATCCCATTCACCTGTCCCATGGCAGAGCTCTGTTTCTATATATCAGTTCACTGGTATAACATCTAGGGTATGACAGAACAGGTGCACCCACTTAGGTTGTGGCTTTTCACCTTAGGCCTGTGTCCACTTGGCCAGATGCATGTGTGGATCATCCTGCCCAGCATACTTATCTGTCAGTCGCACCTTAGGCTTCGTGAATCGTACTCGTATCATTCTCCTACATTCGCACTGATCATAAAAGCTTCCTTTGTGCGTACCCCACCATCTCATGGGCGTAGCGCGTAGTAGCTAGTCCAAGGCCTGGAAGCATTGCTTTTCTGGCACCTCCCTTTCAAAGGCATCCAAGAAGGTATCTACCTCATTTAGACCATCATAAGTAGGAATATCTCTTACTTCTATCGACACACAGCGCAACGACCTTGTCATCATATTGCAGTTCAGCGTAGTTACTTTATGTAACCGATTCTGCCATCGTTCTACTTCTTCATTGGAATTCGAAGTGCAGGAACTTCCGCTCTCCCATGTAATCCGTCCATCAGCGGTGAGATTCACCCAATCTTGTTCTTGTGCCATTATCTTATAGATGCAGTCTAAATCATCATCACTCTCACAGTCGCGAACCGGTTCTCTATAGCGTGATCCTTCAACACGGTCCAGGGTATAATTATTCGCAATGACTTCTTTTCAAAATCATTTTTTGCTTCTTCAGATTAATTACCCTGTTCATGTCAGTGGCCCAGTCAATTCCTAGGAGCGCGGAGTAGGGATTTTTGTCATTAACAATCTCTATTACTTCGAAATCTTCCAACTTGCTCACTCCCTCAATATTCACAGTTATTCCCTGTAATCGCCCCATGGGTATTATTTTCAACTAATTCGCCATTCTCAGTTGAATTGGAGACCATTGTCGCACAGGTATTCCCATTCGCTCCCATTTCTGCTTCGGTAGAACATTCGCAACCGATCCCAAATCTAGAATGACTTGATCCATCTCATATTCTCCGATCTACGCAGTAAGTCTCATTTCTCATCCCGTTCTTGTTTTATGTTTTCTGATATTCTGGACTACGCGTGCTTCTCCTGGCGTGGTCCCAGCGCATATGTTGATGAATTCATGTACCCCTTTCACAGCCTTACTGTCACGCAGTAACTTCATACATGTTTCAAGGAAAGTTGTCAGCGTGGATGGGTCCGTTTCTGGCTCCAGTTTATCTTTGCTTCCTAAAGTGGAGGCATCAGCGAAGCTCTTCTTAGCTTCCATGAAGGTTGCCTGAGTGCGCTCCAAATCAAACTATGCTTCCTTCGCTAGAGATTTGCGAACCCAAGTACTATCTTTTGTCTGTTTTCCTTTGTCATCTCCCGTCGCAATTCCACTTCAGAGCACAATGTTTACATTCGAGTCTTCTTCGCACGGCTCAGACCTCATCATCTACAGGTTCTAATTCAGGGGAGGCGGTATCCTAGCTATCAGCGTAGGACAATCTTCTGTCTCATGATCGAATAGCATGTAATACTTGCACGATGAGCGCATTGAATTAGTGCAATCGTGGGCATAGTGTCCTGGACCTCTGAAATTGTAGCAAATCAACCATCCGCGACCTCTCCCAGGTCCTCCTCTACCTCCGCCTCGTTTGCACACCTGAAATCCTGTTTGCGCCATTCATGCATTTTGGTCAAGGGGCAACGGTTCGGCCTGAACCTTGTAGGTGGGGGTTCTATCCATCATCAACTCATAACTTCTGCAGGTACGTTCATCATGTCCCACCGACCTACAAAATTTGCAGAACAACTGTTGCGAATTTCGCGTATACTTTTGTAACAAGTGACAATTTTCTGTGGCATGTTTTCCAGTTATTTGATAAATCGCGCACCACAAAGCAGGCGCCGCACTAGGTCCTACTTTAGCTTCTGGCCTTAAAGGCATCGGTCCTCGTCTTGCAAGGTAATTTGTAAAAACCAGGTAGTGGTCTTTGTCATGACCCTGGCTCTTGCATTTTACACACCACACTTCTTCGCGCACTTCTGGTCGAACTGTCCTATCCTATTTCAAACTTTGCATCTCAAGGCACAGATTCTTCATCTATGCGTGGATCTACTGAACTCCTAGATTAGGATCCTGCATCGGGATCTCATGTAGCCTCATAGAAATATCTAAGGCCTCTTTCTGATTTGTTATCTTCTGCTACAATAGCGCACTCCTTAAATGTGGTAGTAGCGAAGCTACAAACCACTCGTGATGTTATCCATCTTTCAGATTCATATTTGCTTCACGAATGGTACATCTCAGCCTCTTATCTATTTCCCAAGGAGTCTCACCTGGTAGCATCATGATCTCTTTAAATCCAATGATCGACTGCGCTTCAGACTTAGGCCTGCTAAATTCTCTCCGCGACTCTCGCATTCGGGTTATCGTTGGAGTACTTAATATACCAGGTCAGCGCGCGATCCTGCAGGGCACTAACTAGTGTCACCTTCTTTATATGCTCATCTGTAATACCTTGTGCTTCCCATATAGCCCTTACAACAAACCAGAATTGGTCTGGATCCTCATTTCCCAAACCTTTGAACACAGGCAACTTCACTGTGCTTTCCATATTGAATCACGGTGGTGGCAAAGTTGGTACGAGTGAATATGGAGATGATGGAGGTGAAGCCAATGGTGGTGTGGTGTGGGTGGAGGTGGTATTCGAGAAATTTTTTTTCTTATCATATGAATAGCACTTCGCAGAGAGACCTTCAAGAGCTCTTCCTCGTCCCCTCGCGAAGGTGAAATCAAGGGGATATTTTTTGGACCCTTATTTCCTTCATCCTTGTAAACCTTTCCACTTCGCGTAGCCCCAAACATCAAGGTAACTGCATAACCCACTTTTAATCCAAGTATTCAAAGACTTTACGTACTTACCTCGCGGTCCTTTGAGAAAGCATCGCTCCGCCTCGTTGTAGCTGACTGAGGTGTCAACCGTGAACTCAGTAACAAATCCTCCTATAATATGATCGAGCCAATGATCGATGGCGTGTGTGATCTTATCCTCCGTTGCTTCCAATATCCACATTATCTCTCGGGTCCACACAATAGGACATTCAAGTTTCCACCTTCCTTGGCTATTTGCTAGCTTCGTGATCCACTCGTATAGCTCAGTAGGGAAGGACGCAAAAAATATTTTGTGGATCTCTGTATATAGGTAGCTATCTAGCCACTCTTCTTTTGATAGTCACAGGTTTCTGTTCTCCTATGCTGCGAACTCGTGAATTCTTCTGTCCAACCAGCCTTCAATTTCTTTCTTAGTTGGATTCCAATGATACGACATCACACATCTCTCATGCAGATTCTAGTCTCGGCAATGGAACCATTTGTTGGCTTATGGGGGCCTGACCCAGGTTCAAAGTTATTTATCCAAACAAATCCCTACACTACTGGCCCTTTCGGCATCATCCCGCGGAGCGTGGACTGAAGTCTCACCCGAAGCAATATGGAGGGATGTTGGAACCAATTTTTTTCACCCTTGAGATGGATGTGATGTCGGTTTAGTCCAACTAAACCTGCCTTCACGCAGGTTGCTTCGCGCACTATTCTACCCTTCAATACCTTCGTGATTTGTTATAATCGACTTTCGCGCAGCCCTAACCAGGGGCTGAAGTCCTTTCGCGCTACTAAGGCAGCGAACTACGATATCTCCTAAACTACGCCAAGTATCTTACTTATCTTATTAACATATCTTGATTATCTTCGAGTAAACAGAGATTCTATCTTTTGTTCACTTAGTAAATACAGTTATACACATTCGTGTATCCTATAAGCATTAAAAGTGAAATTCATACCCAATATAATAGATGCATACAACATGAAATAAAGACACAGAATTGATAGAAACTTCTCTTTATTAATACTTCCACTGTTTACAGACTCGACCCGCCCTGTGCACTCAACTGCAGGGGTCCGCGCACTCAGCTGCAGACTACTAGGCCTCTGCGCACTCAATTGTAGAGCCTCTTCCTACGCTACGACCCAAAACTAGACTTTACACTTCAGAACTATCTCGCATACATCATTCTTCCTTAGACATTCTATGATTGATTAGCTGCCTTAACTACTTAGAGCTTCACTCTATTTATACAATCCCATAGTCCACAAACCATGGGTAGATCTTCTACAGCTGACATCACATTATCAAAAATAAGGGAGGACAACCCTATGACTCTTTAACAAACTACGCGCTTCGCGCCCACAAAATGTGGAGTCTTTACATTGGAATTACAAAATTGACCAAAATTTGGGCTCTAAGCCCCAAAACTTCCCTTGGGGGATCTCGTGCCCAACACTCACTAATTGTGAGGACCAGAGTCTAGCTGTCGGGATGTGCATTATGCCTTGTAGACCACTCTACTAGGACTATCCCTATTGTTGCTCCATAAACTAGGCAAATGTGATATGCTCCCCCTGAACATATATTTCCTATGAGTTGTCCTTCCACTTTTGGACACCTTATGGCTGATGGTTGGACACGTTATGAGACGAGCCATGAGTTTGCTCAAAATATGTCAAAAGAGTTCGAGATGTCGATGATAGGAGAGTTATCTTACTTCCTTGGACTACAAGTATCTCAAACCATGGCAGGCATGTTCATATCTCAAGCCAAATATCTTAAAGACATGCTTAAAAGATACGGAATGGAAGATTGTGCACCCATGAGCATACCGATGACCATAGATTGAAAATTAAGTAAATATGATGACTCTCCTCCAGTAGATGCATCTCATTACAGGTCAATAATTGGAGCCCTTCTATACTTATCTGCTATGAGACCCGACATTATGCAAGCAGTAGGAATGGTGGGAAGATTTCAATTAGCTCCTAAACAATCCCATTTGTTGGCTATAAAAATAATTCTCAGATACTTGAAAGGAACTCCTGATTTCGGTCTTTGGTACCCTAAGAGCTCAACTCTTACTGTGACTGCATACATCGATGTTGATTGGGCCGAAAGTGTTGATGATTGAAAAAGTAGTAGCGGAAATGCATTCTTCCTGGGAGATTGTCTAGTATCTTGGCTCAGCAAAAAAAAAAACATCCATATCACTATCTACAGTTGAAGCCGAGTATATAGCTGTCGCAAATTGTTGTACTCAAATATTATGGATGAAGGAAGCTCTGAAAGATGTCAACATAGGTACAAATCATGATAACACCAGTGCTATCAGCCTCAGCAAAAATCCAATGATGCACTCAAAGAACAAACTTATACCAATCAAGTATCATTTCCTTCATGAACAAGTAACTGAACAAAACATCATCTTGGAATATATCAATACTAAGGAGTAGATAGCTGATATTTTCACAAAACATCTTCCTAGAGAAGAATTTGAACATCTTTGTCAAAAGACGGGGGTTATTTCTTTAGCATCACATTAAGTTGATTCATAAAGATGTTGCATGACAGGGGGAGTAGTTCGACAGATGGAGTCCTTGTGCACTCCTTTGCCATTGATGTCAAAGGGGGAGAGAAGAAGAATATTGCCATCAATGACAAAGGGGGAGATTATTGATCTAGATTGTCATTGATTTTAATATGGCAATAATCTAGGATACTAAATGATGATATGAAGCCAAGGAGAAGCAGAGTAGATTTGTGAAGAGACAGGAGCAAGAAGCCAAGGAGCAAATACATTGGAAGCCATTGGAAGTTAAGAACAGGAGCACTCAAAGAAGAGCTATCGGAAGAGGTCATTGGAAGCCACAAGAAGCAAAGAGGAACACATCAGCGGAGGCGCATAAACAATGTTAACGGAGGTGTTAACAGCAATATCGCATGAAATACCATAAATATCGCATGAAATACCATAGAAATATCAGAGGAGTTAACATATCGGAGGAGTATTGCAGAGTATCAGAGGAGTTAACATATCGGAAGAGCAGGGGTAGGAAAGTACAGACTTCCTTGATCGTGGTTGAAGTCCCGCACTCAATCCTAACCATCGATCTCATTGTCAACCCTTAGATCGTGGTCAACTATGGGGGTTAAGGGCAATTTTTAATCCATGTGCTAGTCGAAGTCTCGCAAATCGTTGATTGAAATAACATTGTGGACCCGTTGCACCATTATAATACATCTTAAAAAAATATCACATTCACCATACCGCAAGTGTTTAAAGGCTTGTCATGTTAAAACCTCTGATTGTGATATTATTACAGACCTGATTGCTCCATTATAACATGCCCTATTGTAATATCACATCCACTATGTCAGAACTTTCATATCACAATTCATAAATGGATGTCACAGTAAAAACTGCAATTGCGATATTATGGTGGACTCGACTGCACCACTATGACATAACTTAATGTAATATCGCATCCGTTGAATCGCAAATTTCAAAAGGGATGACATGTTAAAAACGACGTTTGTGATAAAGTTGTGGACCTGATTGAGTTATCAAAAGAATCTTATTGGAATATCGCATCCGTCGCATATCTCAAGTCTTGAAGAAATGTAACTATGGTAAACCGTGATTGCGATTAAGGTGATGATGTGGCAGGTGGGACCACCCATTATATGGTTTTAGCTATGTTGATATGTGAAGATCGATGATGTTGATATCGGAGGACAGAGTATGTTATGGGCACGACTTGTAAAAGACCTCCAGAAGTAGCGATTGTGATTAAAGGAATGATGTGGCACGTGGGATCTCTAATATGGCCATAACCTCTCTTGTGATGCAATTTTCGTGAATAATTAGGTTTGTGGATAAAAGGACCTCTTTGATATAATTTTAATATGCGACATCATAAGTTGGCCTCTCTTCTAAATAAACGTGTCTTTTGAGTATTGGTGAACTCGAAAAGACAGAGGAAGCCGAAGATTGAGAAGTCAAAGGTCGAGAAGCCAAAAGATCGAGTGAGCGGAGAGGAAGCCAAAGATCAAGCAATCGAAAAAGGAAGCCAAAGGTCAGGCGTATCAGGCATCTATAACAGAGAACAAGAAAAGGTTCACAACTGGTGAACTGGAAGAAATAGATAAAGTCGTAGGTCAAATAGGAGGACAGAAGTAAGTCATAGGTCCAATAGGGTTGGGAGCAGAGAATAACTGCCAAACATATTTAGACAATATATAGCAAAGGATTGGAGCCCTTGAGGTTGGTGCCTCAAAATTAGAAGGATTGGTGTCTTTGGAGTTGGTGCTCCTAAATCCAAGGTTGGTGCCTTGACAAGACAGGGTTGGTGCCCTGGAGGTTGGAGCCTCACAAAAAGTCTAAGATGGTGCTTGGCAACTGGTTGAAGCCCTATATACATTGTACTTTATTTATTGTAAAGAATATATTAATAAAAGCATTTATTCGTGTTGTTCATTTTCTGTTCTAAATATAAATGATTTAACTAACAAAAATAACAATTGAAAAGAAATATTGATTCACCTCCCTCTCATTATTTCCAACAATTGGTATCAGAGACAGCTTCTTCATATTAGCCTAACAGCTAGAAGAAGGATTCTTAGTCACAATGAGAAATCAAGAAGTGTCAAGAAGACCTCCTTTGTTCGATGGGACAAATTTTGGTTTTTGGAAAAAAAGAATGTCTTACTACTCAATGTTCCTTGGACCTGAAGTTTGGCATTCAATTTTAAATGATTACATAGCTCCTTCCACTCTTCCAACAGATCAAGACGAAAGGAAAGCTTACGTTGCAAATGCAAAAGCCTTAAATTCCATCACTAGTGGAATCACTGATTCTGAATTTACAAAAGTCATGAATTGTGGTTCAGCCAAAGAAGTATGGGATAAGTTAGTTAGCTTATACGATGGGGACTCCAAAGTTAAGAAGGAAAAGCTTCAAACTCATAGAAGGAAATTTGAAAGTCTAAAAATGGATGATGAAGAAGATATTGCATCATACTTTCTCCGAGTAGCTGAAGTGGTCAACTCTCTTAAAGGATTGGAAGAAAACATTGAAGAAAGCACTATTATTCAAAAGGTCTTAAGATCTCTCCCAGACAGATTTGACTCCAAAGTAAGTGTTATAGAAGAAATGAAGGACCTATATACTCTCAAGATGGATGAACTTCATGGAATCCTCATTGCCTATGAGATGAGAAAAGGAATCCCAAGCTCCAAAGATGCAGCATTCAAGGCCTCAAAATCAAAAAAGGGGAAATAATGGAATACCAGTAGTGATGACTCCGATGTTGAATCCGAATTGGCGCAATTTGTACGAAGACTGAAGAAAGGATCTAAGCTAAAAGGTAAGTACCCTCTTATTTGTGTCAAATGTGGAAGAATAGGTCATTATGCTGCAAAATGTCCTCGTAAGCATGATAGTGATGGTGAGCAAAATTCTAAAAGGATGGTATACAAAAAGAAAGGGTCCAATAAGAAGAATTTCTTCTCTAAGCAAGATGAGTCTGATGAATGTGAATTTGTAGTCATCAAAAAGAAATCAACTAATAAGTTCCCTCACCGCAAAGGAGGTAATGAAGAAAAGGACCATGCTGGAAGCCAAGAAGTATTATTTGTGGCATTCACAAATGATGATGATTCAGGTCCAAAAGGAAATGTAGATGAATTTTTAATGAGTTCCATTGAAGAAAATGAGATATTACGAAATAAAATCATCCCTCTCATGGTAGAAAACAAGGAAACAAAAATAAGGGAAGACCTCTTGAAAAATAAGCTAAAAGAAAACAAAGAAATTTGTGAAGAACGTGAAGCTGAAATAGTATCTCTGAGGAAGGAATTGCAACAAGTAAAAAAGGGTTGGGAAAGCTCTCAAATACTTGACTCTATCCTAAATAATCAAAAACCTCAACATGACAAATCTGGGATAGGTTTTAAAGGAGAATCATCGAGTATTAAGAATAATGTGAAAAGTTATGCCAACGTACTTTCCAGCAACCCCAAAGAAGAAAGATTATTTCATCAAAGGCCCATCTCAAATCCAAAGAATGAAGAGAGAGTAACTCCAAGTTAGAATTCTGATTCAAATCATGGCTATTACAACAGGTACAAAACTATCTTTTTTGGGCATTGTTTTTATTGTAAAAAAATTGGTCATCAAGCTAGACATTGCATGGCCCGTTAGAATGAAACACCAAAATTGAAGGATCAAACAAACAAACCATATGATCTCAAAGGGCAAGGAAAAATCAAATCCTACAACTCTTTTGATCCTTTGCCCAAATTTGATCCAATTTGCTCATTATGTAATGATAATCGACATAATGAACAAAATTTCCCCCTAAAAGGAAGAAAAGCAAAAAATGAGAATCCCAACACGGATAAATGTGGCCTAGCTCTATGTGCGCACAGTGATGAAAATCATTGGTTTGTGGATAGTGGGTGCTCCAGACATATGACAGGGGACATAAGGAAGTTTGTCTCATTGAACAAAAAGGAAGGAAATGTATCCTTTGGAAGTGGATCTACCAAAATTGTTGGAAAAGGAACTGTTACCCTTATTAATGGAAAAGGAAAGGCTCAAAATGCTTTGCTTGTAAACGGGCTGAAACACAATCTCCTGATGTTAGCCAAATATGTGACCAAGGACATAATGTTGTCTTTAGCACTAAATATTTTGAAATAAGAAACTCTTCCTCAGGGGAACTTGTGGTGAAAGGAGTTAGAACATCAGACAACGTCTACATTCTGAACAAAATTCAAGAAGATAAATGTTACTTAATTCAAACAAATGAAAGTTGATTGTGGCACAAGAGACTTGGACATACAAGTTTCGATAACATGATCAATATCAGCAAGATTAATGCAGTACGAGACATTCCAAAGTTATTCAAGCCAAATCAAGGAGTATGTGGTCCATGTCAACATGGAAAGCAAACTAGAACCAGCCACAAGACCAAGGAGTTTTCTACATCAAAACCTTTGGAGATCATCCATGTTGATTTATGTGGACCAAATAAAACACCGCACTCCAAGGAGAAAGGTACTTTTCTTTATTTGTTGATGACTTTACTAGAATGATGTGGGTATATTTCATAAAATATAAATCCGAAGCATTTGATTGTTTTAAGAATCTTAAATCTCTTCTAGAAAATGAAAAGTATTCTAAGATTAAATGTCTTAGAACGGATAGAGGGGGAGAATTCACATCAAAAGAATTTGAATAATTCTATAAAGTACATGGAATCGAAAGAGAACTCTCCACTGCCAGAACACCCAAGAAAAATGGGGTAGTTGAAAGAAGAAACTGAACAGTTCAAGAAATGGCAAGAACAATGCTAATATCAGCTGACTTGCAGCCAAAATTTTGGAGAGAAGCAGTTGGGACAGCTGTTTATACCTTGAACCAAACTCAACTAACACCACATAATGAGAATACTCCTTATGAATTATGGAAAGGAAGACCTACTTTAGTAAAATACTTCAAGATTTTTGGAAGCAAGTGCTTCATAAAAACCAATGATGGATCACCAGGAAAATTTGATTCTTGGGTTAACGAAGAGATATTTCTTGGATATTCTACAAAGAGCAAAGCCTACAAGTGCTAAAATAATCGACTACGAAAAATAGTGGAAAGCGTTGATGTGAAGATTGATGAAGACCTTCCAGAAAATGAAAATGAAGATCATGAAGTTGACCCTCTCATTGAAGAAGAACTTGAAAAAGAGGAAAAATATAAAGAAAAACACAAGGAAAAAGAACCATCTCAAACCCCTTCAAAGATGAAGTTTCTCCAAAAATATCACCTAGAAGAACAGATTATTGGAAATATAGATGAAGGGATGCAAACCCGAAGAAGGATGACAAGTACACCAAAGAAAAATGATGTTGCTATTCTATCCATGATAGAACCAGAAACATTTACTCAAGCAAGTAAAGATCCTCATTGGGTAAAAGCCATGGAAGAAGAAATGTCTCAAATCGAGAAGAATGAGACATGGGAGCTAGTGCCTCATCCAAAGGATAAAAATATAATTGGAACCAAGTGGGTGCTCAAAAAAAAATGAATGAAGATGGACAAATCATCAAAAATAAGGCAAGACTTGTTTGTAAAGGCTATTCACAAATTGAAGGAATTGACTTTGAAGAAACATTTGCACCAGTAGCTCGTGTGGAAGTTATAAGGATTTTCTTTGCATTTTCTTGCTCAAAAGGATTTAAAATCTATCAAATGGACGTAAAATCAGCATTTCTAAATGGGGAACTCAAGGAAGAAGACTACATGGAGCAACCAGAAGGGTTTAATCTAGCATAAGGAAAAGATTTTGTTTGTAAGTTCACAAAGGCATTATATGGGTTGAAACAAGCTCCCAGATCTTGGTACACAAGATTGGATCACTATATACATCAACAAGGCTTCAAAAAGGGGGTGGCACGAAGTAATCTCTACATAAAGATGGACGAGGATAAGTTACTAGTCACACTTGTCTATGTTAGTGATCTGATTTTTGCTAGTAATAATGATGAGATGAGCCATACGTTTGCTCAAAATATGTCAAAAAAGTTCGAGATGTCGATGATAGGAGAGTTATCTTACTTCCTTGGACTACAAGTATCTCAAACCATGGCATGCATGTTCATATCTCAAGCCAAATATCTTAAAGACATGCTTAAAAGATATGGAATAGAAGACTGTGCACCCATGAGCACACCTATGACCACAAATTGAAAATTAAGCAAAGATGATGACTCTCCTCCGGTAGATGCAACTCATTACAGGTCAATAATCGGAGCCCTTCTATAATTAACTGCTACGAGACCCGACATTATGCAAGCAGTAGGAATGGTGGGAAGATTTTAATCGATGCCTAAACAATCCCATTTGTTGGCTGTAAAAATAAATCTCAAATACTTGAAAGGAACTCCTGATTTCGGTCTTTGGTACCCTAAGAGCTCAACTCTTACTGTGACTGCATACATCGATGTTGATTGGGCCGAAAGTGTCCCTGATTGAAAATGTACTAGTGGAAATGCATTCTTCCTAGGAGATTGTCTAGTATCTTGGCTCCAAAAAACAAACATCCATATCACTATCTACAGTTGAAGCCAAGTATATAGCTGTCGCAGATTGTTGTACTCAAATATTATGGATGAAGGAAGCTCTGAAAGATGTCAACTTAGGTACAAATCAACCAATCACCATCTATTGTGATAACACTAGTGCTATCAGCCTCAGCAAAAATCCATTGATGCACTCAAAGACCAAACATATACCAATCAAGTATCATTTCCTTCGTGAACAAGTAGCTGAATAAACATCATCTTGGAATATATCAATATTAAGGAGCAGATAGCTAATATTTTCACAAAACCTCTTTCTTGAGAAGCATTTGAACATCTTCATCAAAAGATGGGGGTTATTTCTTTAGCATCACATTAAGTTGATTCATAAAAATGTTGCATGACAGGGGGAGTAGTTTGACAGATGGAGTCCTTGTGCACTCCTTTGCCACTGATGTCAAAGGGGGAGAGAAGAAGAATATTTCCATCAATGACAAAGGGGAAGATTGTTGATCTAGATTGTCATTGATGTCAATATGGCAATAATCTAGGATACTAAATGATGATATGAAGCAGTGGAGAAGTAGAGCAGATCTGTGAAGAGACAGGAGCAAGAAGCCAAGGAGCAAAGACATTGGAAGCCATTGGAAGTCAAGAATAGGAGTAGTCAAAGAAGAGCTATCGGAAGAGGTCATTGGAAGCCACGAGAAGCAAAGAGGAACACATCGACAGAGGTGCATAAACAGTGTTAACGGAGGAGTTAACAACAATATCACATGAAATACCGGAGAAATATCAGAGGAGTTAACATATCGGAGGAGTATTGCAGAGTATCAGAGGAGTTAACATATTGGAAGAGCGGGGGTAGGAAAGTACGGACTTCCTTGATCGTGGCTGAAGTCCCACACTCAATCCTAACCGTCGATCTCATAGTCAACCCTTAGATCACGGTCAACTATGGGGGTTAAGGCCGATTTTTAATCCATGTGCCAGTCGAAGTCCCGCAAATCGTCGATTGAGATAACATTGTGGACCCGCTGCACCATTATAATACATCTTAAAGAAATATCGCATCCGCCATACCGCAAGTGTTTAAAGCCTTGTCACGTTAAAACCTCTGATCGTGATATTATTACGGACCCGATTGCTCCATTATAACACACCATATTGTAATATCGCATCCGCTGTGTCAGAACTTTCATATTTCAATTCATAAATGGATGTCACAATAAAAACTGCAATTGCGATATTATGGTGGACTCGACTGCACCACTATGACATAAGTTAATGTAATATCGCATTCGTTGAATCGCAAAGTTCAAAAGGGATGACATGTTAAAACCGACGTTTGTGATAAAGTTGTGGACCCGATTGAGTTATCAAAAGAAGCTTGTTGGAATATCGCATCCGTCGCATATCTCAAGTCTTGAAGAAATGTAACTATGGTAAACTGTGATTGTGATTAAGGTGATGATGTGGCAGGTGGGACCACCCATTATATGGTTTTAACTATGTTGATATGTGAAGATCGATGATGTTGATATCAAAGGACAGAGTATGTTATGGGTACGACTTGTAAAAGACCTCCGGAAGTAGTGATTGCGATTAAAGGAATGATATGGCATGTGGGATCTCCAATATGGGTATAACCTCTCTTGTGATGCGATTTCCATGAATAATTAAGTTTGTGGATGAAAGGGCCTCTCTGATATAATTTTAATATGCGACATCATAAGTCGGCCTCTCTTCTAAATGAACATGTCTTTTGAGTATTGGTGAACTCCAAGACACTGAAGAAGCCAAAGATCGAGAATTCAAAGGTTGAGAAGCCAAAAGTTCGAGCGAGCACAAAGGAAGCCGAAGATCAAGCGAGAGCTAAAAAGGAAGACAAATTTCAGGCATATCAGGCATCTATAACAGAGAACAAGAAAATGTTCACAACTGGTGAACTGGAAGAAACAGAGAAAGTCGTAGGTCAAACAAGAGGACAGAAGTAAGTCGTAGGTCTAGCAGGGTTGGGAGCAGATAATAACTACCAAACATATCTAGACAATATACAGTAGAGGTTTGGAGCCCTTGAGGTTGGTGCCTTAGAATTAGAAGGATTGGTGTTTTTGAAGTTGGTGCTCCTAAATCCAAGGTTGGTGCCTTGACAAGACAAGGTTGGTGTCCTTGAGGTTGGAGCCTCACAAAAAGTCCAAGTTGGTGCTTGGCAACTGGTTTAAGCCCTATATACATTGTACTTGATTTATTGTAAAGATTATATTAATAAAATCATTTATTCCTGTTGTTCATTTTGTGTTCTAAATATAAATGATTTAACTGACAAAAATAACAATTGAAAAGAAATATTGATTCACCCCCCTCTCATTATTTCCAACACTTCCTTTGCTTACTCACAATGCCTTACTTCATCAGCATCTGACTTAGATTTCCCTCTCACGATGACCTACTTCAATTTCTCGTTGTTTTCTCACTTCAAAATAGAGAGCCATATATCACCATCCAGGGACATCAAGTAGGCTTCCATTCTAACCTTCCAAATTTCATACGAGAGCTCATGGCATGATCTATCTAAGAATGGAACTTCTTCTTCTGCTAGCAAAACTCCATTAGCCATTGTTTCCCTTTGATCTACCTTCTAGTGATTAAGTTATTTCTGAAGGAACTTGGCTCTGATACCAATTGTTGAAAAACAATGATAATACTGAGAGGGGGGGTGAATCAATATTAAGGCTAATTTTTACTTCTTAATGATAGTTTACTTTTCTTATTTAAACTTGGCATCCAACCATAAAACCAAAAACAATTTATAATGTAGCAGCAACATTAACTCAACACACAAGCATGCAAATCATAAGCATCATAAACATTAGACACATGTTTTTCATGTGGAAACCCTTTCGGGGAAAAACCACAAAGCTTGTTGTTGTTATTGATGTAAACAGAAGCACCTACTCTATTACATCAATATGTTTGTGAGCACCCACTCACACGAAGCACCAACTCCCTTTGATTGTTTGCTAGCACCTACTAGCAGGAAGCACCAACTCCCTCTTTTTTTAGACACCTGTCCAGCTTACCTGAAGCACCACTTGAGGCACCGACCTCATGGATTTTTTGCAAGCACCAACTTGTTGGTCCTTGGATTTATGCAAGCACCAACTTGCAGGAGGCAGTGACCCCCAAGCCTTCCCAATCTCCACTAGAGATGGAAGCACCAACTTCCTGATTGTAGGCACCAACCCACACTCAAATAAGAATTGAATGTTGATTGTAGTTTGGTAGCAACTCTGCCTGATAACAGCTTTTTATCTCAGCTCATTCTGCTGCACTTTACATCTCTCTGCAGCAATCTTCAGCAGCCCACTGATCTGCTCAACATTAGTCACTAGCCACTATCCATGTAACCCTCTCATCTTTTCTCTTCATTAGCATTCACTCATCTCTTGGCCTTTCTTCTTTCACAACACATAGTTTCCTCTCGGCCTTGCTTCACACAACACAAGCTCATCTCTAGGGCTCCTACTCTCTAAGGAAAACACGCAACCTTATTCACACATCTCAGACAACTACTGCCTTTAACAAAGAGTGCAGGCACTTCAGCCTTGTCTTGCATCTCACAGGAAACTCTCGGCCTAATGCACACAGCATAAGAAACTATCATCCTTTACACACAGGAACTTTAGCCTCACACACAGAGCTGTGCTCTCAAGGTCTTCTCTTTTATTCTTCTTAGGCACACTCAGCCTTTACACACAGAACTGGCTCTCAATTAGCCTCTCACGGTAGTGCACTTACAAAGAGTGCTTTTCTTTAAGGCTCACTTGCAACAATATTATTTTTCCACACATGCTCAATCGAGCTCCTAGGTTTTGTTCCTTTGTTCTCTCCCTGATCAATGTTGCCACATTGTCTTGTGTCACCACTATGCGTTGTACCTTGGCATGGCCCTGCATTCTGTTGTCTGCATTGGACTTGGTCTCTGCCACTGCATTCACTTGAGAATGGGCACCTAACTATTTCCCCATACTGAGAATTAATTCTCAGTCCACCTGCTTACTCATGCTAGGCACAATCCTCTCTGTCTGCAGCTCTCCCATCACTGGGACTCTCCATACATGTTCAATGCTCACATATCTTGGCAGCACTTCAGCATGGCTTCATTTTACTCGGGAATGGCCTTTTTGTGGGCCATTGTCCTTGTTTCCTTACCTAAGAGTTTTCTAATGATCCATGTATCCTCTTAACTCACTAAGACATGCATTAGAGCACAGGAATTGCGTGTCTCATTTCATGGCAGACCCAACACTCTTTTCATTAAGATTGTGGTCCTTACCCTTGACCAGGTGATCTCTGACAGTCGCCATATATTTTTGATACCAACTCCTCTACGCTCATTCAATCCTGAACCTACCAACCCATACGCCTTCAATGCTCCTCTGTATTGTTCTATCAAATCTTTTCATCACAACATCACAATGGTGCAACATTACAAACTGTCGATTGTTGATCTCCGGTATTCATGCCCCTTTTGATTAGCTCCTTGTTGTATCTCCACCATAGGACCAGGTGTTGTGACCGAGGACTTTCCCTTAAGGCGCTAAGTCTTTAAGACTCTTTCGGGGGCCTTTCTCCTTGTGTTAAAGCTCTATGCCTTTGGTTTCTTATTAGCCTCACAACTAAGTGCTAACACATATCGAAGCCCTATTTATCGACATTTTTCATTTGTGCCATTGTCCAGCAACAACAAATAGGTGATCATCGATCTCTGATTTCCTATCTAGTTGCTTCTTAGCCCTTGCCACGCATTTCTCACCACATGACCGAAAGATGTGACCTAAGGCTTAGCCTTAAGGTGTTAAGGCCTATAGACTCCTATCTAGGAGCCTTTTTCCCTTTATAAAGTGTCACGCCCTTGGTTTCTTAACACTTTGCGATCACGTCTTATCCCCCATGTCGAAGCCCTCTAATAGACGATTTCCAAATGTGGACAATGTGCCAACCATCGAAAAACTCTGATTGTCGATTTCTGATAGGCACCATCTGTTAAGCCTTGGCCCTTGGTTCCCTTAAGCCTTCATGACCACCTACTATCCTACGTCCTGGTGAAATTTCATTGTGGCACACAAGCCAACCATTGTAAACCTTCAATTAATGATTGTTGAAGTGACATCATCTCATGCCATGTGGCATCTTCTTACCAGTGACACATGTCACTCAGATATGGCCCATTAGGCCATCCATAAACACCGAAACAGCCTGCCACGTGTCCCTCTGTACCGTAACGTCATGCTGACATAAGCTGCCACAATTCCCTTATCGGAACCAGTCAGATCCTACCACTTATCCTCATCGAAGTTCCTTCAATGCTGCCTTTTGTCCTTATCGGAGCTAACCAGACACCTCCACGTATCCTCCTGGAGGAGAGAGAAAGAGGCCCACCTTCCCTGTTTTTCAACAAAATCCTTTGTATTTTCCCTTTTGGCCTTCCCCACAAATTAACAAAGGATGCATAGTCCCTGACATTTCTAACTCAATTGGCGTTCATAGATCAGCGAATTCCCAATGCTTCTCACTTATGACACTGCTAAATGTTGATCGTCGATATGGCCTTGTCCTCTGACATGTGAGATCACAAGTCTCTAATCAGTGACTAACCTTAGGTCTTGCACCGTGCCTTGGGACCTCCGATTGTCAATATCGATATTCGTTGATCGGTAATTCGCAATCGTTGTACGATGCACCTGGATCCTCTAATTGTCAATTGCAATTTGTCGGTACCTCCAATATGTGGGATCATCGATATCAGCAGGACTTCCTCTATGCAAGATCTCCAATTTCGCTGCCATTCAATTTGCGGGACTTGCGATATGTAGGATTCTTCCCTAAATAAGTCTTTAACACCCTGAACTTCAGCAGGTCATAACTTTTGATCCACAAGTCCATTTCTTGAATTCCACATATCGCTGGAAAAAACTTCTAGAGAAATTTCCAATGGAAGGGATCCGATTAGCCATTGAGCCCATGTGATTCCTAGAAATATGGCTCCAACCTCACTATCAATCTTTTTCTCCTGAAATCTCCGAACAGCTAGGAATCACATCCACAATGTGTCCTTAGCATGATGCCTGCAGCAACCATGGACTTCCATCTTGGACCATCACTATAAGCATAATTTGATGGATTCTCCAATAATCTTGCTACTGTGACGATTCTCTACATGAAGCGTGCATCTACCAAGAGATTCCTCTAGGGCCATCACTACCAGCATATTTTTTAACAAGCAACCAATCTTGTCTGGTTGACATCAATGCCAACACACCTTCCAAATTTTAGGCTTGCCAACTTCCCAACACATATCCACAACATGATTGTTTACATCAATGCCAACACACTTGTCCATGCCTTCTCTAAGCCACTATCCATGCACACAATGCCAATTGTCCAACATGAAGGCTCTCATTTGAACAAATCACAAATAAAAAAAGAAACAATGAAGTTTGAGGGAAGCGGGAAGAGTGAAACACAAGCAACATCGAAGAAGGAATAGGAAAATAACACAGTTTTACAATATTTTTGGAACTCTAATTGAAATTTTTTTCAACAAATAAACCTAGGAAATATTTGAAATTCTAGTCATGGTTCCACCACACTAGAAAAATCATTATGTTGAACTGCAAGGTGCACAGGTGAATATTGTGTACTTCTTAACATATTTAATGAGGGGTTTTTTCAAATATATTTGATCATAAGATAAAGATAACAATTTGATAGGATGTTTCCTATCAAATGTTCAAGTTTCACCATTGTTAATTATCAATTCATTCACAATAAGATTTAGTAGTCGGTAGTGACTACTTAATATGTTAATTATTAGTGAAAAATCCCACTAGATGATAGGTAACTAGAACTCGAAAAAGTTACCACTTGTAGGATTTTGTGTAGCAAAGTGAGTAGTCAGAGATGTCAAAGGGATAAAAAGTGTTGGTTGCATTATTGTTGCATTAAACAACTGTTAATGTACAATTTTATATCCTCTTGAAACTAGTTCACCTAAACAAAAGTGTAAACCAATTTCTAATAGGAAATTTAAATCAGTTGTCAATAGACATTAATTCATTGTTTTATTCAATGCATTATCAAATCACCATTAATTTCTCAGCGTGTAGAATCCAATTGTGTTTGATTGATATGGGGAAATGATAGTGCAAGATTGTACATAGTGCTCAAATTTTTATGTCATTAATCCCATTGCACAAAGAATTTGAGCACGCTTCGCTGGAATTTGAACTTTTTGACCTAATAGTAGGTTTTTATCTAGGTTTTTATGAGTTAATATAGTTTATCACCATGAGGGTATATTTACCTTAGCATCATTTTGACTAGTTTGATGTTTTCTATACACCTTGCATAAGATAATCAGGCTTCTTTTGTTGCATATAATTTTTCTCATTTTATTTGCATATTGTTATTAATGATTTAACATTTCAAGTATGTTTCAATAATTTGAATGAATTATGTTTTTGTAATGGATTAGAGAAGTTGGGAATTGTAACTACTCTTTGTAAAAGAAAACACATAGTTTCTACAACTTGTTTATTTCTTGTTTGAAGTTTTTGTTGTGAATTTCATCTCTGGGTATGAATTCAATGCATTAATGAATATAATGTTGTAATACTAAAACATTGTAATGATTTGAAGTAGAATTTGGTTTACTCTCATTCTAGACAAAATGCCTTCAGGTAGGGCTCTTACTAAAACACCCATGGAATTCCCTAAGGGAAAGAAACCTATAGAACAAATGAATCATTTGCAACAAACACCTCTTATTTTATAAATATATTCAAAAGAATAAATTTTAGATATATAGACACCTAAACCAAAGGTGGAACAACCAAGACCTATTTTCAAAGACATTTAACCTATAACAAGTTCTCAAAATCCTTTTCCATGATGGGGGGAGTTGTATCAAACGTTTCACATAGAAGAGTGTCTTGACATAATACCTCATATTGAGATTTGTTTTTGTAAGTAAAAACTTTATATTGTAGATGGACAAAAATTACATTCATGAGAGCTTCATGGCTTTGCAAAATCCAACCATGATCATGTTTTAGAGTATAAAAACTGGAGAAAATGCTAGAAGCGAAAGGAGGCCTTTGTAGATTAAGGAGAAACCAAAGGCCCTCCTGAAGACTAAAAAACCACATTAAAAACCTTAAAACAACATTACAAAGGGAAACTGGAGCGAGGTACAAAAGGAACATGAGAAAAAAGTAGAAAGAGGTGGAAGCATAGGAACATTGTGGCCATGAGGAGAGATACCTTGGAAGCCACATGAGACCCAATTAGCACCTGGGAGGGAGTTCCTAAACCATGGGATAGGGCCTATAGTAATCAACATCATTAGGAAGAGGGTGCACCATTGGAGTCGGCTAGTTTGAAGATGTTGGCTACACTGAGAGTTGATGGAGAGATGAGACCCATGGATTGTTGTGGCGACCAATTCTGTTGCTAGAGGGACCCTTTCTAACTAGATATGTCTTGAGGTCATTGTGGGTCTTGTAACGCTTCAGTGAGGGACTAGGTTTCCATTCATGTGGCATTGTTGTCTGAGATGGAGAGAGTTGGGGAGAATATGAAATTATGTCCATCGAGGGTGACACTGAGCCTTGAAGTTACATTCTTAGAAGCCCAGTAATGCATTGGTAGGTCACCTTGTCATGGTGTAGGTGGAATTCCATTTTTAATACATTTCCTTCCAATAGAACATCCACATCCTCCAAGTCTCCGAAGTGACGGTTGAGGAGATTTCTCAGAGCCCAAGTATTATCACCCACCACCTTGAATTATTGCATCTTTATGTCTACAACCATTTGACTAAAACAGTGGGGGATCATGCAATCAAAATAATCATCTCCTTGCCCATGCCTAGGTTGGAGGGGATTTCTTCCTTTTCCATGGCCTCCTTTATGTGGGTGACCCCGCTCATGCACCATGGTTGTTCTTGAATTCGCCTTCAAACTTCTCACCATAATTTCTACTATGAAGCTTAGCTCCCAAATCCTTAACCAAATTTAGAACTCCCACCTACTCTGAAAATTAATAGAATATTATTGCAATGGTGAATTACGTGTGTTCTAGGGGAATTTCAATAAAAGATGGAGGTCCTTTTTCTAGGAGGAAATATGAGCATATCATCTTGTAGTCCACCATAAATGTCGGGAGATGGTGGGTTTGTCACCACCTTCATTTCTCAATCCCAACGTGCACTAGAAGATGAGACCGTGGCATCATCAAAGTCCTACTACGTGAGAGTTGAGGAGGCTATTCATGAAGTTAGTTAATTGGCTCGATCAGACATCCATCACCCAGATCCAGGGGTAATACCTAGTTGTGGATATGTCTTCCTATAATCTATGTCTTCCTAACTCATGGAGGTAACCTACACTATAATTTTTTTCACGAGTAAACCTAAGTAAGCATATCTCAAAGCCCCACATTCATGTATTATCAAGTTATTAAGGAGAATAGGAGACATTAGACAATAATTTGTGATCAATTATCCCCTTGGTGAGTGGTAGCATTGTTGATATTTCATATGGTGGAAAAAAGTTGACCCCAAAAGGAATATGGATCAGTTGCATAGGGTCATATCTTAGTGATGAGGATGAACTTTGATGAGGTCTTAGGGGTTTTAATCTTTAAAATCACAACTAAAATACAAATTCTAAATGTAATATTTCTTTCCTAATCTGAATTAAAGCACAATTCTTTAAATAGATCTGAGATCCATCATGCATAACTCATATTCATATGATAAAATTATCACTGAATTCTTCCAAAAAATAAAAATAAAAATTACTAATTCACCTCATCCAACTACTAATGGAGTATACAAACAATTTCATCAATGTTAATCCATTGGGCCAACAAGACAAATAGACATTCTTCATGAAGCACATTAGAGAAAGGAACTTCCCTCAGACACCCTCAGCCTATGACAATTTGTATCTGCAGATTCACCTCAACGAAGTGTAATTCCACTCATCAAACCACCAATCTATTTTTCCACTAGAATATTAGAGTGTTGACCAAAAATTCAAGCATTCAACACAATTTGCATCAAGCAATAAGAATAATTCTTTGCAGTAAAAAAACAAAACAAAACAAAAACAAACATCTTTTCCTTTGTATATAGGTGTAGGGATTCCTATTACATGTTAGCATAGTAGTCTCCTTATATTCTCTTGATCTAGTGACCGCGTCAGTTATAAAACAACCACCCATTTTCTACATATGGACATTCGAATCTTAGGAATTCACTTATTTGGAATGTTTCCAATATCTCACCTAGTAGATACAGGGTAAGATTCAGGGAGTATATATCCCTCCCCATTATGATAAAGGGCCTAATCTAACCCCCATAATATAATTGTGAGGAAAATGAATATACTGGAGAATATCTTACATCATATTGTTAGATATTCTACGAAGATCATAGCCCACTTAGTCTTCTTATAAAACCTAAGATTCTAGTTGTGAAGCCAATCACCAACCCAATATATTGGATTACAGTGGCATCTTTCATAAACTCTCTTCTATAACCTAGTTTATTCAGCCATGATATAAGAATAATTATCAAATAACCGAACACATGTAACATCATAATAAACAATATACCACATACATTTACAACTAAAGAACAATAAATTAAAACACTTCACTTGCCCCTGCTATTGAAGCAGGTAAAGAACACTTATGCTCTTTTAATGAAATACTTGTAGTAATAATAACAAAAAATATCAATCTAACATTTCTTTTTTATTGCAGCTGATGATATGCCCCTCTTGTAGTAGCCTCGACAATGTCATGAGTACATGACCAGGGCGTCAATGAGAGTTACAAAGGCCATAAGAACCAAAGGGGAAGATGAAGAAATTGATGAAGTCCTTTCTAAATTCCATTCAAAAGTAAAGGAAAATAAAAATAAATTATTTACTAGTTAAATCATTAGAAACATCACATACCATGTTATGAAAACATATTTTTTATTATAAAATTTATTAGGATAAGTGTTTTGTGCCTATGATTAATGAATGGATGAATGTTATAGGTTAATGAATGATTGCTATATGTTTCTTTATGTACAAAACCGAATATGTTTCTTTAGGAATTTTTTGTTTTGGTAGTGTCTATGCATGAATCCTATTTTATTTATTTCAACTATTTTCTAGTAGATAAATTGGATAATGGGGAATTGAGAGTGATGTGGGGGGGAGGGGCCATAATAGATTCCACCTTCATGTGGTTGGACATGTTCAGTAGAGAATAAATTAGGATTTGGATAATCTTGGAGCAAAACTCCCTCAATCCTACAAAGCGACAACAAAGTCAATATCGAGTTTGTTGTTGCTCCGCCAAATCAAGGGATGTTTGCTCCAAGATTAGATTACTCTGATAAATTATTCTCGAAACCAAGAGGATCTCATTCGGGTATTCATGCACTCGAATCTTTTTAATAAATATTTAGTCATAAAAATGTTTGTTAAATTATTTTATTATTTTGATTATTGTTTATCTACCTTTAACTCAATTTATGTGAATTGCAAGTATTTTTATTCGCAATTTATACATTGTCGTACCAACTTTGACATCAATTCAGTTGAGATGGAGCTTTACTAGTGCATTTCAAGTATGTTATACAAATAAATTCCTAATTTTATAGTTTTGTCACCTAACTTGATCATTTGAGTCTTCTACCTCAATTGCCTTATCTTATTTCATATAGCTAGTATTTTTTTGTACATTGATATTTCTGGTCATGTTCCTTGTAAACTTGCATTTAGGAGACAAACTCAAATTGATAGAAGCTCTTATTTTCTTGAATCTTGTTGTTTTTATTCTTGGCATGACAAAATGAGTTTTTGGATTTAGGACTTCTTCTTCAACATGTATTTTAGGTTCAACCCTAACTACATTAGTTACTAATAGTTGTGTTTCCTGAATGAGCATGATGTTATTCCTTCTTCGCATAAGCTAGGTTTTTCTTCTTATAGCGGAAACATGGATTTAGGTTTATCTCTATAGTTTTATCCACAAACCCTAGGTATTTTTTATCAATCCTTATCGACTATTAGGGTTTACAAACCCTAGACTTCCAATTTGTATCTAACCTTTGTCATCTGCAAGTTTTCTTTCCAAAATCCAAATGCCAAAAACCATAAAATTTATGTGATGAAATCAATAAAGGATGCATCAAGGTTAATAGTCCATTATATATTTTGTAAGGAATTTAAGGTTCATGTCATCAATACAACATCCTACTTCTAAACACATTCTAAAATGCAATGCAACATTTCCAAAAGAAACATACGTCCCAAAAAATTCAATCCAACGTAGAACATTTTAGTTTTCAAATAATTTTTGCATAAGTATGAGAATTTCGCATAGTTCATCCCTGAGATGATTAGCTTTCCTGTGCAGCTACCCAAGACATATGTTCAGAAAAATGCTTCCTTCAATCCTTATAAAGCTATGGTTTAGCTACTAAGACATATGTTCAGAAAAATGCTTCCTTCAATCCTTATAAAGCTATGGTTTAGCTACTAAAAAAATCAATATCGGTTTAGGTCGGGGTCGTTAACTCCAAAGCACCTAACATTCTAATATATCATGGCAGTCATGGTCTGCATCATTCGGGAACATTAGATCATATCTCTCGGCAAAAAGTTGTGTGTTATAAAAGCCTCATCTTCTCACCTACGTGACACATCGACCTTTGGATGGAATGAGTTTGGGTCATTAAATCACATCAGGAGTTAAAATTGCATTAAAATTTGTGCAGGTTTGGGGACGATGCACCTTATCAGTCATAGGATTGAGGGATTTACAATCGCTTAATGATATCGGATGCAGTCATAGGATTGAGGGATTTACAATCGCTTAATGATATCGGATGCAGATATATAAGAGGGTTGAGGACAGTTGAATGATCTGATGGGAAGGGTTGGCCCCATTGTTGGGTCAACGTGGTGTCATGATATTAGGTATTCGGCACAAAAGAACATTTGAAAAATAACCCCTCGTTAGGTCTAATATTGCCTATCAAAATCCGGGATCCTGGTTCATCAATTTTGTTTAATACTCCATTAACCATCGGATTTCTGATGAAAAAACCATTGGATACACAGAGGGTGATTGAATTCACCTTTGTATTCCGTCGGATATAAAGTTTGGTTTTTGGATAAACCGTCGGGATTTTGACACAACAAGGACGAAAGGGTTCGTTGAATGTACGGTTTTTTTTTTCATAATGACACCGTCAGATTACTTTGTCATATTTCCAATTCCAACACGTCAGAAACCCTTATTTAGATGCGTATATCAACCGTCGGTTCACTGTCGAATTTTTTGTCGACTATCTGACACCCATCGTTGGATTCTTATCGTCGAGTTTTGGATTGTTTGTCATAACTCAGTGGATACTTGACATAATATCCACATCCTCTTTATCGTTTCTCTGACTAGATGATGTGTATTTCCCATCGAATATCCAACACCCCACGTCGAATTTGTGGATCGTCCAACAGGACGTCACGGGCTATGTAACAGACGCTGTGTCAGTTGCTCAATAGAGTATTGATCTCCTCCTTCTCATTTATCCGACTAGAGGCAAGCGTCGAATATCCAATGGCCATTTTTTCCATCAATTATTTGATTGATTTGCACTAAAGGTCTTGGAAAATGAGACTCTTTAGAGCGACAACAGAATTCGATCGAACATCCAACATTAGGTTGTCATATCTTAGTGCAGAATTCGATCGAACATCCAACATTAGATTGTCATATCTTAGTGCATTATGTAGTAGTGAATAATCTCACATTCCCCAGTAGGCTACATAACCCAAGGTAGTGCACCACCTTTCCTACGCTCATAGTCCATCGATATATGCCACTAAATTTCAAGGCTCCCAACTTAAGCTAGCCAAGGATGTTTTAAATCTTTGTGGCTTCTAGGAGTTCCAACTACCCTTAGGGGTCTCCAGGTACCCCTCTAACCTCACACTAGGGAACCTATCCCCTTTTCCAAATAAGCCTATGATTTTACCAAGAATCAAATCATGTTATAGATCCTCCCTTCTTCACTTCCAAGGAGTTCGATTACCTCACACTAGCCATAATGATGTAATGGGTGATGGAATAACACTAAAACTTTTACTTTTATTGCATCTTGATTTTTTTTACAAATGGCACTTAATAAAGTCAATTTATTGGGATAAAAACATGTGCACTTTTTTTTACTAAGACTTACTTTAATAATAGCCTAGCCCCTAGACTTAAACCCTTCGTCACTTATCCTTTAGCCCCCTTTCACACTTGTGGAGTCTTAGCCCCCCATACTCTCTTGTTTGACTATGTTTGCAACAATGATGAATTTTATTAATATTCACATAATTACAAGTTTACATAACTAGGATCATTGTCCTTTTAACACATAGGCCCACTAACCTAAAACTGCCTAGACACTTTGACCTCAAAAACATATGAACAAAAATACATTGATCTGAACACATGTACATGGGCACATATGCCCTAAATTGATCTTCAGCTCACCAACCTAAACATGATGTGTACAACACACACAATTTTTATCCTAGGGGTGTTACAATTATACACTTCAATCTATGTAAGATCATCAATCATATAAATATGACTCATTTTTCCCAAAGAACCAAATTTGTGTGACAAAAATATTAGTACCGTAGCACAATTGTTTCATCAATTTTGGTGACTATAGCAACAAACTATTTTCTTTGTGAGGAGGGAATCTTTGTTAGGCCCCTATACTACTAGTGTAACCCCTTATTGTTATTAGTATAACCCACTTATTATATTGATGTACCCATGTAGTGCCCATATTGTTACTATTGTACCCCATAGAAGCCCACTATTGTTATTATTGTGCCCTTACATTATTATTGTTATGTCGGCTCTGATTATGTTATGACCCCTTAGACTCCTATATATAGAAAGGAGGTCTTTTCATTTGTATCATCCAAGAATTGTTCATTTATGTAATGTAAAGGAGGTTGCCCCCTCGAAGAGGCTGAATTCTAAGGCGTTGATCTATCTTTTCTATCTTTTCTTGAGCTGGTTTCATAACATTTGGTATCAGAGCTTTGAATTCTAGGGTTTCGCTGCTCCAAACAGGCCATCGTGGCATTTTCGCTATAACTTTTTTTCTGCGACGTTTCAAAAGTCGCAAAAAAAACCCATTTGAGAAGAAATCGCGCTGAACCTTGGCTCCGAATTTCAGAGCTTTTCGCGCGATATTTGCGGAGATATGATTTGAGGAAGTTTGTCTTTTTGCAGACTCCTGAATTACATTCCAAACAGGTGACTTGGGGAAAATCGTCATAACTTTCTCTCTGAGAATTGGATTGAAATTTCGTAAGAAGGTACAGAAAGAGGACGGACTGTAGTTTCTTGTATATCTTTTTTAGATCCAAAGGTTGAAACAGTGAGTCGTGGCATGTCATACAAGTTCGCTCTACTGAACTAGTCTATAATCAGGTCATCTTGGGAGATTGTGCATAACTCTTCCTTGGAGAATCCAAATTGGATCATACTAGTGGCATTGGAAAGAGGACATAGAGTGCTACTACAGGTCACAATTTCAGAACTTAAAAATCTGAAAGTACAGAGTTACACTTGTTTCAAGATCAAGCTCCTAAAATCAAGAAAAAACAAGATGAGGAAGTTTGATGGCAAGGATCCGGTAAATTGGATACTTCAAATGGAGCAATATTTTGATCTACATGGTGTACAACTATTACAAAAGGTATGTATTGCATCTTCATATTTAGAACTGGATCAATATTTATGGTATGAAGGGCTTTGTTCTCGTAAACAACTTGTTACGTGGTCAATTTTCACAGAGGAAATGATAGCACATTATGAGGATACAAAGAGCAACACCTTCTTTAGAGCAACACCACAACAATTGGAAAGAGTAAAAGCACTTTGTGATATATTGGAAAGAAAAATTATGGAAACCAGGAAGCATAAACCTCACAACTATAAAGATGAAAGTGTTGTTTCTCCTAGCCTTCCACAACCTACAAGGGTTACACCACAACAATTGAAAGAAAAAAGAGAAAAAGGGCTTTGTTACAATTGTGATAGCAAATGCACTAAAGGTCATAAGTGTGATGAGAAGAAATTATTTTACATAGAATATGAAGAGGAGGAAGAAAAGGATCATGAAACATCAAAGGAAGAAGATATAAGCCAGGACCCAACCCCAGAGAAAGAAGAAATGAATCAGATGATATCTTGTAAAGCATTGGCAGGAATTACCACTCCTCAAACTCTCAAGATAGAAGGACATATCAAGAAGAAAAATGTTCAAGAAGTGAAAGATCACATTGAGCATCAAGAAATGAATCCAACCATATCTTGTAAAGGATTGGAAGAAATTACCACTCCTCAAACTCTAGAGATAGAAGGACATATCAAGAAGAAAAAGGTTCAAGCAATGAAAGATCACATCGAGCATCAACAACAAGTTCTCCAACTTTTAAAGGATAACACCACTTCGGTGCAAAATCAAATGAAACAACAGGTAGATCAACATTGTAGTGAAAAATGTTTTGATGTAGGTGATTGGGTATTTTTACTGCTACATCTCAAGCAAGCTATTTATGAGAAGGAAATGTTGACAAGACTACATGCACTTAAAAAATGGCGACCTTACCGAATGGGAAGACTCTTCAAGGATGAGGATGTGGAAGCATTGTTTTGTGCTATTTCTATTATTCAACCGGATTGGATAAACAAAGCAAGGGATGAATGGAAGAAGGACGAAGAAGTATGGCCACTTATTCAAAAGTTGCAAAAGATCCCAATTCAAACAATATTGCCAGAAATTAAAGAGGAAGGAAAAATCATATTGGAACCTGGAGCAGTCACAGAAACAAGAACCCGATAGCTACGAAATCGATCAATTTCAGAGTATCTCATCAAGTGGAAGAACTTACCCGCTGAATATTCCACATGGGAGGACAAGAATTTTATATAGAAGCATCAAGAACTACTCAAGCGTTGAGGACAACGCTTTTTGAAGGTGAGGGGCATGTTAGGCCCCTATACTACTAGTGTAACCCCTTATTGTTATTAGTATAACCCACTTATTATATTGATGTACCCATGTAGTGCCCATATTGTTACTATTGTACCCCATAGAAGCCCACTATTGTTATTATTATGCCCTTACATTATTATTGTTATGTCGGCTCTGATTATGTTATGACCCCTTAGACTCCTATATATAGAAAGGAGGTCTTTTCATTTGTATCATCCAAGAATTGTTCATTTATGTAATGTAAAGGAGGTTGCCCCCTCGAAGAGGCTGAATTCTAAGGCGTTGATCTATCTTTTCTATCTTTTCTTGAGCTGGTTTCATAACAATCTTCCTTAACATATATATATATATCTAGAGGAAACCACTCATATATCATCAGTCGTGGCATTTACAACCCATCAATTTAGTGAAAATTCCACCTTGTTATAGGTATGTACAAAGTAGCAAATAGAAATAAAATCAGTCTAACATTTGGAATGTTGTGAACCATGCACCTTAAAAAGTATAAGAAGCCAATAATTATAGTCCACTTCAAGGGGGGAAATAACTTTTATAATGAATACAATGTAAAAGACAATATTTGGTGATCCTAAGACTAGCACTCCTTGGAATATATTTAGGAGACAAAGGGCACAATGATCCAACCTTAAAATATAAAAAATAAACTAACAATTAATTCCTATTAGGACCTTAATATATGGGCTCAAGGGGTTAAGCATATCCCCTCTCTTTTAAAATATATTTTCCCTCAATGCTTTTAATTGAGAGTATTTCTTCATTTATTTATTATTTTCCCATATAGGTTCTTCCATAGGCATATTCTTCCACTAAATTAGGTATTCCATAATATTTTTGTTCTGAAAATATAGAGGAAATGGATCCATAATTTTTTTAGTTCAAAAATCAATTTGTTCTCATCATATAATTCTGTAAGTTCTTTATTCACCAGCATAATTTGTCCCATAACCTTTTTAAGGAAAGATAAATAAACCTTATGAATGCAAGAAGAAGGAAAATTTAACTTAGACACCACTTGTCCAATCTTTTGAATAATTGTATAGAGTCCATAAAATTTTGGAGCTAATTTCTAACTCTTATTTTGCTTGAGTTTGGATTTCTTATAAGGTTGTAGTCTCAAAAATACTCAATCACCCTCCTCAAATTGTCTTTCACTTCAATGTTGATATGCTTGCTACTTCATCCTGTTTTGTGGCATGTGAAGGTTTTCCTTTTGAATTGTCAAATTTTCTTTAGTATTCACCATATGTGACTCTATTTATTGTCATTTAGACTTATCTTATAAAAAATATTAGATACTCAAAGTTGGATATCCATAAAGAGCCTCCAATGGGGTCGCTTTAGTAGATGTAGGATAGGTAGTATTATACCACAATTCTACCAGAGGAAACCACTACCCTTTAAACATTTGTTAACTATTTTTTCTAACCATTTGGTTGTGGATGATACGTTGAGCCCAAGTTAGTGTTGTTCCACTCATCTTCCATAATTCTTTCCAAAATTTATCTATGAATTTTGGATCTTTGTCATTTTCTATTACCTTAGGAAGACCATGAAATTTATGAATTTCCTTCATGAACCCTTATGCCACTTGGCTTTCTCTATATATTCTTTGAGTTCTACAAAATTGTGCATATTTTATGTCTATCAAGGACCACAAAAATGGAATATTTACCTTTATATTTTGGTAACCTTGTAATGAAGTCCGTTGATGTTTTATTACCATCTTCAATTAGGTATGTGTAATGGTTGAAGTAATCATAGATATTTAACTATCGATCCATTATTTTTTTGGAAAATTTGGCGTTCACTTACAGATTTTTATATACCTTTCTTCATTCCTTCCCCAAAAGAATATATTTGTATCCTTTGGTATGTTTATGAAGCCTTGCATGTCTTGTCATCGAAGAGTCATTGGAATCCCTTAATATTTTTTGCTTCAACTTTGATTGAAGGCAAAAAAATATTTTACCCTTGTACCAAAGTATATCTCCTTTCCACTTCCAATGTTCCATAGAGTTCATTCCTTCCTTTATACATAGTATTTTTTGTTTATTATTATTGTCATTTTTCCTTTCAAGGTGAGTTCCTTCCAACTATATTGGAATAGAAGATATAATAGGATATAAAATTGAGGCTTCTTCTATTCTAGAAATAGTATCTGCTACCACATTTTCCTTCTCCTTGTAGATTATTTCAAAATCAAACCCTTGCAATTTCACTAACCATTTTGTTTCTCTTCTAATGACAAATGTTGCTCCAAAAAGTAATTTACGCTATCATAGTTTGTATTAACTTTAAAGTGCCACCCAATGAGATACTATCATCATTTTTTGTTACATGTAGAATTGCTTCCATTTACTTTTTCACATGTTGATTTCACCAAATATTTTCCCTTGAATTGTTTTCTTTCAAAAATCCAATGGTCTCCCTTCTTGCATCAAAATTACTCCAATTCCTTGTCTTGATGCATGGCATTCTAGTAATGTTTTCCCATAATCAAGTGTCGCAAATACTGGTGTAGAATATTTGGCATCCTTTAAAAAATAAAAATGTGTAGCATCATCATTCCATATAAATTAATGTTCCTTCAAGGGAGATGTGAGTGGACCTGCAATACATGCATAATTCTTAACAAATTTCCAGTAATATCCTATAAGTTTCAAAAATTCTCTAAGACTGTTGATATTCTTAGGAATAGGCCATTTTGTAGTAATTTGGATCTTTTGAGGGTCCACCTTAACTCCTTCCTTTGAAATACTATGACCCAAATACTCTTACTTCTTATTTCCTAAAAGCACATTTGTATCTTTTTACATATAATTGATTGTATAACTTCATCCACATATTTAATGTGCCCTTCCCATGATTTTCTATAGATAAGAATATCATCAAAGAAAACCGTCGCAAATTTTACAAGATGGGATCAAAAAATATTGTTCATAAGGTTACGAAAAGTAGAAGGAGCATTAGTCAACCCAAAATGGATGACCATGAACTCATGGTGCCCTTCATGTGTTCTAAAAATTGTTTTGGGAATGTCTTCTTTCCTTAATCTAATTTGGTGGTATCCTAATTTAATATCAAGTTTTGTAAAATAATATACTCCATGAAGCTCATCTAATAGCTCATTAATATATGGGATAAGGAATTTATCCTTAATGGCGATTTTGTTTAGATCTCTATCATCAGTGCACATCCTCCAAGAATTTATATTTTTTCTCACCATCATTGTTGAAGCTGAAAATGACTCCTATGTTGAACAATACCTGAATCTAGCATGTCCTATACCATTTTATCAATCTCCCCTTTTTGAAAATAAGGATATCTAATTCCTTTTACGCGGAATACTTCTTCATATTAACTCAACTTGATGTTCATGATCTCTCAATGGAGGTAGACGTTTGGGAATTTCTTGAAAGACCCTACAGTGCTTTTCCAAGTTGCATTTTAATTCCATAGGAATATTTTCATCTCCCTTCTCAACTTCCATAGAATACAATTTAACCATAACTCCATTGCTACCAATTTTTAAGAGTTTTTCCATTCTATGAGAGTTGATGACTTGAGAAGGTTCATATTTCAACCCTTCAAGCTCATATTAAATTCCTTCCAATTCAAATCTCTTGAATAATTCATTATAGTTTGTATAACTTTTACCCAATGTACTCAACCATTGAATCCCTATAACAACATCAACACTCCAATTGGAATGGCATAGATTGGGATTTCCAAATCATATTTTCCCATACTTATTTTAATGTTGTGACATTTTCCCACAAATCAGTACTCCCTCCATTGGCAACTAAAACTTGAAAATTTGTCACTGGATTTCCAAAACAATTGAGGTGTTATGCTATTCCTTTATCAATGAAGTTATGGGTACTTCCTGAGTTAATAAGCACCATGACCCTTTACTTCTTAATGTAACCAATAATACTTAGGGTTTGAGGAGGTAACAAACCTTCAAATACATGAATAGATATCTCACACATGTCTGAATCAATGTTGTGCACAATGTCCATCTCTATTTCTTGCTCTTTTAGTTGACACGTTCTTCCTCACATCTTCGAGTAGTTGCCTTTGTTTCTTCTTCATCATTATTTTTCCAAGGTCACGAACTATGTTGTTTCTTGGTATTTATGTGCTTTTGGTAATTTTTTGTTACAATCAAAGCATAGTCATTTTTCTCTTATTTCCTCCATTTCCTTCTATGATATTCAAATAGGTTAAACTAGGGTTGTCTTATGAACACAAAATCAATCTCTAGTTCATATGTATGCTCCCATAGAAAACTTGTGTGTAGCCTTATTCTTGGCTAAATATAACGAGAAAAACACATAGTTTCCATAGTTTCATCACTTATGTTATCAACCCTTGTGTCAAAAGCCTAAAATTATAAATTATAATCTTCAATAACACCAAATTGCTTGATTCTTGTCAATTTACTAAAATAGTCTTGTTGTCAAGCCTTCCCATATTATGCTTCTAAGTCTCTTGTAAATAAACCCTATGTATAATGATAAGAATGGGGCTAGGCTTTTAAATACACATTGATTCGATTGATAGAGTTTTATCTTAAAGCTCAAAGTTGCTATGTGAATAATCTGTTTATCATCTATAATATTATGCAATTCAAACTATTTTCCTATTTGGTGTACCTATGTAAAGACCTCTATTCCATCAATCTTTGTCAACTCAACCTTGGGAAGATTCACTCCTTTAGGAAACCATCCATAAGTCACTCTACGGGTAGAGTTAAATCTATTTGAAAAAATCCTCATTATAAGCAAGTTGCTCAACTTGAATATTATCACTATTTTCATGTGTTCCTTCAAAAACATTATCATTTTAAGAAGCCTCCCATTTACGAGATCTATAACATTTTGTTCCATTCCATCCATGTTTTGTTTCAAATATTTCATCTTCTTATCCATTTATTCCTTATTTTTATCCCTTTCCCTTTAGCTTATTTTTTCATTTGTTACAACTAACTGGGCCAACCAGGATACTTGATACTAGACATCTATTTCTTCATGAGTCATGGATGAGCCTTCAGGAGGTTTAATTAGTGTAGTAGCGTTTGGATCTTTCTTTGGAGGCATTTGAGAAAATGATAATAATACTCCTCTTTATCAAAAAATTAGTTACTAAAAGAATGGGTCTTCCAATCAAAATTTATGTCACTTGTAAGTTATGTGCCTTTATAAAATTAATTTAGAGACTATATGTATCTCTAAATTTTGTCTTGATATATCTCTAAGATTTGAGTCCTCTTGTATCTCAAAGTTTGTCATGTAGTACTTTGATATATCTCCTCTGTAGTTCCACAAGTTTGACCTAAATTTGATGTGTCAAGTCAATGTTATGGTAATTTTCCTAAAGGTTGTTGATTTGTGACCTCTTCCCAAGAGGAAACTTGTAAAGTGTGTCACATATCCAATTTTTTAAATCAGATTCTAAAATTTTTAATGGAGGTACTTCAATATTTATCTTCGAATATTTGAAAACTTCACAGTCTCAAGTATCCTAAAATACAAATTATAGTGAAATTCCAATATCACTCCTTTGAAACCGATTTCAAAACCATTAACAAACCCTAACTTCCACAAGGTATATTTCTGAAAGTATAGAGAACCAAAATATGAAAATTTTACTAGATGTACCCCAATATGTTTCTTTAATATGCTCAAAACCTCGAGGTTTGGACTTTTTATAAACAAAATTATATATAAAATAACATAAAAAATAATTAACAAGTATAATTAATTATAAAACGGTGTGTCCCAAAAGGCTTTAACTCATTATGAAAAGGCACCTACTTGGGTATATAAATAGGGACCTAATCTGTAACAACAACATATCATATCACTTGTGCATTCAACATATATATATATCGCTTTCCTTGTAATCGATATTTCAATATTCCAAATATTCTAAATATTTTATTGAGTTCAAACTTTGTTCATTACATTGTTATCAAAGTAGTGCTTTATGATCACTAAGCCTTTGTTCATACTTTATCCACACTTTCAAAAAAAAAAAAATTGGAGTTCTCCAATACAGACATCCATGACGAAAGAAAAAAATATTAAGTCTTTGGCCATTAAAAAAAGAAAGGGCCAAAGAAATTATTATTATTATATAGAAAAAAAGGATATATATATATATATATATATATATATATATATATATATATATATATATATATATATATATATATATATATATCGCTTTTCCTGTAATCGATATTTCAATATTCCAAATATTCTAAGTATTTCGTTGAGTACAAACTTTGTTCATTGCATTGGTATCAAAGTAGTGTTTTATGATCACTAGGCCTTTGATCATACTTTAGCCACACTTTCAAAAAAAAATGGAGTTTTCTAGTACAGACATCCACAACGAAAGAAAAAAAATATTAAGTCTTTGGCCATTAAAAAAAAGAAGAGAGAAGTAAAAAAAAAGGGCCAAAGATATTATTATTATTATATAGAAAGAAAAAAAAAATATATATATATATATATATATATATATATAGTCAAATTATTATTATTATTATTATTAAAATTTAAAAATTAAAAACAATAAAAAAGTTACATATATAAAACAAAATACCTATCGTTGTACTGCGCATTCATAGCCCGACAATATAAATTAACATCATCACTCCTGGCACAATGTCACCTAACAGACCACTATCATCACAATCGCGACCAACATTCTCCACTAGTTGCATTGCACGCATGCCCCACCACCCTATCAGTTGCCACCGTCATTCCTTTCACAAGCCACAATTGTTTGTAACTTTGTAGCCCAATTTTGTAGCCATTTCCACCACTCAAAGTTGTAGTAATAGTCGTCATTGACACCATCCATCTATATGTTTTTTTTGTTCTTGTCCCATTCTTGTTTAGTTCCCACCATGTCATATCAACACCACCATCATCAATCCCTACAATGACCTGCAAATTATGTCGTTGTTCAGCGTATCAGTTCTATTCTTGTTGTGTAGTACACTAAGTGATTTTCCTACCTACCAACAAAAATATTCATATCAAGAGCCCGATGATTTAATCATTAAATAAATACACTAATTAATTTGAATTAATCTGAGAGTTTAAATCGGAAATTTATAATAAAAAAAATGACTTTGTTGTTATATTGACTTGACTAGAAGGTTGTTAAGTGGGTGTAGCTCAGGTGGTAAGGAAGAGCCACTCCTATCCTCCCCACCCGAGTTCCAGTCCTACCGAGATTGACATGCTTGCTCCTTGGGAGTAATTTCTACATGAAAGATAATCGATTCACCTAGACACATGTGGGTTTTCCATAGATGTAGCTAGTATCAATCTCTGACAGTAAAAAAAAGGCTTGACTAGAAGGTTCGTTATTTAGAGATCCTAAATTTAATTTGAAGCATTACTAAAAAGTAAAAGGTTATTAAGCAACAAAAAAAAAGTTTTAGAAAAAAAAATCAATTAAAAAGTTTTTTCTAAAATAAGATATTATATATATATATATATATATATATATATATATTCCCAAAATACACACAAACATTGAAGTACAAAATTATTTTAAAATAATAATATATAAAGTGTCAATATTATGTTAAATATTATAAATTATGACGAACACAAAATGAATTCCACCACTGACGAGAAAGGGATGGAGTCTATAATTGAGGAGAAAGGAATAATTTTAGAATTTTTACATAGTTATGCTTTAGTAGTATTTAGAATTAGGGGGTTGTTGTGGGAAAAATATTATTATTTCTATCACTACTGCAAAAAATAATAATTATACAAGCCCTAAATTCGCTAACCAATTGATTATTCCAAATTCAAATATAATTGAAAAATTAAACCACTCGGACACAAAACAATATGACATAACTTATCCACAATTAAAAATTGAGAATTATACATTTATATCGCAATTCTTTTTTCAATCCCTATGAAACGATCAAGGTGACATTATTGTTGGTTCACCTTGGATGGAACACTAGGGTCCTTCATCTTAAATAAGAAAAATTTTTTTTGACATTCCTACAAGAAAACAAAAATAACACTATAGGATGTTAAATTGAAGTCAGATTCAATAACACGATAAGACATAAAATATATCTCAAAATTAATTCTTAAAGAAAGTCAAAAGTCGGTGCAAAATATGAGAAAGGAAGTTGACAAAATTATCACTGACAAAAATGAAGAAATTTCTCGATTTAAGGATCACAGTGAAAAATTACTTATGTAGATTAAGAAGGTTAAGAATGATAAGAAGCCCTTGAAAACCAAAGTAAACAACATATTGACAGGAGAGCATTGAAATCTTTAGATGTAAAAATGCAAGTTGAGAAAAAAGGAATGAACACAGATCCAGTCAATATTTCAATTCAAGAATATGTCAAACCAATTGAAGTAAAAACATATTTAGATGTTGGAGTGCAAACGATAGATATTTCGAGCGTGATTATTAACAAAAGTTCAGCAATTAATAATGCAACATCAATGCATGAAGAAAATAAAACTTTCAAATTAAATCAACAAAACATTATGAAGACATCTTATCGACATCCTAATAACAAGAGCAGGTGCATTAACCAATCAGTGTACCCATGTCACTCAAAGTAGAAACAACTGACTTGTGTTCTAAAGAATGTTGATGTCATCACAATTCATTCTTATGATAACATTTCATCTCAGGTATCTAATAACCACAATGTTCCACAAAATATTGATTTAGGATGGTTAGATCGTTGTACAGTGTGACAGTTTTGTACCATACTCAAAAGTTCATACTATCTTGTATCATTAAAGATGAAAATCCAAGAATTGAGAAAGATAAAAAGACATTACGAGACAAAAAAAAATTATCAAGCATTTTCATCAATCAACTTTGAGGACAAAGCTTTTTTTTAAAGGGGAAGGCAATGTCATGACCAAAATTATATACAAAATAATATAAATGATAATTAACAAGTGTAATTAGTTATAGAAGGGCATGTCTCAAAAAAGATGATTCCTTATGAAAGGGAACCTGCAAAGATATATAAATAGGGCCCTCATTTGCAACCACAACATATATATATATATATATATATCTTCTGAATATTCTGTTGCATACGAACTTTGTTTCAATAGAGAACCGTCACTGAAAAAATTTAATGCAAAAATGTCAATATTACTCATTTGAAACTAATTTCGAGACTACTCACAAACCCTAACTTCTACAAGGTATATCTCCAAAAGTATAGTGAATCTGAATCTAAATTTTTTACAAAAAATTCTCCAATATCTCTCATCAGTATGCCCAAAATTTCACCATCTAAAACTTCCCTAAAAAAATCTTATAAAGACAATGTCAAGATGGTTATTTTGAAGTAGCAAAATCATATGTTTGTATGCTCTAATACCAAATGTTATGAACCATGCTTCTTAAAAATTAAAAGAATCCAATTACTACAGTACACTTCACGGGGGTGACCTATTTTTATAATGTATAGGACAATATTCGATGATCTCAATACTAGCTCTCCTAGGTATTCTATAGGATAGAAAGGGTACAATTAAAATAAAATGATACAATAAAAGGTTCTAGCCAAACTCCTAATATAGAAAATAAAACAATAATAAATGCTTATTAAGGCCTTAATATAGGGGCCCAAGGGTTGTACCATGGAACATGAAGGCCACATCCAAATGTAGTTGTAGCAATGAAGGCATCACCATAGCCTATAGCTTGTATCAATAAATTGTTACAAATAACCACTTTATTTCCAACATGTTATTTATAATTAGATAGAAGATGTTTAGGTTTGATCATGTGTCATGTAGCTTTATAATCAATTATGCACTCTTGCAAAGAAGAGGTCGTCTAAGGTGCAGAGTGCAATGTGAAAGGTATATTATGAGAAGATACATCATTCTTATGAAAAAGTTCTTTGGTCCATATTGTAAATCTCTCAATCTCTTCTATTTTCTAGAGATAAGAGAGGAAAGGTTTAAAAGAATGGACCTCCTTAAGATAATCGTTGTATATGGCTATTTCATTTTAGAGATTTCCATCATTACCCATTAACCTAGTCAAACTTATATTTGAGAAGGGTTAAGGTGATGTGTGGATGGGCTTAATATTAAGGGGCTAACAAAACCATATTCCTCAAAGTTAATTTGATGTTAAATGAAGTTAGAAAAAACCTCCTTAATAGGAGCTGCAATATCCTAGACATATAAATGAACATTATAAAATATAAGAGCTAAAGATTTGAATGAAGTTGGTATATTAGTCAAAGCAATGCTTGCAACTCTCGAATTTGATTACTTTTTTCTCTTACATGAATAATGTTAGCATTTAGGCTTTTAAACCCTGCAATATAGTCCTTAACCATGTCAAAGTCACCCATCTTGAGATTGAAAAGTTGAATTTCAAATCCTTTGACCTAAGTCATATTTACCATTCCAAAAAGAATTTAGAAAGTACCCCATACTTCCTTCATACCTTTGTTGATCTTGGTGTTATGTATAAAAACATTCTTGACCTAAAAAGTGAATGACCTAAGAGCTCCATCCTCCTTCAAACATACAAGTTCATAATTATTATCATTTTCAACGAGAAGCAACATTGCTTAGTACAATCATAGACTTTTGCTTCAAAGTAGGCTAGCAATTGAACTACCCACGAATTTGTTGGATTCACACTTATACTAAGAGGGGGAAGAGGGGGAATGGGGATGTGAACCAATATAAGACAATTTCTTACTTATTTAAACATTCGTGAATTATAACCAAACAATCTCACACATGGAACACAAGATATAGATGAAAACTTCTTTATAACGTTACTTTGTAGAAACCAACCTATTGATACAAAACTCATAGACACAAACCTACTGTTACAAGTTTTGTAGGAACCAACCTACAAGAGACACGAATCCCCCCTGTTGTAAGATTTGTAGGCGCCAACCTACAAAATACACCAATCCCCACTACTGTAAGATTTGTAGGCGCCAACCTACATGGAACACCAATCCCCTGCTTCGATATTTGTAGGCACCAACCTACAGGAGACACCAATCCCCTTCGTTGTAAGATTTGTAGGCATCAACCTATTGGAGACACCAATCGCCTTGGTTGCAATATATTCGTAGAAACCAACCTACTTCACTGAGTCTGCTTGTTGATTCCCTTCAAGATTGTTAGTTGTTTATGCCTTCATCGCATCTACTTGTTGCTTCTTCCTTCACCAAGTTTTCTTATTGCCTTTGCATTCACCAAGTCTATTATTTGCTTATACCTTCACCAAGTCTACTTGTTACATTTGCCTTTACCAAGTCTATTAATTTTTCTGCCTTTTCCATAATTTCTTGTTGCCTCTTCCTTCACCATGTCTAGTAACTACTTCCTTCATCGTGTTAGTTAACTGCTTTTTTCTTCACCAAATTTGTTACTACCAAAACTTTTTTTTGGCCTCTTCTCAAGAATGAAATTGTACAACATGCCACGTATTCAATTTTGTAAATCTATTTCTGAAATTTTAACCTAAGGTACTTATGTTTGTTTCCTTGGATCTATGGCATTTTCAGTCTGAAATGTCCCAGAAAATAAGTTATAACAAAAATGTCAAACTAACATGTTTGAAGTTAATTTCAGGGACATTCAATAACCCTAACTTCCACATGGCATATCTCTAAAATTATAACAAATCGTAGTTTGAAATTTCTACCACATGTACCTAGAGATATCATCTTTGTCTCCTCTAAATTTCACAATATAAAACATCTCGAAATTAAAAAAATAAATGAATTACAAAAAAAAAACAAAACAAAAAAATGCCAAGTTGACTTGTTTGAAGCATATTTTAAGAGCATTCAGGTACCCTAAATTTCTTAGATCATATCTACGAAATTATAGTAAACCAAGGTCTAAAATTTATACCATAGGTACTTAGAGATCTCTCCTTTGTCTCCTCCATATTTCACAGTTTGAAACATCTCAAGAAAAAGCTATAAAGAAAATACAGAGCTAAATTGTTTGAAGCATATTTCAAGATCATTCAAGGATCTTAACTTCCTCAAAGCATGTATTCAAAATTATAGTAAACAAAGGTATGAAATTTCTACCACAAGTACCTAGATATATTTCCTTTGTCTTCAAATTTCACAGTCTAAAACATCTCAAAAAGAAAATTATAGCAAAAATGCCAAGCTAACCTATTTGAAGCAAATTTCAGGAACATACAAGAACCCTAAATTCCTCAAAGCATATCTCCAAAATTATAGCGAACCAAAATTTGAAATTTCTACCATATGTACATGAAGATATTGCCTCCATCTCCTCCAAGTTTCACGGCTCAAAACATCATTGAAGAAAAGCTATGGAAAAAATGCCAAGATGACTCGCTCACCCCACAAATCACATTTTCGTTCCACCTTTAAGACCCCTAGAGTATTCCCTAGATTTTTTTGTGCACCTCAGATATCTTATTTCTTGAATGGTATTCAAATGCACTCATCTATCCTTTATTTATAATTTTACTACGTTCACTTATGGGGTTGACTTATAAAATTGGTGGGTTTGACTTGTATTTCTTGGTTGGATTGTCTTGACAAAATATTTCATATCTCCCCATTCATATGGAGTTAGAGGGAGTTCCATATACCATTGGAAATATCTCAGAATAATCTATTCAACCAAATTTCTTATGCTCTCATTTGACCTAGGTATTTATAGTAAAGACTCATTTAAAGATAGGGTATCCAAACTAGGCATCAAGAAAAAATTAAGTATCCAAACAATATTTCCAATAATCTTTATCTTGGACATTTGTAATATCCCCCTATTTTTTACATTAATGACAGAAATATTTCCAATAATGTCCTCCTAATGTTGACATTATCGGTCTCCCCCTAACTTTGACGTTAATGACAACAAAATAAGGTATCTAGCTCAATTTAAATGGGGAAACAACCACTTTGAATACTTAAGCTCAACAACACGAGGATAAAAATTTTATATGGAATAAAAGCTTCCAAGTAACCCCAAGGATAATTTTCCTTAAAGAAGGATGGAAAGTGCCAAGGAAACCCTGGAAGGAAGTGTTGAGAAATCTAGGGCATAGGAATTATGTGATTTCTCTTTTATTAGTAAGTTCTTGTGAGTGCTTTTTACTTCTTAGGTTAGGATCTTCTTTTACCTTGGTTATTAGTGTTCTTCATCAAGCAGTTACCAATGCATAAACCATAAAGATACAAGAGACACAGAATATAGGATATCAACCAGGGCCAAAACCTCTCACTCTTTGAGAGGAAAATCCGAACAAATTCTTCTTCTTATAGAGACTCTAATTAACGAATACCAAGACCATGACCTAGACCCTTGACCAAACTGTCCTCTCCAAGACCAAGTCAACTTTCTGCAATTTAGCCTTCATTTCTCTAACTCATATATGAACTTTGACTGTAGTCTTCGACCTGTTGTAGTAAATTCTCTCTTACTTACACGTATGACTGATAAGGGATGAGTTATGTCCCTTATTTCTTCGCTTTAACTAGGAATAGACTCTATATTTACTCGGTATGCAACATAAACATCTTAATTCGGATTCTTATCTTCTGTAATTTTGTTCTTACCTTTCCTTGCATATGTGGCAGACCTAACCTAGAAAAGAATCCTAAAATATCTTTGAACTTCCTTCAAACTTGATCTTCTTTCCTTCGCTTGGATGTAGGGTTGTTATTTACCCTTAGATAGAACTCTTTCACACCTTTTCTTGGATTACCTTCTCTGAAATCTTCACCGAAAATCTTTCTCTAAAATGACAACTGAGTTGCCTATTTATAGTTGTTTCCTATCAATATAAGCCGACTTGACTTGGGTGTGAGCCGACATGTCACTTGAGGAGATCATTTAATTCATCTTGAAGTTGACTTGCATGAGGAGATTTTGCTTGGTCTTGGAGGGTTGTTTACACTTATCTAATGACTCATATAAATTATAACATGCCCAAGAAGGGTCCTTCATACATGACATAGACTCAATTAGAGTTTTATGACTAGATGACTCAATCCTAAAGGCTCACAATGGGAGCCATCACTAAAATAAAATTCCTTGCTCATGAAACCCATGAGACAAACATTACAATAATAATTTTATTTTTCTTCTTTTCATCAATTACATAAAATCACAATTACACATGTCATTATGAAGACCGAACCTAGTTACTTTTCAACACTCACTCTTAACTAGGGAGGTATTCATAATGTAATTGGTCATTCTTAATCTGAAGAATTTCTCATAAGAAAAATCGGATTGGTAACCCATATGGATAGCATCGTATCAACCAGCATTGTCACATAGCAAGGCCTTGACTAACAACTCTATCTCTCCATGAGATCCAAGCACAATACTGGCGAGACCAATGATGTATAAACACACTCATCATTGTCTCTCTTGGAACATACCCCACCCGAGTTCTCAAGGTGTGTTCCACCAGGCTTATTCTTATCTTGGATTCCCAGTCCTCAAAGAATATTGGTCCTCAACGACTACTCTTATCTTGGAAGCCCTAATACATCCTCAAAGAGCATCGGATGTCAAATGCTTACCTAATCCTCCATTCTGTCTTTCCAAGTGAATACAAGAATGATGTGTCTATCTCTCCCTCTTAATTAGGGAGGGCATATCTATTCCAATAAAGGAATGTACTCATTCCTACAGAAGGAATTTACCTAAGCTCCCTCTTGGCTTAGGAATTTCCAAGTCTCTTCCAAGTAAGAAACTTATTTTCGAGCTCCCTCTTAATTAGGGACCTATAGCAGCTCCTTAGGTGGAGATAATGGGACAACCAGTTGCTTGAAGAACTCCTCACGATGTCATGAACTTCCTTTCGTTATTTAGGAGTATTCATGTTTGGGACTTCTACATAGGGCACCTACCATCCATCACTTTCATCCATGAGTTATCCATGTCATCATAGGAAAGTGATCCATCAGTCTATATATGGCCTTCCTTCATGCCATGCTTCTTTATTCATGCCATGTTTACTTAAGGATATTTCATCCTACTACATGTGCATTGGTGGTGGAAGATATCCATAGATCTTCCCTTGGTAGCTCTACATAAACCCATCCAGATATTCAAAAATAAAGGAATGAACATTAAAATCAACATTACCTTTGTGATGGTATTTCATCATGACATCTTCTAGTTTGCATTAGCATCCTACATACATATCGACACATCTCCCAAAGATATATATATATATATATATGTCAAGGGTCTCTTCTTTTTCAAACTCCATCAAAGTCTTCATATCTTCCAAGAAGATATCCTAGTCAAGTTTTATTTGTCTTTCAGTTGTTGATTTCCTTTACCATGGTTGCATATTCCATGATCTATTCCTTCCTTTCTTCACAAATTTCATTCCTAGGAGCTTCTAATCATAGTTCTTCAATGTAGTCAACCACCTCATACTTCATATGAGGACATATTATGTTGATTTCATCTACTGAATGTGTGACCCATGCATTCCTGCATCCCTTTGAGGGAAAGATCCTTTATTTTGATCATGCTCTCAAGATAGAGCATTTATCCATGTTACATGCAACCATATGACTTTTCAATATAGACTGTAAGCATACATAACTCATTTTTCATTAGGGTCATCCAGACTTCCTGCAGCAACTTCTTTGATTGAAAGAGCTTCAATCCCTTGATCTACTTCTTCTTTTATGTTGTCATACCATCATCCCATGAGTTCCACAAGTCTGGAATTCTTGATGAAACACTTGCTTCCCCTCATGACCAGTGAACCTTTTAATGAAGATTCCATTAGAGAATCTGGAGGATCGAACATATCCCCATCAACAGATGTTTCCTTTTGATAGATGTATGATAAACTTTGTACTAGATGACCTTGCCACTTATGTTTTCAATGAGATTCCCAAGCGTTGTATTCGAACCATCTTCCATACTTCTCTATGATGATGTCTCGTGCTCTTGATTTCAATTCTTTTATGATGTCTTGATGCATCCCATTTAGTGAATCATGATAGCCATATCTTACAATAGAAGACTTAGGAACTTGAAAAGAACTTAGGTGAGGAAAACTATCTCAATAGTGGAGATCTATTACTTCCTCCTTGGATTTAGTATTTTCAGCTTCCTCCACTTTTTCGGTGATATGAGCTTCTTCTCTTCCTCCTTTTTATTGTCCTTCTTCAGCGTAAGACAATCTCTTTTGTAGTGTCCATATTCTTGACACCCATAGCATTGGATTTTAGCCATGTTCTTTTTCTTTTTCTGAAGACCAAACTTTCCAAATTGTCCCTTTCTTCTTGTCATTGCAGCATAAGATTGATTTTACTCCCCTGTTCCCACATCAGATTTGGCCTTTAGTCTAGATTCTTCAATCTTGCATAGTGACCATAGATCATGGAATGGAGTAGCTTCTTTCTTCCCATAAATACTTTAAGTAAAGTTACCTCACTCCTTCGGTAGTGCATTTAATACCACTGTAGTCATTTCACTATCAGACATGACTTCTCCCAAGTCTTATAGTTGATCCCAGATCTCATATATCCTCATAAAGTATGAGGCTATTCCATCTTCCTTAGACATTTTCAGCTTGTAGAGTTCTTGCCTTAATGAGATGACTTCTCCAACAGTCCTTACAGAATACAACTCTACCAATTTGTTATAGATGTCTTTTGAAGTTTCGAGTTTTTAGTCTAGATTCTTCAATCTTGCATAGTGACCATAGATCATGGAATGGAGTAGCTTCTTTCTTCCCATAAATACTTAAGTAAAGTTACCCCACTCCTTCGGTAGTGCATTTAATACAATTGTAGTCATTTCACTATCAGACATGACTTCTCCCAATTCTTGTAGTTGATCCCAGATCTCAGATATCCTCATAAAGTATGAGGCTAATCCATCTTCCTTAGACATTTTCAGCTTGTAGAGTTCTTGTAGTTGATCCCAGATCTCAGATGACTTCTCCAACAGTCCTTATAGAATACAACTCTACCAATTTGTTATAGATGTCTTTTGAAGTTTTGAGTTTAGATACATATGGGATGAGGGGATCCTTGATGGATTCAATGAGAATCCTTTGAGCCCTAATTTCCCCTTTCATATACTTTGCAAGTTCTTGAGCATCTTCTTCTCTTGGTTTGGTGATAGATCCTTTGACATGATCCATGACCTCATTTTCAATGAGATTTAGATCTGTCATTTTCTTCCATGCAAGATAGTTTGAAGCCCCAAACAATTTGTTGTTTTCCTTGCAAAAAGACATTTTTAAAGATTCAGATAAGGTCATATACTTACTTGATAGGATGCTCCTTTCTCCTTGTTGCTTCCTTGATGTTGATGATGATATAGAGGATAGAAAACTTATCCTTGATGAAAGTAGTTTTCTTCAAGAATGATCCTTGATCCCATAGAGAGTGAGATGACACCACCTTTTGATCTAGCTTCCTTTGGATGAATAGTCTTCAAAACACTTTTTCTTGAGTAGATGTGGGCTTTGGCCTTCTTCCTCTTGATGATGACCCCAATACTTCTTTGTAGAATTCTTTGATATAGGGTTATGATGCTTCATTTGACTTCAAGATGATTTTTGCTTTGATGCCTTCCTTGGAATTTGATCCTTGAGTGTCCCTTGATAAGATGCCCTTCCTTGTCTTAGTCACCTTAACGCTGAAACCATGTTGACAAATCTAGGGCATCGCAATTATGTGATTTCTCTTCTATTAGTAACTGCTTGTGAGTGTTTTTTACTTCTTAGATTAGGATCTTCTTTTACTTAGGTTATTAGTGTTCTTCTTCATCAAACAGTTACCAATGCATAAACCATAAAGAGACAAGAGACGCAGAATATAGGCTATCAGTCAAGGCCAAAACCTCTCACTCTTTGAGATGAAAACCCGAACAAATACTTCTTCTTATAGAGGCTCCAATTGATGAATACCAAGACTATGACCTAAACCCTTGACCAAATTGTCCTCTCCAAGACCAAGTCAACTTTCTACAATTTAACCTTCACTTCTCTAACTCATATCTAAACTTTGATTGTAGTCTTCAACCTATTATAGTAGATTCTCTCTTACTTACACGTGTGACTAATAAGGGATGATTTGTGTCCCTTATTTCTTCACTTTAACTAGAAAGAGACTCTATATTGACTCGGTATGCAACATAAACATCTTAATTCGGATTCTTATCTTCTATAATCTTATTCTTACCTTTCCCGACATATGTGGCGGACCTAACCCAGAAAACAGTCTTGAAATATCTTTGATCTTCATTCAAACTTGATCTTCTTTCCTTCGCTTGGATGTAGGGTCGTTATTTACCCTTAGATCAAACTCTTTCACACCTTTTCTCGAATTACCTTCACTGAAATCTTCACTGAATATCTTGCTCTAAAATGACAGTGGAGTTGCCTATTTATAGTTGTTTCCTGTCAATATAAGTCGACTTGACTTGGGTGTGAGCCGACATGTCACTTGAGGAGATCATTTAATTCATCTTGAAGCCGACTTGCATGAGGAGACTTTGCTTGGTCTTAGAGAATTGTTTACACTTATATAATGACTCATACAAATTATAACATGCCCAAGAAGGGTCCTAAATACATGACATAGACTCAATTTCGACTTTTATGACTATATGACTCGATCCTAAAGGCTCGCAATGGTAGCCATCACTAAAAAAAATTCCTTGCTCATGAAACCCATGAAATGAGCATTACAATAATAATTTTATTTTTCTTCTCTTCATCAATTACATAAAATCACAATTACACATCATTATGAAGACCAAACCTAGTTATTTTTCAACTAGAAGGTACAAACCTATATTGGATTTCTATCTACTTAAACCTAAAAGAAACATTGGAAAAAATTATCCGAGAAAGCCTTAATTTTGCATTGTAATAATTGTGCCACTAGCCAATAGTTTTCAAACCAAAAGAATTGAAAAAGCAAGGTCCGCACTATCTCTAATACAATATTGGGATTACGACGGTTAATAAAAGAACCAATGGAACCGAATCTCGCCCAAAATTTGAAAAAAAAATCCTCATGAGTCCACTAGATAGAGATAATTTTAGTGTACTAGATAGAGAGTGCAAAAGCCAAGTACAAGTGTTGAAAATTAGATATACACAAATGCATCTTAAAGAAATATGTGAATCGCAAAAGAGTACCAAAATTAAGTGCCCTTAAGCTTATAACATCGTATATTTCAAATTGGGAAGATCACAAGAGGAAATAATAGAAATGAGATAGTGTTGTGTATTTATGCAAGACTCAAATGAAATGTTCCTTCAAGAAGGGAGGCATCTCTTCAAGAGGGGGTTATGTAGCCAAACGCATGCATCCCAATAAGGTTTTTGAAACTACATATCAAGTTTGATAGACCAGCATTGAATTTACCTAGTAATAAAATAAAATATTATCTTTAACTATTATTACAAGTACAAAACAAATGGGCAAGAAATTAATCTACAACTAGGAGCAATGTTTAGTCTTCATGTATGGGACTAAGGTTGGACGCAGCTAAAAAGCAGGTGACCCCACTAGAGGTAGTTTCAACAATGACCATAAAGAATATTGGCTTTCTTGTGAATACTTAGTTGAAACCACATTTTTGGCCTTGAGGTAAGACCTACAATTACTTCTAATAAGTTGTGTCAATCTTCCTCGAACATATGGAAAATGATAGCAGCCCAAGGCCTAAAGGCATCTAGAAATAATGAAATTCAACTGGATGCAAACTACCAACTAATTATTTCAAGGAGTACAACTTTTCTTGAATAACAATGATGAATTAGCTCACACTCGCTAATAGTAGCAAATGATAGTTATCATCATTGCAAGTTGACAACTAAGTTATGATCTATTTTACCACCAACTTAACAAAACATACACAAAAAGAAAAAAAGAAAGAAAGATATCTCTGTGTATAGATCGCGACCACATATACAATTTGCACCAATAATTTTAACACAATGCATGTTCAACTTATAAACCGCTATAATGTTTTTCTTAAATATTTTCACTTAAAACAACGAAATATTAAAAATTCACTAAAAAAACACCATATGTAAATAATAACAATAATAAATTGATTAATAATTTAATCCTAAGAACACCTACAATAACATTTCATATCATATTTATAATGTGTCTTCAACAAACACTCATTCTCTTTAAAGAAATGAGTATTATAATATTCTACCTATATTGTTTACAAAGTTTATGTTTTTAAGACTATGTGAAGCAGATTTCACCGTATGAGGAATACATGTGAAAAATAGCGCAGATGTTGCAAAAACATATAAGCAAAGAAAATCAGAAAATCAGTAACATGAATTGCATGCTAAATGATAAATCATTTAATTTGCAATTAATAAAAAGGAAAATGTATATATAAGCATGTCACTCCATTTCTTACTATTGTGTGGATTCAAATAAGATTGATTGTAAAACATTTTAATGACATCAAGATTAATCTTGCTAGCAACAATTTACTCCTACTTATGAGTTTATCCTACCAACAATGATGCTCACACTCAAGATACACAACTTATCTGTCAATTTTACTATCATGTGGTTCAGATAAATTCGGTTTTAAAAAACTTAAAAGAGTTTTTAGAACAAGTTGATTTTTGAATTTCTCTTAAAAAAACTTACAGAGTTTTTAGAACAAGTTGATTTTTGAATTGCTCTTACTTTATACTTCTAGCATAGTGACATATGGGTAAAACATTGTAATAACATCAAGATTAGCCTGGCTAGTAACAACTTAGCCCAACTCTCAATGCATTTATCCTAATAGTAATGATGCTCACAGTTGAGAGAGATAAATTACCCATCAATTAGCAATGTATTGGATTGGATAATTTCATATCACCCATTCTAAATTAGTAAAAGTAAGAACTCCATCTTCAACTAAATCAATCAAAACCAATGAATAAATAATTGACATATAACACGTAATGGACACCCTTCAAGATGATTAGCCAATGAAAATTGGGTACCATTTGTTGGTGTATAGGAAAAGTGCAATGTTCAATCTATCTATTTATATTAAAGTGGATATTTCTACTATATCAATAGGGAATTAGGGTTCATGATTTTCCCCAAATCAAACAAACAAATGAACATTTTCCCACTTAAAAGCTTACCAAAATTGGAAACATAATAGCATGCATAAAATCAGATAGCCTACTTATAATGACAACAAGAAAATTGGTAACTAGTAGTTTACTTCTTAATCAGTAGTGATAAGGAAATGTGCAACAATGATAAAGAAATATGCAACAAATAAAAAGGTTGAAATTGATTATACAAACTTTATATCTGACAAAATATTTTAGTAACAATCTTGAGATAGCATTAAACAATACAAAGACAAAACAAATCAATTTACATTATAATAAAAAAATGTAAAAAACTTGTATAAATGTTTTAAAAACTATTTAATTAATTTTTGAGATGGAATAAAACGATTCAAAAGCAAAAAAAAATCAATTTACATTATAATAAAAAACGCAAGAGACTGGTACATGTCTAAAAAACTATTTAATTAATTTTTTAAAGAAATTCTAAATAACTAGCCAGATGACCTCGTATACATGTTTAAAAAGCTATTTAATTAATTTTGTAAAGAAATTCTAAGTAACTAGCTAGATAACCTCCTTCTTTGGATTGACGGTGAATGTATTTGCGATAGGTCTGGTTCACACTTAGATTAGTCTTAATCGTATTCCTTCACATCAATCGTTTCTTAATCAATCGAATCTCCTCTTCAAAGTCCCTGATTACTCCGTTGTTAAATTTTTCCTCTAAAACATTGTGTATTGTTCTCTTCAAAGTTTGATTGCTCAATCACTAAATTTGTCATCTAAACTGTTGGTACACACCACTTGAAAGTCCATGGATGTCTAATTACTTACGCTGTCATCTAAAACATTGGGGACCACCATAACGTTCCCTTCATTGAACATTTGTGAAACAAACTTTGAACCTTAAAGCAAGGAATAAAAAAAACTTAGTCTAAAATTTTCCAGCATAATTAAAAAGAAAAGGAAACTGTCGAAGGAAAAGGTTACATAATAAATAACATGATAATATAACATAGTTCTATATTAGTATAGCTAGTTTTATATTATTACGGTATTATTATTAGTGTTATTCTATATTATTATAGCTAGTTTTATATTATTACGGTATTATTATTAGTGTTACAGTATCTTGGTATTATTATGCTATTATCCCTCTCGATTCGATTTGCACCTGAGCTATGATAAGATTTGCAACCTTCAACAATATGATAATAGAACACATTGGAAGAAGACTGCTTTCCATATCACTTCTCCATTTCAAAAAAAATCTATTGATGCAAGATTTGCAACCTTCAAAAATATGATAATATGATAATAGAATACCATTGGATAATAGAACACATTGGAAGAAGACTGCTTTCCATATCACTTCTCCATTTCAAAAAAAATCTATTGATGCAAATTGAGTCTTGGGAGCATTGCTACACTTAGCCAGCCAACAATATGTACTCTAAATTTTTTCCAACTTCTATTAAATTCATTCTGGTTTGTCCAGTGAATCGCACTGCACATACAGAAAGGAAATCACGACCACTAAACATCGATAAACAAATTAAAAGAGAGGACAGGACAGAAAAACTAGCATATTTTCATCATATGAAGGAACCTGTTTGTAGCCCTTTTATATGTTGAGAATCGATGCAAGTCACAATGTTCCATAGAATCATTCAACTCACATGTCCCTAACACTAATCAATAGTTCCGGGGTAACTAATAAAACACAACAATCCATTCGCGAAATATTTGCAGTTCATATAAGAATTTCACAACGCTAGTACCAAGGAGGATTAAACTCTACTAACTAAACTTTTCTCCTGCATAACACAAACAAACCATGTCGGCAAACACCGTGGCATTTGAATTTCTTCAATCAGTCATCTTCTTTTTCGGTACATCCGTTGCTGAGTCTTAGAAACAAACATATGCTTTGAACATGTTTAACAAACCTAAAAATAAATTTCACCATTTGTCTCTGCCCTGAACTCTTAGAATTCCAAATGCGTGCTTTCCCAGAAAACTCAATTACCCTTATCTTCTTGGAAATGACAGTCTCCCATTGAAAGTAACTAGAGACAGCCAAGAAATTAGTCAGAAGATATAGCAAGATAAATCTGACGCCCTGCTGCAGTAGCGACTACGTAATTTGGTGTAAAATCAAAATGTAATTTCCAGTACATTTGGTGTTCAACATCATGGAAAATCAAAGTCCCCAAGGCATCCATGAAGATGATATCCAGAGCACATAGGGGAAACTTTCCCAGACCAAGCAAGTAATGTTCTGCCATACTAGTTAAAGATGAATAATAATTTTCAGAATGTCGCAACATGGATTAATTTCCATTTAAAACCTAGAAGAGCACTGCAGCAATGACAAGAAGACGTAGATTCAATGTTACTAGGAAGCTCACCAAGAATAAATTTAGAATACATAAACTCGAGAACATAAAGTGATATCCAAGAAAAATTAATGTACATAAAGCCTGATGCTTTAGCCAGATGATACAACAAGCTTTTCCAATTTTTCAATATTTCACTGGTTGCCCCACTCATTTTCCCAGCCATCTCTTGAGCCTTCTTCATTTCCGTCACGATTTGAAAGTTCTTTCACCAGGAAATGATGTATTGTTTGCCAATATCGATCCCCGCCAACATACCAAGTATCCATATGCATACCTGTTGGGAACTCTACAAAGAAGCACCTTAGATTCCGTTTAGCTTTTTCATATAGCCTGCGCATGTGTGAAGGTGGAACCATCTCATCCCGAGAGCCAGATAGGAATAAAATTGGTTGTTCGACCTGGAATTTAAAAATAAATGAAATAGGAATCAGAGACAACGAACGCCAATCAGTAGGGAACATTTTGATGTATAAGAAACGACTGTAAAAGAATGCAACTCTTAAATTTAGAGATTCGTTACGTGCAATTAAAATAACCTATAAATATAAATTCATGCATTGCACAAGGGTCTCCAGATGTCTCCAGATGTATTACTTATTCTTCATAAAAGCATGGTCCATGAGCAGAGAGAAATTAGCAAGAGAAGCTTTGTTAATGAGAGAAAATTACAGATTTGGAAAAGTAGGGAAAGTCAATATTGAGCATGTGTTATATTCTTTGCATGATTGGCGCCACATATGCCCCATGTACTATGCACTGATATGGAAGCAAGGGAGGGTCATAAGGGGGACCAACCTGGCCCCCTTGTTCAGGGAAGTACTCCCCTGAGGAAAAAAAAGGTGGGGGAGGGGTGGAACACGGGTACTCCTCTGAGAAAAAAAAAGGGGGGGCGGAGGGATTGGGCACTTGGGGGGGTTGTTTTCAGTCCATTTTGACCTACTTTTTGGTGTTTTTTGGATTGTTGTAATGTAATTCTGATCAAAGAATCCAATGCGAGTCAACTGATTAGGGTTTTGGACGTAACGGGATCCTATATATTGTATTGTAAATGATAAAATTTGCTGATAGTGAAAGAGGTGGTTCTAAATATTTTGTTGGTTTTACCGGTTAAGGGTTTATTGTGTGTGATTGTGTAATATGCCTTCAGAGATTTAACCCTTAGGGTTAAAAGAGCATATTACAAATTTGTACCACCAGTATCACAGTATCCCTTTTCAATTCAATGGAGATGACACCGAAAGCACAACAATGTAAACAAGTAGATGATTTTACAACAATACCAACACTACATAGCAAGTTACAATTTCAGTCTCACTCCTAGGGCTGTTACACGAGCAGTTTTTGCAGTACGACGCTCAAAAACAGGAGCACTCTTTTACAAAGATTACAATATCAAATACCCTACCAGCAACACAACTAACCAGCTTGCAAAATCTTTCATCACTACTTAATTTGCCTTCACAATTCTGCTAAAGCTGCTGCCTTATTATCATCAGAGGGCCCTAATGGACCTCATGGCTGTCCCAATAGGCCTTGCTGCTGCTCAGAGATGCCCTAAGGCCTTCGCTGCTGCCTGAATTGGGATGACATTGTTCTAGCTTACCTTCCTCAGCTCCTTGCTGCCCAGACTCTACTTCACTGCATCAGATGTTGCCTTAGATAGGGCTGCTGCCATAAGAAAGTCATCAGTTGTGGCCGTAGCCACAGGGTGGCTCACTCAAAACCTCACTGCCCTGAACCAAGCCTTAGAAGATCACTCCGCCATAGAATTAAGCCTACGCTGCCAAAGGAAATGCCCCTCAAGATGGGTCGTAGCCTCAGACCGAGATTCGAGGGTATTTGCTTGCTCAGATAAGTGCCTCAGGACTAGCACAGGGAACTTTGCTACCTCAGAACTGTTGCGTTGTCACTAGACATGCCTTAAGATAGCTGCTGTCTCAAGTAGGCCTCTAAGTTTGAAGTGCTGCCTCAGATTACATTGGGCACATTACAGGGTAATCCACTTCCCAGGTCAAGCCTTAAAGTTAACACGCTGCCACAGAACCTCCTTAGGGAATGACACAGAGTGAGACACTATTCCAACATAACCTTGGACTGGCCTACGCTGCCCCAATGGTCCACTCAAACAATGCCACAGAACCTCACTGCCACAAATTTACTTCCTCAAAAACCAATGATTGCCAGAAACAGATGAATGATACTGCAGAAATAATGCTAAACAGAATAGAAAGAAGGGATTGGCTAGGGTGGAATCTTTCACCGCCAAACCAATCAGAAAAAGGTCTTAAAAACCCTCCAAGACCCTCAGCTCAAAAATCAAAAAGATCCACAATCCATGATGAGAAAAATGATTCTCCTCTCTCCTTTTTATAGATTTCCTTTGGGGTCTGACGCCAGCCTAAGCCGCAAATAACCCAATGATGCAGCCTAAGCCGCATATACCCACAGTATGCAAATTAAGATTGCATGTCACACTATGTGTGTCCCAAGATAAACACCAATATCAATGGTGAAAACCCACTTTATCAAAGTTTAAGTCTTTAAGCGGAAATATATTCAGTTCTCTCTTAATCCTTATAACTCAACCCTTCGATTGATTTTATTAACCGCGCATGTCAACCATACCATGGTCTTCAGACTTTGGTTAAAACCCAAACTTAACCCATAATACATTAATCCCGCTTATTTCTATTATAATTCCCATATAATAGAAATATTTCATAATCACACTTAAAACTTTACCTTTCCGCCATTCCACAAACCTTTGCACATACATCGATGCTCTCCTTAGCACGCTGAATCTCCGTCGTCAATCTTGTTCCTCGATCCGACAGTTATCACGTCCCCTGATCATCAACTAACCCGGATGATCTCTACTGTTAATCTGCTCCGTCCAATCCAACGGCTGTCGCGTCACCCAATCACCAACAAGCTTGGTTGATCTCCATCGTTGATCAATCCTGCTTGATCCAACAGCTATCGCGCAATCTCGTGTGGAATCGTGCACGACCAATATCAGGTCGAGAGCACGCGAGAAAAGTGGTTTTCTCTCTCCATCGTTTGCTACATGTCAACCGCTAAAGGTAATCGCGTGAAATTTTGAAAGACCGCTTACCACCTTTAGGGCGCGCGAGAAACTGCTTACCCCTTACAAATACCACTTCATCCTTCTTCAAGCACGTGGGTTTACCGTTCATCTTCTTAACTTTATTTTGCACGACTTAATCTTAGTCGTCTATCGCACACCAACTCGTCCATTGATCTGATGGATCCAACGGTTCCTGTGCATCGTTACGTTCTTTTGGTTCTTACTGTATAATCGTCCATTCGGCTTTCTGCCTGTGTATTTGTCTTCACCTCACGATCTTCATTTGTTCTGATCTCGATCTTCGCTCGCGCCTTTATCCTTCCTTCACCTTCGTTGTACCATTAAAGTCTTTCTTCAATACTATGTGAAACCATAACACTCCTCTCTGCACTTCTTCTCTGATTCTGCACACCTGCAACCTACGTTACACAGAATTACTCAAGTTCACACACAACTTATAATTCAAATACACATCACACAAACTCAGAATCGAGTTATCTGTATTAATAAACAACCATTACACAGGAATTTCTTCCTCGCACTAATTTTCAATATTAGTGGCCTTTCCTTTCCTGGCCGTAGGCCTAAATCACTGACTCTCTAACTCCTGACTGACTGGCTTACTCTTTATCTTACTACTATGCCTTTTAGGCTTACATTAATACAAAAAGTTCTGTTTAACGAATTTTGATTCAGATCCTTAATCTGCGAAACTAAATCCTAAATATCCTCAAGCCCACTTTTTACTCCAGTGATCCCTAAGAATCCTCTCTAGTTACACGAATCATGACACCACTTTCTAGTCTAAGACTTATAATTGATTTCCAACTCTCTCATCATCACTCATCATCACTCATGTTCTCCTACATTCGAGAGCATTTACAAATATCCTCACAATATCTAATTAATCCCTATTCCAATCACTTAAAACATTAATAATTACATACATAGGAATCCAACTTCCTTGAAAACACAAGACCCCCTAAGTTAACTAGAACATAATGAAATTGCTTAGCTGTATGCTCCTGCATTAGGGTCTTCCCTCCTAATTTTAGATTGAGGGGCTAACAAGTTTCCCTCCATTTTGCCCCAAATTTGGTTTTTATCACAAGTTTTCCCCCAATTACCCCAAATTATCCAATATTGCCTCAATAACATCAACTAATGGCTTTCCCCCTTTACAAATGACTATAGCCTATGCGGTTGGATAGGCTACTTCATCCTCTCTTATGCAAATTATTAAAAGAGGGCATTACAGTCCCCCCCTTCCCAACATTGCTTGCCCTCAAGCAATTGCAAATTCGGGTGCTGCAAGATCTGTTCTTATTCCCATGTAGTGTCATATTAGGGCAATTCCTTCCACCTTATAAGATATTCTAAAATCATCTTTGTTATAGTACCCATGGGAACAACAAAGCTACTTCTTTCAACCTGGGCAGTATCAATGGCATTTGCAACAACATGGGGTCTGGACCCAACATGATCACTGTAATAACCAGGAGAATAATGCCTATGTGGAACCAAAGGACGAGTTCAACCTTCTACCTAGGGGTCAGCCCTTCCCATATTATGCATTCCACGAGAAGGTCCACTTCTTCCAACAATTTTTCCCCTGGTCGGTTTCCTTGAAGCAAAACTCAATCTCGTGAAGTCTTTCATCTTTCTCCTTGGAAAAGGACGTGATAATAAAATTTGTCTTAAAGAGAGACAGTCCAAGAGAATCCATATTCTTTGGTCCCAACACAGCGGCATCAAGCAATACATGCCAGAGACATCCACTAGTAAGAATACTTGCTCCAGTCTTCTCCCTAAACTGGATAGGAAACACAAAGGGTCCTTTTGCAGAATCCTATTATGTTTTTTCTTATGCTCAAGCTACTTTCTAAGCCCTGCACTACACAGTCGAAGAGTGTGCACCAAGTACTTTGTATTTTGGCACCCTTATCTCTAGCAGTCTGAGTCATCCAGTTAAGAGATTTGCTTCTATTGACAAAAATGGTTAACAAACTTTGATTCTGGTGAATTGGATATGTCTCTGCAAGAAATTGAAGGTACAGTCTCTACTCATAATGAACACCATGCTATATTCACTTTGAGGAATACTAAGATAATCCATGATCCTACTCTGAACATCATGTCCAGCAGTACCTTTCTCTGATATTTCATTAAATGCATGCGAACTCAGGCTCACAGGTGTCTCAGACAACTCAAATAAAGAAGATTCCCAAAGTTGTAATTATTGAGGTAAGGAAAAAACCCAAATCTACAATTATCCAAGCAGACCTTCAAATCCTCTTTGAGATGCTCATATTCATCATTCCTAAGCTCATCCATGTCTGCGATATAATTTTATGGGGCTATGCTAAAGTCCCCCTTATCACCTTTATCCACTCTTGTAGCATCTTCAGGGCATCAAATACCAGAAGCAGGGTTGACCGTTTCAATTGACACCATATCTTGTTTCACCTTAAAGTCACTAGCATCACTTAGTACAAACCTTAGAGACGTAAAGTTCTCGAGCTGTGGTACCTTTATAGCTGCTTCATATGCTCCATTCATATGATGATCCAATATTTCAGCTACCTGAATGCCCAAATCTTTCTATTTAGCAAGAACTTCTCGCAAACAATGTGTAATGTCCCCAAATTTTGGATTATTGGCAAGGTGGTTAGGACGGTTTTCAGCGCTTGTGTCAGCCTTGGTCATAGGAGTAGGATTACTCCATTGGTGGGCTCGAAGGGTTTTAGAGGAGTTTTATGGGTCCCACTGTGATCACTTACCATATCTCGTCATCGGGATCAATTCCGCACAGTTTTCTCTTGGTTCCGTTGCATTCCAACAATTTCCATAAAATGGTGTTATTAATAGGCATATTTTAATTAATAATGCTTAAGGCGTTGTTTCGGGTTGATTACTTGGAGAAACACCTTAGTGTAATAGCTCGTTGGAATCGGGGCGAAAAGATCTACAGGGAAAAATGATAAAAAGAGGCTTTGGGTGGCCAGTGTGACCACAGAGGCGAATTAAACATTTTCCAGCATTAAAAGTGACTTTAATTAGTTTATAAAAGTCACTTTATTAAATAAAGAAAGGAAAGTTGTTTTAAATATTTAAGTGGAGGGAAAAGGCAAGTGAGTTATAAAAAAAGGGAAATGAGGGGACACTCATTCGTTCGTGCATTGGTGAGTTTGGAAAAAGAGCTCTCGGAGAGAGTGTGAAGGAGAAGCTTAGGGTTTTAAAATCCTATCCCTTATAGCAGACTTCAATGTTGAAATTAGACACCTTAGTTTGGATTTAAGAGTGAAATCACTCAAATTTCACTGTTGAGTTTCAATGGAAAACAAGATTTCCAAAAAATATTGAGGTATTCAAGTGTTATCAGTTGATTTTAGAAACTTATTGGGTAATTTCTATATCTTTTTTGCAGATGGAAGAGCTACCAGAAGTGTGAGCCTTGGGAATCGAGCTTCCAATCTAGATAAAGGCCGAGTTTGCAATTTAATGTTGTTGTAATGGTGGTAGTCTGAAGATCCCAGTGGTTCGATTCACCCTTTTTGTGGAGCAGCTCAAATACCAGTCAGAGATACTCCATTTATTTTAATGCTGGACGAGTTTCCTGGTTGTTTGGGACTGAGTATTGACAGCAGAGCCGGATGTATGGACCGTGGGGTCTATCTAATGCCATAGCCAGTCCGAATACCTAATTATGGGTTGTGTATCAGTGGCTGGGTTGTAGATAGCTTTGTGGGAGTTCAAAAATAGCTACAGTCAAGGTATTTTATTCTCTGGTGGGACATGAGACTGAGTATAATGCTCAGCTGAAGCTTAAGCCTCTGATTTCCTGCTGACAACGAGTTCTGGAGAGTTTATTGAAGGAGTTAAGCCACTCTTGTGCACTCATCATTGTTGGAAACACATTCTGGGCAGCATACTACCTCTAAGAGAAGTTCTGCTTGGAACCACAAGAGCTGATATCAAAGATGAACCTGTACATGTATTTATGGGCAGTGTATATCACAGACCAGAGCTGGAGGGCTGTTCTAGTGAGCTAATATTTTGTATATGCACCCATTAGTGCTGTTTGTCTTCATCTTCAGAAATATGCTACTCAGAAGTACCACGACTTCCACATATTCCGGACTGTTCAAATCTGATATAAAGTGCTGAAGAGGACGCTGTCAGCATATCAACCCAAAGTAACGAGGTTCCATGCTTCCTATCAACTGTATCAGCTCACTATTTTAGTCTCACAATAAATGGTATTTCACTGTAAAATTCTGAGTTGAAAATGTTAATGGAAAGTGACAGATTTTGTTATGGCATGGTGTCACTTGAATAATATTTGTATGACTGAGTTTAATGCATGAATACATCTCTGTTGTGAGATATTTATGAGTTTATGCCACTGATTTTAAAGGCCAATCTGAACTGAAACAAGAGAACTCACCTAAAGCAAAGAACATGTGATATGTTTGACAAAATGCCTAGCTGGAAGAGTCACTAAAAAGCTAAAAAATTGGTGGTCATTTGGAAAATTTCCAGTCATGAAACATTATAAGTGTTTGAAACGAACAAAGTTCGTATATGCCGCAACCTACTTCAGAAGATCTGAAATATATAAACATCCATGATAGTCAATAATATAATATAGAAGAATATTTGAATACAAGTGAAATGATTGAGTTACAAATGAGGGTCTGCTTTATATACCCAGGGAGGTACCCTTTCATGAATGGCCATGTCGTTAGGAACATGCCTCTTGATTAACTAATAGCTATTCCTTATTATTATTATATTTACATTTTATTCATAACAGTGTTTTTGTCAATTTTCTGAGTTTTGAATGAAATATCAATTGCTGGTCCAAGGCTGGATTCTCCATATTTATGTTACTGTATGTGTATATTTAAGTATCAATAAATACATTTCACCTACAGTAGCGTAATTGTGACATGTTTGACAAAAATATCTCAAAGAGTGAACTAATAAACTCATAAAATTTATAGAAAAGCAGAGATATTTCTTAAGAAGGTATACTACAGTGATATCAGAGCATTCATCTTGGCTCAGCTGTGGGCTATCTTTGAAAACCCAAGTTCCACGGCTTATTTTGAAAGTGCCAAGATATGGCTGTCAGGTTCAAAGGGCAGATTATAACAAGGAAAAAAAAATGCTTCCAAGTCAAGAAGAACTGTTTGCCCAAAAATTTGAAAATTATAACAAAACCTTTGCAAAGGTGATAGAGCACATGGAAGCATGGGTGTCATCAAATGCAGTAAATAGAAAAAGGAATAGAAAATCCAAAGATGAAAAGGTATTCAAGGACCAAGAAGCAAGGATTGAAGATGAAAACCATGACCAAACCTTCCAGAACGAATTGAGAAAAGTCACACCCATTGAAAATGAAGCTATCACAGATTCACCCCAACAGGTTGGAACGAGAGTTTGGGATGAAAGGGAATCAGAAATTGCTACAGAATGTCTGTTGTCACTTAGCGAGATTGTTGAATTAGATGATGAGTACAAAGAAAATCATGAGGCTATGACAATTGATGATGATTCCCAAGGGGTGTGCAAAGATGATAATACACAGGCAGTCAACAGTGCAAACCTAGACCCATCAGTTGATGAGGTAGATGTTGCTCACAAGCCTACCTATGCATATAACTTGGAAAACCAATTGAAGATGAACACAAACAAGATTAGGGCAGCCACAAGGCAATATGATGATGCATTGGTATTGGTGACAGATTATTGTTGGAGAAGTGCAGTGGCACATGACAGTTTAGGAGGAGAGCCTTCACTTGCAGATTTTCAGACTCTCAGGAAGGCATTGGTAGAGATGAAATCTAACTACCTACACCTCCTTTCAGATATATCACCAACTCATGTTTACTGCGATATATCATGATGTGCTGGTAGGGAAAGAGGAAGTCGACAAGCTTACTTATGAGCTTGAGATTTCCTAGGAGTCCTTGAAGAGCACTCAGATGGCCCTTCAAGAATCAGAGTTGCAGGTTGACCAACTTTGTATGGAGTTGAATTGTGTACATTCTTCTATGGCAACCATCACACAAGAGGATGTTAGGGACACTCATGATTTGATAGAGGAGCCTCTTGTGATAATGGAGCACGAGGAGCACCCAGATGAACTGGCACTTGCAGAGAGGCATGTTCCAGAGGTTTCTGATTATACACCCACGAGATGTGGATACAGATATATTTCACATGAGGATACATCCATCTGGGATCCAGGTTCGGTTGACACAAGTGGAGTGGATATTGGAGACCCTAGTTGGCATTGGGATCTAGGTGGGGTTTTCAATCATTTACCAAGTGTGAAGGATGACTATGGCGTTGACAGGGTGATTGACCTAGTGACCAAGCACTCACGTTCCTTCACACTTCCATCAAAGTTATGGTCAGCACTAGTGGCAAGTTGGTTTGATGCAGGAGTGTGCAAACTTTGGGAGATGTCTTGGCACATTGTTCATGCATGGGGTTGCAAGGTGGTCAGCATGCCCCGACGAGAGTTATTCAGATGGGATGGCATTTGTATGCCACCAGATAGAGCAGTATATGGGGATGATGTTCTTCCATTGATGTATTGGGCACAGGAGCCACCAAGGATTGGCACAACAATGACATCCCCATTAGCATGTGAGGAGTCATGCCACTTAGGTCTACCAAGACAAAGGAGATATGGCTCACATCATGGTGGGTCCACTAGCAGGATGGCAAATTGGCAAATACATTGGCACATGCATGATACCAGACGGTATAGGGTGTGTCAACAGCAAGCGGTGATACCCAGTGGGGTACAAGGATATGCCATGGTGTGCAGAGGTATGCAAAGGAGTACGATGATGCATGGTTTTATGCAGTGGTGTATGGTGTTGCACAACAGGATCTCGGAGCATTGCTTTTGTGGAGATAGATTGATTGGGACATTGAGCATACCAATGGGCCTGGCTTACCCAGGATCAATGAGTGGATGGATGAGCGTCAGGGAGCATTGCATTCCTTGAAGTTTGATCTTCGATTGGAACATCACCTTATTAGAGTCAGAGAGTAGGATACTCACAGGACTACCCATGGGTATCCATATGGGTTTTTTATCACGCCTTTGGGATTGACCCATGCATCTGTCACAGGACACATGGGGGTCACCTGAGACAGTTGGGTGAGACACAGTGCATCGTGGACAGGAGAATGACTTCCCAGTTGAGGCATATGGTCGGAGCGCGAGTTGACAGATACAGGGTTAGGGATGGCATACCCCACTGCAGAGGTAACATATGTTCTGCCATGTGTACACACTTAGGGAGATGATTAGGAGAGAGTTGCATGACACACCTTCGGTAGGACATTTCGAGGCATTGTATGAGCATGGGGCACAGTGGATGGTAGGCCTCTTTTACAGGAAGGTGTGTGGGCTCCAGGCAGTAATTGGGTACATCACCAAGAGACGAGATAGCATAGTCTGTTGTGTGATTAGGCAGGAGCAGGGCAATTTAGCATGCACCGGATTGATTCATGATACATGGTGTCCGTCTATTGGTTGCATACAGGGATTAGTGATGAGGCACGGATGGGCGCCAACAATTAGCAGTACTTCACCGCAACAATTAGTTATGATCAGAGTGGCGCAACAGCAACATAGCAGTTTCCTTTAGGGATTAGCATGGGACCCTTCTCAACAAGAGTTGGATTGCACCTTCAGGAGTTCACTCGTGAGGTGCATGGGATTGGTTTTCCGGTAGAGCAACTTCTTAAGGAGTTGGTCGGAATTTCGCATTTTCAAGACGCTCTATTTATTGGCAATACGCGGAGGGCATCTAGTGTCTATTCCTTGTTGGGGAGTGAGTGGAGCGAGAGATGCTTCACAATGATTAGGATGGTTTGGGACCCTAATATTCATTTGGATCAGCTTGTGGAGCTGCAACATGCAATGGCATTGCTTGAGGGAAAGTAATTTTGGGGAAGAGAGACTATAATGTCCCCAAATTTTGGATTCCCAGGCAAGGTGGTTAGGAAGGTTTTCCAGAGCTTGTGTCAACTAGGTCATAGGAGTAGGATTACTCCATTGGTGGGCTCGGACGGTTTTAGAGGATTTTTATGGGTCTGATTAGGATCACTTACCATTTCATCATCGAGATCAATTTTGCACGATTTTCTCTTGGTTTCGTTGCATTCCGATGATTTCCGTAAAAATAACGCAAGCATATTTTAATTAATTATGCTTAAGGTGTTGTTTCAGGTTGATTACTTCGAAAAGCACCTTAGTGTAATAGCTCGTTGGAATCAGGGCGAAACGATCTACAGGGAAAAATGATAAAAAGGGGCTTTGGGTGGCCAATGTGACCATAGAGGTGATTTAGGCATTTTTCGGCATTAAAAGTAACTTTAATTAGTTTATAAAAGTCACTTTATTAAATAAAGGAAAAATCCTTTTAAATATTTAATTGGAGGGGGAAAAGGTAAGTGAGTTATAAAAAAAGGAAAATGAGGGGGTCTCTCCTCATTCATTTGTGCATTGGTGAGTTTGAAGAGAGTGTGAAGGAGAAACTTAGGGTTTTGGAATCCTAGCCGTCATAGCAGACTTCGGTGTTGAAACTAGGCACCCTAGTTTGGATTTGAGAGTGAAATCACTTAGATTTCCTGCTGAGTTTCAATGGAGAACAAGGTTTCCGAGAAATATTGAGGTATTCAAGTGTTATTAATTGATTTTAGAAACTTAGTGGGTAATTTCGATATCATTTTTGCAGATGGAAGAGCTACCAGAAGTGTGAACCTTGGGAATCGAGCTTCCAACCTAGATAGAGATCGAGTTTGCAATTTAATGGTGTTGTACCCAACGTGGTTGTAGTTTGAAGATCCCAGTAGTTCGATTCACCCTTTTTGTGGAGCAGCTCGAATTCCAGTCAGAGATACTCCCTTTATTTCAATGTTGGACAAGTTTCCTGATTGTTTGGGACTGCATATTGGTGGTAGAGTTGGACGTATAGACCGGGGGGTCTATCTAATGCCATAGTCGGGCCGAGTAACTATTTTATAGGTTGTGTATCAGTGGCTGGTATAGTTTTCAAAACCAGTCGATCTAAATCGAAAAGCGGTCAAACCGGCCAGTTCATTAGCCCTGGCCATCAAACCGATTGAAAAACCCAGTTTCCTGAGCGGCCCACCAGTTTTTGGTCTGACCAGCCATAAACCGGCCAGTTTATTACCAAGACATCTACAGACTCCACAAAATGCGGTTTAGTGAGTTTTGATGTTGTTTTGAGGGAAAATTGGGGTTGTTTCCCTCCAAAAACAACCCCTCTAAGAAACGAATGCCTCCCCTCTCATTTGCCTCACACATATCAACCCTAGCAACACAAACAATCAATGGTAATGTTAAATTCTTAAAGTAAAAGTGACATTTCCTTTATTTTTCAATTTCATCCTTTTACTTAAATTTTTAACATTACCATGAAATGACTCAAGATGTTTGAGAGTGGTTTCGACCACACTGGATTTCATATGGAGAAACTAGAATTTTGGAGCTCACTCAAAATTCAATAGAGTTAATGGTTTTCGAGATTTCATGGTTTGGGGGTTTGCAATGTTTCCACCTGATTCTATCATGCATGAGGGTATGAGATTGGCGTTTGATCAACAGCATGAAGCCCTTTAAGAAACTTGATGTTGGTGGCATTGATTTTTGAACATTGTTGATGTTGGTGGTATTGATTGTTGAACTCCTCTACCATGGCCTTATCACGAATGTACCCTTCACTCAAAGGAAAATAATTGGTTAGGGATGCTAAGATTTTTCTACCACATTATAAGGCTGATGTGAAATTCCCACTTAGCAATATTGCTAAGGGAAATATCAATCTTGCCCAATTTTGTCTTATTTCATGTTTGCACTTAGGAGATGTGAGTTCAGAGGTCCCACATGAATTTTGGGATTAAGTGGGGGCCCAAACAGTAGGAAGGATGGGAAATATTGTAGCTCTAATGGAGCGTGGGGACCACCCCATGAAGAATTACGACCCACATGTGGAAGATGCTCTGGAGCGAAGTTGGTGGGGAAAGTCGAGTTGGGCCCACATGGGCATCTTGGAGGATCTTTGATAAATAGAGCAAGAGGCACTCATTTTGGGCATTCAACCATCTATTCAGAAATTGTGTCTTTGACATAGCACGCTTGAGCTAAAGTCGAGTTTGCAATGTTGTTTAGCACATGAGTGTCTCCGAGAGGAGATATCAACCATTGCTTCAGTGGACTTCGAGTGCCAGCCCAAGGAGGGAGTCCTACCTATACTAGTTCGTACCAGCAGCAAGGAGTGTGAGTTTGTGTGTTAATTTTAGGTATGTTCTATGCTTAGAGCAATTTATTTCAATTTTTCCAGTTAGCTCAATATATTTTCCAAATTAGCAATCATATCAGCATAATAGTAAATTGCAGATAAAACATAAACATAAATCGTCGAAGACAAGCCAAGACAAGAAGACACAAGATGTAGCGCTAGCCAAGGACAAAACCCAATGTGGGAAAACCCTTGATCAATTCTTCTTATATGTTCTTCAATAGTTCAACAGAGAGAGAGAGATAGTACATATACATCAGAAGTCTACATATTGACTTATCTAAATAAAAGTAGAGATCTTCTCTAACAAGATAGCATATGAGGCAACTGATCTGAGCTGAGTAGAAGTCATACTGCTTCCACTGATCCAAGGTGACTCCATCACCATGCGCTCCTCATTGTGCTACACCTCACTGTGCTGCACTCAATCAGCATGTTGTACCTGACACTGTGCTGCACCCAATCATCACTATACTGCATCTCATGCAGCACTATGTTGAGCTCTACATTGCACTATGTTGCACCCAAATGCATACTGCAATACATCATCATCTTGCTGCTGCAATACATCCATGCCCATCATCACCATGTTGTACCATTGTTGCACCATACTGCACCATGTTGCCTTCATCACGCTGCCACCTATCACATCATTATGTTGTTGTACTCACTGTGCACTATGTTGCACCATTATTACATTGCATATACCAGCCTTAGCTGCTTGCTATGGCTTGCAGCCTAGCAGAGCAGCTAGGCTATAGTTCAAGTTCAAACAAATAGCTTCTCCCTCAATATAGAGGCAGCTGCTACCATACATAATCCAAGCTTGAGAACAACAGTCTTTTAACATTGTTATTGCCAGGTTTCCATTGCAGTGACTTAGGGCAGTATACAAGTAGCATATAGAAGGCAGCATATGCATCCTCCTTGACTGCGGCCATAGTGTTAAGGACATCGTTAGGGTGACTGAGTATTTCCTATCATTAGGCCAGCGTATAGATCTCACTACAGTGGATATTATGACAACAGATGAGGACCCTTGAAGATTGCGGATTAGGCTGCTCTCTTCATGACTTGTGGCCAGCGTAATGGGAACAGCGTATAGGATCTCCTCATAAAACCTCTGAAGAGACTTCTCCCTTCAATGTAGCTGGTCTTCAGGACTATGGCCAAGATGTGCACCTAAAACGCATTCTTTTGGACTGTAAACTATGTCTCTTTCTTACAGCGGACTAGTGGTATAGAAGACTGCAGTTAGGGCTCATTTGAGGCTTCTTTGGACAGCGTATGGAGGCCTCCTTGCTCCGTTGAGGAGCCTTCAAGGACAGAGACAAAATCACTATCTACGGTGACAAGACCCGCAGCTAAGGCATGAACGACCTGCGGCTAGGGCAGGATAGGACTGCGCATTAGGGCAGCGTGTATAGGCCTCCTTCACCGTGCTAGATCTCCTAGCTTGAACTGCAGCTAGGCATCATGAACTGCGGCTAAGTCTCCTTGATTGAATGGCAGTTAGATCACCTTCTTTAGGACTGCGGCTAGGGCAGTATTAGATCTCTTCTTGACTGCAGCCAGACTGTGGCTAGGGCTCCTTGTTTAGTCTCCTTTCCTCCTGCGTCTAGGGCTTCCTCCTCTTAGACTTCTCTTCCACTAAAACCCAAAACAAGTGGAGAGAAATCAAGAGTGAAGTGTGTCCAAATAACTATCAAGCCACCTCCTTTTATACTAAAACGTTGCGCACAAGAGGGGGTTATTTGGTTGCTGGCCGACCTTGACGAATTGTCCTGTAACATAAATAAATTCATATCTCCATGAATACTAATCGGAATCGGATGATCTTTAGATCAATCTTACACCTCTCGATGAGGGGGATCCAAGAAAAATATCAGCTACCATAAATAAGATGACCCACATGGAGTTTGGCCCTAGTTGTCAATTTTAACACTCCCTCTCAACTAGGGAGATCTCCATCTGATGATCCATCTGCCAGACTGTACTATCTCTGCCATCAGTGCCCTGCACTGCTTTGCTCTGCTGAATCATGAAAAGGAAGAATTGTTAGAGAATGTCTCATACCATTCTCTACTGACCCGAAGTCAGTCCCATATGAAGAGAGTGTGTCATACCACTCTTACTGATCCCAGATCAGTTCCAAAAGAGAGTGAGTTATATCGCTCTTACTAACCCGAAGTCAATTTCATTGATCCCAAATCAATATTAGAAGAGAGTGTCTCAAACCACTCATACTGACCCGAAGTCAGTTTCATTGATCCCAGATCAATATCATAAGAGTGTCTCAAACCACTCATACTGACCCGAAGTTAGTTTCACTGATCCCAGATCAATATCAAAAGAGAGTGTCTTAAACCACTCCTACTGACCCGAAGTCAGTTTCATTGATCCCAGATCAATATCAAAAGAGTGTCTTAAACCACTCATACTGACCCAAAGTCAGTTTCTTTGATCCCAAATCAATATCAAAAGAGAGTGTCTTAAACCACTCATACTGACCTGAAGTCAGTTTCATTGATCCCAAATCAATATCAAAAGAGAGTGTCTTAAACCACTCATACTGACCCGAAGTCAGTTTCATTGATCCCAGATCAATATCATCCTAGCATAGGGAGTACAGTAGTAACACGATGCGTCCATTGGTACTACTATGGTCCCTATCCTCATTTCCCTGCTCATTGGCCAGATGAGAGGTACTTCCCATGAGTCCCAGACTGCATGGGTAGGATGTCTCAACAGGAGAAGGATGAACCACTCATCCTGCCTACATGTCACAAGGGGTATCCCAGGGGAAGGCTAAACCACTCACCCTGTACACAACAAATCACTAGGGGAAGGCTAAACCACTCACCCTATGATTGTGTCTCGGCAGGAGAAGGATGAACCACTCATCCTGCCTACATAGCAAACCACTAGGGGAAGGCTGGACCACTCACCCTATGGTTGCTCATCGCTCCACGATGTACCCCCAAGCCCCCCGGAGCTCCCAGAGCTCAATGTCCATATCATATAGGACCCTTAGGAGAGAGTCTCTCCACGACTCCTAGTCGTTCTCGGAAAGTCACAAATTTGACCTTTCCTAGGGGCTTCAACAGAATGTCGGCGACCTACACATCAGTCCCAATGCGATGGAGCCTTCTTGCTCATCGATGTACCATATCCCAGATAAAGTGGTACCTGATGTCTATATGCTTGGAGTGATCATAGAATACGGGATTCCTCAATAATCGAATCCCCCTCTAGTTGACGTAGAAGATCACGGTGGTATCCATCATGTGTACAAACAGCTCACTGAAGAGCTTCCTCATACTCATAGTTATGTATTCGGTCTCAACGGTGCTTAAAGCAACCGTCTTCTGCTTCTTGCTCATCCAGGATATTGTAGTAGAACCCAAAGAGAACCAGCACTCATAAGTGCTCTTGCTATCCTCCACACTGCCTGCCCAGTCAGCATTCGATTAATCATGCAACTTCACATTTTCGGCAGTGTATCTCAATCCATTGTGCCCCGAAGATATCTCACAAGATTCTTGGCACCAATCCAGTGAGGCTCAACCATATATGAGCTCAACATGCTAACTGCAAAACATATATCCGGACGGGAGTTCAACAAGAACATCAAAGCTAGAATGAGTTTATGAAACTCAAAGGCATTTCCTAAATCAGGTCCGGCATCCCTACCACATAACTTCTGAAAGTTAAGCTCCATCGAGGTAGTCACGGGCTTGCAGTTCACCATTCCAAATCCGGAATTCAACTCCCTCTTACTTTTGCAAATGAGAGGGTCTGCACCTGTCAGAAAGAGGTCGTCCTCAAAAGGTGCCAATATGAGAGGTCTATCATCCACAACCTTCAAGCAAAGGTTTGGATCGGCTTCACTCCTAGTGAATCTCAGCTTCATCAGACAGTTATCAATCCTCTCATATCAAGACCAGGATGTTAGCTCTAAATCATAGAGAGCTTTCTTCAACCTGCATACATGAGATTCTTAATCATGAATCTCAAACCCCTTGGGTTGTTCCAAACATGTGGACCTACTACATAAGGGGAATGGTACCCTTGTAAGCTTTTCCTTCGGTACATCTCAGACATGTACCTTCATGCTCTTCTTGAATTCAGGCATCCCTGTCACCATCTGACTCACATCGGGTGGGGGGCCCATAATACGCAGACCTCCGGTGCCATAGACAAGATGTGTCAACTGACATGGTCCCTAATGGACTTCCTGCAACTTGATACAAATTGCTAACCCTGAACCCATGAGTAAAAGCATCTTTGAAAAATTCATTTTCAAACACATACCTTTCCATCAATGAGTGCCACCCTGAAACCTTTGACTTCCATTGCCGAAATGGACATCAGGTTCTTCTTGCGATTAGGTACATAAAAGAGATTCTTGTAAATAAATCGAGTTACCCTCATTCAATTTAGGGGTAACATTCCCTACACCCTTTCCGGGATAGGTGGCATTCTCTCCAAGTAAAATCCGTGATTGTTTCCATCTTTACCAAATTAGAGAGAGCACCCTTCTATCCGATGAAGTGCCTTGAAGCACTACAATCAATAACCCAGATTCCCAAAGAGTCTAGAGGAGAGGGCCAATATAAGATAATGTGTCTTTATCTTATCAAAAACAACATTTGATTCTTCATACCTGGGGTTCCTTGCTTTCTTTGAAGAGTTGGCCATTTCCTTGATGAACTGCATTCCTTCGATAATTGAAGATGTCCCTGGAATGATTGTTATCATCATCAAGTGATGTGTCCCTACCATTCGGACACTCCTTCGCATAATGGCCGAACTTATTGCAAGCAAGGCATCTGCCTTTCCTTCCACCCTTAGATCCGGACTTCCCATTGAAGTGATCTTTAGGTAGGCAATCAGAAGCTTCCGTTGTGCCACTTGGATAATATTCTCTGTTTCGACTTCACCCTTGGTGAGTTTGAAGAGGGATGAGGAATCCAGTGAGCCTTTTGTCATTTCCCAACTGTCTTCGATGATTGCTCTTTCACTCTTGCTTGGGCTTTGTCTTCACCTCAGCTCTGATACCATGTTAATTTTAGGTATGTTCTATGCTTAGAGAAATTTATTTCAATTTTTCCAGTTAGCAACTTAGCTCAATACCTTTTCCAGATTAGCAATCATATCAGCATAATGGTAAATTGCAGATAGAACATAACCATAAATCGCAGATGACAAGCCAAGACAAGAGGACACAAGATTTGGCGCTAGCCAGGGACAAACCCCAATGTGGGGAAACCCTTGATCAATTCTTCTTATATGTTCTTCAATAGTTCAACAGAGAGAGAGATGGTACATATACATCAGAAGTCTACATATTGACTTATCTAAATAAGAGCAGAGATCTTCTCTAACAAGATAGCATGTGAGGCAATTGATATGCGCTGAGTAGAAGGCATATTGCTTCCACCGATCCAAGGTGACTCCATCACCATGCACTCCTCACTATGTTGTACTCAATCATCGTGTTGTACCTGACACTGTGCTGCACCCAATCATCACTATACCGCATCTCCTCATGCTGCACTATGTTGAGCTCTTCATTGCACTATGTTGCACCCAAATGCATGCTGCAATACATCATCATCCTGCTGCTACAATACATTCTTGCTGCTGTTATACATCCATGCCCATCATCACCATGTTGTACCATTGTTGCACCATGTTGCCTTCATCATGCTGCCACCTATCACATCATTATGCTGTTGTACTCATTGTGCACTATGCTGCACCATTATTATGCTGCATATACCAGCCTTAGTTGCTTGCTATGGCTTGCAGCCTAGCAGAGCAGCTAGGCTATAGTTCAAGTTCAAACAAACAGCTTCTCCCTCAATATAGAGACAGCTGCTACCATACATAATCCAGGCTTGAGAACAACAGTCTTTTAACATTGATGCTGCTAGGTTTCCATTGTAGTGACTTAGGGCAGTATACAAGTAGCATATAGAAGGCAGCATATGCATCCTCCTTGACTGCGGCCATAGTGTTAAGGACAGCGTTAGGGTGACTGAATATTTCCTATCATTAGGCCAACATATAGATCACACTACAGTGGATATTATGACAGCCGATGAGGACCCTTGAAGATTGCGGATTAGGCTGCTCTCTTTATGACCTGTGGACAGCATATAGGATCTCCTCATAAAACATCTGAAGGGACTTCTCCCTTCAACGTAGCTGGTCTTCAGGACTGCGGCCAAGATGTGCACCTAAAACGAATTCTGACAGAATATTTCCTATCATTAGGCCAATGTATAGATCACACTACAGTGGATATTATGACAATGGATGAGGACCCTTGAAGATTGCGGATTAGGTTGCTCTCTTCATGACCTGTGGCCAGCATAATGGGGACAGCATATAGGATCTCCTCATAAAACATCTGAAGAGACTTCTCCCTTCAACGTAGCTGGTTTTTAGTACTGCGGCCAAGATGTGCACCTAAAATGCCTTCTTTTGGACTATAAACTATGTCTCTTTCTTACAGCGGATTAGTGGTATAGAAGATTGCAGCTAGGGCTCATTTGAGGCTTCTTTGGACAGCGTATGGAGGCCTCCTTGCTGCGTTAAGGAGCAATCTTTAAGGACAGAGACAGAGTCACTACCTACGGTGACAAGACCTGCAGCTAAGGCATGAAGGACCTGCGCTAGGGCAGGATAGGACTGCGCATTAGAGCAGTGTGTATAGGCCTCCTTCACCGTGCTAGATCTCCCAGCTTGAACTGCAGCTAAGTCTCCTTGATTGAATGGCAGTTAGATCACCTTCTTTAGGACTGCGGCTAGGGCAGTATTAGATCTTTTCTTGACTGTGGCCAGAGTGCAGCTAGGGCTCCTTGTTTAGTCTCCTTTCCTCCTGCGTCTAGGGCTTCCTCCTCTTAGACTTCTCTTCCACTAAAACCCAAAACAAGTGGAGAGAAATCAAGAGTGAAGTGTGTCCATATAACTATCAAGCCACCTCCTTTTATACTAAAACATTGAGCACAAGAGGGGGTTATTTGGTTGCTGGCCGACCTTAACGAAATGTCCCATAACATAAATAAATTCATATCTCCATGAATACTTCTCGGAATCGAATGATCTTTAGATCAATCCTACACCTCTTGATGAGAGGGATCCAAGAAAAATATCAGCTGCCATAAATAAGATGACCCACATGGAGTTTGGCCCTAGTTGCCAATTTTAACATTGTGGAGAGGATGGGCAGCCACAACGCAAGGACTACGTAGTTCTTGGAGGAGGAGCGCTTGGAGGTTGAGGAGTGAAGGGAGTTAGGGATTGAAACTTGAGGTGGAGTCCGGGGAAGTGTTGTGGGGGCTTTTCTAGCATTTTGACGGAGCAACAAACGCAACATTTGCTACAAGTTACATCTTCTACTTGTGGAGGAGGGCCAAGCATTTGGGGGTCAGTTTTGGAGTGTCAAAACTAGGACAAACCCTTTCTGTGTTTTTCTGGGTTTATTGAGGAGAGACCAGAGATTAATTTGGCTGAATTTTATGGGCAAATTTGAGGGATTTAACAGGGGCTCCAACCCAACCAGCAATAAGAGGAGCTAGCAGAAAATTGGGCCGAAATTCCAAGGTCAACATTTGGCCAATTCCTTCGTGGGTTTTTGTGGGTTATTGGTTGAGAGCCCGAGGTTAATTTCTCAGAATTTTCTGAGCACCGGAGATGGCCCTAGCAACAATTCTTCACAGCTAGCAGCATATTTCTGGGCAGTTTCAGCGCAGAGCCAGGAGAGAGCAACAGCAGGTTTGAGAGGGACTTCTTATCGTTCATTTGGGCTTAGCTAGCTTGCCTCGAGCAAGCCCATGTGCACTCTTCCCAGCACCTCATTATACCCTCTTCTTATTATGATAAAATGGCTCAGCAGCATAGTTTTTGGCTTTAAAATGGTGTTCTGATGTTTGAGTAATTTTTCATGTGCTTTTGGCTATGTTTGCTTTGTTTAGCATTATAAATTTCCATTAAGAATGTTACAGTGGTATAAGAGCATGATTTTGGCCAGCTATGGGTCTAAATCACACAAATGCTCAAGTGCTATTGTGGACTAGAATTCCAGAGGCTAAAACACTAGTCCCACATTATTCTCCAGATTGAATTTATGCCCAAAACTGTATCAGCAGGACAAATTTGAAAATGTTACTTGGAGCATCAAGAGACTGGTGGGGCAGCTCGAAGAGTGGTTGTCAACAAGGGAAGCAAGAAAAAACAGTAGTTGTCGACCTGCAAATGAAGAAAATAAGAGCATGATTGTTGAACGAAACGCTAGTAGTAATACTGCAGAGACGAAGATGGGAGGCGGAGGTAGTGACGAGATGAGAGAGAACATACCCATGGAGGAGGGAGTTCATCTAGATACGTTCCAGCCGGTTGAGCATGAGGCTAATGGCACACAGGAGGAGCACGAGGATACACCTAGTGTGACACAGGAGTCACCCCTGTTGGAGTTTCCTTTGGTAGCCCCAGTAGACAGATTGGAGGAGGCAGTTGAGCACACATCCATTGATGAGGCATCTCGGTCTATGATAGAGCTTCAGAACGGCAGCCACCTACAGCTGACTGATGAGCATGTCTCGCATGTTGGGTTGTCTATGGAGGAGTAGTTGGAGGCTCATGTTGAGCCCATGATGGAGGAGGATGTGCAGCCATCCTTTGGGCTAGCCATTAATGTTGATTTGGGGTAGCATCGGATGTGCTCTAGCCACGAAATTTGGTGGACAGGTTGGGGCACATGAGATCTCCAATACCCAGAAAGGGTTTGGGCAGATTCTAAACAGATCAGGAGATATTAAAATAATTAATATTTTTAATGGAGTCCCTAAGTCTAGACTTAGGGAAAATAAAATATTAATGTGTATTAATATGAATCTGTGTTAGAGTGGTCCAAAAGACATGGATCAATCCAGATCTAATCTTAGTCGTTGATTAGGGACTTAATCTCGACCGTTGAGATGTCAACAGGAAAAGTATAAAAGGAGGCTTGAGGGTCACTTGGAGAGTACACCAGATGATCAGTGATTCTATTCTCTAGAGCGGGGTTTGCTAAGAGAGATAGAATCAGTGATGAGGAGAGCAGCTGAGGGGCATTGAGTACATAGAAACAGAGAAGGTAGAGATTGTGCCGGGAGAGCAACCCAACAGCCAAGGAGGGTGACGCAGAGCCAAGAAGGGCTCACGCAGGGCCACGTAGAGGCAATCAATTGCTGCGCAGAGCACCAGAGGGGCCAGCGCAAATGACGCAAAGGCTCCCAGAGCTGACGCGTGCTGAGGAGCTGCAGGAAGGATTTTCCGAGGTTTCAGCGAGGAGATTTCTCTCAAACTGTGAGGTATAGCTGATAGGAAATTCTCTGTTGGGTAGGCCAGTTTCGGCACCCAGATTGTACTCTGATATTTCTTAATAAGAAAACACTCAGATAGTTGCACCGATTTTCCCGCATTGGGTTTTTCCGGGGATATTGGTCCAAAAATAATGGTGTCATGTGGTGTGGTTGTTCTTGTTTCTTTTAGTTGTTGTTCTGTAATATGTTGAGCATGCACTGGTGTTTATTTTTAGTATTTACTTTGTAAATAACTTGTTAAAGAAAAATAACAAGTAGGTAGGAATAAATCAGAAAAAGTGCATGAAGGGTTCCTAAACTAAGTAAACTTAGAAACTTCAACAATTAATGAGGAGCAGCTTAGAGACCACATGTTGGGATTCCAGCATAGTTCGCATCAGAGGCACACTGGCAAGATCTACAACATTATCAGCCCACCCCTACGCATTGGATTGAGAGAAGTGGAGTTGTCTAGACCAAGGTTGTAGGGGAGCGCCCCCCCCCCCCCCCGAATCCTACTCCCAATCCGCACTCTGGTCGGGAGAGACTTGGGAGCGGTCAGCAACACTCCCTAATTTTTTTGGGATCGATGGAGGGAGCGTCGCTCCGAGAGTGATTTTTTGGAGCGATTGCTTCCGACCTGCGGAGAGCGACGCCCGCACGGCCAAGAGAGAGGCAACAGCGGCATGGAGAGGAAGGAAGGGGAGGGAAAAAGGGGAGAGAGGGAAGGGGGGTGAGGAATAAATAAACCCTCTCCCCTCTCATTATTCACTTTATCGTAAGTGAGAGAGAGTGAGAGAGGGAAAGAGAGTTTGAAGAGAAAGAGAGTTTGGAGAGAAAGAGAGAGTTTGGAGCAAGGAGAGGAGCTTGGAGGAATTTGAAAAACTTGCAAGGGGAGATTGGAGGCCAAAGTGGTAGGATCTACGCTCTAATCTAGCAATTTTCTTCTATGTTCATTGCTAAATAAATAACTAAAAAAATTTCTCTATTTCCCATTCCATTTTTTTGCAGATTCAAAACTTCAAATTTCAAACATCATGGTTATATTTCTTGGCATTTTCTTCTTCTTGGTTCCTTTCTTGGTTATTATGGTGTTGGGGAGTAGAAAATGAGGGATGAACATGAAGAAGGGGATGAAGAAGTGGGTTATAGTGGATTTGATGAAAACCCTAAAGAGGAGTACCTTTGTGAGGAGGAGTTGGAGGAGAGTGAACATGATTCAGCTCAAAGAACTAAACAAGACCTAACCCCATTGTGGAAATATGTTACTAAGCCTGAAGCAGGAAGGGGGGTGGAACCACTAAATTTCACTACCTCCATTGCAACAATAATTACACAGGTTCATACACCTGTGCCAGAAAGCACCTCTGCGGGAAAAGGCCATGGGATGGAGATAAACAAATAGGAATCAAAACTTGTACAGGTGTGTCAGCAGCAGAGAGAGCCAAATACATAAGGGAAGAGGAGGAAGCCCAATACAAATCTAAAAGATCAAAGGGTTTCTTTGAACCAAGCTCACAATCACATGCACAAAGAACTCCTTCAGCATCCTCCTATGGCAGTGGATATGGAGGCACAGGGTCACCAAACATCTCTTTAAGGCGTAGAACCATATCAGATTTCCTTGATGAAGGGTGTAGGAATGATGTGGATTCAAAAGTTTACCGGTTTCTCTATGCATGTGGGATACCATTCAATGTTCCTCGCTCACCTTATTAACATGAAATGGTTTCTGCCATAAATGATGCCCCTAAAGGATACAAAAGCCCTGGGTATGACAAGGCTAGAACCATTGGACTTGATCATGAAAAAGCAAAAATATCACATTCTTTGAGTAGAATGACAAATTCATGGACTGAGCATGGGGTGTCCATTATATCTGATGGATGGGCAAATGTAAAAGGCAAGCCATTGATAAGTGTTCTTGTTGTGTCTGTTAGCGGTGCCATCTTTCTTTTAGCATATGATTACATAGACAAGTTCAAGACCAGCATCAACATTGCAGAACCATTACTTGAAACAATTGAACGTATTGGGCCATACAATGTCATCCAAGTCATCACTGATAATGCTACTAATTGTAAGGCAGCAGGAGCAATTATTGAAGATAAATACCCCAACATATTTTGGTTTGGGTGTTTGGTTCACACAATGAACCTTTTGATGCATGATATTATTAAGAACAAAAACCAACAATACAAATGGATTGGTGATTTGTACAAGAGAGGCAAAAAAATGATAAAATTTATTACAAATCATAGCAATATCCATGGGCTTTTCCGTAGTCACTCAAGATTGGAGTTGTTGAAGATTGAGAAGACTAGATTTGTTAGTTATTACCTCACCTTCAGGCGCCTTTTGAAGGTAAGAGAGTCATTGGCTAGCATGGTATCAAGTCCACACTAGCAGGTATTAAAGGAAAGGGCTACAAATGCAGCTGACAGGCAAGGTTTTGAACAGGTGGAGGGACCGCTCCTGATGGTCGGTTTTGGGCATGTGTGAGGCAAGTATTGGAATTCACCAAGCCCATTTATCACATGATTCGTTTTGCAAATACAGATAAACCAGTGATTGACGAGGTGTATGAGCATATGGATACCATTTTGGGAAATAAAAGATATTGTTCAGAAAGATGATCCCAACTTGTATACATTGATTCATAATTGTGTGTGTACCATGGAATAAACTTAATGTTCCACTACATGCCTTGGTGTATTTCCTTACGCCAAAATACTACTCACCAACTTGGTTGGGCCAACCTGCACCTAGGGGTGGGCTTAGGGTCAAACCCCATATGGATCCAAAGGTAACTACAGGATATATGGAAGCATTAGACAAGTTGGTACCTGACAGGGAGGAATGTGCTAATCTGCGTCTTGAATTAGGCAGATACTTCAGTTGCACTGGTTTGTTTGGTTCTTTGCATGCAATGGAAGATAGAGACAAATTTGATGCTCTCACATGGTGGGAAGCATATGGCGGCATGGGACTTTTGCCAAAATTGGCAAAACAAGTTCTCTCACAGGTTGTAAATACTTCTTTTGCAGAGAGGTGTTGGAGCACCTATAGCTTCATACATAATGTGAGAAGAAACAGACTCAATGAAAACCGAGCAGAAAGCTTGGTTTATGTGCACTACAACTTGAGGTTGTTGAGTCATTACTGTGATCGGGCTTATGAGGATCCAACATATAAAATTTGGGACAACCACCCAGAGGACGATAATTTGGAGGATGGCACTATACATCTTGAAGAACTGGAAGCAAAACTTATGAGAGGAAGATGAAGCAACAACCATGCCACCCCCACCATCCAGTAGCAGTGCTCGAGTTCCAAGTCTTGCTCCTTTGTTGTCGCCGCCTCCATGTACATCCTCACGTGGAGGGCATGTGCCTTCTGGTTCTAGTCGTGGGACTGTGCAGGAGGAGACTCCTAGAAGACCACCACGACCTGCTCAGAAATTAGACATTATTCGTGGTGGCAAGAGGAAGATGTAGATGATAGATTTACTTGTCTTTTCTAGTTTCTAGTAGTTTTTATAACTGTTGACTCTTTCATATTTATTATGATATTTTTTGTAAACAATATATGACAATTTAAGTTTGAAGTTTGAAGTTGGCAATTATAACTCATTGGTAATGAATTATGAATATGATGCTTCGTGAAAGTTGAAAGTTTTTTCATTTCATTTCATTTTATAACATTTCATTTCATGTTAGATATTATTTGTTGTAATGGTTACACTTAGCTTACAAGTACAACTTTGGTGATCAATGATGATAAATGTTATATATTGAATTTTGAAAGCTTGAAACTTTAAGATTGATGAATCATAATTCATGAGACTCAATATGTTGTATGTTACTAACTTGTGGACGTGGTTGATGAAGATTATAACTTCTAGATGATTGTTGTTATATGATTCAATCTATGTTTTTTATGTTTTTTATATCTAATTCATCATTCTACATGTTTTTGTTGACATATATGCATCAAAATATAATATATATATATATAATATATATTATAAAAAACGATTCGGGATTTGCTCCCAAACCGGGAGCTTCTAAAAATGTTGCTCCTACTCCCATTTTCGCTCCCGCTCCCAAGTAACCTTGGTCTAGACATACCAAAGGGGATGACCAGGTTAGCAGCACTATTGGGTCACCTTTGCCCATTGGAGAGAGGGAGACGGAGCTACCTAGTCAAATCTCATGTGTTGACCTGGATAGCGGGATGAGACGATCAGAGTTGCACAAGGTGCAACATCCGCATGTCGGGGTTGTTCTATGTGCAGGAGTTCGTGCATTCAATCCCTCTCTTGGGGTTGGATGGCGAGAGATTCTGAGTTGGTACCCGATGGAGTGGACTGGACTCATGGAGATGGTCATAGTCTGGAGTAAAGCTCAGTGGGAGCTCTTAGACACCGAGGGCACTAGAGGCCCAGGTTGGCATTGGGATCCAGGTGGAGCTCCCTATCCGATATCAAACATGCAGGATGGCTATGGCATTGATGAGGTAGTCAACCCAGTGACTGAGCATATACATTCCCTAGGGGAATTCCAGTCGGCATTAGCGGACATGCGGTTGGTTAGCAGGCTCCATGGATTGTACTGGCATGTTGGTTGCACATGGGGTCGCAAGATGATTAGCATTCTCTGGTAGGTGCTAATGGGGGGAGGTGGCATGGGTAGGCCATCAGACCGGGCATTGTATGGAGACAATGTTCTCCCATTGGGGTATTTGGAACAAGAGTCACCGAGGATCGGCACAGCAGAGATATCCCCTCTAGCAGGTGTGGAGTTAGGTCGCTTAGGTTTACCAGGGCAAATGAGGAGGTGTAGATCACTTGTGGTGGTTGCATGGGCACATATGGGATTCCCTATGGTACATGGGGGCATGCATTGAGCGTTGGTATCCAGGGGTGCATGCAGTTGTGCCACAAAGTTCAGTGCTATGCAGAGGAGTGTAGGGGTATGTACTTGTGTGTCGTCAAGCAAGATGATGCACAACAAGTTGTCAGAGTGTTGCCGCCAAAGAAATATCCTGACGAGGGCATCAAGCACAGCATTGAGTTTGGCACACTCAAATTGGGAGAGCGAGTTAATCACAGAGTCGATCGTGAGCTTCCATTTATCACTCTCCAACATTGCACACTGACACAGGGGACTTGGCTATCATCTCTTAATGCTCTCATTATGAGCAACAAGACCCATGAGGTTCATTTGAGACAATTGGATGGGGCACAGTGCATTAGAAGAGAGGCTTTCCAATTGTGGCATATGGTCAAGACATGAGTTGGTGGATGCAAGCTTGGGGGTAGTCCAATCTCCTGCAGAGGTAGCACTTGCACCACCCTTGAGCCCACACTCAGGGTGATACATGATCCCCTTTTGGTGAGACATTCTGAGGTGTCTCTAGAGCATCTATAGCAATTGGTGGACCTTGCTTACAAGCGGATGTTTAGACTTCAGCCAGTATTGGGGAGCACTTTTAGGAGGCAGGACAACAAATCCCACTATCTGGAATGGCCAGAGCAGGGTTGTGTCACATGCACCAGATTGGTTCGTGACCTATGGAGTTCATATATGGATTACATGCAGGGACCTGAGACGTGGTACAGGTTGGTTCCATCAGCTGTCAAAACTATGCAACAGTGGTTCTGGTTGTGGGATTCAACGTTTGGTTGATCGATTGGACACTCTGCTTCATGGTGAGTGGGATCAGGACGGGTGATGACCCAACTCACCATTGGTTTGACATGCGAGGGAGCGTTGAGGCCTTGATTGCATGTCAAGGTTGGTTTTCCTTGTTATCGTTACGAATCAAGGTGAGTGTTGGATGGGTAGGAGGTGACATCATGGAGGTGCTTGGTCCAGATGCGTTGGGACTCCATAGATGTTTTTCCATCAGGTCCCAGGAGAGGTGGATACAACTTGAGCATGAGGGGAAGACTATCATGATCAGAGTTGCGCAGCAACAACATAGTGGCACCCTTTTTAGACTAGCGTGGGATCCGAGCATCATAGGACTTGGCAATACAACTACCCTTGGGGATGAGTTGATTTCTATAGGGGAAGATCATTCAGATCTTCCATTGGGCTTTGGTGACTCACTGATGACATGGGGGACTTCATTAGCATGGCAAGTGGGCCCGCGGGATGATATCAAGAGAAGCTCATGTGAGCAAGACGTTATCTCTGCAGGGATTGGGTGGTATCTTCTAGGAGTACACTCTTGGAGTGCATGGGATGGCCTACGTGGTAGGATAGCTTCACGAGGAGTTGGGCATAGTGCCACATTATCGTGTTCCCCTACTCATTGATGGTATACAGGGACTTCTAGTACTTATAATGGGCAGGATAGTGAGTGGAGAAAGGGGAGATTCAGGTGGGACGGGATGGCTTGGGACCCTGGTATTGAGGGATTCTTTCATGTCAGGACAGTGCAGAGGTCAAGAATGAATCAGTGGCGCATCTGGGACCCTGGCACATTTTTGTCGTGACAAAGGGGAGCAACAACTAGAGAGAGCATTGTTCGGCAGTTACTTAAGGACAAGTAACGTTTTGGCAAGGAGGACTGTGATATTCCCACTTAGCAATATTGCTAAGGGAAATATCAATCTTGCCCAATTTTGTCTTATTTCATGGTTACACTTAGGAGATGTGGGTTCAGAGGTCCCACAATGGGATTAAGTGGGGGCCCAAACATTAGGAAGGAAGGGAAATATTACGGCTCTAGTGGAGCATGGGGGCCACCCCATGGAGAATGCCCACATGTGGAAGACGCTCTCATTGGAGCGAAGTTGGTGGGGAAAATCGAGTTGGGCCCACATGGGCATCTTAAAGGCTCTTTGATAAATAGAGCAAGAGGCACTCATTTTGGGCATTCAATCATCTATTCAGAAATTGTGTCTTTGACATAGCACGCTTGAGCTAAAACCAAGTCTACAGTGTTGTTTAGCACACAAGTGTCTCCAAGCGGAGATCTCAACCCTTGCTTCGGTGGACTTTGAGTGCTAGCCCAAAGAAAGAGTCCTACCTATACTAGTTCATACCAACAGTAGGGAGTGCGAGTTTGTGGAGAGGATTGGCAGCCACAGCATAGGGACTGTGCAGTTCTTGGAGGAGGCACACTTGGAGGTTGAGGAGTGAAGGGAGTTAGGGGCTAAAACTTGAGGTGGAGTCCGGGGAAATGTTGTGGGGGATTTTCCAGCATTTTGGCGGAGCAGCAAACGCAGCATTTGCTACAGGTTACATCTTCTGTTTGTGGAGGAGGGCCAAGCATTTGGGGTTCAATTTTGGAGCATCAAAACTAGGACAAACCCTTTCTGGGTTTTTCTAGGTTTATTGAAAAGAGGCCAAGATTAATTTGGCAAAATTTTCTGGGCAGAATTGAGGGGTTAAACAGGGGCCCCAACACAACCAGCATCTAGAGGAGCTAGGGGAAAATTGGGCCGAAATTCCAAGGTCAACATTTGGCCAATTCCTTCGTGGGTTTTTGTGGGTTATTGGTGGAGAGCCCAAGGTTAATTTCCCAGAATTTTCTGAGCATCGGAGGAGGCCCTAGCAATAGTTCTTCGCAGCTAGCAGCATATTTCTAGGCAGTTTCAGCACAGAGTCAGGAGAGAGCAGCAACAGGTTTGAGAGGGACTTCCTATTGTTCATTTGGACTTAGGTAGCTTGCCTCGAGCAAGCCCAGGGGAACTCTTCCCAGCACCTCATTGTACCCTTTTCTTATTATAATAAAATGGCTCAACAGCACAGTTTTTGGCTTTAAAAGTTTAAAATGGTTCTGATGTTTGAGTAATTTTCTATGTGTTTTTGGCTATGTTTGCTTTGTTTATCATTGAAAAATTCCATTAGGAATATTACAACTAAGGAGATGAACCCTTCACTCAAACCAAAATCACTAGTTCGGCATGTTAAACTTTTTCAATTTCTATCATATTATAAGGTTGAGCAATCCAAGTCTGAAGATTTTGAGCAAGATGATATTTATGTATCTCTTGTTGATGATCCCATTTTTAGTAGCGCAGAATCAATGATGAGTTTCATGAGTGATCATGTTGATCAGTGATTTGTACTTTTGATGTCTATTTCTGCTGCTACTACTACCACTACTGCTAAGGTTGCAGAGGACTTTTAGGAGTCCTCAAACACTCAGCCTGATTATTTATGTAGCTCATGTTGATGATCCCATGTCTAGTAGTGGTGATGAGTTTGATCATGATGAGGAATGATCACGTTGATCACTGATATGCAGACTTGTAGTAGGTCCGTGACCCCATAGCTTATAACATTGTTTTTGGACTCTAGAGGCCATTTAGAGCCTCATTGATTATGTATTATGTTGCTGATATGTATTGCACTTGGTGCCAATTTGATATATTCACCTTTACCTGGTATATAGATGAGCAAACTTTGCATATTTGATCTCTATTGGTATGGAATCATGGTTTTAAATCTTAAAAATAGTTTTTTTCATTAAAAACCATTGTTTTAAAAAACGGCCGTTTCGATACCGAAACGGCCGAGTTGATCCGAGCCGATACCCTCAGCCATGACTCGGCCTTTGAAACGGTACATTTGGCCGAGTCAGCCATGACTCGGCCAAGTCATTGAATGACAATGACTCGGCCGAGTCTGACTCGGAGTCATGGCTGACTCGGCCAACTCGGCCGTTTCCGTTATGACTCGGCCGAGTCACAAAAAGCCGGCCCAGAACACGTTAAACAGCGATTTAATATTCTTTTAATGGATTTTTAAGGTGATTTCTGATTGGTTTGGACTCCAAGGTGTTATATGAATTTGCTAAATGTCATTTGGGGTCCATTTCCCCCTGCCAAACCCTATTTAACACACTCAAATGCTCTCTACTATTGATATGCTATTCAAATTTCATGGTAATGTTAAACTCTTAAAGTAAAAGTGACATTCTCCTTAATCTTCATTTTCATCCTTTTACTTAAATTTTTAACATTACCATGAAATGACTCAGGATGTTTGAGCGTGGTTTCGGCCTCATTGGATTTCATATGGAGAAAGTAGAATTTTAGATTTCATTCAAAATCCAGCAGACTTATCAGTTTTCCAGGATTTCAGGATTGGAGGATTGCAATGTTTCCATTGAATTTTGTCATGTATTAGGGTATGGAACTCGTATTTAATCAAGAGCACCAATCCCTCTATGTACCTTGATGTTAGTGACATTGGTTGTCGAACTCCTTTGGGATTCGCTCCCAAACCAGGAGCTTCTGAAAATGTCGCTCCCGCTCCCATTTTCGCTCCTGCTCCCAAGTAACACAAAGAAGAGAAACCGTTTGGATCAAAAACGGTTAAATGATCTAGTTTATGTCCAATACAACCTCCAGCTCAGACGAAACCATTTGCTGAACAAAAGACCTGATTCAGATCCCATTGTGTTGGAAGACATTGATCCAACATCAGATTGGGTAGTGGAGAGTCGTCCAACAAAGTTTGATCTTGATGAGGATCTTGATTTAGATTTAGATATCGAGACATCAATTGAACTTGAACATGATGTTCAGTTGAATGCAGATCCCAATCCACCAGCCTCAGTCTCACAGCCAGCAAGGACTCCAGTTGTAGGTGCTTTCTCTGCTCAGCCACGACAGAAGCGCAGTTGCACAGCCTGCTAGTGGTACCACTTCTACAGCTGCAGTTGGAGATGATGATGATGAGGAGCCATGGACCCCCTGTCTGACTCTGATGATGATCCAGAGATTGATCGACATGATCTTGGCTCCTCTGGCAGTAGCTACTAGCCAGTAGCTGTAGTACTAGTACTGGAGTCTGGGCATAGTTTAATTTTGTTGTAGAGGCCATTTCTAGCCTCCTTGGTTATGTGTTTTTTGTTTTGAGTCTTTGATCATGTATGACAGTTGACTATGTATTGCCATTGGGTACCATTTTGATATAATGGATTGGTTCATGAGCCTACTTTGATCATATGTTGTCTTCCATCTATATTATAACGCTGTGTGTTTGGAAACATGAATGAAAATCTCTAAAATTATGTTTAAAATCTTTTAAATCATGTTTTTTATAAAAAAAAATAAATATTTAATGTATTTTTTACAACGACCGAGTCATTGAAATCGAGCCGGCCGAGTCATTACCGTTTCAAGTCGGAGTCGGAGTCGATCCTCGGCCGAGTCGGAGTCGGAGTCGGAGTTTTAAAACTATGTTAACAACTAATTATTTCATGTATTTTTTTAAAGACCGGTTCATTGAGATCTGATCAGTCCCGGTTTGACCGGTTCCGGTTTGAAACCCGGTTTGATAGGTGGGCCGGCCCAGTCCCCAATTCCGGTTTTTAAAACTATGGTGACTGGGTTGTGCGTAGCTTTGTGGGAGTTCAAAATTAGCTACAGTCAAGGTATTTTATTCTCTGGTGGGACATGAGACTGAGTATAATGCTCAGCTGAAGCTTAAGCCTCTGATTTCCTGCTGACCACGAGTTCTGGAGAGTTTATTGAAGGAGATAAGCCACTCTGTTGCACTCATCATTGCTGGAAACACATTCTGGGCAGCGTACTACCTCTAGGATCAGTTCTGCTTGGAACCACAAGAGCTGATATCAAAGGTGAACCTGTACATGCATTTCTGGGCAGCATATATCACAGACCAGAGCTGGAGGGCTGTTCTAGTGAGCTAATATTTTGTATATGCACCCATTAGTGCTGTTTGTCTTCATCTTCAGAAATATGCTACTCAGAAGTACCACGACTTCCACATATTCCGGGCTGTTCAAATCTGATATAAAGTGCTGAAGAGGACGCTGTCATCATATCAACCCAAAGTAACGAGGTTCCATGCTTCCTATCAACTGTATCAGCTCACTATTTTAGTCTCACAATAAATGGTATTTCACTGTAAAATTCTGAGTTGAAAATGTTAATGGAAAGTGACAGATTTTGTTATGGCACGGTGTCACTTGAATAATATTTGTATGACTGAGTTTAATGCATGAATACATCTCTGTTGTGGGATATTTATGAGTTTATGCAACTGATTTTAAAGGCCAATCTGAACTGAAACAAGAGAACTCACCTAAAGCAAAGAACATGTGATATGTTTGACAAAATGCCTAGCTGGAAGAGTCACTAAAAAACTCAAAAATTGGTGGTCATTTGGAAAATTTCCAGGTATGAAACTTTATCAATGCTTTTGTCAATTTTCTGAGTTTTGAATGAAATATCAATTGCTGCTTCAAGGCTGGATTCTCCATATTTATGTCACTGTATGTGTATACTTAAGTATCAATAAATACATTTCACTTACAGTAGTGTAATTGTGCCATTTTTGACAAAAATATCTCAAAGACTGAACCAATAAACTCAGAAAATTTATATCAGAGCAGAGGTGTTTCTTAAGAAGGAATACTACACATTGCTTCTTCTTTTTGGCATTCTCATCTATAAGCACTGGAATTGGCTTGGGTTGTAGTATTCCAACAGGAATACACCTGAGTTTGTTTTGTTGACAAGCCTTGCACTTTCTTACATGCCTTAACACATCATCCTTCAGGCCTCTCCAAGAAAATCTGTCTCTGATCTGCTTGTATGTTTCAAAGAGCCCTTGGTGTCTGGTTAGTTGTGGGTTGTGTAGGGCCTCCAAGATCTCCTTCTTGAGTACAGATTCAGGGATCAAACATCTCATGTCTTTATAGAAAATGACCTCATCCTCTACTTTGTGCCTGTCATCTTGGATGAGACCATCCATCAATTCGCAAGCAAACTTATTTTTGGAATATTCTACCAGGAGGTGGGATTTCCAATCTCTGGTGATTTTTATGAGTGTGCATGCAACTGGTTTCTTGGAAAGCGCATCAACCACAACATTCTTTTTGTACTTAGTACCAAACTCATAGGCATGTAGGCCGTCAAGTAATCCAACATTCTACTATGCAAGCCACATCTCCCTGCCTATATATCACCTCCATTTTCTTAGCTAATTTAGTTCGCGGACCACCATTGGACATACTTCTCAACACTACCTTGATGCCATTTGAGGCCCTGAATTCCATTTCCACCACCTATTAGTTCATCAAGAATTTTCCTATCGAGGACAACCACTATACCCCTAACACCACATTGGTATCTGCAAGATCTACTATGTAGAAATCATTGGTGAATGTGTAATTACCCAGAGTCACACTCAAACGTGGGATCACTTGCATTCATGTCATGTTGTACCCATTATCTACCATCACAATGAAGCGCTCAAATTCTTCTGTGGAAATAACTCTCCTCGCCACCAAAGTTGCATCGATGAAATTGTACATAGCCCTACCATTGACCAAAGTTGTGATTCGTTGCCCATGTATGACCCCCATGTCCTGAAGGTGTAATATTTAGGGACTCCATAGAAAAGCAATAGTACCACCCTTAATTCCTATATAGGGTCTCTTATCTTCTTTGGCGTCCTCAAGGAATTGCTCTTCTCTAGAACTACTAGGCTCCTTACTTGGTGTTAGCATTGTATCATCTTCATCATCACTGTTGGACACTAATTCAATATAGTGGACCTTCCCATTTCCCAAGCATCTATGACCTAGTTCCCATCGTTCCTTACAAGGTGACCAATCCATGGCACCACCATTCATGTGCTTCCCCTTCCAAATGCAAAGTAGCAAATTTGATAGCATATGCTTCCAGCTTGGGGTTAAGTTGTAAGTAGGTATCTAGTTTTTGTACCCAAGTCCTTGTTGAACACATGGATGGCCCATCGAAGGAGGGATCGAACATTTTCCCAACCTTGCGCATTAGAACATGATTCTGCTGTGCCTTGGGCCTATTTTTGTACTTGATGCTACTGAACTCATAAAAATCATGGTTAACTGAACATCTTCTCCTAGCGATGCATACTCCCCAAAATATCCTGTAAAATCTCCGTTATGTTATGTTGCTTCTTGGGTTGTTTGCCCCTGACTCTCTAGAAACTGGGGTAGTATAGGCCTATGGTTTCTTCTACTATTCACCCGTGTTTGCTTGTGCAAATTTGTTGAAGGAGCCAGGGTTATGGTTCTGGCTCCCCTCTGCGAAACTCTTGTTACCACCATTAGATCCACCGGCAGCACTGCTACCTATAATTTTTAGATCCGTGACTTGCAGCAAAAAACTAGGTCATTTGTGTTATATAAAAATTAGCTAGTTATTTGTAATTATTAGTTTATTAGGCAAAGGGCAAAAAACTAGGTCATTTGTGTTATATAAAAATTAGCTAGTTATTTGTAATTATTAGTTTATTAGGCAAAGGGCATGATCATTCACCAAGAGGCACCCAAGGCTGTATTTAAGGCAGGACCTCTCACTCTGTAATAGATCATCCTTCAATCATTATTAATAAATACATATATATTCTGTTAATTACTAAGTTTTTGTGCTGCATTTGGTATCAGAGCGGTTCGCTCCTTGGAATCAGTCGTTGTACCATCGTTGCACCATGTTCGTTGCTGTAACTTGTACAAAAAATTTAGATTCAATGCATTCCAAAAAAAATGAATGGGAAAAATGATCATATTGTTCAATCATCAATGTCCATGATTGTCAAAACTGAAGATATATGCTTGGATTATCCCTAAAGCCTTCCCAAAACATCTCTAAAACCTTCCCAAAAAACCCTTGAAATCTGCCAAAGAAATCCCTGAAATCTGTTCGGGACGTTCCTGAAATTTGTTCAACATGTCCTGGGGATGGCCAGCTAGTCCCCAAGTCCCTAATGGAGTCCCCAAAAGTTTGGAGACGTTTCCTAAGGGCCCAAAAGTCCCCAGAACGTGGGGACGCAGGGTATGTGAGTATTTTTGGGGGGGACGGGTCCCGTGCCACATATATAATCCACTATTCAGTGAGCAATAGATCACTCAACAGACTTCAGCAGAGTTTAAGAAAAAATTGATCATTTTATCTTCTAGAATCTTAAGATCTGGCCTTCTAAGATTTTGACAAATAAATTCTAAAAGCTGAAAGTAAAAGTTTGTCACATTTACCGTTATGGAAGTTTGGATCAAGCTCATTTCATAGAATGACCAAATCTGACCTTGTGTTATATCCACAGAGCTCAGTTCTCCAACTTCAATAGAAGTTGAACACTTGCATTACTTTCCTAAATGATAATTTTGTTAATAATTAATATCTTATGTGGAATAAGAAGTCAATTGACGAACACACCGGCACCCCCACCACACTGGACGGCAGGGACAGTGAATCCAGTAGAATCAGCGCAACAACAGCGTAAAGAGTCTTCCATAACTGCTAGTGGCAGTCTGACACAAATTCCCCCAGCTGTTGAAGGTTTGCAAGTGAAAACGGTAAGCTACACTATGAGGCTCAAGCAGACGGGTGTACAATAAATTAGTCTGACAGGATATCCGTTGAGAAAACAGTCAATTTCATCATGCACAGGTTTTCTCAAGTAGTGTAACAGGTTTGACCCCTAGATAGTTTTAGGAAGCCAAGATAGTTGAATATAGATCTGATTATATGCAAAACTTGCACACCAACAGAAACTTGCAACAGCAAATCACAGGGTGCAGGAAAGTTTCTGGGCGCAGACAGGCATACACAGTGGATAGGTGTAACATAAAATTACACCTGCTAGAAGAGTTGCAAACGAAGTGCACAGTCCCACAGAAATAGTTGAAGACGAAGCACAGTCCCACAGAAATAGGTGCAGATTCAAACACTGTGCAGACCTAATAGCAGAAACAGGGAGTTGGCCTGAAAACAGATCCAGAGGTATTGAAGTTATGCAGGCGGAGGAGCTGTATAAAACATACCTATAAGATTGTTGTTTTGCTTCCAAAATTTTATTTAATACACAATTTTTGTATGTTTGGCAGACAAGCAGAAGCATTCTGTTATAGACCAGTGGTTAGCAGATGTCTGTAGCAGCAGAAGTGTTGCAGTGTTATATGGTACAGCAGAAATGCCATGTCTAGATGGAATATTAAGCATTGTTGGGTTTCTGTATTCAAGCTTCTGTGATCCATAATGAATTAATCAAAGTCTTTCGGTAGAAATCACATGACAGAATTTTTTGGCCGACGCGTTTCGAACCAACAAGTGTGGTTCATCATCAAGACCAGATGAAGAGGCAGACCATGGCAAAGGCTTAAATAGAGAGCAATGTAAAGACATAATTTCAAGTAACGGCTATATTTGAACAATTTTGTTTAAATTATAATATTATTTATTAATATATTAAAAACAAATATTATTAAGTAACCGCTATATTAAACGGCTAGTTTTTGAAAAATATTTAAATAATGATATTATTTCATTAATTTATTAAAAATATTAATTGGTAACGGCTATATTAAATGGCTAGTTTTTGAAAAATAATATTTAAATTAATTTATTAAAACCAAATATTACTAGTTCTTGAAAAATAATATTTAAATAATGATATTAGTTTATTAATTTATTAAAATATTAATATGTAATGGCTATATTAAATGGCTAGTTTTTGAACAAATATTTAAATAATGATATTATTTCATTAATTTATTAAAAATATTAATAGGTAACGGCTAGTTTTTGACAACTAATATTTAAATAATGATATTAGTTTATTAATTTATTAAAATATTAATATGTAATGGCTATATTAAACAACTAGTTTTTGAAAAATAACATTTAAATTAATTTATTAAAACCAAATATTATTAGTTTTTGAAAAATAATATTTAAACTGTGATATTAGTTTATTAAATTAATATTAAACAGCTAGTTTTTTAAATAATAAATAAATAATCAAAGTCAAACTTTAAAGGAGAGGAGTCAAAAATTATAACAGCAGGTAGCAATTATTCACAGAATCTGGAGGCAATGTTTGATTAAAATTTTGAGATTGAAGCATCTTTCTCTTGTTAATGAAAAAAGTAAATTTGTTCATCTATTTTGCTTTCATGAAAGAATATTTGTCTTTATATTGTTGGTTGTTGATTCCGGAGCAAGTGTTCATGCATGGACAGGTATCCATGTGTCATGTGGACTCTGGACAACAGTGCCTGCGATGAATATTTCCATATGGCAGAGAAGTCTTGGAATGCTGGGTACAGCAATGGGCATATAGAAGCAACATATCACAGCAGGAAGAGGCCGGATAGTTGTGTAAAGGCTGCATTTGTTGTTGAAAATAAGGGTACCAAGGAGGTGTTTCCTTGTGCATTTATCCTTTTGGCCTAGGAACACACATTAATGTCTTTTTGTCATGTGACATTATGAATTATATTAATGTCATGGAGGAAAGTTAGTTCTTATAGGTTATGTACTATGTACTTCAAATATTAAAGTCACTAGTCTTATAAAGTGACTTTATGAGAAAAAAGTTCACATCGTATAAAAACATTAAAACTGACTAGGAGTCTCATTGGTTAGAAGGGTGGAGTGATCTCAACCCTTGATCTAATGAACTGAGATTTAATCTCAACCATTAGATCTCAAGGGTTAGGGTTCTCTCCATTTAGAGAAGATAAAAAGGGAAAAGGCATGGGATTCTATTATTCATTCTTCACTCAAGCTTTTGGAGAGGAGAAGGAGAGTCAAGGAGGAGAGGAGAGGTTTCCATAGCCATTGATTTGCAGGAGGAAGGAGCTGCAGCAAAGTAGAGGCCTGAATTTCTTGGAGCCCCAAAATCTAGGAGGCTAAAAATTGCTGCAGGAGGTGGCCCGATTTTCATGGGAAAGGCTGCTACAGTTTTCCAGTGCAAAAAATTGAGGGACTGATTTTCAGGCCCAAAAATCGAGGTGATTGGCCCACAAACACCCAGTAAGAAATCGAGCAGGCATGAATTTTTTAGCTGCTGGGCATGAATTTCGAGGCACAGATTTTTAGGTAGAAACTGACACAAATTTTGAGGGCTGTCAAGAATAAAATAAGGCATCATTTGGCATTGATTTTGAAGTGTCAGATTAGCACGAATTTCAGGAGAAATCAGCAGCAGCTACAGGCACATTTTTCCAGACATTTATTGTCTGTCTTCAGCGAGAAAATCGAGGCAGTATCAGTGAGTGGACAGTGCATTAATTACTGCTGTCAGTTTGCTGTGGGGCATGAATTTCAAGGAATTGCTGAACAGCGACATCAGCTTGGAAAAAGGGGAGATAAGTACTGTGTTTTTGCTGTGTAATTAATTTTCCTAGAAGCAAATAAAATCCTCCTTGAAGACTGGTTTCCCCTTGTGGGTTTTTCCAGGGTCATTGGACCAAAAATATTTGTGTTCTTTGTGTTGAATGCTTGCTCATTTAATGTTTTTATATCAGCTGGAAATGTCTAGATGGTAGAAGTAGCCTCAATGTTTTAAGTTGAATGCACGTAATTTCTTATAACAGCCATATGTACATGTTAAGTTTGGACATTAAACCACTTGCAAAAACTTAAAACTGGGGTGGGGCTACAGGCAGTAAAATTTCTACATTTGTCCTTTGGCAGAACTTTTCTAAATTATAATTCAGATCTGTGATATTACAGGAGATTTGGCAGTGAACCACATGAGATGGATCTAGCAAGCATGGGTTGGCTTGGGGGAAGTAATTGGGCTGGAAGACAAAAGACGAGAGAAAGGCAATAAAAATAATTTCGTTGGAAACTAGCAGAGAGGAGTTGCCAGAATCGACATAGGGCTGAAAAATTCAGTGGCAAAGATAGCTTGCCAGGCCAACCATAAGGCTGGCACACACATGTTGATTTCTATTGGCAGGGATAAAATGCCTCGTGAGCTAAATCGTAATTGGAGGGGAAAGAAATCCCCGTGAAGCAGCCACTGTGCTGGTTGTTGTTTGCCAGAGAGGTGCGTTCTTGTTTGAAGCTTCATACTTGAAGTTGCTTTTGGAGTTTGTTAAAAAAGGCAGGCCTGCAAAGTAGTAGTTCATAGTTCAAACAGTCAAATGGTCAGTGGAAGTATGTTAATGTCTTAGGAGTGAGACAGACGGGTGATACTTTCAAACTAGTGTCTCACAGGGTATGATAAATAGGAGGGATTGTCAATGTTCTTTGCGGAATCCAAGTCTACAACAGAAATGTTAGATTACATGTTGCTCAGGCAGTATTCTCTCTCCAGCAGCAGTGACACACCAGCAGAAAAATCAGCTCAGCTCCTGTTCACAGCAGGAGAGATGCCTTGAGTGTGAACAGCAGCAGGCCTTTAGCAAGTGCAGCACTTGTAGGCAGCTAGGAGGTGTAAGCATGTGCCATCCACAGATTTCTTCAAGTTGTAACTGCTGTCATGAACTTAGAACAGCACTTATTTCCTTATTTTAGTTGCTGTTCTAACTCAGCAGATTAGTTTCATTCCTTTTTTTGAGTTGTTTTTCCATTTATGAGTTACTTTTCCAGCTTTGGGAAAACAGCACTATATAATTGAACTTCCAGTTTTAGAGAGATAGGACAATGATCCCAGGGAGAGGTTGAAGGCAAGGTGTATGTCTCTCTCCTTTCCCAATGAAGTATTATCTCTCTCATTTCTCTCCTTTCTCTCTGCAATATTCTGATATTGTGTGTGTGCATCATCTGACATACATACCAGTAAGCATCACTCAAAAATTGCCACCTGCAATGTTTTCCTAATACTGTAAGTTCAATAGCTTTGTTAATAAATCTTATAAAACCTCTAAATCCATGTATTTTGCAAAAAAGTTTTATCACAAAATAGATATACTATTAACATCTTGTGATGTAATAGATAGACAATCTAAAGTCGTTCAATAGCATCGAATAAAAGGTTGTGTTTTAAATTATACATGTAATGTTTCCATGTTTTACAGATCTCCTTTTCTGACAGCACATTGGCGAACAAATGTGTAGCAATAGTAAATACTTCCATGTACCTTGTTTGTTTTATCTGAAAGACTGGAAATCAACAGAACTGAGAAGAGCTTTCACTAGGGGTGCAAAGAAACACGCTATTGTTTTATCTGAAAGACTGGAAATAAACAGAAGAGCTTTCACCAGAGGTGCAAAGAAACACGCTATTGTTCTCTTAATATGCAGACATTGAATGCTTAAATCAGCATTGGCCCCATGTCTTAGACATTCCAGAATGAACAAATGATTGTAAGTTACAACTTAAAACCACTATGGTATAGAAGCCACTTGTAACCTTACCTGATCTATAAGATCAATAGTATTCCATGGAGAACGAACCAGACAATTTAAAATCCTTAGACCCTTGGAATCAGTGCCTCCTATAAACCACTTAAGAAAAGGTAACAAAACTCCAGCCATGTCCAACACAGATGTAAAAGTATTCTCGAGAATCAATGCAGAAACCTGTGGATTTTCAAGAGGAAAATCTCTGGTGAGAATTATATATGTCTCCAAACACATGTACAAGAAAAATTAGAACTAGCAGGATATTCTAACGACAATAAAATAAGCCATCCTATTGCTAAAACAACCACTGCTAGCATATTCAACAGGGAAAATTTTAGGGGCTCACATTCGCAGGTGGGCGAATTTTCCATGCTTTTCAAAAAAAAAAATCATCAATTCCATTTTTCCTAAAAAAGGTTCACTTAAATTTTATAGCATAAAATTATTTTACCTTAAAAATTGCAAATATTATATTAAAGACTATAAAAAATCATTAGAAATTTGAATATTTTTTCAAAAAAATTGCCAAACATTTTACAGTTTGCATATTAGGGCTTAGTAAAATTCACCAAGGTTTCTAAACTTTAAGATAAATTTCCGTCCTTAAAATTTACCTTGATATTCAATAAGTTGCTAATAGTATTTTTTTTACAGCATCCCACATATACAGCAATTGGCTGTCTGTTTTCCATACACATCTGAGTAATGAGAAGTATGGTTTCTATTTACCAAGAATTGAAAAGGTTGGTTTCTCATATAAATAATGTATGTGTAAGATGCAGCTCAAACATTTTAAGGGTTAACAGCATGACATTAGCATTATCTATAACTATTGCAAGGTTGAGATAAATGTCCAATAAACATAAGTAAAATCCTATCAAATAAAAAATGAAAACCAGAAGGAAAGATAATGATCCATGAAAGCAAGGGATTATTAACCTCCCCACCAAGGTTTGATTTCCATTTGGCATGCTTGCCCCTCATGGCCAATTTGTGCCCGCAAGGGTACAATGTCATATGGCTGGGCCAGGTGTGATTTGTGCATGACTTTGATAGAATAGATTCCACCCAGTCACTACTACTTAGCCAAGAATCGTGTTCATATGTCCACGTGCAATTTTTACCATTGACCATGTTACCCCTTCATCTGGGATTAACGAGTTGATTTGGATGCAAGCAGGGAGGGCAAATTCTGGTGGAGTATAGTCTAACTAATGTTCTGAGGTTAAAGTGAATGGTGACATGCAACAACTTGTTGAGTAAGCCGTTAGTTTTTGTAGCATCAGTTGTGTTCTAGCCACGAAATTTGGTGGAGAGGTTAGAATGCATGAGATCTCCAAAACCCAGAAGTCGTTTTTGGAAATTCCACCTAAAGAAGACTTAATTAGATTATTAAACTATTTTTTAATATTTCCCAAGTCTAAACTTAGGAAAGTTGGTTAATTAATCAGAATTAATTGAGTCTAGGTGAGAATAATCTACAAACTCACACGTATCGACTTCAAGATGATCCTAGCTTTTGATTAAGTTTTAATCTTGGTCGTTGGTGCTCCAACAGAGGATTATAAGAAGTCGATGGGCATTTGGAGAACAGACCAGATACACTTGAGCAGCAGTTCTTTGCGCAGATCAATCTAGCAACAAGAGTTCGAGCCAGACAGGAACGCAGTGTCAATGAGGGGCAGGGGCAGTGATCTGGAGAGGCAGCAGCAATAGGCCAAGTTATTCCCAATGCAGGCAACTCGAGTGCGGGCAGCGCGAGTGCAAGCAGAAGCCCAAGTACGGGCAGCAATGCGAATACGGGTAGAAGCGTGAGTACAGGCAGCCGCACGAGTATAGGCAGAAGCCCGAGTACGGGCAACAACACAAGTATGAGCAAAAGCATGAGTACACACAGCCGCGCGATTGAAGGCAGAGCAAGTTGTCGGGGTTGCTTGTGGAGGAAGGAAATTCCCTTATAGATAATTTCAGCCATATTTTCTTGTTGTGGATTGCTAGTTTCAGGCATCCAAATTGTACTCAGAATTTCACTGCTGCTTAATAATAAAAACCCTCAACTATTGCACCAGTTTTCCCAAATTGGGCTTTTCCGGGGACATTTGTCCAAAAATCACTGTGTTAAAATTTTTTGTGTGTGCTAGATTTTCTCAGTTTCCAACACTATTTTCTTCAGCGGGTTATTTGTGAAAATCACAGTGTGAATTATTTGATATTTGTCGTAGCAAACAGCAGATAAATTGTTAAATAAATTAACAATTAAAAAATTAATTTCCAGTTGTTGTGATAGATGAAAGTTTCTCATAAGCTCCTCATCATCATAAAGGGCCACAATGCCACCAAATTAAAAAAAAAAAAAGAGAATGAACTTCCTCACAAGCTGGAGATGATGTTACCAGGTGACAGAAACTTTACAATTACAGGAAGATGATATGACAGGGATGCATTGTTTAAGGATTTCCGACTTGATTGGTTGAAAAAATAGTTCCAGCTTTCATGTAGTCTTTGATCACCAATCACTTGTTTCTATGGTTAAAGTGTCTTAGGGCTTCCCCTTTGATCACGAACCTACATATGGGCAAGTTGCTTACATTCCAAAGGTCCAGACACGGGACTGTTCATATACATGTTGATAAAGTTCAGTTTGGAGATTGAATGAGCCACACAAAGAAGGTGTCAGTTCAATTAGAGACAACCATAATTAAAAGGAAAGGCTATAATCACCAAGGTTTTTTTTTCTCCTTTTGCAATTATCAACATAAGATCCATCACATGGGTCTGGACCACCATTGGGGCACTTAATGGATGCCAGCAGATCGATCCCTTACTCAGAAAAACAGAAAAATCATGCAAGTTCAGCTGTAGCATCACATCAGCAACATTATGGTTCATTTTTCTCTTATGTAAACCCTCTCTGAACTGACACTTTGGTTACCTCACAGAGATATCTATTGATAGTGCAACTCAAGCAGCAATATCAACAAGACTAAGACAAAAACATACATGGTGAAAAGGTAAGGGCAACAGTCATGACCAAGGATATCCTCAATAAGTATACTTCGAAGTCTGATGTCCGTGAGTTTCATTGTGAGCTTATTCAGTACATGGAAGCAGTTGAGAATGAGGCACTACTCTAGGGCTGCAATTAACTTTTCTAATGGAGGCACTTTTCAAAAATGTTACAAGCAGCAGTCTCTAATTCTTAAACTCAGAAAAAGGGCATACAATTTCCAGAATTATCTTTTGTTGTGCATATTGATGACATGATGTAGTGACTTATCAGTTTCAGCCAGAAGGCAGTATTGGCAAGGATATATTAATAGAAGGATGTATCTTAGTTGAAGTGATCCTTCTCGTTGCATGGTTGGCCACAATGTCCACATTGAAGAACTTCATCCATGTCTTGAGGATATTTGCTCTCCAAGCCCCACACATTTCTGTGGAGGAAGACTTGAGGTGTTGCTTGATCAGTGAAGGAGACAAGCCCTTTGGAGAGCCTTTCCAGGCTAGATGTGGCAGGCATCTTGGAGCCCTTATTTGCCATCATTTATGGAGACAGTTTTCTTTACGGGTTAATTTCATTATACATGAGGCAAGAACAACCCATTATTATGTATTTTTTATTAATTAATTAGAGAAAAGGGTGTTTTACCCCTCCATAGCCTAGATTAGTGGATTTTACTTGAAATTTTGATATTTTATTGTAAAAAGTTGAGCATCTCTCTATAAATAGAGATGCACTTCTTCATTCATAAATCATGGTTGGATTGGGAGAGAAATCCCTTAACAAATTCTGAAATTTTGTTGGAGATATTTATCTTTTTATTAGAGCTAGGGATGGATGACTAAATGCACCTCATTAAGGAGATGATCTTGTGGCTGAATTTGCAACTTCTCTGGATTTCTCACGGCTAGGGTTTATGGATGCAAATGATTTCTTGAGAGAGTGATCTGTCTAAATCATTTTTGGATTCTTTTATGAATGATTATTAAGTGTAATTGCACTCTTCTAGTGGAGATGGTGTATTCTCTTGGTTTCTTCTTGGATAAATCCCTCATTAAAACACTAGAAATATTCTAGTGGAAAGTCTTCCCTTGAATTTCTTGGATTTTGTAAGATACTAGGAGGATCTTCTCAGGTTAGTAGTAGACAGCACTAGATATCACCCTAGATCCACTTACTTTCTCCAAAGGGAATCCTTAGTTGCCCCATATGCCCTATGAAAAGGCACTAGTCTCTAGTCCTCTCATCACTCTTATTTTCTTCAGCAAACCCAAACCAATTTGTTGAATTTATTCTTCATATCACCTTGAAACTTATTGCCTTAAATCCCTGCAATCTTATCCTAGGGAAGCCCCCCTTAAGCCGAAGGAGATCCAACCTAAAGTGAATTAGAGGGTTGGTGAGGTGACAATGACCTCCCCATTAGTTGCACTCAAACCGCATATGAGCTTGACTTTATCTCAAGAAGTGTGAATTTGTGTGATGATAGATTGGAAGCATTCTAATCATAATAAACAAAATAAATAAACAAACAACTAATTTGAATTTGAATTTAAAAAAATTAGACGAAAACTAGAAAGAAAGAGATTATATTAATGTCCACAAGTGACCAAAATAGGTCAACGGGACTACAAATTACATTAAATAACAAAAATGAGAGAGCACCTAGAGCATCTTTAAAAACAAAACCTAATTATGGGGTAATATAAGAACAAGCACCTTCTACCAAGGAAAATCAATAGTCATGAGCAACAAGACACTAGCTAGGGTTTGAAACAGAGATGTTGGTGTCTCGATCAATTACCATGATAGCACCAATATTGAGCCTATTATTGCCCTCCAAACACTAACCGAGACTAGACAAGACCAATTGTGCAATCTCAGGTGAAATTGAGAACTCTTTATTTTGGCTCTCATAACATCCAAGGTTGGCAAGTCTCTCAAGGAAGAGAGAAATCTGGTATGTGCAACTATCCATGAAATTTCATCTAGCAACGAGGAACAATAGCTATCATTCTACCATGGGTGCAAGGGCCAATGAACTAGGGTTCCCTCATCATCGAACACACAAGGAAGCATTGCCTCACAAATCCAACATTCTTTAAATCTTAACTATAATATCTTCCAGGTGCTCGAGGCCCCCAATGGTTAAGTTAAGATAGGATGGAAAAAAGGAGGTGACTAGTATCATAGACCTAGAGAGCCCCTACAAGGTCTAACATCTAAAAATAACAACCTCCCAAAGAGATAAACCAAATAACTTCGGCATTTGTAGTGAAATAAGGTCAAGGACCCACCAAAATCTCTAAATAGACAATAAATTCACCCTAGAACTTATAATAGAGAAATCGTCTAAAAATGAAGTGGTCCTCCATTTCTCTCTCTTCACAAGAGCAAATATGACCTACCTTATCCTCCCATAAGAATAAGGTGATCAATCTCTATTAAATTTTCCAATACCCAATCTGATTTAAATTCCTAGCAATTTATTTTATGCCCAAAAAATATCTTCACCCAGTAAATCATTTTTATGAAAAATTGTTGAATAAAAATACATTGGTATTTTAACTTAAGTAACTTGCAGCAGAAACATAAATAGAAAATAAGTCACAAACACAACCAATTTTTTCTCCCTACAAATTCTCCTTCACTTTTAGGGGCTACCTTAGCAAGGAAATGGACCCTCAGAGAATATACAGAAAAATATAGCGAAATAGGACCTAGAACTTTCAACCCATTGGAAATTTCGGGTTCCTAAAAAATTTGGCCCTTGAAAATCTTGACCCCTTGAAACTCAGTTTCTCCAACCTTTAAATCAACCTCCTTTCTCCTAGCCTTGTATAGCCCCTTGTGCACCAAAAGAAACCCAACCTTCACCTAGACAATATAGCCCCCCTACGCAAGCCTCTAGCTAAAAGTCTTCACCTCCTCTCTCCAAGATCTCAAACCCTTCGTATTTTCCTCATCGGAATCTCCTTGTACATTTTTCTTTCTCTTCAGACTTGAGTCTCTGACTCCACTTGAGAAATTCACTCTTCGATGAAATCAATGTATCTTTCACCTCTCCCTTACTTCTTTGAAATTGAGCTAGATCTAAAACCCTAGATTTCCTAAGTGATGAATGGCTAGGCTTAGATCCTAAGCCTCACTTGAGATCAACAGTAGAGATTATATGTAACTCACTAAAGTAAATTAAAATAAATTTTATTAGAAAACCTTAGCCCAATAGCTAACATTAATTAATATAATAATCAATGTGCTTTAGCCTTTACCTAAGTTAACTTAGTATAGAGATCATAAAAGTTACTCAATGTGACCAAGTACTTAGAGAGGCTTTTGGTCATCTTCTGCATGCATGACACCTTGCCTATGCAAAAGCACCTATCTAAGCTATCATCATCAATAATCTCAACATATAATTGGTGGGAGCACACCCTCAACAAAACAAGAGGGATCCTAGCACCATGTCAGTAGTGTTGGTGCAAATACTCTAGACAAACAATGAGACCTAAACAATCTAGGATTGAGAGGTTGTTAGGGCGAGGAACCCAAGTGATTGAAATGAATAGTCAATATATATCCTCTCCCATCACCTTACTAAGCTTACATATTCAACAATCTAGACTTGAGAGCTTGTTGAGGGGGAAGAAACAAAAACGATTTGAATGAACTGTCAATAAATATTCTCTCCAATTTCCTTACCAAACAACCCCCCAAAATATCCTTTGTGATCACTTTAACTAAAGTGATTTGAATGAGTTGCCAATAAATATCCTCTCTAATTCCTTAGTAAGTCGGCAATCAAAGTATCCTATATGATCACCTTACCAAACCCCATAACCCCTCAGGGGGGAGGTGATGAGGCACATATAGTAAGTATTTGTAAAAGGGTATTTAGTGAATGGAGATGCCAACAAATTGATGAACCTTCTTGGAGAAAGGGCCATGGAAGCAACTCCTCAAATAGCAAAGAGTTAAATAAGGGTATTTCTCACAAACCCAAGCTAAATCACCAAGGATTGAAGCTTGTGAATATTGGAGATAAGTCTAAAACATTCACGAGACAATGGGGATAGGTAATGTGAAAATTCTATCACTGCAACATCTAATTTACTTTGCCTACTTATTTTCAATAAGTTATTTATGAAATTCCTTCAATAAACATTAAAATAAATTCTGCTGCAAATATTACACCATAATACAGAAACAAACGCATGCACAAGAATCAACACATCGACACAGATATTTTGGACAACAGTCCCAAGAAAAACCCGATGTGGGAAAACTGGTGCAGCAAGGGAGGATTTTATTATTCAGCAATTCTTCAGTACAACCGGGTGCCAAACTGGCTTACCCAATAGAGAGAAAAATTCTCCAGCGCTTCTCCCAGTCCCAGAGTCAGCCTGGCTGACCTCTGCGTGGCTCCCAAACACTCTGCGTCAACCTTGGGCCTCTTTGCATCACCCCTGCAGGCCCTCTAGTGACTGCACAGTCTCCTACTGCCTCAACTTCTGCCTTAAAGGCCCTGCGTCTGCCTCTCCTGCCTCTGCACTAGTCTTCTGTTGCTGATCCTAACTCTCTGCTCTGTACTTGTTGCCTCCTGTTGCTCTCCAGACCACTAGTTCGAATTTCTCAACTAACCCCGCTCCAGAAATTGAACTGACTGGTCTCCCTCAGTGCATCCTCCAACTGACCCTCAAGCCTCTTCTTATACTTTTCTCGTTGGTCCATCAACAACCGAGATTAAGACCCTAATCAACGGTTAAGATTAGAACTGGCTTGCTCCATGACTTTTGGACCACTCTAACTCAGTTTTATATTAATTCACATTAATATTTTATTTTCCCTAAGTTTAGACTTAGGGACTCCATTAAAAATATTAATTATTTTAATATCTTCCAAACTGGTTAGATTCTGCCCAAACCATTTATGAGTCTTGGAGATCTCATCTGCTTTAGCCTCTCCACCAATTTTCATCGCTAGAGCACATCCGATGCTACCCCAAATCAACACTCCCTCTTAGCGAGGATTGTGCTCTAGTAATACTCCTCAATAAGTATCACCCTAATCATCTGGCATCGGCCCCTGTGCTGATGCTAAGCCTCCCTACCCAACATCCTCTGCACTGTTGCATCTTGTATCACTGCCCATGGCTCTGCTATTGCCACTATTGCATATGTACGGCAGCTCCCTCTACATTCGTGCTATTGTTGGTCCTTTTCTCCCAACATTGCATCCGCACTGCAACTCCCTCTACATCCGTGTTGCTATCACCCCCATTTCTGCTACTGAAACGGGTTCTTTATCATCCCCATCCTTTCCCTAAAGTAATCAAATTTTGTCCTTCCAAGGGCCTTGGTGAGGATGTCCGCCACCTGTTCTCCTGTAGGAGTGTAGCTCAACTGTACAGCTCCTTGTTGGACACAATCTCTGACAAAGTGACACCAGATATCAATATGCTTTGACCGATCATGAAACACTAAATTCTAAGAGAGCTTGATGCAACTCTAATTATCACACATGATCTTGGCTACCTCCATTTTCCTTCTGAATAGGTTCACAAGCAGTTTTCTAAGCCATATGGCCTCACGAAGTTGTGCTCCCCGCCATATATTCTGCCTCAGATGAGGTCAGAGCCACGGACTTTTGTTTCCTACTGCACCAGGAAGTCGTTCCTGATCCAATGTTGAAACAGTACCCAGAGGTACTTTTCCGATCCACTGAACTTCCTGCCCAATCTGCATCAGTAAATCCACTCAATCTGATATCCTTACCCTTGGTGTACAAGAGTCCATAATCGATTGTTCCCTGTAAATACCTGAGAACGTGTTTGGCTGTTGCCCGGTGTGCCCTCTTCGGTTCCACCATGAACTAATTGAGGGTATTGACAGCGTAGCAAATGTCTGGCTTGGTATTGACCAGATACATCAGGGACCCTATGAGCTGCCTGTATAGGGTGGGATCAATATCCTTGTCTTCTTATGCATCAATCTTCTTCTAGTTGGTGGTCATTGGAGTAGCCATGGGTCTGCACTGTACAGTCCTCCATCCTGAATCTTTTCAGGATTTCTATAGCATACCTCCCTTGCCCAAGGAAGATCTCTCCCTTCTACTGCCAAACTTCCAACCCTAGGAAGTAATGCATTAGTCCTAAATCCTTCATATCGAATTCTGTGGCTAGATTCTTTTTGCAGCCCCCAATGAGCCAGGATGATCCTGTCAAAAAGAGATCATCCACATACAATACTAAGATTAGCGGCTCATTCTCTATAACCAGATAGTAGAGATTCGGATCCGTGTCACTCTTGACAAATCCCATCTTCTGCAAGTAGCCATCGATTCGACCACACCATGCTCTAGGTGCCTATTTCAGCGCATACAAGGCTTTCTTCAATATGCATACATGAGACTTCTTCTCATATGTCTCAAAGCCCTCTGGTTGTTCAATGTATACCTCTTCTTCTATTACCCCGTCCAGAAAAGTTGTTTTGACGTCCATCTGATGAATCTCCCACCCCATCTGAGCTGCAAGAGATATCACGATCCTAATAGATGTATACATGGCTACCAGGGTGAAGGTCTCCTCGTAGTCAATTCCTTCCTTTTGAGCATACCCCTTAGCCACAAACCTGACCTTGTATTTCTCAATACTGTCATCTGCAGCGTATTTGATCTTGTAGATCCATCTCGAACCTACTATTGATCTGTCTTGAGGCCTTGGCACTACCTCCCAGACATCGTTCACCATTATGGAGTTGTACTCCTCTACCATCGCATCTAGCCAAACCTGATGTTGAGCTGCCTCCTGGAAACTGGCAGGCTCCCCATCCTAAGCTACTAATGCCTGATATCTATCTGGCTGTTTTCGCTCCCTCTTATTGTTTCTTGGCACACTGATGAAGTCCTCTGCATCTCGCAAAATCTGATGAAGTTCCCTCCTAGTTCTTCCTCTGCCAGCAGCTGCCTCTATTAGCTCCTCCTCATTTTGTGAATCTTCCTAATCCAAGTAAGAATTCTTTACTTCTGTTGGTTGAGGAGGTTTAACCAACGGCTCTTCTTTTGACTGCTCCTCGAAAGGCATCTCACGAGATTACCGAAAGCCCCGTCTTCCATGAACTTTACATCTCGTCGAACCACTACCTTCCTGCTCCCTGGAAGATAGATTCTGTATGCCTTAGCGTTCTCACTATATCCCACTAGATATCCCTTTTCCGCAGTTTGATCCAGCTTTTTCCTCTTTTCCTTGGGTATGCGGCAATATGCTAAACTCCCAAATATCCTGAAATGACTGACTTCAAGCGTCTTCCCTGTGAAAACTTTCTTTGGAGTAATCTTGCCCAACGCCCGATGAGGAGTCTTGTTCTGAACATAGACTGTTGTGTTGCATGCTTCTGCCCACAGGAATTTTGGCATATCCTAATCATACATCATGGCCCTAGCTGCTTCTACAATAGTCCTGTTCTTCCTTTCTGCTACTCCATTCTGCTCTGGATTGTACGAAGTTGTCCACTCTCTTCTGATGCCCTCCTTAGCGCAAAAATCAATGAAGTCCTTATCGAAATACTCTCCTCCATTATCTGAGCGCAAAACTTTTATTTTCTTCCCGGTCAGATTCTCCACCAGAGCGTTGAACTCTTTGAATCGACAGAAAATCTCGTCCTTGGTTTTCAGAAAATAAATCCAAGTTTTCCTTGAGTGATCATCAATGAAGGTAAGGAAATACTCGGCAGCACTAAGAGCTTTGGTGGACATAGGTCCGCAGAATTCCATGCTACAGAAAAAATCTCAAAGATGCCATCCCTCTACTTCACCACCACAGTTCCATCAGACACTGGAGGGAAGCCTAGCAAGGTGGGAAGGGAGCAGAGGAGCGCAGAGCACTGTAACAGGAGTTCCGGATCTTAGTACAGAACGAGATGATGTATGTAGAGGATGTGCTCTAGGAAAGTATGCCAAGGCAGCATTTCCTAGGAGTAAACACAGAGCCCCATGGTGCAAATGTCCCATTCTTTTGTGCCATAGTTCATTCAAGTCCTTGTCTCCATGACTGCCTATTAGTGCCATTGGTGATTCTAGTTGTAATATGTACAACCTGTTACTTTTGATCCCGATCTGCACTTTCTTTTTCCAGCTCGGGTGTTTGACGTATACCTTCTCCTTGATGAAGTAGACATCATAGCCCTTGCCTTGAAGTTGCGACACGGAAAGTAAGTTCATCCCCAATCCTGGTACATGCAGCACATTTGTAGCGCAGAACCGTTCTCCCGATTCTGTTTGAAAAACTATGGTACCCTTCCCTACTGGAGTAATATTTGCCTTCTTCCCCATGGTGATCTGAAAGTTCATCTTCTCTTCTCGATACTTTGAGAAACATTCCCTGATTCCCATCATATGCCAAGAGGCTCCACTATCTATATACCATACTTCTGATGATGTAGAACTAGTCATACAAGCCACTTCTTCTTCCAACCTGGAAGCTAACATGGAGAAATTGAAATCTCTTGCGCAATTTTCTGAAATCTGTGCGAGTCCCCTGACGTTGATGCCTCTGCATCATGGTCTCGACCCATAATTGATTTTCCCTTCCTGTCTTTGATTACTCGCTCTGATACCATGTGAAAATTCTATCACTGCAACATCTTATTTACTTTGCTACTTATTTTCAATAAGTTATTTATGAAATTCCTTCAATAAACATTAAAATAAATTCTGCTGCAGATATCACACCATAATACAGAAACAAACACATGCACAAGCATCAACACATCGACACAGATATTTTGGACAATAGTCCCCAGAAAAACCCAATGTGGGAAAACCGATGCAGCAAGGGAGGATTTTATTATTCAGCAATTCTTCAGTACAATAGGGTTCCAAACTAGCTTACCCAACAGAGAGAAAAATTCTCCAGCACTTCTCCCAGTCCCAACGTCAGCCTGGCTAGCCTTTGTGTGGCTCCCAGACACTTTGCGTCAGCCCTGCGCCTCTTTGCGTCACCCACGCAAGCCCTTTAGTGACTGCGCAGTCTCCTGCTGCCTCAACGTCTGCCTAAAAGGCCCTGCGTCTGCCTCTCCTGCCTCTGCACTGGTCTTCTGTTGCTGATCCTGACTCTCTGCTCTGTACTTGCTGCCTCATGTTGCTCTCCAAACCACTAGTTCAAATTTCTCAGCTAACCCCACTCCAAAAATCGAACTGACTGGTCTCCTTCAATGTATCCTCCAACTGACCCTCAAGCCTCTTCTTATACTTTTCTCGTTGGTCCATCAACGGCCGAGATTAAGTCCCTAATCAACGGCTAAGATTAGATCTGGCTTGATCCATGACTTTTGGACCATTCTAACTCAGTTTTATATTAATTCACATTAATATTTTATTTTCCCTAAGTTTAGACTTAGGGACTCCATTAAAAATATTAATTATTTTAATATCTTCCAAACTGGTTAGATTCTACCCAAACCATTTCTAGGTCTTGGAGATCTCATGTGCTTTAGCCTCTCCACCAATTTTTGTGGCTAGAGCACATCCGATGCTACCCCAAATCAATAGCTACCAATTATTTTTTTTTATTTTTTTATTTTTTTTTATTTTTTTAATTAAATCAGGATAATCAATAGAGTTGTCCTCTGTCACCGAGGAGAGCTAGGGTCGAATCAGTGGGACTTCCACTATACTCTTGAGCCTAACACAACCACCCACAAGGCTTGTTAGATAGATAAACCGGGTTTCAAACCTGGGTGAGGCCCCTATATTGGCTGGAAAACGCCTTCTGGAGCGAGACTTCCATCATTTGTCCTAACCCGATGGGCTAATTCAACTTGTAATTTATTACAAGGGATCATCTATTTGCAACCAATCATGCCCTAAACCATAATTGTTTGGGTCCTTTGAATATGTGCCCAAGCCTTATACTAGGTTCCTAGATCATTGAGCCATAAAGTACAATGCATTTAATGATCACATTACTACAACTTTGACAGAATATCTTGAAAATATATTTAGAAACATTGGTGATAGAGCATACATAATAATCCATATCATTTACAAAGTTGTGGATACGAATCCAACTTCAAATTGAGAGTAGGATACGTAAACTAAATCCCTTGACATGGGTTTTGGTGTACCCAACTAGGTTTCCCTAAAAGAAGAGACAATACTTCAAGACAAAATCCTTAGAAGTATTAAAGACTAACCCACTACAGTGTGAGCTAGCAACAAGCAATGAGAAGATTGAGTTTGCAGTAAAGAAAAGAGTAGATTAAAAAAACCCTCATGTAGATGCAAATGAAGCCAAGTGAAAGTCTTAAGTGATTTTGACAACATACAAATGCCCCTCATAGCACAACAATTTAATCAAAGTTATGGTTGTAAGTAACTATAAGTGATAGTTCCCAAAAATTTAAGGAAGACCATAACATTTGAAACAACTATCTATGCACAAAGTTAAAGGCCACATTGAACTCTACAAGGCAACAAAGAACTTGTAAGACAACAATCTAGCCTCCTCAAGGATAGCTCCAAAATAAGAATATGATCAATGATCTAGTAATCCCACTTAACTCAGCTTGACCCTTGGCCCTAACATAGACCCTTTCTAAGTGCGCCAAAAGCAACATGTCAAGGACAATGGTGAAGAATTTGACAAAAAAAGTACCGAACCATAATAATTTGTAATTATTGGGAGAAAAAATATCACCCAATTTGTGAATTAGGAAAATAGCATGATCTGAAAAAAAGAGGAGGGAAAGCCCAAGAAGACAATACCATTGAATAACTCTGCAAATTCAAAAGTATGAGAGCCAACTCTATATTTGAGGAAATCAAATTGGAGCATGTTGACACTTCATGTTAACTAACTTAAAGACGCACCTGTTTGGGTGTGATGTTGTCGCATTAACAAGGTTCCTTTTACCCACCACTTCGTGGGGGATATCCCCTAGAGAAATTTTCTCCATGATGAGCCTCAGTCGGCAGCCAGCAACCCCTTGCAGCCTCCTATTAGCTCGTTGTGCCATTTCTCTACCACTTGAGCTAGCCATGTTGTCCCTCACCCACCTGTATTGATCGTATGTTGAAAGTGGGCCTCTCGAATCTAAAGTATGTCTTGTCATTTGGTAATTGAGTATTGGATTTACTTATTATGGATACTTCTGGGTATGGATTGATCGAAGGATTTGGCAAAAAAAGTGGGCTTAGTTTGTGCTCTTGTCCCCTTGATCTCTTTTGGTTGTCACCCTTGGATCTTAGTCCCATGGGATCTCCTTTATTGACCATTTGGTTCTAGGGTGGTACTACTTGGGAAACCCCGACTTTGGGTGTGTGGTCCTGCTCCTTTATCCGCATATATTACTCCCTTTCCACTCACTATACCCCATTCATCATTTCTCCCCCATGGTTCCACATTTCCATACTGGGTCCAAATAGGGCCAGCCTCCCTATCCCCTTGCCCCCACCTTGGGTCAGGCCCGGAATGATGCCTGGAGGTTGAAGCAGTTAAAAGAAAAAGAAAAAAACATAATTGGCCACATTTAACAGGAAATTGCACCACAAAATGCAATAGATAGTCGAGACAAAATAACTAGCACATGGGCAAAAGCCAATACATGAGCTCTACCCCAATCCATGGTCATCACCCTGTTCCATAGGCCCTAGATGAGCCTCCTTTATCATTCGGGAACCCATGATTGTCCCAACCCCTAGAGGGCAATGAATCGCCCTAACTAAAAGGGGGTAATCGCTATTATATCTTACACATCATGCTCTTGTCCTTTGAGCCCCAAGCAGTTAATTAAAAAAAATTCATAAAAGGCAAAAGGCATATAAAGAAGGCTGGAAAAATCAAAGTCGGAGCACCTCATGTACCACGATTGCTCCCTCCTACATATTACATGCTTAGGTGTGGGCTTCCCCTTATCTAGCTACCCCTATGCCCCAATATGTGGCCCAAGGTTGCCCCTCTCATTCCCTATTCCACTCCAGTTATTTATCACTTGCCACCTATGTCACAAGGTTCGTCGAACTTTAACCTTGAGGTTCGAATTTTGGTTAACCTTAAAAAAAGATTGAGGGTTCGATGAGGTTCATCGAACCTCATAGCCATTGACCAAGTCCATAGATCAAAACTCATAACTTTCATGTCACTCCACGGAACTTCATCGATGCTCAGAGACTACTAGCAGTCCACTTTTGGGATGATGGTGATATGCTTGGTACATTATGCGCAACAGGCCCCCACAGGAGCCCCACGCTCTTGGCAGGTATCCCAGGACTTGTATGATGTCATGGCAGCGTTCATTCCACCACCCGGACCCTTGCAGAGGATCTACAGGCATCTCCGATTCATATGAAGACCCATGGGGTCATTTATGTGCCCTCAGACTCACTAGGAGCACCACAGGTCTACTACTTGGAGAACAAGGGGCCAACCCCTTGTCCATCATACTCCAAGGAATTTATTCCTCAGTATGGCACTTTGAGACATTATTAGGCCTTTGGAGCGCCCCACGACATGTACATATTATTATTTGGCCCCTTGTGAGGCTTATTTTTGCACTTGTGAGCTAGTTTGGTGAGCTTGTCATCAACGGGTGTTTTATTTGCACATTATTTTATCATTAGGGGCTAATGTAGGCCCATAGGCTAATTCGAACTCCTTAGTAGGCTATATATTGATATCAGATACATTCATTTAGATCATCACTTGATTTGGGATCTCTCTAATCATAGAGAACTTCACATTTTTTCCTTGGAGGATATTTTCTGGAGATGGATGAATTTTGACATATGGATTTGGGCTATTTATCTTGTCTTGGAGCTTTGTCTTGTAAACGAAATGTTGGTTGGATATACTCTATAACATTGTAAGTGAATTTTGATGTTATTATTCTTGTTGCTGCATACTACTAAAATTAGGGCTAGTTGTTGCATAATCGAAATGTGGAATTGAGCATGTTTTAGCTAATTTAATGTATGGGCCAATTTTATATGAATGAAATGTCCTAGAGATTATTTTCTCAATAAGCTTGCATCGTTTGCTTTGAAGTATAAATGCTTGAAGGTCACTTTTCTTTTCTTTCTCTCAACATTAGATGAAGTTAACTTTCCGAGCCTCCTTGATCAAGAAACCAAGTTCTTACTCATCATCATCCTTGATTCCATATCCCCAAGTGAATTAGGCACTAATCCCTCAAAAAGGGCGATCATTTTAACCCTCTTTTTACCCTTTTCCCCTTTTTCCCTAGGTCTAGCCCCATTAAGTCACCTAGGGCATCAATTTCCCAAGAATTGACCCAAGGAAAAACTTTGATCTCCTATACGCTACTGCGCTGGTGGGTCCCCTCCCTCTCCTCCAAATTTGAGGAAATCTAACAGTGGAATCTTCAGGAATCCCAAGCCCTAGCTCTAGGATCGAATTTTGCCTAGGCATCACCAAGGGTAGACCTCAATAGGATCAATTCAACCTTTTTGAAGTAAATATTCTTGTTTGGTCCTTTCCCCTCACCTTGTCCAAGATAGGAACATCATTGGTTGCTGCATTCCATCCCCGAACCTGGGTTGGGTCCACTTGGCCTCGTGTGGTCCCACTTCCCAATAAAGATTATTTGTCGAGGACCATTTGGGAATACAAGTTTCCTAAGGATTATAGGGAATGAAAACCTTGTTTATAACCCTATCCTTTCTCCCTCAACCCTCCAATCCTCACCCCTTACCCCTGGTGGACCAAGTCCCTTGCTTAAAGAGCAAATGAGTTCCATTCTTCACTCCATCCTTGGGAAAGGGTTCTCAGGGTCACTTCTCACCTATCCATTGTCATTTACCTTACAAGTGATCCCTACACTATCGGGACTCCTCCCATTGGTGAAAGTTCATAAAGGGCAGGGAGACTTCGTTGTGGCGACAGTGGGCTAAGCCTCCACCGTTGCCCTTAACCTAGCAATTGCCCTCTTAGGAGCCCCTTTAGGTCCCCTACTGGTTTGAGTGGTAACAGTTCCTATTCTAACTTTTGAGATCCAAGGTTGCCTCTCTTCTACATTCCATCATACACGTGCTTTTAGAATCATCCTAGAATGGTATATCAGCTCCTACCCCCATACATTAAACCTCATATGTTTTAGCAAATGTGACTCCATGATATTTTCTTCAGGAACAAACTTTGGAATTTTCTATAATTTGACTTGGGCACATGGTATTGAGCTCATCATTTTACCTAGCACATGGTATGAGCTCATGGTTTCACATGAGCATATTGTATGATGGGTTTAGAAAACCTCTTTTCCTATAAAAGTGGTTTCTCTAACTCATTTTTCTTGTTGGATAATAAAGAAAGAAGCTTGCATTTCATTTTATTTCTAGTATTTCTATTTCCACTGTGCAAACATTTCAATTCTTCTAGAGGAGATCATATGTCTTTAGTGTCTTGACGCAGTAAAGGTTGCGGCGAAGGTCGAGATGCCCAAAGAGTATGACTTTCTATTTTTTGACATTTCCAAGTGTTCTATAGATATAGTTAGGATTGTATTTAGAAGAAAAATCGTTTCAGATTGTGTCTTGTTACTTCATGATTGTCTAGAGAAACCATTTTTTGACATAAGGTTATTTACTTCAAATAGATTTAACCCTCTTTAGGAACTGTTAATCTTTGATACCAGGTTGATGGTTTTCTCTCAACTCTAAAGAGGGAAGGAACTTCTTCACATCATCAAGGAAGCATCTACAAGGGAAAAGGACTCCATGGCCCAATGGTGGGCCAAGATTCAGCCCACTTCAATCAACTTTATTCCTTTCCTTCCATTTGCTTTTTTTTATGTACTAGAATTTAAATTTGTGAAAGATCAACTATAAAGCATGAAGCACTTAGAATTGTTTAGTATGGTTTAATAGTTCACATTTCCCAATAGAATTGTTTAGTATGGTTTAATTACTCACTTTTCCAAACACAAACTGACACATACCATGAAGAATCTATGTGATAAATGTGATCTGGAACTTGTGGTAAAGCTCAATCGTCGTTCTTATTTTGTTGTCAATTTGCACATTTCCTGTAAAGTTTTGGTTCACATGTATCCCTGGATTGCATCTTAAGATCAAATAACCAAATGTTGCATTTGTTAGAGCACTGGTCAATGTTTTGCTCTGCAGAAATTTCTTTTGAGTTGGTTTCCATTATGGTGATTGAATAAACCTGTTGTAAGTGAACTTGTGCTTGCTCTGAAGACTGATCTAATGAAATATGTGGTTGTTAACCCATGGCCATATCTCTGCTCTCTGTGTTTGAGTCGCATGGTTTCACAGTAATACAATCCAACATCTAACAATTACTTCACGCACATTTGTTGGTTTAATACACTGATTCTGCATATAATTTGGACGTATAGGCTCAGAAAATAAGGCTGAAATATTACAGATCTGTTCATGCATGCATCTTGTTGAAAAGTGTAACTAGGTTCGGTTTTCATAATAACATGTGTAATTATGATTTTATGTAATTGATGTAAAGAAGAAAAATAAAAAAAAAATTGTAATGCTTGAATCATGGGTTTCATGATCAAGGAATTTTATTTTTAGTTAAGACTCCCATTGTGAGCCTTTAGGATGAGTCATCATGTCATAAAATTCTATTGAGTCAATGTCATGTATGGAAGACCCTTATTGGGCATGTTACATATGTAAATGAGTCATTAAGAAACCCTCCAAGACCAATCTCAAGCACCCCCTTCAAGTCGACCTAAAGATATCTCTAGAAAGGCATGTCGGCCTTGGCTCTAGGAGATGTTGGCTTAATTTATGGGCAGATCACTATAAATAAGGCAGCTCAGCTTTCATTTGGACAACACATTTTTTGGTCAAGGCAATCTGAGTGAGATCAAGGTGCAAAGATCACAAAAAGAGAAGTCTTATCATCAAGCGAAGAAGGAGGAAGATAACTAAGTTCGTTTGCATCTGTTTTAGGGCTAAACTCTTCCACAAGTGCGAGATTACAGGCTGTCTACTGCAGGAAGGACTGAGATACCACAGTCATAGTGAGAGGGCAGTTTTGGGAGAAAGCAAGGTGATTCTCAAGCCGAGTTGAAGGAGAGAAGGTCTCCATCAAGAGCGAAGGGAACCAAGGTGTTTCTCTCTCTCATATACCTCAGCTAGGGTTTCTGAAATAGGGCCGAGAATTGCAGTGTTGAACCAAGGGACTTAAATCAAAAAGATAGCCGAGAAAGAGGAAGTAGCTAGAAGTTTGACCATCGTTGACTCAAGGAAGAGGAGGAAGATTTGTGTCTTGGTCTTAGAGTGGCAAATAGGTCAAGGGTCTTGGTCTTGGTATTCGTCAATTGAAGTCTTTATAAGAAGAAGAATTTGTTTGGGTTTTCCTCTCAAGTTGGAGAGGTTTTGGCCCTCGCTGATCGCCTACATTTTGTGTGTTTTGTCTCTTTATTGTTTATGTATTGGTAGTTGTTTGATGAAAAAGAACACAAATAATAATCTAAGTAAAGAGAAGATCTTAATCTAAAAAAGTAAAAAGCATTCACAAGCAATTATAAAAAGAAGAGAAATCACCTAATCTTGATGCCCTAGATTTCTCAACATGGTTTTAGAGCTAAGGTGACAAAGTCAAGGAAGGGCGTCTTATCAAGGGACACTTGAGGATCAAAATCTCAAGAAAGACATCAAAGCAAATCTAAGAAGATCATCTTAGAGTCAAGATCTACAGAGAAGTATCAAAACCCTAGATCGAATAAGAAGTCTACACCACCAGAAGTCTTGGGATCCTCAAGTCATCAAAAAGGACCACAAAGACCCTACTCAAGATGAGGGGACTTATTGATCAAGTTTCTTACTAGAGAAGCAAGATCAAGGACATCATCATCATCTGCAGAAGTTCTAAGGCAATTTCCTCTCATTGAAGCAAGGACCTTACCATTGTAGAAGATCATCCAAGAAGCATCAAGAAGTCGTCATTGATCATCATCAACAAGGACATCATCATCAAAGGATCTAAAGTGATCTCCCTCTTTATAAGGTTAAGGATCATTCTTGAAGAGAACTATCTTCATCAAGGAGAAGCTCTCTATTAACTATATCATCATCAAAATTCAAGGAAGCAACAAGTGGAAGAAGCATCTTCACAAGTATATTTATGTTTGAATCTGTCAAAATCTTTTTTTGCAAGGAAAGCAACAAATTGGTTGGGGCTTCAAACTATCTTGCATGGAAGAAGAGGACAGGCTTGAATCTCAATCGAAAATGAGGTGATGGATCATGTCAAAGGCTCGATCACCAAACCATCGAAGGAAGATGCTCAAGCACTTGCAAAGTTTATGAAAGAGGAAGTGAGGGATCAAAGGATCTTCATAGAATCCATCAAGAATCCCCTCATTCCATATGTATCTAAACTCGACACCTCAAAAGAAATATATGACAAATTGGTAGAGTTGTTTTTTGTAAGCATTGCAAGAGAAGTTATCTCTCTTAGGCAAGAACTCTACAAGCTAAGGATATCAAAAGAAGAAGGGATAGCCTCATACTATATGAGGATATCTGAAATAAGGGATCAACTTCAAGATTTGGGAGAACTAATGTCTGACAAGGAGATGACCATTGTAGTACTAAATGCACTACCAGAAGAATGGGGTACCTTTAATTCAAGCATTTATGGGAAGAAAGAAGCTACTCCATTCTAGGATTTATGGTCCCTATGCAAAATCGAAAAAACCAAACTAAAGGCAAAAATTGATGTAGGATCCAGTGAGCAAAATCAAACATATGCTGCTATGGCAAAGAGAAGAGGAAAGTCCAGGAAATTTGGTCCTTAGAATAGGTAGAAGAACCTGGCTAAGGTTCAATGCTATGGATGTCAAGAATATGGGCATTACAAAAGAGATTGTCCTAAGCTCAAGAAGGACAATAACAAAAGAGGAAGAGAAGAAGCTCATATCACCGAAGCAATGGAGGAAGCTAAAAAGAAGTCCAAGAAAGAGGAAGTAAGAGATCTCGACTATGATTGAGATATTCTTCCTCACCTAGTTCTTTTCAAGTTCCTCTTTTCAAGTTTTTTTGTTGTAAGATATGGCTATCATGATTCACTAAGGAAGATGATAGGATGCATCATGGCATCAAAGAAGCATTAAAAGCAAGAGCTCATGATCATAGAAAAAAATAGCTGAAATAGAAGTCTATGGAAATCACCCATGGAAGGATATAGCTCTTGGTAACCCTCATTAGAAACATAAATGGTACTTATGGAAAAAAGAAGAAAAATCATCTAGTACAAAGCTCATCATATATCATTGAAAAGGAAACAATTGTTGGATGAGGATACTCCAGATCCTCTATTGGAATCTTCATCAGAAGGTTCATCAATCAAAAGGAAGCAAGTGTTTAATCAAGAATTCCAACTTGTGCGAATTCATGGGATGATGGTATGATGACAAAAGAGGTGAAGCAAATCAAGGGTTTGAAGTTCTTTCAATCAAGGAAGTTGTTGAGATCTTCTCTTGGAACCGTTGGGGGGGGGCGCTTCGTAGACGACCTAAATGCAAAAAAATATAAATATATATATATATATAGCAGATGCTTCCGCGGACGCTTCGCTTCCTAGATTTTTGGAAAATGATGCTTCCGCGTCCCTGCTTCCAAAAAACGCTTCCGCTTCGCCCACACTTTGTGCAACATTGGTATGTATGCTTGTATTTGATACTGTAGTCATGTCATATGGTCGCAGGTAACATGAATAAATGCTCTATCTCGAGAGCATGATCAAAAGAAAGGATCTCCTCCTTTGAAAAGATGCAGGAAGGCATGGGTCACACATTGTCTAGATGAAATCAACATAATATGTCCACATATGATATATGAGGTGGTTGACAAATTTGAAGGAACTATGACTGGAAGTTTCTAGAAGGAAATGTGTGAAGAAAAAAAGGAAGAGATCATGAAGTATGCAACTATGGAAAAGGCAATCAACGTGCGAGGACTGAGAGATTTGACTAAGATATTTCCATGAAAGATATGAAGACTTTGATAAAGTCTGAAAAGGAAAAAGACCCTTGACAGTATATATAAATGGAGATGTGTCAATGTGTATGCAAGATGCTGATGCGAACTAGAAGATGTCATGATGAAAAACCATCACAAAGGTAACTTTGATTTAATGTTCATTCCTTATTTTTGAATGATATGTGGATCGGCTTATGCAGGGCTGCCAAGGGAAAAGTTATGGATATCTTCCACCACTAATGTCCATGTAGTAGGATGAAAGATCCTTAAGGAAACATGGCATGAAGGAAGGCCAGATATGAACTGATGGATCACTTTCCGATGAAAGAAATAATGACATGACTGACTCATGGATGAAAGTGATGGATGGTCTGTGCCCTACGAAGAAGTCCAAAAACATGAAGACTCTTGAATAAAGAAAAGAAGTTCATGACATCGTGAGGAGTTCTTCAAGCAGTTGGTTGTCCCATCATCTCCACCTAAAGAGTTGTTGTAGGTCCCTAATTAAGAGGGAGCCTGGAAACAAGTTTCTAACTTGGTAGAAACTTGGAAGCAAATTCCTAAGCCAAGAGGGAGCTTAGGTACATTCCTTCCATAGGAATGAGTACATTCCTTCATTGGAATAGATATATCCTCCCTAATTAAGAGGGAGAGATAGACACATCATTCTTGTCTTCACTTGGGAAGACAGAATGGAGGATTGGGTAAAAATCTCGCATTCGATGCTCTTTGAGGATGAGCTAGGGCATCCAAGATAAGAAGAGTTGTAGAGGACCGATATTGTTTAAGGACTGGGAATCCAAGATAAGAATAGTCCTAGTGGAACATAATCTAAGAGAACCCCGGTGGGGTATGTTCCAGGAGAGACAATGATGAGGGTGTCTATACATCATTGGTCTCGCCAACATTGAGCTCTAATCTTGTGGAGAGATAAAGCAGTTAGTAAAGGCCTTGCTATGTGACAATGTTAAATGATATGATGCTATACAGAAGGGTTACCAATCCGACTCTTCTTATGAGAATTCTTCAAATTGAGAATGTCCAAGTACCTTGTATGGATTATGAATATCTCCCTAATTAAGAGGGGGTGTTGAAAAGTGTAACTAGGTTCGGTCTTTATAATGACATGTGTAATTATGATTTTATGTAATTGATGTAAAGAAGAAAAATAAAATTATTTTTGTAATGATTGAATCATGGGTTTCATGATCAAGGAATTTTATTTTTAGTTAAGACTCCCATTGTGAGTCTTTAGGATGAGTCATCATGTCATAAAAGTCTATTGAGTCAATGTCAAGTATGGAAGACCCTTATTGGGCATGTTACATATGTAAATGAGTCATTAAGAAACCCTCCAAGACCAAGCTCAAGCACCCCCTTCAACTCGACCTAAAGATATCTCTAGAAAGGCATGTCGGCCTTGGCTCTAGGAGATGTCGGCTTAATTGATGGGCATATCACTATAAATAAGGCAGCTCGGCTTTCATTTGGACAACACATTTTTCAGTGAAGGCAATCTGAGTGAGATCAAGGTGCGAAGATCACAAAAAGAGAAGTCATATCATCAAGCGAAGAAGGAGGAAGATAACCGAGTTCATTTGGATCTATTTTACGGCTAATCTCTTCCACACTTGCAAGATTACAAGTTGTCTACTGCAGGAAGGACCGAGATACTAGTCATAGTGAGAGGGCAGTTTTGGGAGAAAAACAAGGTGATTCTCAAGCCGAGTTGAAGAAGAGAAGGTCTCCATCTAGAGCGAAGGGAATCAAGGTGTTTCTCTCTCTCATATACCTCAGCGAGGGTTTCTGAAATAGGGCCGAGAATTGCAGTGCTAAACCAAGGAATTGAAATCAAAAGGATAGTCGAGAAAGAGGAAGCAGCTAGTAGTTTGACCATTGTTGACTCAAGGAAGAGGAGGAAGCTTTGTGTCTTGGTCTTGGAGTGACAAATAGGTCAAGGGTCTTGGTCTTGGGATTCATCAATTGAAGTCTCTATAAGAAGAAGAATTTGTTTGGGTCTTCCTCTCAAGTTGGAGAGGTTTTGGGCCTGGCTGATGGCCTACATTCTGTGTGTCTTGTCTCTTTATTGTTTATGCATTAGTAGTTGTTTGATGAAGAAGAACACTATAATAATCTAAGTAAAGAGAAGATCCTAATCTAAAGAAGTAAAAGGAATTCACAAACAGTTATCAAAAGATGAGAAATCACCTAATCTTGATGCCCTAGATTTCTCAACACATCTGCCCTATATGTCACTGTTTACTAGGTTAAATAGCCTGCAGATAACAAATCCCTTTTTCAAATGATTTTATTTTTTTGATATTGTCTAAGCACATTGCAAACATTGGAATGGGTGTCAATCTTAACCAAAAAATTATTTAGTTTATGGTATAAATCTATGAACCACAAAGAACACTACAACACTGGTGGGCGTATTAATCTATTGGTCACTAATAAAGTTTAAACTTATGAGAGATTTTTCGGCGTAAATCACAAGATATTTCATTTGTCGACGCGTTTCGAACCAACTACTGTGGTTCATCGTCAGGACAAGTTGAATGAACAAATCAGGCTTTGCATGTTAAATAGATAGAGCAGAAACTCCAACGGCTGTATTCCTTGACTAGGTAACGGCTAGATTTGATTAGTTAGTTAGGACAGGATTAGGGGTATAACCATTATTTAATTAAAAAAGTAACTTTGGTTAGTTAAATTCTTATTAAAACAAAAGTAAATGGACCCTTTTTTAACCACTTATAATTATAAATATATATTAAAAATAAATTATAACCTAAATTAATTTACATTAATATTTAGTTATCAAAGTTATTAAGTAGTTAAAAATTATTAAATATATAAATATACATAAATATCTAGATACATTTTTAATCAAATATAAGTCAAAGGGACTATTCCATATACTAATAAATATTAAATTAATTATAAACTAAATTAATTTTAAATAATAGTTATTTTAACTAGCAAAGCCTGATCTGCTCATTCAACTTGTCCTGACGTTGAACCACACTAGTTGGTTCGAAACGCGTTGACAAATGAAATATCTTGTGATCTACGCCGAAAAATCTCTCATAAACTTAATATGGATCACAGAAGCCTCAATTCAACAAAAGTTTAAACTTGTCACATGAATGATCTTTGAATACCATGTGGTTTTGTCTTTTCGATATCAAGTCTCATGAGCATATAATCCAGTTTGCCATCAAAAGTTCATGGTTTCAGAACACAAAATGTGTTGAAGCTTTTATGCAATGAACTTATGATTCAATGTTATGGTGCTCTCTTTACATAGGTGATGTTCACATATAATGTAATATGATTGAAATAACAAATATGTATATACTATACGGCATAATCACATTTATTTCTGGGTTCATTAACTTAAGAGGACTGTTCTTTTTCCGATGATACATATGTTGCCCAGATTTCACTTGGGATCTTATGATTGAATAGGATCAATGGTTTTCCACATGACGAAATGAGCACTTTCTGTTAGCATTCAAAGCTGATGGCATAATCTTATTTGTTTATCTTCAACCTAGGCATTAATTTCCTTTTATCAGTAAATGAGGGATAGCCATTAGCATATCATACGCCTAATCTAACTTGCGCAAACATCAATGATCAACCAAGTGGGTATTTAACATTATCATCAAATAACCATTGGAGTTCAAGGATTTCACCCTTAGAAATATCTTGCTTATCCTTGAGTGAGTTAATGAGCTAGTCCTGGTTGCTTTCCTCCCTTATACTCACGATAAACCAAGGGATTAGTTAAGGGAATACACACATCACCTCCTCCCCCGGGTAGAAAATTGGTTTTAAACCCAACCCAGTTTCAAGTTCATGAAATCACATAAGTTTAATGTCCAAGCCAACATGTTTTATGCTGCTGTCATAAACATGAATATTTTCAAACTTGGAAACACATGAGCTACACTACTTTTTCACATTAGCTGAGAATAAATACAAACAGTCACACAATTTAACACAGGAGATTTTTGGTCCAATGACCCTGGAAAAACCCCGTAGGGAAAACCAGTGAAAGAGATATTTTTTTTCTTATCAGACAAATTTACAACATTAAATAACAGCAATTAATGCAAACTTATCTCATAGGAAATCATGCCCAGATTTCCTAAAATATTGTGCTGTAGTTTCTCTTTGAATTCTGTGCCAGAGAGCCCCTCATTTTCTGTCCCAATCACACCCAGAAGTTCATACCTGAAAGTCCTCTTGAAATGTGCCAGCTGCACGAATTTACCAGTAAGCTCTACCTCAAAAATCACTCTGGTTCACTGACTGACAGGTTGCAGTAAATGCTTTCAGACTCCCTCAATTTTCACACCCAGGCTTCTTCAATATTCGTGCTGCTTTTGACAGCCTCGATTTCTGTGCTGTCAGACCCCTAGAAATCTGCCCAGACTGCCTCGCTGCAATAAATGTGCTGGCCCCCTCCTAGAATTCCGTGCCTGTTCTCTGCCTTGGAATTCATGCTTGTTCAGCTATACTATGCTGTCCTCCTGCCGTACTTTGTCCTTCTGCTGTGAATATCTCTCAGCCTCCTCTGCTCCTCTTCTCCAACTCTCATGAAGAATATGTGCAAATGGTGCCTTTCCCCCTTTCCTTTTTTCCTTTTTGTTCTCTCATTATGAGGAGAGGCCTAACCCTAAGATCTAATGGCTGAAATTAGATCTTAGCCATTAAGATCAAGGGTGGGGATTTAATTCCTCATTGACCCATGAGTAACTTTATCCCATAAGTCCCCTTTTCATTAATTAACTCAAAAAGTACTTTATGACTTTATTTCTTATAAGGTCACTTTATGAATTTATATCTTATAAAATCACATTTAACTTTATTTCTCATAAAGTCAAGGGGTTCACATTAGGGCACTTTTTCCTAGGCTAGACACCAATTCTTAGGAACACTTGTCCTTGGTACTCCTTTTCTAACACCCCCCCTCCCACCAGCTTTGGAATCTTCCAAGCCTAAATGGAGTGAGTCACTAGGTGACAGGTACTGACCACTTGATAGTGTCCTTGGGCTTCCCAGCTTGAGCGAGGTTAGGGATTTTCCTCTAGAGAATGTATGAGAAATAACAAAGCTCTTTGCAATCAATAGATCTACTAGTATTTAGGTTTTGGATATTCCTCTCTATGTCCCCTAAGGTGAACAAATGGCAAGAGTATATACGAGAGGAGATAAGAAAAGGGGATTGGCCAGGTACATCATAAAAATAATTGGCAACCAAGGCCCAAGTACATAAATTACATTTGAGATGAAGCTTTCCTTCAAAGGGTTTGCTGAAATGTTTCTACCATCTAGAGCGGTATGGAAGGCTTCAAGCAAATCATGCCTCCGCTAAGCCAAAAAAATCATGTTTCTTGCATCAAAGAAGGTATTAAATATCATGTACATGACATATGTGTTGGGTGAAGTTGTCATTAATGTCAACACCAAGCAAGGAAGAAGCCTCCTTGATCTTACCTAAAGCGTTATGAGATTGAAACAAAGTGTTCTGAGATTGAAACGAAGCATTCTAAAGTTGAAACGAAGCATTCTTAGGTTGAAACAAAGCATCTAAGGTGACACAGCATTCTAAGGTGAAACAAAGGGAATTGTCAAGGTTAGCAGAATTTTTGAAGAGTTTGGATTGTGATCCAAGTGCACAATGTGCAAAAGAGGCTCTTGGGTAGATCTGTGATTGGTATGAGATCAAGATCTCTGCTGTAATTGAAAGTGGTGATTTGAACTCTACAGTGATTTTAAACAGGATGTGAACAAAACTCTGTGGGGATACAAAGTGTGAATTGTCTGTGGAATTAAACATCGAACGTGAACCCTAATATGATATCATTGCAGTTGATTAGAGGTAGTGATTCAAGGGTCAGGAAATGATTGTGGAAATATGGATTTCACAGTAAACTATATGGTAATTTTTGAATAAGGATGTAAACCAACCCTACAATTTGAATCACCTTTGTTGTCAAAGCTCTTGTACTGTATAAATTCATAAGCCATGCAGTTTGAGTCACCTCTACGGTCAAAGGAGCAAGTCCTATGCAAGCCAAAGAGCAGAGGTGTGATTTGTTGTCAGGAAGATGGTGCACTGGTGCCAGAAGAGGATGACCCAGTAAGGGCAAAGGAGTTTGAACCTTGTAAGGAGGATCAGTGGTATACTTTATAAAAACTCTTTGATTTTGGCAACTAGAACCTGGTTCATTGAGACCTAAGTCATTGTGTTCGGTGAACTTTATTGATCAAGTTTGAAGTTCGTCGAACTTCATCCCACGCTGAACTTTATTGATCAAGTTTGAAGTTCGTCAAACTTCATCCCACGCTGAACTTTATTGATCAAGTTTGAAGTTCGTCGAACTTCATCCCACGCCGAATTTGTTCGATGAAGTTTGGCAAACTTCAATGTGAACCTCATGCCTAACCTGAATTCTAACTCGAACATGAAAGATTCATCACATTCCCCTGAAATCTACTTCACATTCACTAGAAAATTCATCTTGACTCTAGCGTGTGAAATTTTACAAGTTTCGTATTAAAAAATAAAAAAATAAAAAACTAATCTACCCACCTGCTCTAGTCCTAAAACCTCACGCACCGTCAACCGGCCCTGTTGTAGCTCATAGTGACAAGTTATGTCACTACAACATAGTGAGCATTTGTGACTTGGCCCTTGACAACACAAGCACAGTTGCATATGTCATGTGCCTCAACCCTCATCCACTCGTTTGGTCGTTCCAACCTCCAAGTTTTGATTCTCAGTAAATAAGCTTACGAACTGTCTCTGCAATTGACAAACATATAGTGTATACCAAGTTTGAAAAACAAAGGCTAGTTTTACTATTAAAATACAAGTGCAAAAGCGTTCCCAACAACATTCAAGCAATAGGAGTCAATAGCAATATTGAATTATATATATATATATATATATGTATATACAAATTTTTAGAATGCCGAACTTAATGTCAAATTTGATTGCCAAAATTTTAATTGTCAAACTTTATTCAAACTTCAAAGTAGATGAACTCGAACACGAACGCAAACGTGGTGACTTAGATTGAGACCTACAAGTGTGAGCAAGGTAACATGAAGTCTAAGTGACATACTTGTAAAATTATGCACAATTCATAGGATTGATAGATTGTGGGAGTGAGTCCTGTTGTAGGAGTCTACCACAGGAGTAAATTGTGAAGATCAAACTGAGGTGTGTAGCATGTAAAAAGGAGAAAGTGCAAATCAAAGGAACAAGGTTAAGGGTCCAAGTTGAGAAGAGCTATTGGCAAAAGAGGATAAAATAAAGGACTAGAGTTTGAGCAGACTATGGAACAGGAGTCGGAGCTAAGAAAGAACTGACAACAAAGCCAAGGACTTAAACAAGACAAAAGACCAAATCAAGGAGCAGAACAAGAAGATGTAGGTTGGTGCCTACAAAGTTGTTGAGTTGGTGCTCAACTAGGAGATTGGTCTCTCCTGTGGGATGGTACCCACGAATTCTACAGAGTTGGTGCTCAATTAGGGGATTGGTGTCTCCCATAGGTTGGCGCCTATGAAATTTGTAAGTTGGTGCTTACAGAGGATTGGTGTCCCCACGACTCGATGTAATAAATTGAAGATTGTTTACAAGTGTTTCTTCTTCAAGTTTAACTCGCACATTGATATTTATGTTTATAAATTGTGAATAATTGCTTATGTGATGTGAATTTGATTTCAAGAAAGTGAATAATTGAAAAGAAATGAAATATTGATTCACCCCCCTCTCATTATCTCCAACAATATGACATTGGAAGATACAAAAGATAATGCTTTTTGATAGGTTAACATAGCAAAGAACAAGCTTGAGACGCAAAAATAGATGCCCAAGCCTTTGTTGCATTATGTCTTGTGCTTGAACTTAATAAAACATATAAATTTATGCCAAACCACTAACTACAAAGTGTAATATGTTCAAAATATTCATAAATGGAACTCAGGGAAACCAATGGTAAGGCTGGTTTCTAGACAATTAGCTTATGACCAACCCAATTCACCAACATGGATCTCAAATTAATTTTCAATATTACTTTCTCCTGTTAAATTTCTTTGTGCAAATTACTATTTACTGAGTATTAATATGCAAATAAATCAGTGTTAGAAATTCACAATCACACAAAGGACACAAGTATGTACTCGAAAACCTAGGGAGGATATATTCTAGCTCGAAATGGCTTGCTCAGCTCTTATTATTCTTCAGTCAAGTTATAGATTACAAAGGGCTCTATTTGAAACAACTCCAATGACCACACTCAAAGGATACAACAATAGAATACTTCCTTTGTTCTACATTCACCATCACCATAACCAAATTTGGCTCACTCTCTTTGGAAATTAACATTGAACTTAATCTCTTACAATTCTCATTTTGTACAATTGCTCCACTACAACTCAAAGTGATTAAATCAACTTCATTCTTTGTCGAATAGAACCAAACCCCATATATTTTTGGCCTATTAATCTCCTCCCCTATAGAAGGCCAAACACCCCAAGAATCAATTAAGTCAATCATGGCTATGACGTTCATTGCCCGAGTACAATGGACAATGTGGAGATGATGTGACAATTGTTGGAAAATCAAAGTAGTTGCAACTTGCAAGTCAAGATTGATTTTCCTTAGCTTGATAATTACTTGTGAAGTTTCTGTCTTCTTATTAATTAGTTTTAGTTCTATTTCATCAAGCAATTACCAACATGAAAACACAAGAAACAAAAGAAACCAATGTAGGCTCCACCCCAAGGAAAAACCCTACTTCTTAGGGAAAACCCAAACAATATCCTTATAGAATTTAGATCAAAAGTGAGATGACTTCAGACCCAATAACCAAACCTGCTAGCTACAAGACAACTCTACAAAGGAATGCCACCTCCTTACTCTATAGAATAGACTTATGCAATTTTGGATCACTGCAATGATTATACCTCTACAACTTTTAGACATTTTGTTGTACCTTCACCTTTTCGGCCTCTGTTTCACAACATTTTTTGGGTCCCTGAGATACTCCTGCAATTTCGGACTTCTGTGGTGACTGGCTTTTGGTCCTCTGCAATTTCGGTTTACTGTGCACTTACTGTATTTGGACCTCTGTAATACCCTTATCTCTTTAACTCTGGGCAGACTTATTATGATTCGTTTAAGGAGCAGATTTAGTATATTCATCCTTTTCTTCTATATTATATTGTCTTCTTATTATCTTCTTGTGCCAGCTGCAGATGACCTTCAAACTGATCCGAGTTATTTCTTATATATACCTTTTTCCAGCTAGTTAATGAGGTTGACATGAACAAGACCATTAGGCCGACTTGAGGGGTGATCATAGGCCGACATTGATGTGCTTCCTGTTATGAACTTAAATTCATAAAAATTAATTAAAATATTAAAATATTATTTAAATAAGTAAATGATTAATTATAATCAATTAATTAACAATTAATTAGTTAAATGAAGAGACATTAGTCCCAAGGGACATGTCTCTCTGATTAGGCATGGCCAGTGAACTCCTATTAAAGGAGCACCGCCTCAGCCTTGTAATCATCATTCGAATTTTATCAATTAATATATATATTACATTTAGAAATCATCTGGTGTATTTTAACGGTCAAATAGCAAGTTAGAAATTTTATGCTAACAATGGTATCGAAGCCAAACAAGCATCGGGTGACACCTCCCACATCATTTTGTTGGTTGTCGGGCCAGCAGGCCTCCTCATCTCCTCTGCATCTACCACTCCATACCTAACCCTGTCATGGCCACACCGCTGCCTCCATTTACATTCTGTTGCACCCACCATTGGCGACACAGTGCACAGTCAATACATCACGGGTCTGCAGTTCACGGGACATGGCTGGCTCTGAGGCGTCTGCTCCGCGACGTGGAAGACCAAGCCATTGTGCGTCCGTAGGTTCTGGCATCGTTACTCCCATGGAACGGGCTTACACTGCGTCATCCATGGTCGAAACCCGTCAGCAACCATGCCCTGTTATCGACAGTCAATCGTCGTGACAGTTAGCGTAGTTGTCATTCGAACCTGGCATTTACGTTAATTTAACTTAATTAAAATTATATATATATATATATGTAACTTATAATTATATAACATATATATTATGTAATTATAATTTAATTAACTAATATATTTTAATTAATTAAATTATTTAAAATTAACAACAACAACAAAATTGGGTCTTCAAGAAAAAAACAAAACAAAATGGCAAGCAACAACAATGACGATATGAAAAAATTCAAGAGGACATCACAAATTAAATAAACGCTTAGATAACGTCGAGAAGTCAGTTAGTAAGCAGTGCCAGATAGCCAATGATATCTTTTGCTTTAAAACTTGATTAGTCGGCATTTCGAAGAGATTGATCCACCTTCAGCTACACAGAGTCCCAAGACTCCGGAAGGTGAGACTTCTCCAAAGCATGAGTTCCTAAGGCATGAGAAGCAGCAAATACCACAAATTCACTTCGAAGGAAGTCAATATTATACTAAATCTTCCGAAAGGAACCATCTTAAAATAAAAAATGAATTACCTAAGTATGATGGTAAGAACTATAAGGGCGTTGTCGTATGGGTAAATAAGATGGACGCCATTTTTTTAGCAAACCCTCCACTCGGCGAGCAAGAAAGAGTCATGATTGCATCCAACTACTTAGAAGCAGAAGTGTACGATTGGTTTTTGTGGTGGTTGTCTAAATGTATGGGTTGTTCGTTCAATTGGCAAAACTTTAAAAACGCCTTGCTAAAAAGGTTTCATGACGAGGAGGAGGATGATGTCTATGAGAGATTCGTTCACCTGAAACAAAAAGGATCAGTGAGTGAATACACTCACGAATGGGAAGTATTAGCAGTAAGGCAGAGAGGGTTCTTAGATGAAGAGCTGCTAAAAATGTACCGTTGTGGCCTTAAAGATTACATTCGCGAAGAATTAAAATTACATAAATCCAAAACCATTGAGGAAGCCAGACATGTAGCCATAATTATCGAGCGGAAATATAAACTCCACAAGGCACCATATGCCAATAACGAGAGAACTAGCAGCTATTCCAAGGGGAAGGCAGGGAAACCATCGTCAAAGAACACTAGCAAGTACATTCCACCACCATTGTGAAATGAAGGGAAGCAACAATCTAGTGTCGAAAGGAAAAAGGATGGCAAATGTTGGAAGTGCGGAGACAAGTATTATGAAGGACACAAGTGCGTAGCACAAAAATTGTACAACTGTGAAGCCGAACAAGAAGAGGAATCTTCAGAAGACAGCTCTGACGAAGAGGACAATGAAGGAAATGCAAACCCTAGTCCAGAATCGGAAGATAATATGCCATGAATTTCTCAAGCGGTCATCACAGGGATAGCTCAACCACAGACACTGAAGCTTAAAGGTCACATCAAGAAGCAAAACGTTATCATTCTAGTAGACTCCGGAAGTACACACAACTTTGTGGATTTCAATGTTGCAAAAAGACTAAACATTTTTGCTTACCCCGTAGTAGATTTAAAAGTTATGGTAGCAGATGGGAAACGTATAGATGGAGTAGGCAAGTGCCATAAGGTTAAGTTGCAATTAAGCGAATACGCAATGGAGTCCAGTTTTTATACAGTTCCCCTAGGAGGAGTAGATGTCGTTTTACGGGTACAATGGTTAGAGACACTAGGCACGTATTTAGCGAATCACATAAAGCAGTTCATTAAATTCAAGTGGGATGGAAGGAAATATAAGTTGTTTGGGTTTCAAGCACCACCAACTCAAGTCATCTCCACTCAACAGATGAAGAAACTTATTCGCAAGGGGGCACCAGCATTTGTCGCACAATGTCAGCAATTGGAGTTATTAACGATAGAAGGGACCCACCAGCCATCAGAAATTTCATCCTTGATTCAGAAATACGAGAAGGTTTTTCAAGATCTACCAATGAAGTTACCCCCTGAAAGGCAAATTGAACACATTATCGAAGTCAAACCAGACTCAACACCAGTAAACGTTCAACACCAGTAAACGTTAAGCCATATCGTTATCCCCATCACCATAAGACAGAAATAGAATGCTTAATACAAGACCTGTTGAAGCATGGAATCATTACGAAAAGTAGAAGTCCATATGCTACACCTGTAGTATTGGTCAGGAAGAAGGATGGATCCTTCCGATTATGTATAGATTACAGAGGTTTAAACAAAATCATTATTAAACATAAGTTTTTGATTCCGTTCATTGATGAAATGCTAGATGAACTACACGGTGCAAAATACTTTTCCAAATTAGATCTAAGATCAGGCTACTACCAAATACAATAAGGCTAGAAGACGTCGAAAAGACAGCATTCAGAACTCATGAAGGGCATTATGAGTTCAAGGTCATGCCATTTGGATTAACAAATGCACCAGCCACCTTCCAAGCAACCATGAATGAACTCTTTCACCCTTATCTGCGGAAGTTTGTATTAGTTTTCTTCGATGATATTTTGGTCTACAGTAAGACATGGAAAGAACATCTCAAGCATCTGGAAGAAGTATTGTTTGTATTGGAGAAGAACCAGTTTTACGCCAAGCTATCAAAGTGTACGTTTGGGCAAAAGGAAGTTGAATACCTAGGACATGTTATATCCAGGGAAGGAGTCCAAGTGGATCCCAACAAAATCAAGGCAATCAAAGAATGGCCCAAACCCAAGAACGTATCCAAGCTAAGAGGATTTTTAGGTTTAACCGGGTATTACAAAAGATTTATAAAAAATTATGCACATCTGACAGCACCCCTGACTAATTTGTTAAAGAAGAATGTTTTTTAGTGGAATGACCAAGCAGACAAATGTTTTGAGAATTTAAAGGAAGTAATGTCAACCACACCAGTGCTAGCAACGCCTGACTTATCCAAACCGTTCGTAGTCGAATGTGATGCTTTTGGGTTTGGAATTGGAGTCGTATTAATGCTGGACAGCCACCCTATAGCATTTGAGAGCAAGAAACTTAATAAACGAGAAGGCTTAAAATCAACATACCAAAAGGAGATGCTCGCCATCATACACGCTTTAACGAAGTGGTGCCAATATTTGCTTGGGAGTAAATTTTCAATCCGAACCGACCACAACAGTCTTCAGTTCTTACTTCAACAAAAGACATTATCAACAAAACAACAGAAGTGGATGGAGAAGTTGTCAGCTTTCGACTTAGAAATACTACACAAGAAAGGAAAGGAGAGTGTCGTAGCTGATGCTCTCTCACGTAAGGATGACGACCACACAATGTGTGCCGCCATGATAGTTGTTCCGGAATGGTTGGACGAAATACAAGTCGAATTTGCCAAGGATGAGGATTGTGACTCCATGATTAAGAATATCAGTCAGTATACCAACTTCGAGAGGAAGAATGACATCTTATGGTACAAGGGTAGAATTTACCTAACACACGCATCCAAATTTAAGGTGAAAATACTAAAAGAGTCTCACAATTCGCCAGCAAACGGACATGTCGGATTCTACAAGAATTACTACAACATCCGACAGTCATTTTATTGGAAGGGTATAAGCAAGGAAATTCAAAATATGTTGTAGAATGTGATATTTATCAAAGGAACAATAGCGAAAATGTTCCAACTCCAAGATTACTACATCCACTACACATCCCCAATCAGAAGTGGGAAGAGATTTCGATGGACTTTATTGAAGGACTACCTGCATCTGACGGGAAGGATAAAATATTTGTAGTAGTCGATAGGCTCACTAAATATGACCACTTTATGGCTATTAAAAAGACAGACACAACTAAACAAATCGCTGATCTGTTTTGTAAAAATATTTACAAACTACACGAGTTCCCTAAGGCATTGTTTTAAAAAACGGTCGAGTCGACTCTGACTCAGCCGAGTCAGACTGAGCCATTGCCTGACCGGGTCGGCTCGGTGGCCGAAACAGAAGGGCTAGTCGGGTTGTTACCGAGCCAGTCATTGACTCGATCAACTCAGTCGACTCGATAACAACTCGAATGACTCGGTAATGACTCGGTCGGCTCGGTAACAACTCGGTCGGCTCGACTCTTTGACAAAAATCTTGAAGCACATTTCTCAAAAGTTGTTTCGCCTCCTACATATCAATGGTTGGGTTGTTGTTTATTGCATATTTATAGCCCTAAAGTAATCTATCACTGTGAGAAAGTTCTGAAAATTACAAGGCCGAAGTATGGTTATCCTAGTGGCATGAATTAGAAAAATGAAACAATGCATTGAGCCATACAATGTTTTTAAAAGGCAAACGTTATGGCAATGGACTAATAAATACATATTTACCTCTGATTGTTCTGGAGCTTGACCATAATTAGATCAAGGGTTTTGAGACTTCATTAGGAGCAGAGAACACAGAATTGGTATTATTGTTGTTGTAGTCTAGTGATTGTCCTTAGGCTGAGACAGAAAAGAATCCTGCCATTGGTGGCTAAGTATGAACTTTGTATTGGATAGTGCACTGGGTGCCCTTTTGATATAATGGATATATTCATGAGCCTACTTTGATCATATGTTGTCTTCTCTCTATATTCTAAAGCTTTGTATTTGGAAACATGAATGAAAATCTTTAAAATTATGTTTTTTATAAAAAAAATATATATTTAATGTATTTTTTACAACGACTGGGTCATTGAAATCAAACAGGTCGAGTCGGAGTTGGAGTCGAAGTTTTAAAACATTGCCCTAAGGTCATTGTCAGCGATAGAGATGTAAGATTTAAGGGAAAATTTTGGAAGGAATTCTGCCACCAAGCAGGGATATCCCTCAACATGAGTTCGGCCTATCACCCCAAACAGATGGGCAAACTGAAATTATTAATAAATGCTTGGAGGCACATCTGCGTTGTTTCGTTACAGATAAACAAAACAGATGGACCCAGTGGCTACACTTGGCAGAATGGTGGTATAATACCACGTACCACACATCAACTAAGATGACACCCTTCCAGGCCTTATATGGTTACGAGCCACCCAGGTGGAAAGATTTTGCACTCCTTGATTCTAGGGTACCAGCAGTTAAAGACCACCTAGGAGAAAGTCAAAGGATCATCAACTTACTAAAGGAAAATCTAACCATGGCTCGTAATAGAATGAAACAACAAGCTGACCAACACCGCTCTGAAAGAGAGTTTGAGGAAGGAGAGTGGGTCTTTGTTAGACTCCAACCTTACAAGCAGTTATCACTAAAACAACAGGGAAAGAATAAATTATCACCTAAATATTATGGACCGTATCAGATAATCAAAAAAATAAGTAGTGTAGCTTATGGATTAAAGTTACCAGACAATTGTCGAATCCATAATACCTTTCATGTATCAAGTCTCAAAAGAGTATTAGGGCAAAACCAAATAGCACAAACAAAAATACCAGAGACCAATGAAGAAGGAAGAATAGTCCTTGAACCTGAAGGTATACTCGCTACCCAAGAAAAGGTTTTACGATCCAAGACAATAAAGGAATACCTCATCAAATGGAAGAGGTTACCAGAGGAAGATTCGTCTTGGGAATCAGAACGTTTCCTGCATCAACACCCAGGCCTACCTATGCTTTGAGGACAAAGCATCTTAAGGGGAAGGCAATGTTATGAATTTAAATTCATAAAAATTAATTAAAATATTAAAATATTATTTAAATAAGTAAATGATTAATTATAATCAATTAATTAACAATTAATTAGTTAAATGAAGAGACATTAGTCCCAAGGGACATGTCTCTCTGATTAGGCATGGCCAGTCAACTCCTATTAAAGGAGCACCGCCTCAGCCTTGTAATCATCAATTCAAATTTTATCAATTAATATATATATTACTCAGAAATCATCTGGTGTATTTTAACAGTCAAATAGCAAGTTAGAAATTTTATTGCTAACACTTCCATCGGCCGATTTGTTGAGCATCCAAAGGTCTTCCTTTGATTGACTTGTAGCTAGAGGTTGACTATGATTTCTTTTTGACTCATAACAAAAATCCTAAAGGCATGCAATGGATGCCTTGACCTATTTGACCAATGAGTCGAGCATGAAACCCATGCTTTAAAACAAATAAATAATTTTCTCTCTTTTTTTTACATCATATATACATAATGATATGAATACAAAGACATTTTATGAAGACCGAACCTAGTTACTTTTTCAACACTCCCTCTTAATTAGGGAGGTATTCATAATGACTCAACAGGTCCATCTCAATTGAAATATTCTCATAAGAAGGGATCTAGATTGATAAGCATCACTCATCATAACCAGCATTGTCACATTACCCATGGCCTTGATAGGTACACACTCTATCTCTCACAAGATTAGAGCTCAATGTTGAAAGGCATTTCATAGGACACCATACCGCCTCATCATGGTACATACTCCACCTAGGATACCCAGAGTAATCCTACCATCAGACCATTCTTATCCAAGTCCATGTGACTCCAAGAATGTTTGTCCAAGATGCTTATCTAATCGAACATTCTCGTTCTCCATGTCCATGTACTTGACCTAGGACATCAATCCTAATCCATCAAAGCACTGACACAAGGAGAACCAAACAAGTCATCATTCTCCCTATCCATGATGCGTGCACTAGACTTACGGTTGTTAGTCCTGGTCTAGTACATGACACAAGTAGAATCAGTGCCCAATCATACTCCCTCTTAATCAAAAAAGGCAACCTTATTCTCTTTGTAATCAAAGAATAGATCTTGCTCCTATTCAAGGAGACTCCTTTTACTCCCTCAAAACCTAGAGGGGATTCCAACTTCCTTATAGAAGTCACAGCCAGAAGATCTCTTACTTGTCTTTCATAGCTGGACGGCTCCCTCTTTCCTCTGCATCTCGAGTCATTCTTTCAGTATCACGGATCATGGAGTCATCTTCTCACGATAAATTCCAGGCCATCCATCTTCCACATCATTTTCATCTCACCTTTATCAATGAAGGCTTTCTATTGAACTTGCTCATAGCTTCCTCACGAAAGTGATCTCCCTTCTAGACCTTCAGGTTATCTTCATATTGCTACCTTCCAAATATTAAGATGAACACATCATGATTTTCATGGATGTTGGTTACCAAATGTTGAGTTTTCACTCATCATCCACACAGTTGAACTTGCCTCAACTATCATTATGTATACCTGCAACATCTTTCTAGGTATCACAAACAACATGTTAACAAGATAACCAATAACATATATCAGACTTACCTCACCATGACAATTTTTAACAAAACATCAATATACTCATGGTTCAACTTCATATGAGTCTTATCTTTATCAGAGTGCCCAAGGATCCAACTTGATTACAAAGTTACCATTCCCTCCATTCATCATGCTCATTATTTTTAAGGCGGCATCATCAAGCACAATAGTTGCTTTGCTTCTTCTTCTCATTTTTGCTTTTACTTGCAATCTTTAATAGCATGTACAACCAAGCAACTTCATAGGTTTCATCACTGTCACGGACACACATCAAGAGAAAGTCATTACAGTCATCAGGGTTACACCAAGGGTATTGTCATCAAGCCCACTGTCCAAGTATTATTGTCCTATCATCCTATCAAAGTCATTGTCAAATCTCAATGCGATATATTTCATACAACAAAGTCAATGTTGACAAGTGCACTGCAACAGTTGAGATTATTGTTATATAACAATATCAATGTATACAAGGTCAAAATCAATACCAAGTCACTATGCAATAGTTATCTACTACAACAAAGTCTCATTGCTCAATAGATTTGTACATACCCTTAATGATGATACCCTACACCACAAATGTTCAATCATTGTTTTGATGCCACTATTAATGCAAATTCATAGAGCCACTGTACAGGTCTTTGTTACAAGAAAGCGTTGTTACGTATGGTGTTCTCCATCACCATTGTTTTATTGTTGCCAAAACATCTTTGAGTGCTAAGTATGTTGTCACTTGTAAAGATTTGATTTGACGTTGCAATAAGGATTGGCTTGACTTTCTCTTGGTAGATACTCGAATAAGTATTCAACATTAACCTTGTGTGTGCAAGTCGAGAGTTTCACTGTAGCTGCCTTTTAATGTATCCAAGGTTGTCACAGGTCGGCTAAAGTCGTGGTCAATGCACAAACAGATCTATGCATATATATCCTTTAGTCACAATGGGATCGAAGCTTCACACAACTTCTCTCAGAAATGGCAGAATAGTCACCTTCCATGACATATGCATTTGTGATGGATCATTTTTGCGCAGAGGAAGACGTTGCTCCTAAGGCCTTGTAACAAACCAAAACAATTCTCTCTTTGCAACCAGTTTCTTCAATGGACAGAATTCTAGTGAAACGTTCTTGTTAGTGCTTGTCATAAATTTGTCGCAGAGGTAACTGATTAGGCCGCAACTTTATGATGATATTGTTCAAGCATAGGGCTTGATTCATCATCGTGTGTTTTGTCTCAGGTCAGCGCAAGTCTCAAGGATAATTGCAAAGATATGGTGAAATTTTATCATTATTCAGAACATATACACAAAAGGTCTCCTTGTCCATTCCTCAGGCTGTAGGGAGATTTTTGTATACCACACCTGTAGGACATTATAGCCCAACGAATCCCATAGGAAAAAACCAAACCATACACCCTTTAGAACTTGAATTACAGATAGAGGATAAACTCAGACAAATGTGTCCATGAAAACTCGAATATTGTCTCAGGAAATCTTGCATAAGCCTTAGAAAATTATCACATAAAGATCTACAAATTTCATTTTTTAATGGAGTCTAAATACCAATTTATAGTTATTTGATAGTGCGAAGGATCACGACCCTTGGGGTGAGCCGACTTGAATTTTGGGGGGAGTTGACATGGAGGAGAAATTATTTGATTCGAAATTTAAATTTGAGCCCAAGGCCAACATAGGGTTGAGCATGGATCCCTCTTTAAATTAATAATAATACATTGTAAATAATGATTAATTTGATGACTGTGGAGCTTTGATTAATTTAAATATTTGGTGAGCCTTAGACCAACCAATGAAACGTACCACATCATCAATTAAATAATGTGATGCCACCTCAACAGGCCTTAGAGGATTTTGTCCACATCAAGGGGCCTTCTTGTTTAATATGGCGTAACTCACAAATTGTGAGGCCTCTCATGACGTGCCACATACCACCAAAATCAGCTTGACGAGGAGAATCCAATGACGAGGATCTCCAAGGCAAATTCAGTGATCTACTTCTTCAGAAACCTCCAACAAGTGTGGAGTATTTCCATCGTCCAAGGAATCCAAACCCTAGAGCTAAGGTTTCCAGCCATCCTTCAATGGAGCTTCTAACTTGATGCAATCCAGACAAATATAAGAGCATTCATTAACTAACATTGGCATCAATGACAACACCATTCAACACTACCAAGTCTCTAAGGTGAGACAAACCTCCTTTGGGCCTTGGATTAGCTACCATAACCATGCTAAGTTGGTCGAAGCATGTCGGTCCAAGTGCATCATCTCGCGAATAATGTGAGGAAATGAACAAACTGTTGAAGGTGTTGAAGGTGCCCATGGCATGAAATGATGCTTTGACACATGATGGAGTCCCGTGGCTCTCAACACATCCCCTAGGGGTGTCAAAATGATCCTCTGGTGGGCTTGGGCCATAGTTAAGTTGCCCAACCCATGATGAAGCCACATGTCAATTACATATAGGATCCAAATGTGCTTCCTCACCATTAGGTACAATAATTCATTAGTGCATCTAAGTGAACTAAGCTTGTTAATCAAGGGCACATTGAGACTTCATAATGGGCTTCTCTTCCAAATTTGGAGCTTTAAGCTTGTAATAGTGTTACCTCCCTAGGTAGGAGTGGCTAATAAACAACCCTATTAGGTGTTTTCGGCCCCTAACGGGACAGATAGGTCCAAGGTACATCCTTCAATTGATAGGGGTCATGTGAATAATGATGAAATGGATAGGCACATAGGGGTCTCAAAGCTAAATGCCATGGATTTAAGGATGGTAATAATGAGAGATGTCCACATATTTAGGTGTACAGATGTAGGAGGAAGCAATCATGGATACATGAATTAACCTAGCCTTTGTTTTTCCACCCTTCTTCATTTGCCTTTTGCCTTTTCTTTTGTATTACTGCTCGAGACTACAGGAGTTGAGAGCATGTTGTGTATAATATAAGTAGTTATTACCCCCTTAAGGTGAGGTATTTCATTGCCCACAAGGGGTTAAGATGTGCATGGATTCCTCAATGATGTGGGGTCACTCATGGGGTGTAATGTACCCAACCACTTAGGAAGCTTATGACGGAGTCCGCTAGCCTAATGTGGTTCCCATAGGCTAAAGCAGGAAAATATTTAATAAGGGGGACTTAATTTGCCTAAGGAAACATTATAAAAGTCTGAGGGGTAAAAAGGGGATATTTCCTAGGCAAGTGAAAAGCTACCTTAACTTTATAAAGTGAAATATTATAAAGTGACTTTATAAAGTTAAAATGGTAAAATGGTGGCAAACGTAGCCATAAGTTTATAAAAGAAGGAAAATGAGGAGACTCTCCTCATTTGTGCATTTGAGTTTTTGGAGAAAATAGCTCTTGGAGAGTTTTCTTGAGGAGAAGCTTAGGGTTTGGAAACCCTAGCTGCCATAATTGGTTTCAGTGTTGAAACTAGACACTCTAATTGGTTTTTAAGTTGGAATTGAAGGAGAAGAAGGATTATTAAAAGATTTGTACTGAAAGAGATGTTATCGGTTGAATATCTAATTTATTGTTCATCTTTCTTCATCTTTCAGGGAGCAGACTCAAGCCAAATCTGAGAACATTCCTACAGCTAGAGAAGGACAAGATTTCCTCACATTTTTGTTGGTCAAATCCTCTATACAAGGGCAGAACAAGTTCTGGAGTTGGAGGCACGACTTTCTATGCTCCTAAAGGCTAAGTCACTCTGCTCTCTTTTTTGGGTCGAGATTTGTCTTCATTGGGGCCGAGTTCCTAAGAATATATCTAGGTCGAGTTCCCTCGTTAAAGTTGGTTGTGTGAGAGATGAAAGTGTGATATCTAGGGAACCCTGACATAGAGGCAATAGTAGGAGCTTTGCCCTCTGCATGTTATGACTCGCCTCCAACTATTTGGTGCATCTGTCCCTGTATTGGCTCCTCCTCCCCATCATCACTGTCACTCTTTGAGTACATCTCAATATAGTGAGCCTTACCCACCTTGTCCTTACCATCACACTTGTGCCCTGGTGCCCATGGTTCCTGGCAGCTGAAACAAATTTTCTTCTTTCTAAGCTTCTTCCAGGTCTCCTCATCCATCTTCGGTTTTTTGGTCCACTCCTTTTGATAGGGCTTTACTTCTTTACCTTTCTATGGGAAAGAAGGTTTTGGAGTGAATTTACTTTTAGAGGCGGGACCCTGAAAGTCCCCGGTTCTGTTGATTGTCGCATGAAGAGTGGTCGGTTCAAAGCCTTTGACCCATCCACGTAGAGGTTCTACCAATCCCTCTATAAATAGTCTCACCAATCTAGCCTCCGAGATCTCTGTGACCATGACCCCCAACCTCTAAAACTCTTAAATATAAGCCTTTGGACTACCTGTCTGCTTGAGCTGTGCCATATATGAGCAGAGTCCTAAAAATAGATTTTCAAGACTTTGCTCATATATGGCACAGCTGATAATCTATCTTACTTTTGAGACAAGCCTTCCTCAAGCAAAACAGCTTTCCCCAAGGTCAACTAGGTCAAGAGAAGGATTTCGCTCTATCCAACAACTTGTTCCTACAATTTTGCGCCCCAACAATTTGGACCTGCAACTTCAACCTCTTTCTAGCTACAAAAACCCTAGCTTCTTCGCACATGTGAGAGAGATGGAGCCTGGAAACAACAAATTTCGTCCTCCCAGCTTCTCCTAGACTTTTGCTCTTCCTATCCCAGCTTCCCAACTACAGATCGAACTCTTTCCTTGATAGATCAAACTTGTGAGTGAGTGTGTCCAAATGAGGTCGAATTGCTTCCTATTGTAACCTTCTCAAGGGGTCGAATTCCCTCCTTTAGGCCATGTTGGCCACTCTATGTCAACGACCCCATAGTAGTACACCCCTTTTTTTGCAAAAGGGATCCATCATGTTCGAGTGTCCGTGCCATTCAGACTTCATCATCAACCAACAGTTTTATGAATATGTCAACCCATTTTGCATATGTAAAATGTAAATAATCTCAGTATGACCGCGTCTGTATGTAACAACCTAGGTAAACCTATGGTTTTGGTGACGATCTCCATTCTAAGAGGTTTTTTGTCTCACTGATTCATCTGTGTCTCTAGACACAAATGATCGGCAAAGTTTTTCCCTCCACTCTTACCCCAAAGCTAGAGTGGATTTTGTCACTAAGATCTTAGGCGAGTCCTAGTGTTTTAGATAGAGTCTATGTAAAAGTGATTTGGGAATAATCCTAGCTAATTGGCTAGATTATTTTACAAGTCACTTGGTCTACTGGATTATATTTTGTGTCACAGAAATGGGTATTTTTTGAGGGTCTATAACGAACGGGTTTTCCCCCTTCATGTATTAAAATGTAAAATCTTGATTTAGTGCATGGTCCCTCATAATTAGACACCATGGCTAAGTATTAGAGGGTTGGAAAAATAATTAATCCCCTCATAAGTCAATTAATTAAATTTTCTGGCCAAATTAAATTAAAAATCTTAAGCCAGAAATTTAATTAATTTTATGTCCTAGGTAAATTTAAATTCTCCAAAAGAAAAATTCGTAGATCTTAAAAAAAAAATCTAAAGGTCCCGGACCAAGGGAATATTGAAAATATAAGAAATCTTGGACCCTTGGACTTTGGTAGTTAAGTGAAAGTCAATTTGTTGAGGTAATTAACTCAAAATTATTATTTTTGAGTTAATTAAAAAGGAATTAAATGAAAAATTCGAAATTCCTCAAAAAATAAATAATTTCGACGGACGAGATTAAAATATAATCAAATATTTTTCAACAGTCGAGATTACTTTAACGGGATCAAGCGAACTATCTGTTCGAGAATTTATCTATAAATTAGAGGTCGGTGTCAGTCTATTTTTCATCCGATCTTTGAATCGTGTACTAAGCTCTCAAGCTCTTGTCTATTTTTTGGAATAAATGCAAAAGTCTTTGGGGTTTCAACTTGCGGTGGTGTTCCTCTTCATGAATCTATGGTAACATTGTTTAGTTTCTGCTTAATATTATGTGAAAACTATCAATCAATAACTCTCTTAGAATAATCTGAGTACAGATAACTTATTCATTTTGTTGGATCTAGGATAACATTTTTAATTTTGATTGAATTAGCGGGTATCTCTATTTCTTCAGAATTTTATTGTTATTCTATTTCTCTTCTTGGTTTGATGGTTGATGTAATGTTTGCAGAAGATCTCTTAGGTTTTCATTGAGTGTCTGGGGATAGTCCTCGGTTGGACTAGCCAACTCTCAACACATATTTTTTGAAGAGCCTACCTCATATAAGCTTCGGGAATTATCTAGCAATTAATTTTTTATGCATGATGTTTTTGGGCTAGTACCTCTCTAAAAATGAAATAAAAAATTGTGGAAAAATTGATAGATCTGGCTAGTAAGAACCTTAGATCTTAAGATCTGGGAGCAGAGTTGGACTCACACTCCTCAGATCTCACATATCTGCAACTCTTATGCATAGATCTATAGATATTTTGTATAGATCTAAGATTTTTTATTTGGGTATTGGGGATTTTATTTATCTTTTGTATATATCAGGATCTGGGTTTCTTTTTCTATTTTGCAAGTGGAGATATGAAAGAAAAAATTAATTTGGAGCCAGATCTAGACCCTGGAGGGCAAGATCTGGCCTCAACAAAAATTAGCAGGGAAGCTTATTCAGATAAAAAAAATTAAAAGGGTTTCAAATGAAGCAGAAGTATATCAGTTTAAAAAAGGAATTTCTGGGAAATTTTTTAAGGTTCTTGGGCTACCATTCGCTGCTTTGAAATCCTTCAAAAATCGCTCCTCTTTTCTGCTGCATTTTTTTTGCTCCTCTCTGTAAAATTCGACTCTCCCTCTCTATCAAATCGCAACCCTCTGCCTGTTGCGTTTCATCCTCCTTCCTCACGATTTTTGTTTTCCCTTTCCTCCGCAAACCTGTTGCCATTCCTACTCCATGTCGTCATCCTTTCTCCTTTTCCGCATTCTCTTTCCTCTCCCTCCCGCATTCTTTCTTCTCCTTTCCTTTCCGGTTGCATTAACTCCTCCTCCTCGCAGTCATCATCCCTCTTCCTGCGTTTTTTCTCCCTCACGCAGCCCTTGGCTCTTCCATTTTGTGTCCTCTTTATCCCTGTGTCGCAGCTCTTTTCCCTGTTGTGTCCCTTGCTCGACCTGCAATCAAACTTGCTCATTGATTCCTCCGCATCACATTCCTCAAGCTCCTCCCTGCCTGTCCGTGTTCCATCCTTGTGCTTCAATCCCCTTTTTCGTTGCCTGCAAACCCCTGTCGATTGCCCGAGCTCCCTCCTCCTCGGCTTCTCTCTTCTGCTTTTCGCCCCTTGACCTTGTTTTTCTTTTTTAATTCACTCGTTTTTTCATTTTGATTTTGATTTTGTTTGGGATTTAAGAAGAAAGATATAAAATTTCGTTTTTCATTTTTTAGTGTGGCTTTTGACGTTTAAAAAGAATTAAATCTAAAAGAAAAAATTTAAGGCTTCAACATTTCAAATTAAATTTTTATGTGGCCTTTGGCCCATTAAAAATTTCATTAAGCCTTTTGATTCTCTCATTTGCCGCATTAAAATTTTACTCTCCATTCATAAACTTTATCACAATAAATTTTCCAAAGGAATAATATAAATTTTTTAAATCTAAGATTCCTTTTTGAGGTTGTGTTAAAGGTTTGGGACTTTAAATTTTTAAAAGGGGAAATTTTTGTGGTAAATTTTTAAAATTCTTCTATAGTCAAGGCGCATTTAAATTTTTTTAAATTATCTCTAAAGTTTGACTATAGGAAAACAAGAAATTTTTATGGATTTGGATCACTTAAGAAAATTATTTTTTCAAAATTACTTGAAGTGTTTAGCATTTGAATTTCATGGTTATTTCATGGTAATTGATTCTCGAAATTTAAGTGCTTGGGTCTTTTGCATACTAAGTTTCATGATCACTGGGATTATATTTTAACTATTGGATATTTCTTGCATATTTAATTTTTGAAAATTTTTCAAGTAATTGTAAGTACTCTTTCGTGGAATTGTGGTAAATTGCATATCTTTCGTTTCCTAAATCGAGTATTTCGAGCATCTATATAATTGGAATTATCTTGAGGGTTAGATCGAAAAATTTGTGAGGAAGCTTTTGTTCTCTTTGAGCTATAATTGCATTGAATCTAGATGAACTGAAGTGATAAGCTTGTGATTTAATTTCATATTGGGCGTTAAACTGTGACATTGATGAGCTGAATATTTTAAGTGGTTTATCTTCAGTTACTGTCTTGTGAAGTGAATATTTTGGCGATTAAGGCCTTGGCATATAACTCATAAATAAATCGTGGCATAAACGCTTTAAATCTTTGAATCTAGCTTCACCTTGCTCCATCTTCTAATTGTCTCATGCATTTGCATATTAGGTCAGCCTTGCATAATTAAAATTTACTTCCAAGCATAATTTTGGTCGATAGAAAAATAGGTACCCATCCATCTTTGCTTGAGAAGCCTGCTTTTAATAGTACTTAAACGGTGACCTTGCAGTCGTCAGAGCCACAGCTCTTTGCAGCGCCGGAGGCTACCGAGTATGTTAGATTTTCAGAAGAGGTATCGTTAATCACACCTAGTGTGCTTCACCTTATCTTCTCTCTGCCACTTACTACGAAATCAGGCTCAATATAGAAATGATTGAAGGGTTTAAACTTAGATAGGCATTTAACTAAAATTAACCAAGATTTTTGCATTTCATATAAGATAGTTATTCATCCAGCAGCAGTTGTTCATCAATTACTTGGTCCTAAATTTCATAGCACGATAGTTGCCTCCATAAGGCACTAGTATCAGTCATTTAAATCAATCGAATCCTATAAGTCTTGCTAAATATAAAACAAGTACTTGGTCGCTTGACTATGTCTCCCAAACTGGTTGGTTCCCAACTAGTTCTCCTTCATTCCATTTCTGCAGGGTCTACCCCCCTTAGCCTGCTGTTGGAAAACAGCTTAAACGGAGAGAATGGGGATCAAGGTGACAGCCCCCGATCTGAGTCATTGTCACAGTGCCTAGACATTTTGTGCGACAACAGGCCGACTTGAGGATCCCAAGGCCGCCTTGTACTCTTGGAGATTCCAAGACTTTCTAGACTCAAAAAAAAATATTTTTACAATTACAAATTTCTCGAAAGGGTCTTATAAACATGACGTTGACTCTATTGACTCATGACAATATATACTAAGACCTAACAAACCCTAGAAGCACGAAGAACATGCTTTTACCTAGAAGACCATCAATAATGAGCATGAAACCCATAATTTAATAATAATAATTTTTCTTTCTTTTTTTCTTGTTTGTTACATAGGATACATATTGAAATCAGTGCAACAATTATGAAGACCGAAACTAGTTACATTTCTTAACATAAAGGTTCTCAGCCATTCAATTCTCTACCCACATTTTGACTTTGAGTGAACTCTTGCCAAAAAAAATTGAAAACTAGAATAGGAATCATAGCTTGCCTCTCGTCTTCTTTGTTAACTTTTCCCACCAATTGCTGGCTTAGTTTACTAAACTACTACTATCTTCATTGTCACTTCCTAAAAAACAAATGGAATTTGATAGAGCACCAGCAAGAGCTTCTTTAAGCTCACTTTTAGAATCAAACCCCTTTACAATCATCCTTGAAGTTATGACAAAATATGATCCTACCCTGCCAACCAACACATAAGTTTGACATGGAATTGGGTTTAATACTTGTGACCTTTTCTCAAGGTTGCCATAAATCTAGCCATTATATTATTCATGCCATCAATAGTGACTAGCATTTTACGAGAACCATCTTGGACCTTTATTACTCACAAAAGGAGAGGTCCAGCAATAACTAATGTCTTTAAGCGTTTATACCTTTTCCACTAAGAGCAACATTTTTATAAACCTTACATTATCCAAGCACCTCCAACATTATTCAAAAACAAATCCATCAAAATGCCAAAGTGTTAATTTTAGGTATGTTCTATGCTAGAGCAATTTATTTCAATTTTCACAGTTAGCTCAATATCTTTTCCAAATTAGCAATCAGATCAGCATTAAAGTAAACTGCAGATAGAACATAAATATAAATCGCAGAAGACAAGCCAAGACAAGAGGACACAAGATGTGGCGCTAGCCAGGGACAAACCCCAATGTGGGGAAACCCTTGATCAATTCTTCTTATATGTTCTTCAGTAGTTCAGCAGAGAGAGAGAGATAGTACATTTACATCAGAAGTCAACACTTTGACTTATCTAGAAGATCATCTCTAAAAAGAGGATACATGAGATCAGTTGAAAACATGCTGCTTCAACCGATTCTCCAAGGTGACTCCTTCACCTCTCAATTTGTTGCATCTCATCATCATGTTGCACCTCACCATGCTCCACCATGCTGCACCCATCATCACAACGCTGGACCTCATGTTGTTGTTGTCCCAATGTTTACCACTGTTGTACATAGTGCCACTGCTGCACCATGCTCACTGTTGTCCCAAAGTACTTGTTGCACTGTGCTTGCTGCTGTCCATGCTTTACCGCTGTCCATGATTCTTCATGCTTGCAGCTGTCCCATGTGTCATCAAACTTGCAGCTGTCCTAGTGTCATTGCAGTTGTCCTATGTATAAGCTTGATGTCCTACTTGCAGTTGTTCTAGTGTCATTGCAGCTGTCCTACTTGCAGCTATCCTAGTGTCACTGCAGTTGTCCTATGTATAAGCTTTTTGTCCCATTACATGCTTACTGTCCCTCATGTTGCACCTGCACTGAGTCTCACAGAGCTGTATCTTTCATACTGCTGTACTATGCATTACAACGTTCATCCTAAGATACCAAGGTTGCTTGCTGTGGTGCTATGGCCTGCGGCCTAGCACTTAGCAATGACAATGTAACTTGATTGTTGTCCAAACAACCTTGATTAGGCTCCTGTAGATACTTGGCCTAACAGCCCTACACACAGCTCCTACGCAGCCTCCTTAACTCGGCCTAATCTCCAGCTCCTTGTTCCTTTGAGACAACCCTGTTCTTGGGCCTGTTTGCACCCTCAAACAGCCCTCAAACCAACCCGCATCCCCACAGCAACTTGGCCTCTAATCTAGGCCCACCACGCTGTCCTCACGTTGTTTCTTTTTGCTGCGGCTAGGGCATAATATGACCCTCCTAAATTAGCGTCTAGATGTTAGTCATAGACCTGCGTTTTTGCCCAATCCTTGCTATGATTCCATGACCGCATTTAGGGCAGCGTTAGAGCTGTGTTCTAGGACTGCAGTTAGGGCTTTTGTGGATCGCCATTTAGCTGTGTTCATGACTGCGTTTTAGGTGTCTCTATATTAGATGGCGTATTAGGGCATCAAGTGGCTTCTCCATACCAGCGTTAAGGCTGGCTTTATGGACTGTAATTTAGGGCAACGTAGGTCTCCTTAGAAAACCTTTTCAGCTCCACATCTAGGGCTTCTCCTTGACAGCGTATAAGAAGTTGTGTCTCCTCCATGACTGCGTTAGGGTCTAGGGCTTCTTCTAGGGCAGCATATCATCTTGAGATCTCTCCTCCCACCAAAACCCAAAGACAAGTGGAGAGGAAGAGATCACAAGAGGTGTGTGAAATGACTTGAAAGTCACCTTTATTTATAGTGCTACATTGAGGATGAGAGGGGGCAATTTGGTTGTTGGCTGACCTTGACGAATTGTCCCATAACACAAATAAATTCATATCTCCATGAATACTTATCGGAATCGGATCATCTTTAGATCAATCCTACACCTCTCGACAAGAGGGATCCAAGAAAAATATTCGCTGCCATAAATAAGATGACCCACATGGAGTTTGGCCCTAGTTGCCAATTTTAACACAAAGATTGGTGCAAACATGAGCAGTGCAACAGTTTTGGCACCTGGTAGAGGTTGATTTGTAGATGCATGCTAACCCAGAATCTTATACAACATGCCAATCATAATAGAAGACTTAACTGCCAAAGCACCAGGCCTTGTCGTCTCTTGAGTGAAACAACTGCTACTAATGCAACACAATGTCTAGCAAAATGCTATTTTTGCAACTCAACATCCATAATCTGGTTTTGCATGGTATGTCATTGTGTAAGGCCGATCTATAAATCACCATTGCACTTCATTCACAAAACCCTGTTTTGTTCAACCAACCACATAACGTGCACATGCACTAAATATGTATATAAAAATTGATCTCAATAGCCTCAAAGAAACATGCATGGAATAGCAATATCAATCTGGTTGATAGTTTGATGAGCAAAGGATGAAACTTCATTCATACAGGCACTGAATAGAAGAGAAAATCTGATGCAGTAGAATTAATTGCCATGTATTTGGTGGTTGCTTCTGTGTTGTTCCCCACTGCATCAAATGCATACGCAATTTCACTGACACCTTCTGGCTGTTGACTCATTTTCATCACCCAACCTTCATTATCAGTTATTGGCCCTGTTACCTCCCAACTTGTACTTGATAATAAAAGCCCTAATCCACAAGGTACAACCTAAGAGGGAACTACTATGATCATCAACACCATCACGGTATTACCTAAGTAACCTATCCTCTTCACTTTAGGCCAGCTCACCTCCAGCTCAAGTGGTCTTGACTTTAGGTAAGCTCTCCTCCAACTCAAGGGGTGTATCCCTAGTAGGATTACTAAAGCTAAGCAATGAGACAGAAGGTGATATGGGAGCAGCAGTAGTAAAACAATAGTTTTTGGGGTTTTTAAAGAAATAAAAAGACTGATGCAAGGATTCAAGGAAATAGAGATTACTACCAATCCAACAAGGCCAATGGGGTCAAGGGATATCTAAGAGAGTTTTGTTATGTGTTGGCAATAGAAATGAGGCTAGAATAATCAATAATTTCCACTCTAAGCTTGTTGGAAATAATGTAGAAATTCTACAACTAAGGGATAAAAAGAATCCTCCTTCAAATAGGCAACTCAACTTTACCCTAGAAATTGAAATCAATAAACATGTTAGAATTCTTAGAAGATATATAAAGCAAACTATCAATGACAAAGATAACAAAATGGAAGAGAGGTTTTACCACACTTAACACTTTCCAAATGGAAGATTTTACCATTCAATGGATCAAGTCGCTATCCTTGCCTATGTAGAAGAAATTACACCACTTCAATGGAAGCAGCTTTAGTAAAACAATATTTTTTGGGGTTTAAAAAAATTAAAAAGGGTGATGAAAGGAAGAAGAGATTAGTGCCAATCCAACAAGGGCAGTGGGGTCAAGGGGATATCTAAGAGAGCTTATTTTTTTACTATGTTACACAGGGACCAATCTCCCTGCCTCCCCCCCCCCCCCGCTCCACAAAAAAAAAACCTCTGTTTCCACATTGTGGACCGTTAGGAAACATCCCCAAACTGCTAAAGACGTCATTGGGGACTTGGGGACAGCAGATTTCAGGGACGTTCCAGACATATTTCAGGGATGTTCTGGGCATATTTCAAGGATTTTCTAGGTAAATTTTAAGGATAATCTGGGCATATATCTTCAGTTTTGATAATTGTGGGCATTGATGATTGGCCAATGATCAATTTTCCCATCCATTATTTTTGGATTGCAGATTCTAAATCTGTTGTACATGTTGCAGCTCAACACATGGGTTTTGTATGATGGGTTTCAATTTGGGTTTCAATTTTTAGTGACAAAATTACCAGAAGCAAAACATCCCATGTCAAGAAAACATGAAATATAACATTTCAAAGGACTGACCCTTATGATTACTGCTCTTGTTCTTCTCATTTTTCACGTCATTTAGCTTTTACATATTGTACATGGGTTTCCAAGAAAATAATCAGATGGTAGTGACGTGGATTGGGAAATAAATGATTGAGTAAATTCATATTCAATCAATGTTCCACCAAGGTTCCGGGACGAGGGGGCGAGGGGGCGAGGATATGCGAGAGTGGCTTATGCAAAAGCTCCCCACCAATTTTTAGGAAACGTGGCGAATGTTGACACCTAATCCTCAGGATTGGGTGAATATAATGTAAATAGATAAATAAGTAATATGAACAGTCATCGGGAGATGAAGTGAACAGTCTCTCCCTCATGTATATAATGAAGACCTACATGATGGAATAATATACGAATCAATTTTTGGTTGAGGAGTTACTGCCTGGCCTGACATGTATCAGAGCCAAGTTCCCAAAATAGTTGTAACTCCCTTCTGCCTACTGCTCTCTGTCCCTGTGGAGTCTGCCTACTGAGCTCTCTGTCCAGTCTATCTACTGTTCTCTAAATTCAGAAAGCCAATCTATCTACTGTTCTCTAAATTCAGAAAGCGTTGAGTATAGCAGCGATTCTGAAGAACGCTAGTGCGGTGAGCCATTGTGAAGAACGTGGCGCCGTCTGCTTACATTTCTCTTCACATATTTTTCCTTTAGATGCTACATCACAGTTTCTGTTGAATCGGAATTGTCACATACTGTTACACAGTAGCACTTTCCGTGTGATTCTGAAGTATTCACTCTCAAGTGTTTCGAATCATCCGTGGCGGACGAGCGGCTCTGCCAAGGAATTTGGCATTTCTCTTCTCGAATTATCCGTTACTGCACAAAATACACCAGCCCACTTTTGTATTTTGTTTCAGTTTTGAGCAAATGCATGCATGGGATATGTGCTCGTCAAGCAACTTCAGAGATGGGTACGCTTAGAACCAGAATTCAGTAGGTGGGTTGCTGGTTCGGTGTCTGTCGCAGAGTTGGGTCTAACAACAAGTCTTGGATAGATAGACGGGTGGACATCACGCAACAAGAAGCTGCTCCATATACGCAGTCGATTGGCCCGGAAAGGGTTCCTTTTTTTGGTAATCTTTACACTTTCGAATCAATGCTCCATATAAACGTTGTTTCATATTTGTCACATATACGCTGCTCCTGGTATTTTTTAACGCTGGACTGACATGGAAAAGGCGCCTGAGTCTGCTGCGTGAATGATGCTTTGAAGTTTTTCACATAACGTTGGCATATACTTTGAAGTTTTTGGTATATACGTTGAAGACTTTTTGACATGTAAAATGTGTTAAAAGCCACGCGTTGAATGTACTTTGAACGTTGTTGAATGTACTCTTAACTCTGTTTAACACATGGAATTGTATTGAGCCCCTTTTTCTTGGTACGCTAACTGCATGGTATTGGCGTCCATATTGGTATATGAGGAAGAGATTTGAAATCTTTTGAGAATGCATAGTTGATCTATGTTTTATATTTTCATTAAAGAAAAAGACAGTACAAAGCCCTATATCGAGAGAATGCCCTTTTGAATTGTAATTTATAAATATAAAAAATAAATAAATAAAATTAAATTAATTAATTAATTAAATTAAATTAAACAAAAAAAAAATTACCACCAAAAGTACAATTTTACTGTATATTGGCAGAAGTATTTTTCTATCAGCAGAAATAATTTTTTGCAGAATGCAATCAATCATATCCATGGTGGGAATAGTTCTCACTGGCAAGGAGAGCTATCATGAATGGTCCCGGATGATAAAACACACCCTCATTTTCAATGAGTTGTGGAAAGGAGTGTGTGTCGGAGACGGAGACAATGAACCAGTACAGCCTACCTCAGACAAAGAGCTCGTCATTTGGGAAAACAAGAACAGCAAAGCTTATGCATTAATCGCAGCATCTATAAATGACGAGGTGAGTCGCCATATTTCGCCATTTTCAACCACTTTTGAAGCCTTACAAAAGCTGAAAGAACTCTATGACTCACATTCAGCACTTGAAGTTGTTCAACTCATGATTAAACTCTTCACTCTTGAACTGCAAAATAATGATCCTCTTGCTCTTGCATCTGAAGTAAAGTCTATAATGCATGATATTAAATCCACTAAGGTTGAATTGGATATTCCTCTTATCGCTTTTCTCAAGGCACTTTATCCTACTTACTCCAATTATCTTGAGTCATTGCAAGCAAATGGAAATCTCAAAGATTTCACCTTTGACTCTCTTGTGAAAAAGTTTGTTGAAAGAGAGAGCTTTTCGAAAGAAGACAGCCCCTGAATCTTCTGAAGAGGCTGTGTGCCTTGCTCATAAAGAAAAGCATCCTGCTCAAGATTCTTCAAGAGGAAGAGGTGGTCGAAGAGGAAGAGGAAGATATTTCAGAGGTGGGGGGGCAGACATTCTCAAGGGGAAAAGGCAGATTTGCACTGCATTCGCTGCAAAAGAAATGGATCACATGATGCCTCTACATGCAAGCTACCATGGGACAAAATTGAGCAGCAAAGAAACCAACAAAAAGGTAAAATTGATGATACAGACAAAGGTAAAGCACCTGAATCCGCTCACTGTGTTGTGGCACAATGTAACATTGGAGTAAATGAAGATTTGTTTAATGCTTCACTTGCTTCACAGAAAAATGATTGGTTGCTTGATTCAAGAGCAACCTGCCACGTGACTCATAGAATAGATTTTTTTGAAGATTTCACTGACAATGTTGATGGAGCAATATAAATTGCAGACCAATCAAAAATCAAGCCATCAGGGCTTGGCACAATCAGGCTTAAATTGCCTGGTCATCCAGACTTTCTTCTACACCATGTTCTATATCTCCCACAGCTCAAAAGAAACTTGCTGTCCTTGGTCTACATCCGCCAGCAAGGTCACTCCATTCATATGTTTGATGGCAAGCTTGAGGTAAGAAAAGCATCTGACCACTCACTTGTCATGAGGGGAATAGAAGAAGAAAGGCTTCTCAAGCTGCAAGGAACCTCTGCTCGTGCACAACATTTCTCATACAATTCTCATCATGAAGAAGGTACACTTCCATCAAGTTTATTATGGCATGCTAGATTTGGACATTTGAACTATAACAGTCTCCGCTTGTTGAAAAAAATGGTATTGCTGGTTTGCCTACAATTCCTAGGAAACTTAAGCAATGTGATGCTTGCATCCTAGGAAAGTATAGCAAACAGTCTTTTCATGATTCACATTCAAGAGCACATAGAAAACTTGAACTCATTCATTCAGATTTATGTGGTCCAATGCCTATTCCTTCTGCAAATGGAAATAAATATATGATGACATTTATTGATGACTACACCAGAATGTGTTGAGTTTATTTATTGAAGAACAAATTTGATGCTTTTCAAACATTCAAGAATTTTCATAAATGGATTGAAAATGATGCACAATCTCATATTGGGTCTATTCGCACTGACAATGGAAAAGAATACACATCAAATGAATTTGAAAACTATCTTCACCAACATGGAATCAAACATCAAACAACTGTACATTATAATCCCCAAAAAAATGGTGTAGCTGAAAGAATGAATAGGACAATCTTAAATATGGTACCATGCTCTTCTTCAAAAATGTAAAGATAATGTTTTGGGCTGATGTTGTTCTATGTGCTGCATATATAAAGAATAGATGTCCATCTAATGCTATTAGAAACAAGACTCCATATGAAATGTGGTATGGACATGTTCCTTCGGTAAAGCATCTAAGGGTCTTTGGTTCCACCTGTTATGCCTTGATACCAAAGGTACATAGAAACAAACTTGGTGCTAGAAGTCGTAAATGTATCTTCCTGGGGTATTCAAACACCTCCAAAGCATACCGTCTCTATGATGAAGTAAATAAAAAGTTTGTTGTATCTAGAGATGTAATTTTTCTTGAATCATCCAAAACTGACAATGTTGTTGAGCGGCAACTTGATCACTTGGATAGATTCGCAAAAGCAAAATCATTTCAAGAATTTGATAATCAGATTCCACATCTTGAAGGGGGGATTCCTATACTAGATCAACATGTGGAATCTTCTTCTGAGGAACACTCTCCCCCACATGAAACTCCAACAACAGATGATGCTTTAAGTGATGTGATTGATAGAATTGGGAGACTCAATCTTGATTCAATCCCAACTAAATCAACGGAGCAGCCTAGACCATCTGAGAAAGGTCCCCCAAAGTGGCTGACAAAGACACTTGAAAGTGTTCATCCTGATGAAGTTGGAAAGACAGGAACTAGAAATTCAAACCGACAAAATGGAGGTGATGTAGATGACTCTAATTCCCCTGTTGATATGGATGTTTCTTATGATTATGAATTGAACTTGTCTACAGATTTTGAACCAACTTCCTTCAAAGAAGTTGCTTCTCATGATGAATGGAAAGAAGCGATGCAAAAGGAGTATGATGCCCTCATAAAGAACGGCACTTGGAAGCCGGTTGATCCTCCATTAGGAACCAAACCAATTGGCTGCAAGTGGGTCTACAAGAACAAGTATAAAGTTGATGGCTCACTTGACAAGCACAAAGCTAAGCTTGTGGCAAAAGGTTTTGCACAGAAGGAAGGGGTCAATTATGAGGAGACTTTTGCCCCCACAGCAAAATGGGCTACCATCTGGACACTCTTTGCCCTAGCAACTCAGAACGGTTGGAAAGTCCATCAAATCGATGTAAAAACTGCTTTCTTGAATGGAGATCTAAAAGAGAATGTTTTTATGTCCCAGCTTGAAGGATTTGTTGTGAAAGGACATGAACATAAAGTATGCAAACTGGTGAAGTCCTTGTATGGCCTCAAACAAGCACCGCGAGCCTGGTATGAAAAACTAACTGAGCATCTTCTGAAACTCAATTTCAAACATTATGATCTTGATGATGCAACTTTATTTGTCAAGAAAGTTGGCAAAACAGTTGTATATCTTGTGGTATATGTAGATGATCTTTTGATGATAGAGAATAATGAAAGCTACATTGCATCCATAAAGAAGGAATTGGGGAAAAGTTTTGAAATGACTAATTTGGGCTATGTTCATTACTATCTTGGCATTGAAGTAACCCAACATCCAAAGTCCATATTTCTTTCTCAAAAGAAATACATTGGAGATTTGTTGAACAGGTTTGGCATGACAGAGTGCAATCCTCTTACTACTCCAATGGAACAAAACTTAAAGCTCACATCTATTGAAGGAAAAGAATTTGAGGATGCAACAAAGTATAGACAGCTTGTAGGAAGTCTCAACTACCTAACTACTATCAGACCAGACATTTCGTTTGTTGTTGGAATCCTCTCCAGGTTTATGCAAAAGCCTTGTGAGGGACAACATTGGTCTGCTGCAAAAAGAGTTCTAAGGTACTTGAAGGGAACTCAAGACTTTGGAATCAAGTATACACAGGTGGATGACTTCAGCTTGATTGTCCTTCTCCTTGTTGAGTTGGTTGGATTCTTGGTGACTTGGCACATGATTCATGGCTTATTTGATTCATCCTTCCTTGGATCTATCACCTTGCACATCTCCTAAATTTATTGCCTTCATTATGACCATTTTAGCCTAGTAGGAACACTTCAACATGGATTTCTACTGTATATTGGACAAGTTTTGGTTTGTTTTCATGACAGAAAGGTAGTGGCAAAAGTCAAAGAATCTGGCTAAGTTAAGAGGAAACACAGAAAAATGCCTTAGTATCATTCCACTTCTCTAAAGTGGAATGATTGACTTGGCTATGAATGACTGTGGAGTGTTCTAGGGTAACTTCTGCCCTAGGATTTCTCTGTTTGACTAGAGTTTCGATAAATCATGATAGAACACATACATTCATTTATATAACAGTGGCTTCCAAAAATGGTAACTTTGGCGAAGCTATGGACACATGTTGGCAACAATGGCTCTACCAGTGACAAATAGGTCTATCTTAAAAGATAAATCTTCTATAGTTCTTAACTTTATCTTTATAATTGATTGAAAGACAAACATGAGTAATAAAGATTTAAAAAAAAACAAATGAACTTTCAAGAAGAAAGGCTCAGAGAATGATGAGGGCCTGTGGACGCTGTCTGAAAAGGGTTAGGGATTTTTCAACTGACGGCCGAAACGACTGCACCCTACTCACCCTACCTACTTGCTAGCTGTAGACGTCCGTTTCTTCCTCCGGCTGCATCTCATGCGGCGGTTTCTGTCACCCGTTACGCGCTGAGCACTCCGTAACAATGTTGTTTACCATCTCCTCCCTGTTTCACTGCATTCCCACCGAATTCCGATACCCTCCCCGCGGCGACGGTTACAATGGTCCTGGAGGCAGCTGGCAAAGAGCACCTTGGAACAGGTATGGAGCTTGACCTAGTAGACTATTCGGAAGACCCGTTGGAGAATGTCAATATCTGGCAAACCCCTCGCTCCGCCGCGGATGAACTCCTTCCCTTCTGCTGCGACCTATCGGCTACCATTACGGGTCTTCCTTCCATCTCAGGACCTTCCTGCTCCACAGTAACTTTCTCGGAGCCTCCTCCAATCTGGCTGTTTCCTCCCTCGCCGCCGCAGTCACCCTCGACTACCACCTTTGTTTCCGCCTGCCTCCACCCTAATCCTGAGGCGGCTAGCTCTCAAACCCCCCTCTCATCCCACCCTGGTGAATCTTCAACCAACCCTCTGAGAACCCACACCCGGGCCGGGGAATCCCACAAGCTTCGGAACTTGAGGCACCACCATCGGGCAACTATGCAACGGTACCCCCTCTCTCGGAATCGATTCCAGCGGCCGAACATCCCTGCCCTTAAACCCTAACCAGCCAGTGGATAATTCAGAGGACCCTAAAGAGTCGACGCGGAGGGGAAAAAAGGAAGTGCTTCAAGGTCAAAGCGAGGACGTCATCCTCAGACTCAGGGAGGACATTCAGTGGGGTGACACCATGGACACGACGGACCGGGTTCTGGTAGGAAGAATTCGCGGTCGTAGCTACACAATGGCTAGGCTTAAGATGTGGACCTCGGAGGTATGGGGGCAGCACCTGGCGGACCTCCCAACTGTTCAAACCTTTGTTAGAGGATGGTTTGCTCTGCGATTTGCCAGAGCCGAGCACACAAACTGGGTCCTGTCATCCTTCTGGAATTTTGAGCATGCTCCAGTTCTTCTCCAGCGATGGAACCCTCTTTTTGACCTCGAAAAAGAACAGATAGGAGTCGCCCTATATGGGTTCGGCTACCAGGACTGCCCCTACAATTCTAGTCAGAGGATATATTCTGCCACATCGGCAACACTCTAGGAACCTATCTCGATCACGACAGGTCATATATGGCCTCAGGCATGATGGCATATGCCAGGATTCTCGTTCCCCTGGATACTCGGGGCAGTCTTCAGGAGCACATCACCTTACAGTGGAAAACCTTCTCCCGAAAGCAAACCCTAAACTACGAAGGTGTCCCTTTCCAATGCAAACGTTGCCACAAGGTGGGACGCCTATATAAAGATTGTCTGCTGAACAAGAAGGAAAGGGTCAGAGATAGGGGGAAGGATACGGAAAGGGTCGGAGATAGGGGGAAGGATACAATGCAGAACAAAGCACAAGCTCAAGGTAGCCCTTCAGAGGGGGAAGAGGTAGCAAATTTGGCACACGCTGATGCATTACCTGTGCCCACAAAGGTGACCAGAAAGAAGCGGGGAAAGGCACCCATCGGAGCACCCTCTCCTCCTCTAACCAGAGCAAGGGCGGCTGCTGAGGCTGCGTTCTCTACGGGTATGTCGACTGCAAACTCCTCCTCTGTTTACTCTAATGTATCTTCGCACTGCATTGAAACTAGTTATGAACAGTTCAATTCAGTTCAGTCTTTTTCTCACACCTTCAACCCTCCCAAGGCTGTGGATTGCCCTATCAAACCCCCCTCCCCCACCATCTCCTGCACTCAGCCATCTTTCCCTGATAATCCTCCCCCAAATTCCCAATTACTTGATCCTCCCACTCATTCCAGCCCTCCACCTTTCAGATACCCCACCAGAGCCAGGTTTCGCTCTCAGGCCCCTGACTCTCTGGGTATCAGCCTCATCACCTCTCCCCCTCCTCTAAAGACGACTAGAGGCAGACCCTCCTCCCTATCCAAAGCTAAGCTACAAGCTGGGGAAGAGATTGTTGCGGGCAAACAACATGCCATCGATTGGGTACTTAGAGCAGTGAATACCCAAGAGCCCCCTCCTCCATGAAATTTCTCTCCTTCAATTGTAGAGGGTTGGCTAGCCCTGCAAAAAAATTAGCCATGAGGAGACTGCTCTCAGCAGAACCCGTTGATATTCTTTTTCTACAAGAAACCCTAGGCCAGGGTTGTGTCATTACCCACCTCCTGGAATCCTGGCTACCTGGATGGACTTTCCATACCCTAGATGCATCAGGGAGGTCAGGGGCTCTTGCACTAGGGGTAAAAAATCGATCTATCAGAATTTGTAATGTGTGGGGGAGTTCGGGCCACGTAGGAGCTTATATATATTCCTCAGAGCTTGATATTGAGCTCAGGATCCTAAACATTTATGGCCCCTGTCACAACAGGGAGGAATTTTGGAGCAGACTCCGAGACTCTCACATCCTTCAAAAGGACAATCTCGTTCTGGGGAGGGGATCTAAACTTCTCCATTGGCTTTGCGGAATCATGGGGACACAATGCCCAAAGGGATATCCTCTTAGATTTTTTCGAGGCCAATCTGGAGGATCATAATCTCATAGATATCCCCTCCCCAAAAATATTGCCCACTTGGAGGAACAACAGATCAGGAGCGGACAGTCTCTCTAGAAGACTAGATAGATATCTCATTAAGGAGCATATGCTAACCTTGGGGCAGGGATATAGACAGTGGGTGGGCTCTGGCGGAATATCAAACCATAGGCCGATCTATTTGGAAATCAGAGGAGGTATGAACAAACCAAAAGGTCCTTTCAAATTTAATGCAGCATGGTTGAGGGACGCTGAATATATCCAACTAGTAACAAATTACTGGAGGACTCATCCCCCAGCGGCAGAAAGGACTATATCGGAAGGATTTGCAAAAAACCTAAAAGAACTCAAGAGCCTCTCAAAGAAATGGGCTCATAAGAAGAGAACACAGGAAGACCATACTCTCAAACAAACTGAAGAAGCCATTGAGAAGTATGAAAATGACCATGAGGGGATCTTCTCCTCCCCTGAGCACAAAGAGCAGATAACCTCTCTGCTAGCTAAGAGAAACTAGATTCTGAAGGACAGAGAAGAGAGCTGGAGATTGAGAAGCAGAGCCATCTAGATTAAGGAAGGGGATGACAATACCAAGTTCTACCATAAATTTGCAAATGGGCGGAAAGCTATCAATACTATTTGGCAGCTATCAGATGAACAAGGAGAACCAGTGAACACCTTTCCCCGACTGGCAGCTATGGCCTCTGCCCACTTCAGAAACATCTATAAGTCACCACCAAATGCCACCCTGGGAGACATAATGAAGACAGCCCAACTATTCCCAAGGTTTGTAGAACAAGAAGAAAGTGGGGAATTGACAAAGGAGGTCTCCCTGAGAGAACTAGAGGACACTCTCAAATGGTTTAAGCGAGATAAAAGCCCTAGTCTGGATGGCTGGAATGTGGAATTCTACCTGGCCTTTTTTGATACTCTAGGGGGGGACCTATTACAAGTTATAGACGGATGCAAAGCCTCTGGAAGAATGTATGAGGCCTATAACTCAACCTTTATCGCCCTTATTCCCAAATCGGACAATCCCACATCCTTCAATGATTTCCTTCCCATCTCCTTATGTAACTGTATCTACAAGATCATCTCCAAGATTATAGCAAAATGACTCTGTCCAATCTTATCCAACCATATCTCAGCTGAACAATTTGCATTTTTACAGAATAGACAAATACATGAAGTGGTCGGAACGGCACAAGAGATTCTACATTCTATCCAGACCCACAAGCTAAAGGGTATGGTCCTGAAAGTTGACCTCTCGAAAGCCTTTGATAGAGTCAACTGGCTATACATCAGAATGCTCTTAACGCACTTGGGTTTCCCATATGAATTCATAAGATGGATTATGAGCTGTATCACTAATGTAACATTCAGCGTTCTCGTAAATGGTGCAGCCTCTCCTTTCTTCCACTCCAAAAGAGGCCTCAGGCAAGGATGCCCATTGTCCCCACTCCTCTTCTTACTCATTATGGAAGGTCTCAGTCATTTGATAAAGGAGGAACATCGAAGAGGTAGACTAAGGGGGATCCGCGTCACTGAAGGATGCACATTAACACACTTGCTATTTGTAGACAATGTGCTACTTTTCCTTAATGGGAGTATAGGAGATGTGACTGCACTTCAATTCCTTCACTATATTCCTAGCCGCCACTGGCATGTTGGTTAACAATGAAAAATCCTCTATAACGGCTATAGGATGCACACCATACGAGATTCAGTATGCCTTAAGAAGATTCCCCTATAACCTGCTGCAACTGGACAAAGGATTAAAATATTTGGGTTATAGATTAAAACCACATGGTTATAAGAATGCTGATTGGATCTGGCTCATAACCAAATTGGAGAAAAGGCTAAACATCTGGTATCTAAAATATTTATCAAGAGCAGGAAGACTGATACTCATAAAAGCAGCGCTGGAAGCAACTCCAGTATATTGGATGTCTTTAGCATGGATTTCTAAAGGAATATTGGCCAAAATTAAAAACCTATGTTGCAGATTCCTGTGGAGAGGGAATCAGCCTGAAAGGATTTTTGCCTAGTCAAATTGGGGCTCTTTGGCACTCCCAAAGAAGTGGGGAGGATGGGGTATCAAAAGACTAGACTCTTTCTCCACAACCATGGTGGCCAAACTAGGGTGGCAGCTAGTCACATCGCATAGCCTGTGGACTAAGGTGGCCACATCTAAATACATAGCTCCTTTAAATCTTATGGACTAGATTCGACAACCTCAGTGGACACAAGTTGGAAAATCGAACATATGGAAAGCAGTCCTACAAGCTATGCCCCTTATCAGGGATGGACTCACATGGAGAATAAAGTCAGGAGAAGTTGTTAAAATAGGGATGGACCCATGGATTGGATGCAGGAACGCTCACAGACTCCCACAGGAGCTTAGAACATACCTCACTTTCAGAGGGATCTCACATCTTAACCAAATAGCAAACAATGACCACTCTACATTTTTGCAACAAGCATGGAAATTTGGGAGGACATTACAGATCCCTCGACAATGGCAGCAGCATTGGAAAGAATACACGGAGGCGCTCATAGAATCCCATATCAAGATACAAGAAGGGGAGGATGAGCTAATCTGGGCACATGCGAAGCATGGAAGATACTCACCTAAGGAGGGATACATAACTCTTATGAACTCATTGAAACCACCGCAGTGTGAATCGTGGTGGAGAAGTATACGGAAACTAAAATCACCCCCCAGGTCTAGGCTCCTCATGTGGACCATTCTGCGTCACAAAATCCCAATAGGAGAAAATTTGATCAAGAGATCTTTTCATGGACCCTTTTGGTGCGGCCTCTGCAAAGCCGACAACGAATCTGGGAATCATCTCTTTCTTACTTGCCCATGCACAAGGGAGCTATGGAATACTATTCATTCTCATATACCCTTGCTCCCTAGGTGGCAGGGAACAACTGTTCAGGAAGCCTGGGAGGGTTGGTGGTCCTCTGTATCCTCAGAAAAAAACAAAAAACATCCCTTTACTTACTTGATGGGCCATCTGGATTGTCTGAAACATAATTATCTTTCAAAATTCTGACCCCCACTGGCTGGCCATCACTGCACAAATCCTAGCAGACTACCAACAGATTCCAGAGGAGGAAACAAATCCCAATCCCAGGCATATCATACCCGAGAGCATAAACCAATCCCACCCCTGGGCATACTTTGATGGCTTAGCTCAAGACATTGGATGTGGGGGAGGAGCTGTCCTCCATATTACAACAAATCATATTTACAAAATCCAAATGTGTTTGGGCAAAGGGACGAACAATTTTGCTGAGCTTTCGGCAACAAAATACACCATTCATTTTGCTTTGGAAAAACAATGCATAAACTTACAACTATTTGGAGATTCAAAAACTATATGCAATTGGATAAACAAAGTTACAATTTGTCATGCTTTTTCTCTGAGACACATCATGGAAAAAATTTTCAGACTCATAAATTTATTTAACACATTTACTTGTCAACATATATACAGGGAGTGGAACACAGCTGCCGATCTACTATCCAAGGAAGCAGCGCACAGACCTATAGGAACTTGGAGCATACTGGAGCAAACTAATGGAACCTTCCATCAGTATTATCATAGACCTTTTATAGAAATATCAAATTAGTAAAGCTCAATGGGAGCTGGACTTGAAGTTTTGCTATATATTTTTGTTGTCTTTATATAAATATTATATGAAGGTTTTTACCAAGCAATTCTCCACATGACAGTTATTTTTTTTTATACTCTCTGTGTAGAGTAAGTACATAAATCATATTGAAAATCATAGCTCAATGCAGTGTCTCCCTGCGTGGAGTACACCTCTCTCTATTTTGAATACTCAACAGGATAGGCTTCTAGCCCATAGTGCAGTATATGCCACTGGCATTTGCAAAATGTAATTTTCCTCATTAATGAAAATTACGACTTTTTACAAGGGAAAAAAAACTGTGGCTTCCATTTGTAATGCAATGAATATTAAAAAAAGAAAAAAAAATCAACAGTGAACAATCCTTCAACAAAAATTAAATATATTAGGGTTGTCTGCCCAACGAAACAATAAGTTCCTTCACCCAATAATCCACAGTATAGTTCCTAATTGCAAATACTTAATGAACCATTATACTAACCTATTCAATTTATTGTTGCTATCCTAATTATAACTCACTGTATGATTTCATGTCTAGCAATGATAATATTTGTTTCTTAGGGAAAACCAACTTCATTGTATAGAGTTCGACCCTCTTATTTGTTGAAAATGTAACTAATATTGGTCTTCATAATTGTTGTCTAGCTCATTACATGATGTAATCCATATATAATTGTAAAAAGAAGAAAAGGAAAATTATTATAAAACTCAAAGAAAATTAAGCATGGGCTTCATGCTCACTTGATTATGTTTCTAGGTCTAAGCACCCATTGAGTGCTTCTAAGGTTAATTCATGAGTCATTGTCATTGTCCTTACGTTCTAGACCCTTCTTGGGCTTATTATGTCAAAGAAAGAAAATTTATTTCATGTAAAATGGTCATATATCTCTCCTCCACCAAGTCAACTTACCCTTCCATCAAGTCAAAATCATTGAAGGGATTTGACCACATCAGAAGACTATATATGAGCAGTGTATTCAACCTTTTGTGGCATCCATCCAAGCAAGATTTGATCTGCCATCCCAACAAGTTCAAAGGCAAGAAAAAGGAAGAGAAAAGGCTTGTAGAAGGAAGGAAAACCCTAACGAAGGAAGAAGGAACCCTAGCAAAGAAAGGAAGGTCGGTCTCCTCTTGTTTTGCCTCACACGTGCGAAAATTTCGATTTGCAAGAGGACCGAAAATTGCAGGGCTGCACTAGAGGCCGAAATTCTGATGCAGGAGGGCCAAAATTTGTGATTGAAGCAGGATTGAAGAGGGTTGACTTTTGTTGACTAGAAGCAAACTTTTGTCATCTTCAAAGGACTTTGTTGGGAGGCCGACTCGGTGGTTTGGAGGAGGTCTTTGTCTTGGTCAAAGGGTCTTGGTTGTCTCATTTGATTTGGTTGCTGAAGAAGAGAAGAGAAATTTTGGGTTTTCCCCTAGAAGAGGGGCTTTGCCCGAGCTGAGAACCTACATATTGTGTCACTTGTTGTCCTGATCTTCATGCTTTTGGTTTTGATAGTTTCTTGATGATAAGAAGATAAAAGAAGACATAAAAAAAGCTAATTAGAAATCAAATACATCACAATTAATTATCAAGAGAAGAAAATATTCTGCCTTTCTGATTTTCTAACACGGTATCAGAGCTAAGGTGAAGAAAGGAAAAAGGCAGCTTGAAAATCATTTGCTCTTTAGAAAGGATTCAAGAAGAAAGAAGAGAAGTTTTGGACTCTCGAAATTTGTTTTGGAAGAAGTATTGGATTAGTAAGCAACCTTTCGGAAGTTCTATGTAAGACCTCATCAGAAGTGACATTATCAAATATAATTATGGCATCATCAATGAAATCCGAAAATAAACTCGAAGGAACCTCTAACTTTAGAGCATGGCAGACAAGGATGAGCCTCATCCTTGCAAGAAATAAAGTATTGGATCTAGTACAAGGAAAAGTCAAAGAACCAACTGATGATGTTGGAAAGGAGAAGTAAAAGGAAAATGACATTATAGCCATGAGCCTAATTGTGGATGGAGTTAAAGACAACTTGATTCCCTACATATCCACGCTAGATACTTCAAAGAAAATGTACGATGCTCTCTCCAAGTTATTTACAATCAAGAATATTGGACAAGTGGCAAGTCTAAAGAATGAACTTTGAACTGTCAAAATGACCAAAGATGATACAGTATCTTCTTACTTTGTAAGGATTGCCCGTATAAGAGATGAATTACAAGCAGTTGATGAAATAATCCTTGATAAGGAACTTGTGATTGTTGCCCTACTAGGACTACCAAAGTCTTGGAATGCCTTTGCAGCAAGAATAAGTAGTTGGAAAAATTCTCCCTCTTTTGAGGAAATGTGGTCTATCTGTACTCAAGAAGAAGCTCATCTTGCCTTTATAAGAGGTAAGCAAGAAGATGAAGAAAATACCACCTCAAATGCCTATTCTGCCCATTTCAAGAAGAAAGGAGGAAATAATAAATTTAAAGGGTCAAAGAAAAATCATGGGAAGATTGACCTTTCTAAAATAGAATGCTATCATTGTCACAAGATGGGACATTATAAGAACCAATGCCCCGATAATCCTAAGAACAAGAAAAGAGAAAGAGACCAAGCTACAGTTGCCACTGATGATAATCCTCCAAAGAAGACCAAAACTAAGGATTCTGAAGTCAAAGACTTATTCTATTAAGTCTTTAGGGATGTTATCCCTTGTATATCCTTTATCTATAGTATAGGTCATTGTTTTTAGGCTTTGTAGAATTTTCTCTTATAATTAACTCTAGGATTAATCTTTCTTTTGATTCCTAGGGTTTGTAGATCTAATATGTTTTGATAGAAAGTTCTTGAGTTGTTTTGATAAGTTGAAGGAATCCCTCAAAATGTCTGGATCGATGCAAAATCAAGAGGGAGCTTCTACTTTTCTCAAAAGATAAGTATTCTTTATTCCTTTCATTACCTCGTTGATTTCCTCTATATATTTAGCTTTATTTTTTTTGCTTGATTATAATCCTTTCCTTGTGTTTTCCTTGAAAGAAGGTTTACAAGAATATTCTAAAGAAAGGATTGTGGCCAGATTCAAAGGGAGTCTACAAAAGGAAGACATGAGTTATGTAAGAAGCTTTATTGCAAAGAAAGCCCTTCAAGGTTTGTAAAAAGAGCAACTCAAGGTCTGTTTAAGATCATAAGATTTGAAGCAGGTCTTCATCATGAAAGAAGGTACGATCATTTTTGTTTTTAAAATTGCTTTATATTAATAACTCTCTCATCTCTAGGGTTTTTGTAATAGAGTCTTAAATATTCTTATATTGTTGGGATGTTTTCTAGATAAAAATCAACCCTTGTAGTATTATCTTTTACTACTTTGGTAAAACCCTAGCTTTTTTGGGTTTGCTAATAGTAGCCAAGGTTTACGACAAAACCCTAGCAAAGGTTGATGTAAGAAGTTAAGAACTTAGGGCATGAAAGTGAAACCCTAGGTGTAAATGTTTTCACTATGATTGAAACCCTAACAAGGTTTAGATTTTGGATATTTATGGTTTAATTCCTTATTGAAGTCTTAATAACTCTAGATGTTTTCCTTGAGATGACATAATTTGATAAAGTTAATTTCATGCTCTTGTACATATATATTTGTGCTTGGTTGTACTTGCTAATAAGATTTGCAAGTACATAGTTCTCAAGAGGTTGTAAAGATGTGTGCCTATCTCATACTTGATGATGACTTTATGATATTATTGAAGAAGAATGCCCACCTCATACTTGATGATGATTTTATGATGATATTGAGCATGATGAAAAGAGGGAGTTGTAATAACCCTGATGACATTGAAGTTTACATTGATGACCTTGTTGCCATATAAATGAATTTATGAAAGGTCGAAGTTCTCTAATAATATGATGATGCAAAAGAAAGAGTCTATGTAGCTAGAAGAATGAAGTTGTTGATGATGGACTTATCTCCCTAAGTTAAGAGGTAGCTTGGATGTATTTCTTTTATGAAGAAAAGTGTAGATCCTCCATAGTTGAGAAGGAGGACATGATGTATAGTAAAGGCCATGAAGAAAGAATAAGATTGGAGAATGGCTAAAGCACTACTAATGGTTACTCTTGTTTGATGAAGTTGTGAACAAAGACTCGGTTGTTTTGAGAAGTGTTGAGGTTGAGTTTGGTGTTGCTTAAGAGGTTGGACTTTCGTTGAGATTTGTTTGGATATTATGATGAATTAAGCAGCATCAAAATGGTTGAGGACCCCAGATTTTATGTTAGCATATTGATAGTAAGTACTAAGAACCAATATATTGGAAGTTTGACATTGGTTGGGGTCGTGGAGCTACAGTATGAATGAACACGTAGTTGATGTGTTGATCTCTCCCTGAGAAGTTTGAATATTTATCAAGTATGCTTGGATTGATGGATATCTCTGATTCGCTTGAGAGTGAGAGATGAGTACCTTAGGCTACATGCCCGTATGATGGTACTTGGTAGGACATCTTGGCCTGGTTGGTATTGAGATCTCAGTTATAGTTTGGCCTTGACGATGTCTAGATCCCTGTTAGGGAGGGTATCTTGGTCTTGATGATATGGAGCTTTGTTTCAGTGTTGATATCTTGACCTTGATGATACCTAGATCACTGTGAGGGTTGGTGTCTCGACATGGAGGCCTAGATGGTATCTATATCCAGTTGGATTGATACCAAGGTTGTAGCCTGATGGTACCTATAGTGGCAAGTTGCCTTGATGACACCTTAGTCCCTGTTGAGTTAGTGTCTTGGCAAATAGCCTTTGATGACACTTGATGATACCTTGGTAGTTTTTGGCCTTGATGGTATCTACCATTGGATATGTTGTTGTACTCTTCTTGGAACACTTCAAATTGAGGTCATCCTTGTACCGGTTGAACAATTATGAATACCTCCCTAGTTAAGAGGGAGTGTTGAAAATGTAACTAGTATCAGTCTTCATAATTGTTGTCTAGCTCATGACATGATGTAATCCATATGTATTTGTAAAAAGAAGAAAAGAAAAATTATTGCAAAACTCAAAGAAAAATATTTTTATAAGCATGGGTTCATGCTCACTTAATTATGTTTCTAGGTCTAAGCACCCATTGAGTTCTTCTAGGGTTGAGTCATGAGTTATTGTCATTGTCCTTATATTCTAGACCCTTCTTGGGCTTATTATGTCAAAGAAGGAAAAATTATTTCATGTAAAATGGTCATATATCTCTCCTCCACCAAGTCGACCTACCCTTCCATCAAGTCAGCCTCAATGAAGGGATTCGACCACATCAGAAGACTATACATAAGCAGTGTATTCAGCGTATTATGGCATCCATCCAAGTAAGATTCGATCTGCAATCCCAAGGAGTGTGAAGGCAAGAAAAAGGAAGAGAAAAGGCTTGTAGAAGGAAGAAAAACCCTAGCGAAGAAAGGAAGGCTTATTTCCTCTTGTTTTGGCTCACACATGCGAAAATTCTAAGTTGCAGGAGGGTCGAAAATTGCAGGTCTGTAGTAGAGGCCAAAATTATGCTGCAGGAGGGCCAAAAACTGTGATTGAAGCAGGATTGAATAGGGTTGACTTTTGTTGACTAGAAGCAGACTTTTGTCATCTTGAAAGGACTTTGTTGGGAGGCTGACTTGGTGGTTTGGAGGAGGTATTTGTCTTGGTCAAAGGGTCTTGGTTGTCTCATTTGATTTGGTTCTTGAAGAAAAGAAGAGAATTTTTGGGTTTTCCCCTAGAAGAGGGGTTTTGCCCTGGTTGAGAGCCTAATATTGTGTCACTTGTTGCCCTAATCTTCATGCTTTTCGTTTTGATAGTTTCTTGATGATAAAAAGATAAAAGAAGACATAAAAGAAGCTAATAAGAAATCAAATACATCACAAGTAATTATTGGGATAAGAAAATCCTTCTGCCTTTTTGATTTTCTAACATTATTTCCTTCACAGTCCACCATGTACTCTCGAGCTTGTTGACTGGTACTATTATGACAGGTTGCTGGAGGGGAAAATCCACCTTCTCTGTGAACCGTTTTTCAGCCCTGTGGCTGTGACCCTGTGACTGATTGTTAGTCTGTTTTCCCCAGACTTGCTTGGATCATTTTGTTGTTCCAAACAGAGCCACAGTGATGTCCTCTGATGTATCTTTGTTGACACATAAATGTTGAACCTTGAAAGAGCAACATCAACCCACAACGGTATCAAAGATGATCTTTCTTGTCTTGCAATGGACCTAATACATGACCTCAAATAGGCTCTTCCTTGTGGGCCAAAGATCAAACTAGAATAACTCCAATGAAAAATGTTGTACCAAAATAAGGAAAATAGGTATCTAGCTAGGGTGGGATTAGCTCCACCGAAACTAGACAAAGGATTAGCTAGGGTGGGATCACCTCCATCGAAACTAATCGAGAAGAAGGGGTCTTAAAACCTTCAAGTCTTAGGCTCAAGAAAATCAGAAATATTCCAATCCAAATTGATGATTCAAATTGATTCCAACTCTCCTTTATATATAGATTCCCTCAAGGGGTTTCCCAAATGTGAGAGATTAAAGGTGCTCCTTCCAGCCAATCTGTCCTGTGCCTCTTCCATTTACATATTTGGAGGAATCTGCTACTACAATCTGCTCTCCCTTGTGGCCCCTGTTTTCACCAACAATCTGTTCCATACAATGTTGCACGAAGCGGGGGCGAAGCGGAAGCGTTTTTTGGAAGCAGGGATGCGGAAGCGTCATTTTCCAAAAATCTAGGAAGCGAAGCGTCTGCGGAAGCGTCTGCTATATATATATACATTTGCATTTATACTCAAAACAAACATCCCAAATACCAAATTAATTGTAGAAGACATGAAAACATGCATATTTTTACATAAATCAAGATAGATATAACATCCATTGCAAATTAATGATTAATTATTCGAGCATCAACCATTTAGATGCATCAACCATCTAGAATCTAGATTCTTCTCCTCTTGTCTAGCCTTTGCCTCTACCTCGATTGTCTAGGGATATTAGTCAACATTGCCCAATTTTGATCAAACTACCTAATTCAAGACTTAAAATATGGTAGAAAAAGCTTAACATGCTTGATCGATGATTTTGACTTGATTGAAAGGTAATTTTTTGCTAAGGGCGTGCCGCGTGACAAAGGAGTTCAACAATTAACACCACCAACACTAGGGTACATATAGGGCTTGGTGCTCTTGATTAAATGCTAATCGCATATCTTCATACTTGATATAATCTAATGAAATGCAACAATCCCATTGATCCTGAATTCCTGAAAACTGTTAAGTCTGCTGAATTTTGAATAGGATATGAAATTCTATTTTCTCCATATGAAGTCCAATGAGGCTGGAACCACTCTCAAACATCCTGAGTCATTTCATGGTAATGTTAAAAATTTAAGTAAAATGATGAAAATGAAAAATAAAGGAGAATGTCACTTTTACTTTAAGAATTTAACATTACCATGAGGGAGCATCTGCCATATTTATATTTTTTTTTTGCCTTCATTCATCACCCTAACCCAAGGTGGACCCACCCCCAACAAGCAAACTCACCTAAAATTTAAAATAAATAAATAAATAAAAATAAAAATAGAAATTGAAAAAAAAACGATTTTCTAAACGCTTTTTCGGAAGCTTTTCCGGAGGCGTACGGGAAGCGTACGCTTCCTCCTCCGAAGCGCCACGCTTCCGACGCCCGAAGCGTCGTACGAAGCGCGCTTCGGCGCTTCCGTACCATGCTTCCGAATTTCCAAGAAGCGGCAAAAAATTCGGAAGCGCGCTTCCCGCCAAGCTTCCTAGGCGCTTCCGTACGAGACGCGCTTCGGGGCTTGGAACCGTGGGGGGGGGGGGGGCGCTTCATGCAACATTGGTTCCATATACACTATTGTGCTGTCCTTGTACTGAGGGTGAGTTTCCAGAGTGACTTCAGCTAGTTTGTCATGTGTAGTTCTAATGAGCTTCTTCCTAAGTGTAGATTCGGGGACAAAATATATCTCATCTTCCACCTTGTACCTGTCAACATGAATGAGTTCATCCGATAATTCACAAGCAAGCTTATTCTTGGAGTACTCCACTAATAGGTGAGCTCTCCAATCTATCATAAGCGTGCATGTGTCAGGTCCATCGTCCTCTTTCACACCAAGCTTCCTCCCCACATTCTCAATTTCAAATGATTGCATAGTAGCCATCATATCTAATTGCACATGGTCAATATTGTCTACAGTAGGTTGTACCTTCTTTTCAGAAATTTGATTCTGCAAGTTTGTCTCTTCCTTTCCCTATAGCACATGTAATCTGCAATGTTCTGTTTGACAATTTGATTCTTTTTTCTCCATCAAACCTGTGTCTGGATTAACGGGAAGGACATTTGGCCCTTCACTTAGCACATAATTTTCAACAAGGCAGTGCGATCCTTCTCTGTCCTTCACATGTATCTCATAGTTGTCAACAAGTTTCTGTGATCCCTCGTTATCCTCCAAAGATGCCTTGTTATTTTCAGCGACACAATTTGATTCTTCTTTGTTCCCTTCTGTAGAAAATCCACGAAATTCTACAACTGCTTATATGAACAATCTGAAATCTAATTTCTTTTCATATAGACACAGAATTTCTCTACTTATTTGCAGTGGAATAGGAACAGAAATAAATACACAATCACATAATTCAACAACACAATTTTTCTAGGGAACCCAACTGGGAAAACCCTCTGCTTGATTGAGAATCTTATTGAAGAAGAATGAGCAATAGATCTCTTACAATACAATATAGTTTCAATAGAGAATACAATGATCTTCCTGCTTGAACTAAGCTTGAAACCCCTGCAAGACCCCTGATCCTTATGCCTTCTTGCCTTGCCTAGATGAGCTCTGAAATCCTTGCACAAATCCTAGGAAATAAGCCCCTATTTCCTAGCGCATGAGCTGCTCCTATTTCTTAGGAATTAGCCCCTATTTCCTAGTGCATTCCCAAGGCAATTCTTCCTTCTTCAATACTCGCACAAGCTCCTCTTGCACGTTCTTTCCCTCACAAGCTCACAAGCTCATAAAGTCATGCTCAATAATTATGATTACAAATATGTCTTTGCTCTTCCTTATAAGCAATTCAAAAGGCTAAATCTGGCAAGTCAATATTTTAGGAATCGAACTGGTGATTGAGCTATAAACTGAGTTGAAGTGGCTCGTGCAACTCGTCCTAAGTCTTGATCTAGAATTAGAGACTTGTCACTCGTCCTTTTCCAAGTTAACTCGCACTAGAAGACAATGAACTTGGCCTTCCATTTTTGCACATTAATTAACTGCTTCATAACTCATCCTAACTTTTAGGAACTCATCCTAAATTTTAGGAACTCGTCCTAATTTGTAGGGACTTATCTTAAATCTTAGGAATTCATCCTAACTTATAGGAATTAGCTCCTAACTTATAGGATTGGTTCCTAAATTATAGAAATTCGAGCATGCTAAGGAAGAACTCCTTGAGGTCCCTTTGATTAAGGCACAAATCAAGGAACCCTTTCTCGCCATCAATTTCAAAACCTTCAAATGTCTTGTGATATTCAGAGAGGTGATTCACTGATTTGGCATTTCTCTGTCCTCCTCAAAGGACTTCCGATCTGCAGTAATGAAATCTAATCCTTCCATGTTCTGTACAAAAGGTCCCTAATTATTAAACTCCTGATGTATTACATAAGAATTTTGCATGCCTGGCACCTATCGAACCACAAAAGTAGCATCCTATCACATAAATACTTTATTAACAAGAACTTGAGGATGCCCACTTTAGAAGAGTCATCTGTCTACTTGAGAAGGTTGATTGTATCTATGTTTATTCATTATGATGGAATATTATTGATGGTGATTGTTGGTTACTTCACTCATTGATGGAGTGCTCCACCTTTGGAGATTACGTGACACAATTTCTCTTCCTTGGGCAATTAATCCGTAAGGGACATTACAGACTGATTCAGCAAGAAAATGACTATGTGACATCCCACTAGTAAAAGGTAACCAGAGAAATGAGGAAATCAATGGAAAAATAACACAGTATCATTCTGCCATTATGCTAGCAATGGAAGCTTGAGTAATGTTGGTGGAATTATCAAAAAACTAATTTGTCCGAGTGTAATTCCACCATTTACCTAGTAAAATTTCAAAGAGCCTTTTACATGTTTGCGGAATGGTTGAAAGGACCTAATATAACTAAGGATTGTTCACGAAGGAAATGCATCCATCTCATGCTAGAAGTGGAATGACTCGAGACTCCACTATAAGAAGAATTAGCACGATACCCACAGAAACAGAAAAAGGGCATAACATTCAGAGAGTTCAACAGCAAATCAAGAGTAGGCAGGAGGCAGCATGATACAGCACAATGCTTAGCACGGTACAATTTTTAGAAAAGCTGAGAGATTTGGGACAGCTGCCAGATTTAGAAGCTGATCAGTGTGTGGACAAGTTTGCATGAGGCCCAGCATAACAGAGACCCAAGAAGACGAGTTATGTTCAGCTCAGCAGGTTTTTATCAGCCAGAAAGTTATCCACTGAACCAGAACAGAACATCTCCAGAAATAATTCTTCTCATAAAACATTATCCTTTGAAATTGTATAATAAGAGGAGGCCAGGCTCGATGAAAGGTTACACTATATTATGTGTGGTGGATTGAAACTTTGATGTCATAATTTTGACAGTGCGGAGTTGAGCTGGCAGCATGGTAGTGTTTCAGTAATTCAACATGATAGGAGTTTTATGTAGATTTATGACAGGTGCTTTATGTTCGTTAAGATTTTGTACTGAAAGTAATAAAAGTTGTCGGCATCCTATTTCGAGCTGCAGAAAATGTAGTTTGAGTTTATTTATTGTGCACCTTTTCAGGATTATTTTTGGCAAGTGCTGCTCCAACAGCTCCTCCCAAAGATCTCCCAAACACGACTATTCTTGATGTATCAATGTCAGTCCTTTGGAGCAGATGTTGTAATGCTGCCTGCTCAGATTTTTCAAGACAGAACCATAGTTTCATTCGTTGCTCAAATGATTATTGAATAAAACTAATCATCCTATTTAACACTAAAAATATTCCATGACAATGTTAAGAGACTCACTTCTGCATCTTTGATAATACCATGTTGTGATGGGTTTCCATCACTTGCTCCATATCTTTGCACAATACAATAAGATACGTGTCAGACCTCCTTACCTGAATATGAACAAGTCCTAAAATATTCCCAAATTGGTGATTAACATGCAAAAGCTTTGTTGCAAAATGTTCTACTAAACATAATAATCTGCTAATACATTGCTAGAGAAGATCTCATAATACAGAATTGAGATGGTTCAGAGATTGGAACAGACCCTCGGTAAGAAAGCATAAAAACATTGCATTTCAATTTCTGTAACAAAATGCGAATGAACTCTAGTCGGTGAGCTATATCTGTAAAGGCAATTGTTAAGGTAATCCCTGAACTGATTTCTCTAGTGCATAATAATTTGCTAAATAGTGCATTTCAGTAATCTTTTATTATATGATTTCTGTCATTTTCTGTAATTTTAGCAGACTGTTCATTAAAACCTCAAGGATACTGCCAGCATTTTCTTGGAGAAACAAAATTGTTGGACCTGCGCCACAAGCATTTGCTAAAGTTAGGATAATATTAGCCATAACCTTCAATCTAAAACTCCAAATATAAGTATATTTGATGCATGCTTACAGCTAAAACATAGAAAAGCAATGAACACCGAAGAAAAAGAACAAATGATCACACAAGTACACATAAACAAGTGTTTGCTGGATGAAAATTGTTATATACATAGCTTTTCTAAGACAAAACCATCCATAAAGGGAAACCTTGGATGAGACAAAAGAGAAGAAAGCCAAAACCTAAAGCTATCTACAAGATAATATTACAACCACTTTCCATATGTGGAATTAAGCATATGTTTGACATTGACTAACTCTCATTGACGCGTTAAGTGTTATCAACATTTTCAAAAGCAAAAGTTTACTGGTGCAAATTGGTAAGACAAAACCACTTAGATTGCAAATGCCCAGAGCAACTTAAGATATGTCCTTAAAAAGATTGTTGGCTGAGACGTTGTTTTATTCATGGCAGAAATGATAATTGAAGTGCGATAATCCATCAATATCCTTAAGTAAACACACAAAAATGGGCATGGATATAACCAAAACAACAATAAATAAATAATTGGAGAACTGTACACATGACCTGCAGGCCAGTCCAATAGATATTTGATAACAAGGGTAACCAATAGGCTACACCGATAATCCCATGCAATGAAAGGGCATGAAAATTACCAGTAAGAAAAAGTCCAAAGCAAACCCCACACACAAAGCCTCCTTACTAGAAACATAACGGTAAGAGAGCATTACTTGGCAAAACCCATAAGAAACATAAAATGAGTTGATAACGTTACTTTTAGCATGTGTTTTGGATTTCTTAATAAGCAATGAGTTTTCAGTGAAATGAACTACATTTCTCATGAAACGGGCCCATTGCTGGAAAAACATGTCAATGCACCAAAAATTTGAAGAAACACAAAATGTGAAATGAGGACGTTAAGCATGTGTCGATGAAACTTTAACCAGCTGTAGTTAGATGTTACAAACATGGCAGCTTGGAAGTGAGTAGTGGGATCTTGCAGGAATGGTAGGTGAAGCACAGAATGATGTTGGCCCCAGAGCAGTGTTGCGGGGGAGCGCCCCCCCTCCTCGATCCCGCTCCCAATCTGCGCTCCGGGCAAGAGCGACTCGGGAGCGGGTCGAGAGCGCGCTCCCTAAAAAAATTTGCGCTCCCTGCCTTTTGCGGGAGCATTTAGCCTTTTTTGCAAAAAATAATTGCAGTAATGTTCCAAATGCAATTTTTTTTCAAAAAAACAAATAAGTTTTGAGTGGGGCAGCTTAATGATCAAGCCTATGGTCCTAGTATTGATATGCGATTCATGGTAATGTTAAATATGCGATTCATGGTAATGGTAATGACTCAGGATGTTTGAGAGTGGTTCCAACCTCATTGGATTTCATATGGAGAAAGTAGAATTTTAGATTTCATTCAAAATCCAGCAGACTTATCAATTTTTCAGGATTTCAAGATTGCGGGTTGCAATGTTTCCATTGAATTTTGTCATGTATTATGGTATGGAAGTTGTATTTAATCAAGAGCACCAATCTCTCTATGTACCTTGATGTTAGTGACATTGGTTGTCGAACTCCTCTATCATGACCCTCCTAAAAATGTACGCATCACTCAAACAAAATCTTGACTTGACATGCTATGCTTTTTCTATCTTATGTTAATGCTTAGAGGGTGATATTAATAACAAAGATACCTCTGGATATTAATGCTTAGAGGGTGATATTAATGACAAAGATCTTGATTTTCCAACGAGACTAAAAAATTAGACATTTCTCGTGGTGGCAAGAGGCCCAAGCATAAGAAATAGATAATAGATTTACTTGTCTTTTCTAGTTTCTAGTAGTTTTTATAACTATTAACTCTTTCATATTTATTATGGTATTTTTTTAAACAATATATGACAATTTAAGTTTGAAGTTGGCAATTATAACTCATTAGTAATGAATTATGAATATGATGCTTCATGAAAGTTGAAAGTTGTTTCATTTTATAACATTTCATTTCATGTTAGATATTATTTGTTGTAATGGTTACACTTAGCTTACAAGTACAACTTTGGTGATCAACGATGATAAATGTTATATATTGAATTTTGAAAGCTTGAAACTATAAGATTGATGAATCTTGAGACTCAATATGTTGTATGTTACTAACTTGTGGATGTGGTTGATGAAGATTATAACTTCTAGATGATTGTTGTTATATGGTTCAATCTATGTTTTTTTATGTTTTTTATATCTAATTATTCTACATGTTTTTGTTGACATATATGTATGAAAATATAAAAAATATATATATTTTATAAAAAAAGCTCCGGGATTCGCCCCTGAAAATGTCGCTCCCGCACCTGTTTTCGCTCCCACTCCCAAGTAACACTGCCCCAGAGATACTAAATGTAAAGCGGTAATTGTTATCATAGTTTTTGTGAAAGATCATGTGCCAATGGTGTTAGTTTTCTGCACCTGATTGCCAAGCATCTGGTTCTCCTTCTGTATGATGTACTTGATGGTTCCAGCACAGAAGACGGAACAGTGATTACAAAGGACACAGTTATGTGGGCAGCAGTAGCGTGAGGAAGCACAGGGACAGTTGTAGCATTCCCACCTAGCACTCCCAATCACGTGGTGAGGAGCCACTAAACAGGAGATTAAAATTCCAGCCCTCAAGAGACCCAGGCACCATTACAACACAGGGATGGCCTCCATAAAGGTTCGCAGCTAATTCAAAATGCATGCAGAGGTGCAATAAATCAATGCACTGGAATAACAGCAATTCATGGCAACCGCATGCCTATGACCAAAATAAACATAAATACACACACAGCATGCATAATGAATATACTTCCATTAGAATAATTAACATCCAATTGCAGATTAATAAACATTAAAAATCCAGTGCTCGAGAGACCCAATCGCCATTACAACACAGGGATGACCTTCATAGAGGTTCAGAGCTAATTCAAAATGCATGCAGAGGTGCAATAATTCAATGCAGTGGAAGAAACAAGCATGGAATAACAGCAATTAATGGCAACCAAATGCCTATAACCAAAATAAACATAATTACACACAGCATGCTAAATGAACATACTTCCATAAGAATAATTAACATCCAATTGCAGATTAATAAACAGGGACAAAACACTTTTCAACAGGAAGTCATCCAAGAAACCAGCTGCATGTGAGCCATTTTCAACCCAACCATAAGCATCCAGTGCAGACACCATCCCCAAGCCAGGTTATGAGGTCACCATGGAGAAGTGTTAATTTTAGGCAACAATGGTATGTTCTATGCTTTACAGCAATTTTACTTCAATTTCTTTATTAGCCCAATATCAATATCCAGTTCAGCAATCACGTCAACATGATAGTAAAATGTAGATAGAACATAAACATAAACAGTAGAAGACAAGCCAAGACAAGAGGACACAAGATGTGGCACCAACGAGGGACAAACCTCATGTGGGGAAACCCTTGATCAATTCTTCTTTTAGTCTTCAATAGTTCAGCAGAGAGAGATAGTACAATTTACAAATCTGATAATTTATAACAGCAGCAAAAGAACCCTAACCAGAAAAGTCAACACTGGTCAACAGGGCAGATTTGACACTCAAAGATTCAGTCAACTTCGGCCTCCAAACAGCAAGATGAAACAGCCCTCAAAACAGTCCGAATTCAGCCCAGTCAAAGTCTGGTCAAACAGTCAACCTGCGGTCAGCCCTAACCACAGTCAATGCTGGTCAAACAGTCAACGGATTGCCTCGATTTCTGTGCCCAGAAATGCAGCCTGCTAGGACAGAATTCCTCCACCCAAAATCACAGCAAAACAAGTCAACGCAGCCCAAAAACAGCCTCTAAAAATTTGGTCAAACCTGGTCAACACAGAAACAGAAAATGCCCTTCCTTTCCTTCGCACGTGTGGAGAGAGTTGCTGCCCAGAAATCCGTACCCAACCAATGAGAGAGAGAGAAAGATGAATGTGAGTGATGTCCAAATGAGGATGAGGCATCATGTATTTATAGGCTAACGTGGAGGATGAATAGACGTGATTATTGGGCTTTTGAGCCTACATGAGTTTGCTGGCCGACCTTGACAATTTGTCCATAACATGAATAAATTCGTATCTTCATTTGTACATGTCATAATCGGATGATCTTTATATCAATCCTGCACCTCTCGGAGAGAGGAATCCAAGAAAAATATCAGCTGTCATAAATAAGATGACCCATGTGGAGTTTGGCCCTAGTTGCCAATTTCAACACTCCCTCTCAACTAGGGAAAACTCCACCTGCTAATCCATCTGCCAATCTGTACCATCTCTGCCATCCATGCACTGCTCTGCTGAACTATGAAGAAGAAGAAGTGATCAAGAATGTATCATACCATTCTCTACTGACCTGAAGTCAGTCCCAATCAAAAGAGAGTGTCTCATGCCACTCTTACTAACCCAAAGTCAGTTCCCATTGATCCCATATCAATATTGTACATCCTAGCATAGGGAGTACGGTAGTACATGATACATCCATCGGTAGTACTATGGTCCCTATCCTCATTTTCCTACTCATTGGCCAGATGCGAGGTACTTCCCATGAGTCCCAAACTGCACAAGTAGGATGTCTCGGCAGAAGAAGGATGAACCACTCATCCTGCTCACATGTCGCCAAGGGGTATCACAGGGGAAGGATGAACCACTCACCTTGTACACAACAAACCACTAGGGGAATGTTGAACCACTCACACTATGGTTGCTCATCGCTCCAAGAAGTACCCCAAGCCCCCCGAGCTCCCAGAGCTCAATGTCAATCTCATACAGGACCCTCATAAGAGGGTCTCTCCACGACTCCAAGTCGTTCTCAGAAGGCCAAGAATTTGACCTTCCCCAGGGGCTTTGTCAAAATATTGGCGACCTGCTCATCAGTCCCAATGTGATGGAGCCTTATTGCTCCTCGTTGTACCATATCCCAGATAAAGTGGTACTTGATATCTATATGCTTGGAGCGATCATGAAACACGAGATTCTCTAATAATCGGATCCCACTCTAGTTGTCGCAGAGGATCACGGTGGTATCCAACACATGTCCAAACCTAAGTTACCAGAAAACGGATACGGGTACGGGGTTTGAAACGGATACGGCAAATTTTCAAAAAATCTGGATACGATACGGCAGGAAACGGCACATAATATATATATATATATATATATATTAAAAATAAAAAATTCATATTACCATTCATATTTCAAAATTCAGAATCTAATTTCTAAATTATCATCTATGATCTATTAAGTCAAAATCTGGGGTTTGATTTAAAATTTTGACTTAATTTCTAAATTAAGTCAAAATCTGGGGTTTGATTTAAAATTTTATTCATGAAACCAAGGCTCCTTCATCAAAGACAAATACTGGGCATAAGTATTATACTATTATGTGAAATATTACCCAGCATCCATCAAATGATAAATCAGCACCCCCAACAGGAATCCCTACTGTTCGAGAAACCAAGAGTGCATATCGAATCTTATGTGTTATTTTAATTTTTAGATAAAACAAGTTGTTTCCTATCATGGAAACAGAATCAATCATTATCAATTCAATCAAATTAAACAACTTTAGTTATAAGAATCAAAACAGCACACCCAATGTTAATAGTTTGATGTGATATATAGTATATACCAACCAGTCTGGCATATTTCGAAAAAGGCTAAAGCTCGAGTATAGTTTGCATTGTGCAAAGAGGAAACTGCAGAAATCTGGGCTATTGCTAACTGATTTAAAAACCTGTGTATAAATTAGCTCAATAAACAGCATATTGTTGTCCAGATTTATCCAAAAACCACAACAGGTTAACAGTGACATGCCAGGTCAGTGGATCATGGCGAACCAAGAATCTCATGCTATATGAAGGGTAACACCTGCCTCCATATGGGGGCGTGCACTCAAGCAAGTGTATGAGGACCTCAAATCTATGCAAACTCTGAAACGTATCAAGTTTTCGCTGAACGGGAGGGTTTTCAGGTAAAAACGCCTGGAAAACGGCTTTGAAAATCCGGAAACGTATTTGCATCCCCAAAAACGTATTTCCCGCGTTTTTTTGCCGTTTCAACGCCTGATACGTATCAGATCCGGAAAACGGCGTTTTTGCCCTGTAGGGAGCCGTTTCCGGTAACTTAGGTCCAAACAGCTCACTGAAGAACGTCCTCAACCAGACAGCTCCACAGGAGGCCATACTAGCAGCTATTTATTCGGCCTCAACGGTGCTCAAGGCAACCGATTTCTGCTTCCTGCTCATCCAGGATATCGAAGCAGAACCCAAAGAAAAACAGCATTCAGAAGTGCTCTTGCGATCCAACACACTGCCAACCCAATCAGCATCAAATACCTAGGCAGCATCAAATATCTGGCAGTGTATCTCAATCCATGAGTGATTGTGCCCCGAAGATATCTCAGAAGATTCTTAACGGCAATCCAATGTATATGATGAAGCTCAACCATGTATTGGCTCAATGTCTGGACAGGAGTTCACCAAGAACATCAGTGCTCCTATGAGTTGAAGATACTCAGAAGCATTTCCCAATTCAGGTCCAGCAACACTACCACATAACTTCTTCAAGTTAAGTTCCATCCGAGTAGTCACAGGCTTGCAGTTCACCATCCCAAATCTTTCCAATATCTTCACAACATATTTTCCTTGAGAGAGGAAAATTTCACCTGGCTTTTGCCAAACCTCCAACCCTAGGAAATAGTGCATCGGTCCTAGGTCCTTCATCTCAAATTCAGAAGCCAACTCCCTCTTACATTTGTGAATGAGAGGGTCTGCACCTGTCAAAAAGAGGTCATCCACATAAAGTACCAGAATGAGAGGTTTATCATTTTCAACATTAAAGTAAAGGTTCAGATCGACTTCACTTCTAGTAAATCCCAACTTCATCAGATAGTTATCGATCATCTCATAGCAAGCCCGGGGTGCTTGCTTCAACGGTTCAACCCCTAGAGAGCTTTCTTCAACCTGCAAACATGAGATTCTCAATCATGAACCTCAAACCCCTCGGGTTGTTCCACATAGACTTCCTCTTTGATTGAACCATGCAAGAAAGCGGTCTTGACATCCATCTGATGTAGGTTCCATCCTTGCGAGGCAGCAAGGGCTATGATCGAGCAGATGGTGGTGTATCGGGCAACAGGTGCAAATATCTCATCGTAATCTACACCTTCCTTTTGAGAGAAGCCTCGAGCAACAAAGCGAGCCTTGAACTTTTCTGCACTTCCATCAGCTCCATGCTTGATTTTGTAGAGCCACTTAGAAGTGACAATTGATTTGTCCTGGGGTCTAGGGACCACATCCCAGACATCATTCTTCATAATTGACTTGTATTCTTCATTCATAACATCCTTCCATAATTGTTGCAACCAAGCTGAACTATACGGCCTCTATCAAGGCCTCAATATTGCTAAATACAAAGGTATTAATGACATCATCATCTTGGGGGACTCACTGATAACTATCTTGTATCTCGCTAAACCTGGCAATCCAAAGGACAACTCCCTCTCCCAGATCTTAACCCGAATTAAAACCTTAGTTAACTCCTTTCTCTCTAAGGAATTCTTCCACATTCTCAGAGGCAACAACACGGAAGCTGATTTGGAAGCAAATAAAGCTTGTTCTCTAGAAGAAGCCATCCTCGACATAAATGGTACCCTTAAGCTCAACCCTATTCCCTAAGGAACTATGATTTTCGTTTCTTGTGCTAAGATAGACTATTTGATTTTTCTGGAAATAAAGGTCTTTTTCCTATCTCCTCTAGCTCCTCTCTGGAAAGCGCGCTCCCCCTCCCTCTCCTTTAAACCCCCCTTCATTCTTTATTTTTCTCCTATCTCTCCACTTCCCTTTCTCCCATAGTCCCCTTTCCCCTCGTTCCCGTTCTACCCTTCCCATGGTTGCTCTCATATGTTTTTTCGCGACATCTCTTTTGCCCTTCCCATCTTATCGTCATCAATGAGACAATTAAAATCTCTACCCTTGACATGGTCATTTATGGTTCTCGCAACCATGCAAGGGTGGTTCTCTCTTATTCGCATGCTTGCCCTATTGCTAATCCAAGGCCAAATCCTTGGAATCTCCAGCAAACCTAATTTCTAATGATTTTAGAGGAAGAGTGTTCAAGCGAAGTTAATGTTGACATGAAATCAATCGTGTGGCAAGTCACGCAGATCGATGATAGAATGGCCCTCACCCTGGTCCAGAGATCGTAAAGCAATTTGGAAATTATGCGCCTCTGTTCGCGGTCAAGGAATCGTGATAAAGTTTGGAGTGCGCATTTAGTTGTGGCGTCCAGATGGTCTTTCTCTGGTCTCCTCTATGCAGAGCCTTGGATAGTGGTCCTGGCTCTTTATCTGGCGACAGGGGATTCCACAGCTCGTCACTTCAGTTTGTGGGTCATCTAGCGAAAAGGCCTTTCAGGCTCGTAGGGCTCTTCTGTTGACCCCAACACCACAAGCAAGAGGCTTCTACATGCAATTAAGCTCAGAGGTATCTATGAGTCTCCCTTGTTGAATCTAGAAACTTCTCAGTCTTTGTGTGGAAAGGTGAATCCAGGTTTTGGTATATTCATCCGAGAATTCTCTCTACTTCCTATGATTGTGGTCTTCCAGCAGAAGTATTTGGTTCAGGGACACTCCGTAATCTTGCTTATGGGGAGGATTTGGGTTGGTTGTTGGACGACAGTTAACTTTCTCTGCCAAGCTTTTACCCTCTAGGTCAGCAGGGCCTACCCCTGCCCATTCCAGTTCTGCAGTTCTCATTTATTAATGGACTCTAGCTCGGAATCCGATGCTCTTGTGAGTCCACCAATGTCCCAATTGCATTTTCGAAATTGAAGCACTTCAGCATGAACCATATGACCTACGGTTGAAATTCTGGAAGATGCATCATTCACAGGTAGAGCACGTAGAACGAACTTTAGCTCTCAAGCAGCAGCTGGCTAGGATGGAAGACAAAGTGGATGCTCTCCGAGGAATTCTTTCAAACCTTAAGTTCAACAAAACTGATCTTTTGGACCATGCTATGGACGTCTTTGTTAAACCTGATATCAACCTCAACAAGCCAGCTCTAGATGCTGATTGACCTCCATGTTTTTGAGTCGGGTTACAGTTTTGCAGAGTTTTCCTTTTTGTGTATGTATTTTGTAAAGAACAGTATAGTCTAGTTTTGTAATGTCTAGCTCATAGTTGCAGGAACCGCATCTTCCTTGATCAACTCTCACCTATCTTGGATTCCCAGGAATGGTGAAAGAATCAAAGTATTGGAAGATTCAATCCTTCACTCCCCACCGCAAGCTCGGGATCCAGCTCTCCTCCCTCTAATTGACTATCTAAGTAATCGGGGATTACATCTCTAGCGCAAATTTCATCTTGGCAAGAGGATGGTCTATGGATAATGGAAGGGATGGAACCTAGGAAATCTCCTCGACTACTTGATCAGTCTGAGAGAAGATTTAGTTTGAAATCTGGTTGGCAAGGCTCCCACCAATCAGCACCAGTTGGACAAGTTGGGATGGAAGAATTCTTCCTACACAGTCACTCAAGGTTATTTAAATTACTATTTCATTCACAAGTGCCTCATAAATCCTCTATTTGGAACAAGCTATGGTCTTTGAACGCTCTCCCTAAAGTCAATATATTTTGTTCGCTGCTTCTCCATAAAAAGATTCTATCTTTGGAAAATCTCAAGAAGAAAGGCATCTTTGGCCCCTCGAGATGCCCTCTATGTAAAAATCATGAAGAATCCATCAATCAACTCTTTCTAGATTGTCCTTACATCAAGTCAGTTTGGTCAATTGCCCTGGGTCCTCTCTTCCCTAGACTTTATTGGCCAAGCAATCTTCAGAACTGGTTATCTTCCTGGCGCAACCATTATTCAGGCTCCCTTCAATCCAAATTCCATTTCAAATCCCTTTGGATCGCTCTTCCCATATATATATGTTGGCAAGTTTGACTCTCCCGAAACTCTGCAATTTTCAACTCTTCCCCCTTTTCTACAAAATCTTCTGCTCTAACGGCCCTCGCTTTCTGTTGTGAGTTGAATCCCCTTTCTCTGGACCTGGGTTTAGATGATCAGGAAAAGCAGTGGACAGGGGAGTTCTCGCTTCAGCCTCTCTCTGATCCACCCCCAAAAGACCCTCACTCAAGATGGAAACTTCGCATGACTCTGGAGGCCTTGGAAGAATGGAAAACCCGTCAACTAAAATGGATTCTCCACTTTGATGGTGCTTCTAAGAAAAATCCAGGGGTGGCAGGAGGGGGAGGGATCTTATATAATCCCGATGGAATAGTTGAAGTCAGGTATGCTTGGGGTTTGGGAAGGAAAACTAACAACCAGGCTGAACTATACGGCCTCTATCAAGGCCTCAGAATTGCCAAAGACAAAGGTCTTAATGACGTCATCATCTTGGGGGACTCACTCATAACTATCTTGTATCTCATTAAACCCGGCAATCCAAAGGACAACTCCCTCTCCCAGATCAACCCGAAATAAAACCTTGGTTAACTCCTTTCTCTCTAAGGACTTCTTCCACATTCTCAGAGGCAACAACATGGAAGTTGATTTGGAAGCAAATAAAGCTTGTTCTTTAGAAGAAGGCATCCTCGACATAAATGGTACCCTTAAGCTCAACCCTATTCCCTAAGGAACTATGATTTTCGTTTCTTGTGCTAAGATAGACTCTTCGTTTTTTCTGGAAATGAAGGTATTTTTCCTATCCCCTCTAGCTCCTCTCTAGAAAGCACGCTTCCCCTCCCTCTCCTTTAAACCCCCCTTCATTCTTTATTTTCTCCTATCTCTCCACTTCCCTTTCTCCCATAGCCCCCTTTCCCCTCCTTCCCATTCTACCCTTCCCATGGTTGCTCTCATATGTTTTTCGCAACACCTCTTTTGCCCTTCCCATCTTATCGTCATCAATGAGACAGTTAAAATCTCTGCCCTTGACGTGGTCGTTTATGGTTCTCGCAACCATGCAAGGGTGGTTCTCTCTTATTCGCATGCTTGCCCTATTGATAATCCAAGGCCAAATCCTGGGAATCTCCAGCAAACCCGATTTCTAATGATTTTAGAGGAAGAGTGTTCAAGCGAAAATTAATGTTGACATGAAATCAATCATGTGGCAAGTCAGGCAGATCGATGATAGAATGGCCCTCACCCTAGTCCAGAGATCGTAAAGCAATTTGAAAATTATGCGCCTTTGTTCACGGTCGAGGAATCGTGATAAAGTTTGGTGTGCGCATTTAGCTGTGGCGTCCAGACTCCAGACAATCTTTCTTTGGTCTCCTCTGTGCAGAGCCTTGGGTAGTGGTCCTGGCTCTTTATCTGGCGACAGGGGATTCCAGGGCTCGTCACTTTCAGTTTGTGGGTCATCTAGTGAAAAGGCCTTTCAGGTTCGCAGGGCTCTTCTGTTGACCCCAACACCACAAGCAAGATGCTTCTACATGAAATTAAGCTTAGAGGTATCTATGAGTCTCCCTTGTTGAATTTAGAAACTTCTCAGTCTTTGTGTGGAAAGGTCAGTCCAGGTTTTGGTATATTCATCCAAGAATTCTCTCTACTTCCTAAGAGTGTGGTCTTCCAGCGGGAGTATTTGGTTCAGGGACACGTCGTAATCTTGCTTAGGGTAAGGGTCTGGGTTGGTTGTCGGACGGTTAACTTTCTTTGCCAAGCTTTTACCCTCTAGGTCAGCAGGGCCTACCCCTGCCCATTCCAGTTCTGCAGTTCTCATTTATTAATGGACTCTAGCTCGGAATTTGATGCTCCTGCGAGTTTCCCCCAGTGTCCCAATTGCATTTTTGAAATTGAAGCAATTCAGCATGAACTATATGACCTATGGGTGAAATTCTGGAAGATGTGTCATTCACCGGTAGAGCACGAAGAACACACTTTAGCTCTCAAGCAGCAGCTGGCTAGGATGGAAGACAAAGTGGATGCTCTCTGAGGAATTCTTTCAAACCTTAAGCTCAACAAAACTGATCTTTTGGACCAGGCTATGGACGTCTCTGTTAAACCTGATATCGACCTCAACAAGCCAGCTCTAGATGTTGATTAACCTCCATGTTTTTGAGTCGGGTTATAGTTTTGCGGAGTTTTCCTTTTTGTGTCTGTATTTTTTAAAGAACAATATAGTCTAGTCTTGTAATGTCTGGCTCATAGTCGCAGGTACCCCCCCCAAGGATCAGGAGGCGGAACGCATCCCGTACAGATCCGCCACCGATCCTCCGGCGGAACTGCAGATCCGATTCCGCCTTTTTTGGCAATTCCTAGAGAAATGGATCTGCGGGGGCTCGATCCACGGATACAGAAAGGATCGGCTACGAATCTGTGGAGGTTTGGGTGTGTATCCGCCGCGGATCACGAGCGGATCCGAGAGAAGGTGGACAGTTCACACAGTTCCGCGGGGCTTTTGTTTTTCTTTGAAATTTCGAACTGTTATGTGAGGAACTATGCTTTCTAAATACTCCCAAGGCGCCCCTTGATGCTCCCTAGACGCTTCCTAGATGCTACCTAATGGTAATGTTAAATTCTTAAAGTAAAAGTGACATTCTCCTTTATCTTTTATTTTCATCTTTTTACTTAAATTTTTAACATTACCATGAAATGACTCAGGATGTTTGGGAGTGGTTCCAACCTCATCAGACTTCATATGGAGAAAATAGAATTTTATATCCCATTCAAAATTTAACAGACTTAACAATTTTCAGGGTCAATAGGATTGTGGCGTTTCATTGGATAATATCATGTATGAGGGCATGTGATTGCCATTTAATCAAGAGCACCGAGCCCTATATGTACCCCAATGTTCGTGTTGTTGATTGTTGAACTTCTTTGTCGTGGAGTTAGCAAAAATGTACCCTTCACTCAACTCAAAAGCATTTATCAAGCATGTTAAGTTTTCACTACCATAATATAAGGCTTGGATTAGGCCATTTGATCAAACTTGGGCTCTGTTGACTAATATCCCTAGAGAATCGAAGTAGAGGCAAAGGCTAGACAAGAGAAGAGGAATCTAGATTCTAGATGGTTGATGCATCTAAATGGTTGATGTTGGAATAATTAATCATTAATGTACAATGGATGCCATATCTATCTTGATTTATGTAAAAAAATTGCATGTTTTCATGTCTTCTACAACTACTTTGGTATTTTGGATTTTTTTAATATAAAAAAAAAAAAAAAAAAAATATATATATATATATATATATATAGTAGGCGCTTCCAAGACGCTTCGCTTCCTAGATTTTTGGGAAATGATGCTTCTGCGTCCCCACTTCGTGCAACATTGGTCTGGCTACTGTTGCAAGAGGATGTGGCATTAGCGTCTCTTCTTTAATCAGTAATGTGTTATATGTTAATTTGTCGAGAGAGAGAGTCCAGTTCGGAGTCCATATAATGGTCAGTTGGTCCCTGTGGAATTGAAAATTGTACTCCCTGTGTACTTGCTGTGACCGGGCGCAGAATTACTAATAAAATTACTCATTTCTGTTTAAAAAAAATATCTGGCTCAACAAAACTTGAGCATGCAGAAACATCTTACTCTTGCCAAATTTGTAAGAACAAATGCGACTTGAAGACTCTTTTAATTTATTTTCATGTTCTCACATCTACAGGGAACAGAACAAAGTAGCAGATCATCTCTCAATAGAGGGGCTGGCAATGGAAGAAGGTCTTTGGGGGATAATGGAGCAGCAAGATGGAATTTATTTTGTTTTCTATCACAGACCATACAGGGACCGTTCTACTGGGGCAGAAAGAACATAAAATTACTGTTATATTGTTTCTCTTATCAGCTATTTTATGCATCACACTCAACTAGACAGCATCTATTAGCAGGGCGGATATCTAAAATTCACTCCTTTTCTGTTGAAATTTTCTGAAATATGCATTTTGTAATTTTTGGTCAAAAGCTGGAGCTAGTCAAAAACAAGCTCACGAACTCACACAACACAGTTTTTTATTTTCAAAAACTCTTCCTGAATGCACAGAATGTAATTTTGTATCATTTCTTCAAATGAATGAAATTACGGTTTTTTTCCTTCGGAAAAAAAAGCTGAAAATTTCAGTTTCTCGAACTGTACTTGTTTGGCATTCTGTATTGCGTTTCTGCGTTTCTGCGATTCTGGTTTCTGTTAACAGAGCACAAAGTACAGCAATGCCCAGTGAAAAATATAAACATTGCTTCTGTGAAACCTGAAAATTTCAGTTTCTTGAACTGTACTCGTTTGGCGTTCTGTATTGCGTTTCTGGTAACATAGCGTGACAAAGTACAGCAGTGTTCAGTGATACAACAAAATTGGTAGAAGATCACTGATGGCAACTGTACAGTGCAGTGACTATTCATAAAACGATAATTTCATTAAATTAGGGAATCTAATAACAACGATCCTAGATCGTAGACCAGCCACATTATTTAAAGCAATGCAGTGTGTGGTCTGAGAGAGCTGCAATAGTTTCAGCATGTTGGGGATGTTCAAATGGCACAGTATCCATCAAGTTACATATCCTAACAGATAGTTATGTAGAGGTCTAAAGGATCAGCAGCAGCAATCTAATGGCAACGTTTACAAAGATCTTTAATGCAAATAACAGAAAGAAAGAAACGATAAGCATGAAATTACTGATCAAATTGCTCTGCTTTCAATGCTACAAATGGAGTTTGGTATTTAGGGTTTAGCATTAGGTCAAAATTGAAGCTGCCATCGAGGTTTTGCTCAAATGGGTACTCTGCAGATACGTTAAGTAAACGTTAGACATGCATACCTCTGCATTCGGGGAGAAGCTTGATGAACCAGGCATGAAGCCGGATTCCATCCGCCGATGTAAGCCATACGTCCTCGTATGTGAGGCGAAGTCTGGCAGGAGTGATTGGGTAGCCCTTGGTCATGCCGGGAACCACAGGAACGTACACCAATTTCTCCTGAAACGCCACCAGCAGCGCAATGCAAGTGCAGAGGACACCTCCCAGTCCATACATTCCGTACAAAAATGAATTCAGAAAGCTCGCCATCTGGCTCCCCCTCCCTTCTCCTCGCGGGTTCTCAGAAGATTGAAGAGCCTGCTTTTTCCAACCACGTCGGAGGTTTTACATAACCCTGCCCTCCCTGTATTAATTAACATACCCTGCGCTTATTCCCAAAAAACTGCTGACGACCTTTCCTCAGCTGGGAATAATGTGCTTTGGGGTGTGTGTCAAATGAATCGCATCTGATGTAGGACATTATAATTTTGGATTATTGAGACGGTATGAGAAAACGTGAGAGCCTATCATACCTAGTAGTTTTTGGAAATAGTGCAGAAAAATATTGGATAGTGGGGTAGACCATGACACCATCGTTCATAGATTAGGCATGGAGAGAAGAGGAAAACTCCGGAGTTATTGGATCATGGAGCCCATGACACTGCCTTAATTTGTAGTAACAATGTTTTAATGTTAGTTTATCTGGATGTCATTTTATAGGTTTCAATCTCAGGTTTACTTGTTACCACTTATGCTAAGCTGAAGAGTAACTAACTCGATCTCGAGCCTGCTAGTGACAAGTGGTCCACTAAGTTTCTTCAATAACAAACGACAACGACAATTTCCTTCTCATTAAAACATAAAAATATTTTAATATTTTTCTTTTACGGACAAGGAGAATTTACTAAATTCTTAATCGGTAAAATCATTTCTAACATTATATTAAAAATTATATTATTTTTTATAATTAATTTAAATTATAATATATTAAAATAAATTTTTAAATGAAAATATATTTAGAAAGAAGGAAATAAATTATTTTAACGTCCATGAGGCTAAAGATAGTCTTGTGACAGATTACTTCTTCATCTGCTTGATGTATTCGGCCCTTTTTCTGTGAAGCTTCACAATAAATGCTCCCAGCCAGGCTGGGATTTCAAATTCTTGCTGCCCGTCAAATGAAAATTTGATAACCTTTTAGTATTTCTCACACCTTTCATTTTAAGTTTTAAGCAAATTTGTGAGTGTCAATTTCTTTTTATCAAAAAATTCTCTTTCAGCTACTTTTTGCATTTCAACCTTATTTTTCATGCCTCTCATTTTAAGTTTTAAGCAAACTTGTTAGTGTCAACCTCTCTTTATCAAAAAAAATTGTCTTTCAACTACTTTTTTCATTTCAACCTTCATTAATCTCCGTTTTAAAAAACTCTTTTTCAACTACTTTTTACATTTCAAAATTCATTAATCTCCTTCCAAGAATACTTTGTTTCTTCCTAAATTAGGAAAATGAATCAAGGCTTATTTCAACATGAAGCCTTGTGAAAGCTAAATAAAATGGTTATGTTAAACACGCTAATTGTGAAAATTTTGCTTTAAACAAAGGAAAGGTAAATAGGAGAACAATAGGGGAGCACAACAACAATATTGTAGAGTCCATGAAGGTTAAATAATCTTTACTGACAGGCTAATTTTGAAAAATTTGCTTTAAACCAAAAAGGTGAATAAGAGAACTAATTTTGAAAAATTTGCTTTAAACCAAAAAGGTGAATAAGAGAACAATAGGGGAGCACAACAACAATGTTGCAGGAATCCATGAAGATTAAATAATCTTTTCTCTAATATAGAAAGCAAAAATAGACATGAGAGGGTGGTGATTTGGATATTCAATATAGAAAAATTAATAATTAATTTTACTTTATAACTATTTAATATATAAAATAAATAATTAATATAAAATTACATATATTTTTTATAAAAATAAAAGAATATATATATTTTATAATAAAAATGAAATGATATATGAGTTTATATAAATTTTAAATTTAAATATTTAATAAATATGTCTAATGAGTTTATATATTTTGTTCTATAAATATTCAATAGATAAAGTCTTCAATCATCGTAAAATTAAATTATCTTTTTGCTCTTCTCTTTCCAAACCAAACCGTACACCATTAAGTTTGAACTCTCTTCGCGACCAGTTCAGTCCATTCATAATTCTAGGCATTACAAACCCTCTTCTATACTGATTCAATCCATTCATAATTCTAGGCATTAAGTTTGTTTGTAGAGGTATTATCAATTTTGACAGTTGAAATTTGAAATTATAAGTTTGTTTGTAGAGGTATTATCAATTTTGACAATTGAAATTTGAAATTAAACGTCATTTTGACAATTTACAAGTGTATAACACACGTCAACTTTAACGTGGAATTTTTTTCAATGGGCGTCAAATACGTCTTGGAACACGAAATACATCCTACAGGACGTCAAATTCTAGGCCTGCTCCCAGCGTCTCGACAAACCCCTCGCTAAATAGATTATCCCAAGAGCTAGCTGCCAGCATATCTGCATAACTTTCCCTGTTGTCTTTGAAGGCCTCACATTCTAAAATGAAATGTTTTTCTGTTTCCACTTTTCCGGAAGAACAAAAAACGCATACCCTTTCCTCCCACACTTCCTTTGGCCTTTTGCAGCGCCCTATTTCACAACAAAGTTGATGAGAATTAGTCCTTAACTGAGCAATAAGAATTTTGGCTCTCCAAGAGATATTGGCCTCCATGTATGTTTTTGGTTGATGATTATGAGTGGGATTAAACACTTCAATATAGTAATTTTTCTTTCTTCCTAGCTCCTTATCCCAAGTACGTTTGTCGAACTTTTCCATAACAAAAGCTTTTATCTCTTTGTTGTTTATGGGACACGCGTTCAAGCAAATACCCCATTTACTGAACTATTTGTTATTTTGTTGCATCCAAGTTTTTTTGCTCTTGCATAATCTATCATTAAAGACAACCTTAGGCCTTCTACCCTCTTCCATTTGCTCAAAAAAATTTAAATACCTTATGACTCGCACCATAGCAATTGCTTGAATAGGAGCAGTCTCTGTTTCACTTAACAAGATATCATAAGGAACTGCACTTTTAATCTTAAATTTGTTTGTAATCAAACGCTTCTGAATTTTCTCAATTTGTTTCTATTGCATGTCGAAGGTACTGCTAGCCCACAGTTCACAACCATAGAGAATCACCAGAATCACTAGAAGCCCAAAAAGAGTTTGAGTGGTCTTCCAGTCCCATAACTCTACCTCTCTACACCTATTTTGAAAAGCATAAAATGCTTTCCAACCCCCCAAAGTTCTTTTCTTTCTACAACCATTCCAGCTTAGATTTTTGTTTAAGTCAATTCCAAGGTATTTGTAATCCGCAACTTCTTCCAGAATGTTGCCTTCAAAGTAGAACTTATGCTGGTTATGTTTTCTTTTCTTAGAGAAGACCACTACTTTCGTTTTGTTGATATTAACTTGCATCCCCACACTTCTACAAAAATGCTCAAGGGATAGTAAGTGCTCTTGCAAACCAAGAGCCGATTTAGCAATCAGAATAAGGTCATCTGCTTACAAAAGAAGTCTTATAACAAACTTGCACAAATAGATACCATCACCCGCTTGCGAATTTAACCACTCCTCAAACTTGTTGATATATAAACCAAAAAGGGTAGGAGACAGTGGGCAACCTTGCTTGACCCCGATATCACTTCTAAAACTTTCAGAAATGCATGTTGAAGTTCTAATTTTGACTTTCACCTCTTCATACAGCCTATGCACAGCCGCTCTCAAATGTTTAGGAACCTCAAGTTCCTCCATTCTCTGCCAAAGTTTATCCCTAGGAACCAAGTCAAACGTTTTTCGAAAATCAACAAAACAACAAAAGACTTCTTCCTTTTTCTCCCAAACTTTTTCAATGATGTGCCTTAAAGTTATGCAATGATCAACTGTGGAATGCTTAGGTCTAAAACCTGCTTGCCCTTTAGCACGCTTATCTTTTTCTTCTGCCCACTTGCTAATTTTATTTTCTAGCATGCTTCCAAATAGCTTGCAAACAAAGGGTTTATCATGATGGTCCTATAATTGGAGGGATTATTAACATCACCGCTCTTGAAAAGAGGTATTGCCAGACTCGTTGTCCAATCTGTGAGGAGCCCTTGTTGTATGATGTTGTTGAAGATTTTTGTAATGTGAGGTGCAAGAATATTTGAGCCCCACTTTAGATATTCTGCTTGGAGTTCAGCTAAGTCTTTTGCTTTTCCAACGCCCAACTTCTTGATACCCATCTCTACCTCTTGTACCGTGAAGAGTTCAGTATCAGTGTTGACCAAGGGGGGAGGGTCAACCTTGGGAACCTGCTCATAGAGTTGTCTGGCATAGTCAAACCATTTAGAAGCTATAATATTATTTCCAATTTGTATCTTTTTCGGTTGGAACTCCTTCCAAAATAATTTGGGATTATTTTTCCCAAGGAAGATTAGTTCTTCCCTCCTTGAAACCATGAAATCGGCCTTTTTCTTGCTTAATAATTGCTTGTAAGATTTGAGCTTTATGTTATCCTTGTTTGACTCTTTCCACATTCTCCTTGCCTTTTTGCATTCCTCGTCAAATGAAGCATTAACCGAAAAGCAATTTGTTTCAGACTTCTTAATTTTTGTTCTTTTGCACTTTGCAAGTGCGCATTGAATTAAATGTGTTAATTCATGACTATGAAGGCTGTGAATTGTAATTTTCTCCTTCTCAAAGAGCCTCTCTAGCGTCATTTTGAAGGTATTACAATTTTCTGGGGTCAAAAGAATTCTGCTCTATGGGAGATTTTGTTGGACATGCTGAATTTTTTACTCTAATTGTTTCTTTCCAATCCAAGAGAAACATAAATAAATTGGCTTGTGAACTGATTTCAAATCCCACAGCTGATCTCCAACCAAAACTTCTTCCATTTTCTCACACAAACCATGCGAGCAAATTACATAATCTACCACACTTGCTCCATTGTAAGTATTGCAAGTGAAATTACCGAACTTTGCCCATCTAGTCAAGCCATTACAAATGACTAAATCAAAGGCCCCACATAGAGTAAGCAATTGTTCACCAAAGAGATTGCAACCCTTGTCCTCTGTAATTTTTTCCCACTGATGATTACTTTCTTCTGTAAACCAAATAGGGTCACAATCATCTTTACAACAAAGAATGCTAGCTTGCTCACTTGCAGTCCTCGCATTAAAATCACCCATTATAAGGACTTCACCTAGCTGCGAATATGTTGCAATATCTGCTTTTAAAGCTGCAAATGGATCTTTGTGGTCAAGCCCTCTACCTTTGTAGATTTTTGAAACCTGTGGCGCAAAATAGCATGTTGCAATTCTGACATGGTTTCCATTTTCTGATATTTTAAACCAAATGAATTGCTTATTTGAGTCTTCTTTTTCTAACTGAATGAGACGACCTTCTTTCTTCCTTACTAAAACCATGATACCCCTATGCCCTTTGCCATTCCCTGCTACCTTGTTCCACACTACCATCTTCCAATATCCTTCAAACAAAGGTGTCTTGCACCCTTCATGCTCATGTGTTTCTATGAGGCAAATTATGTCTCTATTTTCTGTAATAGGCCCTAACCCAGGTCCTCGTCTCCATGGGTAACCTCTGCAGTTCCAACAAACTAATCTTAAGGAAACCTGGGTATGACTTGATTGCTATTTATTTTGACATGCAAGACTCACATTTGAGTCTTTGTCCCTATTTTCCCATACCGACCTTGCTTTCTGATTTCCTGTTGAAGAGTTTGTTGCCTCTCCTTTATTACCATCTTGCTGCTCTGTTCTGGAAGGAGGTTCAAATTGCGCTATCACAACTTTGCCTTTATAAATCCATGCTCTCTTTCCTTCATCTCTTGCTGCCCTAACCTTTAAAATTTCCTCCCTTCTTTCCTCCTGTTGTTTTATAGTTAAATCTTCTTCTAAGAAAAAACGAGAACCCCTCAAGAGATGTTTCTTGCTTAGAATGATACATTTATGACGCAAGCTAGGCATAATGACTTTTATGGGCCTGGCTCTCTCCCCGTTAAACTTACCCACCCTCCATGCTTGGTATATTTGTCCTTGCCATAGCAACTTGTCTTTCAAGAATTTTCTTGCAAGGTCAAGAGTACATTCATTTTTCCCATAGTCTTTCACCCCTTTAATAATTATGTTTGCTACCCTATTTTGTCTTTCCTTGCCTTCACTATCTTGCATGTTGTCAACCTGAACATTTGTTTCTCCTTCCTTATTAGCAAAATTGCTAATAACTTGAGCCCAAGTTTTGGAAACTTTGGTGGAATCCTCTTTCGTTTCTTCTCTTGCGTTCTCTTCATGGTTGTTTATTTGGGCAATCATTTTCCCTTTATCTTGGGATGATTTCACATTCACCACGTCTATACTTTCCACTACATATTTCTTTATGTTTTGCACATCCGCCTTCATGCATTGCCATTCTGTCTTCCCTATCAAAGGAGCTTCCTGTAGCAATGCCACTTGTTCTTTTAAATTTTTATTGCTTTCTACTAATGCCTTGTTCGCAGTCGTTATTATATGAATTTTATGATCTCTTTCCCGCCCTTTAGCTTCTAAAACCTCCAACCTTTGTTTTGCATTTAACAATTCTTTCACATAAAGATCAGATGACCAGGTGAGAGGTGCGGATGTGGGACTATATAAGGCAGAATCATCAACGAATTTTCCTTTTGACTTCTTGTTGCCTGCTTGTGGAGGAGACTTGTTTGAGTGCTTTTTGTGAAGGGCTCGATTACTTTTCTTTTTAGACCATTTCTTCCTTATTTGCTCCCATTTTAGATGGGCTTCTTCGTTTTAAAATGCGCCGATATTGTTTGGCATTGACCCAAACCCACTTCCCAGCTTTGGCAGATGAGGCAATTTTCACTTATCCAAATTCATTTGTCTCCACATGTTCTAAAATTTTTGGTTCCTTTGTCATGTTTGAATGCATTTGTTGTTGCTTGATCGCTGCTCGATACTTTTGCGGCATAAAAACTCCCTGCTCTCACACTGCTCACTGTTCACTACTCGTTGCTCTCATTGCTGCCCACACTGCTCTGCTCATACTGCTGACCACACTATTACAAATTAGGATAGTGGTTTTTTTATTTTTTTCCGAGGAATTTGGTCTTCTTTTTTTAAACAAATGATTTTGGAACTATTTGAATCGTGCTTGTTATGGTGAAAATGGATTGGGAATAATCAAAAAAAGTTGGGCACCCAAAATCTTAAAGTTTGATAGCTATAATTTAGATTTCCAAAAAAAATTGTTGGATTTGGTCAAAATCATGCCTAAATTTCCATTGTTTTCCAGAAAATAAATGTAGCCTCGTTAGAATAAGCATTTAAAAAATAAATATTATTATAATCAACTTAAATCCATCTTAACTTGGGATCTACTAAGCGAAAAGAGGGATCAAATTTCTTTTCACTTTAAAAGAGGTTTGTATCTCAAAAAATTTGATCCCTCAGATTGGATGCTTCTGTGATTCATGATATAAGCCAAGATCTTCCAGATAAATCACATAGAAAACTTAGGGTCGACGCGTTTTGAACCTCTATCTAGGTTCATCATCATTCTTGTCCTAATCACGAACCTAGATAGAGGTTCGAAACGTGTCGACCCTAAGTTTTCTATGTGATTTCTCTGGAAGATCTTGGCTTAAATTTGATCCCTCTTGACTCTTGGTAGGATTTAAGATGGATCTAAGTCAATATATATATATATATATATATATATATATATATATATATATATATATATATATATCTCTCTGGAAAAACCATGGGTTCAGAAATTGAAGCTTATTGGTTTTATTTTATTTATTTTTTTCAATTTTGTTTTATTTTTATGTAATTTGACTAAGTCAAAATGTTTATATAATAAGACAGAACAAGATACTACATCTCTTCCATAGGACAACAGGGGGCATTACAACAACATGGGGCTTCTGTGACAGCATGGGAATCGCGATTTTTGTTTGGTGGGGATTTCTTTGATCTTTTTCAGCATCAAACTCAAAGCAGCAGTGGGGCAACCAGCTTCGAACTTGGGCGTGTTGTTTTTGTAGAGATATTTATTGTAACTGGTGGTATGTCTACAAATACGACAATGCAAGCAACATTTACAGTTGTTTAAAGAATAGTTGTGTATGGCAATGGCAAAGCCACATGAAGTTTAGCCTTTTTTCTGAAGAATTTGTTGGTATGGTGCAGGGGTTTTTCTGAATAAGTTGAATTTGCATTGCATGCCACAATCGCCTTGCTTTAAGGCAAGGTGTAGAGATTGATGTTTCAAGGAAAAGCGTAGAGATCAGTTGCCATTATCGTTTAACCCTCTCAATTCAAGGACTTCTTCGCCGAACCAACCAAAGTTGAATTTTTGAAGGTTCATGTGAGGCATTATTACATCAGGTTATCATGTAAATGTCAGGGTCAGCCACAGTCAAGGAATTAGGTCATCAATCGACAAAGGAGTTGATTTTGGTGTGTTAGTCATTTACATAGCGTTAACATCATTAAATGTAGTGCCAAATTTATTGCCAAGCTTATGCATTCAAAAAATCTTTGGGGGGGGAATTTTAAAATTCACTGTTTCAAGCACTGAATAATTGAATCAACCAGAGATGCATTCAAACATGACAACGGAACAAGAAATTTCAGAACCTGCGGAAACAAATGATCTAGGACAAGTGAAAATTGCCTCATCATCCAAAGTTGGGAAGTGGATTTGGGTCAATTCCAAACAATATTGGGGCATTTTAAAAGAAAGACTAACCCGTCTAAAATGGGAGCAGACAAGGAAAAAATGGTCTCACAGGGAAAGTACTCGAGCCCTTCGCAATAAGCACTCAAACAAATCCCCTCTACAAGCATGTGGCAACAACAAGCCTACAGGAAAAACCATTGATGATTTTGCCTTTTATAGTCCCACATCCACACCTCTCACCTGGTCATATGATCTTAATGTGAAAGAATTGTTAAATGAAAAACAGAAGTTGGAGGTTTTAGAAGCTAAAGAGTGGGAAAGAGATTTAAAAATTCATATAATCACAGCTAAAAACAAGGCTTTAGCATAAATAAATAAAGTTTTGAAAGAACAAGTGGCATTGCTACAGGAAACTCTCCTAATAGGGAAGACAGAATGGAAACGCATGAAGGCAGATGTGCAAAACATAAATAAATCTATAGTGGAAAGTAGAGAGGTGGTGAATGCCAAATTATCCCATGATAAACAGAAAGAGGTTGCCCAAATAGACAACCATGAAGAGAAAGCAAGAGAAGAAAGGAAAGGAGATTCCACAAAAGTTTCCAAAACTTGGGCTCAAGTTATTAGCAATTCTGTTAATAGGAAAGGAGAAACAAACATTTGTGTTGGCAACATGAAAGATAGAGAAAGCAAGGAAATACAAAATAGAGTAGTAAACATAATTATTAAAGGGGTGAAATAATATGGGAAAAATGAATGTACTCTTGACCTTGCAAGGGAATTCTTGAAAGATAAGTTGCTATGGCAAGGACAAATATGCCAAGCATGGAGGGTGGGTAAGTTTAACTGTGAGAGAGTCAGACCCATAGAAGTCATCGTGCCTAGCTTGCGTGATAAATATATCATTCTAAGCAAGAAGCATCTCTTGAGGGGTTCTCGTTTTTTTCTAGAATAAGATTTAACTGTAAGATAACAAGAGGAAAGGAGGGAGGAAATGTCAAAGGTTAGGGCAGCAAGAGAGCATGGATTTATAAAGGTAAAGTTGTGATAACGCAATTTGGATTTCCTTCCAAAACAAAGCAGCAAGATGGTAATAAAGAAGAGGCAACAAACTCTTCAACGGGAAATCAGGAAGCAAGGTCAGTATGGGAAAGTAGGGACAAAGACTCAATTGTGAGTCTTGCATGTAAAAGAAAAATAGCAATCGAGTCATACCCGAGTTTCCTTAAGATTAGTTTGTTGGAACTATATAGGTTATCCATGGAGACGAGGACCTAGGTTAGGGCCTATTGCAGAAGATAGAGACATAATTTGCCTCATAGAAGCACATGAGCATGAAGGGTGCATGACAACTTTGTTTGAAGGATACTGGAAGATGGCAGTGTGGAACAAGGCAGCACGGAATGGAAAAGGACACGAGGGTATCATGGTATTAGTGAGGGAAAAATAAGATCGTCTCATTCAATTAGAAAAATAAGACTCAAATAAACAATTCATTTGGTTTAAAATAACAAAAAATGGAAATCACGTCAGAATTGCAACATGCTATTTTACGCCGCAAGTTTCAAAATTTTACAAAAGTAGAGGGCTTAACCACAAAGATCCCTCTGCAGCCTTAAAATCATATATTGCAACATATTCTCAGCTAGGTGAAGTCCTTATAGTGGGTGATTTCAATGATAGGATTGCATGTGAACAAGCTAGCATTCTTTGTTGTAAAGAAGGCTGCGACCCTATTTGGCTTACAATAGAGAGTAATCATCAGTGGGAAAGAATTTTAGAGGACAAGGGCTACAATCTCTTTGGTGAATAATTGTTTACTCTATGTGGGGCCTTCAATTTAGTCATTTGTAATGGTTTGACTAGATGGGCAAAGTCTGGTAATTTCACTTGCAATACTTACAATGGAGCAAGTGTAGTAGATTATGTAATTTGCTCGCATGGTTTGTGTGAGGAAATGGAGGAAGTTTTGATTGGATATCAACTTTGGGACTTAAAATCATATCAAAGTCAATTTATTTAAGTTTCTCTTGGACTACAAAGAAGCAATTAGAGTCAAAAACTCAATGTGTTCAACAAAATCTCCCAAAGGGCATAATTCTTTTGACTCGATAAAATTGTAATACCTTCAAAATGACGCTAGAGAGGTTCTTCGAGAAGGAGAAAATCCCAATTCACGGCCTTCATAGTCACAAATTAACACATTTAATTCAAAGTGCACTTATAGAGTGAAAAAGAACAAAAATTAAGAATTTTGAAACAAATTGCTTTCAGTTAATGCTTGGTTTGACGAGGAATGCAAAAACGCAAGGAGAACGTGGAAAGAGTCAAATAAGGATAACATAAAGCTCAAAGCTTACAAGCAAATATTAAGAAATAAAAGGGTAGATTTCATGGTTTTAAGGAGGGAAGAACTAATCTTCCTTGGGAAAAATAAACCAAAATTATTTTTGGAAGGAGCTCCAACCGAGAAAGATGCAAACTGAAAATAGTATTACAACATCTAAATGGTTTGACTATGCAAGAAAACTCTATGAATAGGATCCCAAGGTTGACCCTACCCCCTTGGTCAACATTGATACTAAACTCTTCACGGTGCAAGAGGTAGAGATGGGTATCAAGAAGTTGGGTGTTGGAAAAGCAAAAGACTTAGTTGAACTCCAAGCAAAGTATCTAAAGTGGGGCTTAAAGATTCTTGCACCTCACATTACAAAAAAATTCAACAACATCATACAACAGGGATTCCCCACATATTAGACAACTAGTCTAACAATACCTCTTTTCAAGAGTGGTGATGTCAATAATCCCTCCAATTATAGGACCATAATGATAAACCCCTTGTTTGCAAAGTCATTTAGAAGCATGCTAAAAATTAAAATATGCAAGTGGGCAGAAGAAAGAGATAAGTGTGCTAAAGGGCAAGCATTTTTTAGACTTAAACATTCCACAGTTGATCATTGTATAAATTTAAGGCACATCATTGAAAAAGTTTGGGAGAAAAAGGAAGAAGTCTTTTATTGCTTTGTTGATTTCAGAAAAGCGTTTGACACGATTCCTAGGGATAAGCTTTGGCACAGAATGGAGGAACTTGGGGTTCCTAAACATTTGAGAGCATTTGTGCATGGCCTATATGAAGAGGTGAAAGTCAAAATTAGAACTTCAGTTGGCATTTCTGAAAGTTTTAGAAACTATATTAGGGTCAAGCAAGGTTGCTCATTGTCTCCTACCCATTTTGGTTTATATATTGACAAGCTTGAGGAGTGGTTAAATTCGCAAGAGGGTGATGGTATCCATTTGGGTAAGTTTGCTATAAGACTTTTTTTGTATGTAGATGACCTTATTCTGATTGCTAAATCTGCTCTTGTTTGCAAGATCACTTGCTATCCCTTCAACATTTTTGTAGAAGGGTGGGGATGCAAGTCAATATTAGCAAAACAAAAGTAGTGGTTTTCTCTAAAAAAGGAAAACATAACCAACATAAGTTCTACTTTGAAGACAACATTCTGGAAGAAGTTGCAGATTACAAATATCTCGGAATTGACTTCAACAAAAATCTAAGTTGGGATGGTTATAGAAAGAAAAGAACTTTGGGGGCTTGGAAACCATTTTATGCTTTTCAAATTAGGTGTAAAGAGGTAGAGTTATGGGACTGGAAAACCACTCAAACTCTTTTTTGGCTTCTAGTGATTCCGATGATTCTCTATGGTTGTGAACTGTGGGCCAGTAGCACATCCGACATGCAATGGAAACAAATTGAGAAAATTCAAAAGCGTTTGATTACAAATATAAATAAAATTAAAAGTGCAGTTCCTTATGCTATCTTGTTAAGTGAAACAGAGCCTGCTCCTATTGAAGCAATTGTTATGGTGTGAGTCATAAAGTATTTTAAAAAAATTGAGCAAATGGAAGAGGGCAGATGGCATAAGGTTGTCTTTAATGACATATTGTGCAAAAGAAAGAATACTTAGATGCAACAAAATAACAAATGGTTTTGTAAATGGAGTATTTGTTTGAACACGTGTCCCATAAACAGTAAAGAGATAAAATCTTTTGTTATGGTTAAGTTCCACAAGCGTACTTGGGATAAGGAGCTAGGGAGAAAGAAGAAGTAATATATTGAAGTGTTTAATCCCAATCCCATTCATAATCATCAACAAAAAGCGTACATAGAGGCTAATATTTCTTGGAGAGCCAAAATTCTTATTGCTCAGTTAAGGACTAATTCTCATCAACTCCGTTGTGAAACAGGTCGTTGGAAAAGGCCAAAAGAAGTGTGGGGAGGAAAGAGTACGTACTTTTTTGTTCTTCCTAAAAAAATGGAAACAGAAAAACATTTCATTTTAGAATGTGAGGCCTTCAAAGACAACAAGGAAAGTTATGCAAATATTCAGGAAGCTAGCTCTTGGGATAATATATTTAGTGAGGGGTTTGTCGAGAAGCTTAGAGCGTTTATTGTGAGGCTTCACAGGAAAAGGGTCGAATACATCAACCAGATGAAGAAGCAACTTGTCCCATATGATATCTTTAGCCTCGTGTACATTAAAATAATTTTCTTTCTTTCTTTCTTTATTAAATTGTAGAACACCTCTAACACAATAATAATCACACACATTGATGTGGCACAATAGGATTAGTACGTCAAACTTGATTAAGTATATGTCTTTTGTCCCCTACCTTCTTGTGAGCTGCTCTATGGGTGCTTAGGCCTTTGCATCCTAATTTGTACCTAGCTCTCGATCTTAAGAAATCGTTTGCACTGAAATTGGTGTATAAGATTTTTTGGTTCGCAAAAAAAATAAATTAATCATATTTATTTTAAATAATTAAAATTAATGATTTATTTTCTTTATTAATTTTTTTTATCAATAACCTATTAAATTTATAGTTAATCAGGTTTATTTGGGATGATTGGTAGGAATGATTTTGTTCCTCCCCATCCAAGTTTTAAATAAATGCATGATAATTTTAATAATTTTTAAAACAAAAATAATAATAAGTAAATATTATTTTAATAACCAGAATAAATTCAACTTAAATACAGATCTAACATTGTATTTCTTCAAGCGCAGAATACAATGTGTTATTTTTCATTGTTTTACATAATTTTTAAAAATGATATATTATATATACGTAGCTAACATTAAAATATTTTACATAACATGTATATCAAGACATTTTATCACGCAAATTAAAATAATTTTTTATTATTAATATATTTTTAACTATATGTCAATATTAATTCATATTAAAATATTTTACTGATAACCAACATTGAATATTTGTATAGATACAACATTTTTTAATATATAATTTTTATTTTATTTTTGTAAGCTTAGGTAGGTCCTTTTTCTATTTATAACAAAACAAGTTGAATACACATACTATCAATACTGGCAGTGGGTGGCCTCAACTTGCCAAGTGGGAAACCAAGTCTGTTGGCCACTTATGCATATTATACGCCATCCAAAATTGGTAAATTAGCAGAGTTTCTACCCCGACTATGTAAACAAAGCTATTTAAAATCCAGTGTTTATCTATCGTTCCCACAAACATGCAAAAAAAAAAACAAAAAACAAAAAACAAAAAAAACAAAAAACAAAACAAAAAAAACAAAACAAAAAAAACAAAAAAACAAAACAAAAAAAAAAACAAAAAAACTAAACTAAACAAAAAAAACAAAAACAAAAAAACAAAAAACCAAAAAACCAAAAAACAAAAAGACATCCGCTAAAAAACAATAGTGACCTGAGAACATATGCTGAGTCTATTCCTTCGGTTCATCCTGTTTAGGCTCAACAATTGTTGGATCCGCTGCTGAGCCAGCATGCGCTGGTGTCCTGTCCACTAAACTGGGGATATGTCTCTCTATGCAATCCAGGCGAATATCTTGTTTACAGAGTTGAAATTGAATAGTTTGCAAGTCCCGTTTGTAATCGGGCATGTCCCTGATTATTAAAGCCATACCCATGGAGACTTGCTCCATTGCCTTACACATCACCCCCTTCATGAGCCAATATAAGTGAAGAGTCTGCTTGTACAGAGACATCCGGCCTCTCATATTGCCAGGGTCAGAAACAAGGTCTCTCCACTCTTCCATCTCTTCCTCAGAATCTTCTTCCTTCACACTATCTTCCATCTCCTCAATTATTTTCCTGATGCCTTCATCTGTGTCCCGCATGTAGGCTCTGGCTGCCTCCTGCACTGTCTCGTCCATGGGATGACGACCCCATATTTTTCCAGGGGTACCACTGACCTGGGGGCGCAAACTATTATTTGTCCTTCCTTTGCGTCCCCGACCACGACCTCGGGTTGTCCTTGCCATATCGCTGCTTCCTTCTATCTGTTCACAGGACGAACAGTAATGGGTCAGGATGAAATCGTCTTCCGACCAAATTCCCATAAACTCTGGAGTTTTCTGTCTATCTCCCCTATCTCGTCTGTGTCTACACTCCCTTATTCCCAAATCTCCCGGTGGGTTATTCCGTCCCTTCTCCATATTCCCCCTTGCCTTCTTCTCACTCGGGTTCTGATACCGGTCTCTCCGTCACTTCCTCGGTCTCCCTCTTTAGTTTTGTTTTCCCCTGCTCGAGGTTTCCTCAGTATGGTAAACCCATGAGTCTGACTCCCAGAATTTTCTCCCCTCCTCCCCTGCAGTTTGGCTCCTCTCTCTTTCCCATTAGTGGTCTTTTCCTTCTTTCTAGGATTCTCACCCGGTTCACCCTCGCAGGCTCGCTCTCTTCCTCGACTCAGGTTTCCCTCCCCTATCTGGCCTCCCTGCCTGGTTAATATTTCCAGACTATCCAACCTCACATCCTCCCTATCCCTCTCTCTGTCACCCTTTATGTCCATGGCTTTGGACTCATCCTGCCTCTTCCTGTCCATATCTATGCCCTCTCCCTTTTCCTGCCTCAGAGTCAAACTACCAGGCTCTTTCTTCCCCCGAGTCCCATACTGATTACGTAACTGAATTTCCTCACCGAGTCTTTCCTTATCCCCCATACCCCTGGTTCTAACCCCCCCAAACATTCTACAATTGGCTATTCGAATTACAGAGTTTAGGTAGTATACATACCCGGTGATTCACTTCCTGAACTCTGGCTGATTGCTTGGCTTCCTTGTCCCGCTCCTTCTTCTTATCTCTCTCCTTCTAACCTTCCTTTCTGCCTTACTCCCCCTTTCATATCTCCTACCACCACCTTGTTGTCCCATCCTTCTTTCATCACCATCCTTCCCACCTCTTCTCATCCTGACATTCCTTATGCCACTTCTCTCAACCGTTCGACGGTACCTCTCCACGTTCATTCTTTCACTCATGCGAGCTGCGGTGAGCAGTCCTCGCTCTGTCTCTCTTCTGACATCGCCATTATGGCTCTTCACTTCCTCCGTCACCCTGATCGGGGGTTGAATATATAATTTTATATATACAACATTAAAATATTTTATTTAAACAATTATATATATGAAGTTCATCTCGACATAAATTAGTTAACATAGAGCTTCAAATAGTTTATTTAAATCTCTTGTTGAACTATTTTTGAAAAGTATAAGATTTAAATATCTTACTCACACATTTTTTTTGCTTCTAATTACTTTACAACATATTCATTTTTTTTAATATAGCAGACACTATTTTTCTATTTACAACATAATTTTTTATTTTTTATTTTTAGTTTCAAGGTAAGGACGGACTTACACATCCCTTATAATAGGCTATAGAATGAGCCTCTCGGCTCAACCAGTATAAATCCATCTTAAATATGGATCTAACATGAGCCGAGAGGGATCCAATTTCTTTGAGTGAAAAATACAATGAGTTATTTTTTGTTGTTTTACATAATGTTTTAAAGATGATTGCCAAAGGGTTCTTATTTCAACTTAAGGTGGATGAGGGTCTGTTGTTGTTGTTGTTTTTTTTTTTAATTAACAACCTAGATTGATTCTCAAGGGAATATGCTCAACATGTGCTTAGTCTTAATGCTTATCAATGGTTGTAGTGTGTTACAGAGTTTGTTAGGTTGCATTGACTTTTAATAAATTAAAAAAATTATATTCATGCCACGTGGCTCCCTGCGCACCAATTTCCTAAGGATTTGAGATTATTCAAATTCTAATTAGATGGAGAAATTAATATATAAGAAAATTTTATTTAGCAAAATGGTCCATTTTACAATAAGATGTGTAATTTTATTTTTTTATTTATTTTTTATTTTTTTTCCTCTCAAGTTAAAGTAGACCAATAACCTTTTTATACATGGTTAATCAAGTAAATGTGTACATTGGTATGGCATTCTTCATGTTGCAATAGTGTTTTTGTTAGCAAGAATGGCAAAGTATGAAAGAATTAATAACAACAAACAGGGATGTGATAATTTCTAAACAAACCCAGGTAGATACACAAGTATCTCAGCAAATAGGCATTTCCAAAGAGAAGGCAAAAAGGAACAGTGGGAAAGATAGTCCAAAAGAAATCAAAGCTAGAGCTAAAGACGTTAATGGTTACATAAGGACAGAGGAAGAAGAAGATGCAAGTGCTCGTAGAGCACATGAAATAGAACACAAAGAAAGATAAGACAGGGAAACAAACTTTATTGTCAGGGGAATAAGAGATTATAGGAAGAATGAAAGTACTCTCAATTTGATAAGAGACTTTATGAAATAGAAACTACATTGGAAAGGGAAAATTTGCCAAGCAAGGAGGGTTGGGAGGATATGTGAAGAGAGGCCTCGACCCATAAAAGTCACCATGGCAAACGTACAAGACAAACACCAACTTTTGGGTAAAAAGAAACTCTTGAAAGGCTCACACTTCTTCCTCGATGAAGATTTAACCAAAAAACAACAAGAGGAGAGAAGGGATGAAGTGGAGAAAATTAGAACAACAAGAAATGAAGGGAAAAGGGAATGGTTGTACAATGGTAAAGTCGTTATTACAGTGTTTGGGCCTCCGGGCAAAACAGGGCAGCAAGCTGGCAGTAAAGAAAAAATAGAGAATTCAATAATAGGGATGAAAACAACAAGAGCAGCATGGACGAAAAGGGGTGAAATCTCAAATTTGAGTCTTATGTGCCAAAATGCATAGCAATCAAATCCTACCTAGGTCTACCTAAGTTTAGTTTGTTGGAATTGTAGAGGTTACCCTTGGAGGAGGGTACTTGGGTTAGGGCCTATTGCATAAGGTAGAGACATAATTTGTCTCATGGAAACTCATGAGCATGATGGTTGCAAAACTCCTATGTTTTACGGTTATTTGAAATTGGCAATTTGGAACAAGGTAGCAGAAAATGGCAAAGGGTATGGGGGAATACTTGTTTTAGTGAAAGAAAAGAAGGTTGTCACATTCAGTTAATTAAAGAAGATGCAAATAAACAATAGTTATGGTTGAAAATATCAGAGAATGAGAATCACATAAGAATTGCAACATGTTATTTTGCCCCTCAAGTCTCAAAAACTTACAAAAATAAGGGGCTTGATAGCAAGGATCCGTATGCAGCTTTAAAACAAGATATTATTGTGTACTATCAGCAGGGAGAAGTTCTTTTAGTGGGAGATTTCAATGCTAGAACAACAAATAATCAAGCTAGCGTTATTTGTTGAAAAGAGGATAACAATCCTTTTTGGCTCACTGAAGAGGAGAATCCCCAATGGGTAGGTATTCAGAAGATGACAAAGTTAGCAATCATTTTGGAGAGGAGTTGCTTACACTGTGTGGGGCTTTCAACTTAATTATTTGCAATGGTCTAGATAGATGGAAAAGGTCTGAGAACTTCACTTGCAACACATACAATGGGGCAAGTGTCGTTGACTATGTGATGTGTTCACAAATCTTGATAGAAAAGATAGACGAACTTAGTATTGGAGAGCATATTTGGGACTTAAAAACATACCATAACCCAATTTATATAAGGTTATCATGGTTAGAAGAAAGGTAGCATAGGAGGAAAACCTAATGCTCTTGACAATCACTATCATGGGGAAAAATTCTTCTAACACAAGAAAAATGTACTATCTTTAAGACAATGTTAGAGATATTAATTTGGAAGGAGAAAACTGGTTTCAAAAGCTTCAACAGTCATGAGTTAACAAATATAATTCAAAGTGCACTTGAAAAGTGCAAAATAGCAAAAAATAGGAAATTAGAATCAAATTGTTTTCCTGTAAATGCTTGGTTTGACAAGGAATGCAAAATGGCAAGGAGAACCCTGAAAAGGGCAAGAAAGGAGAAGATGAATGTGAAGTTATATAAGCAGATACTAAAAAGGAAAAAAGATGAGTTCATGCAAACAAGGAGGGAAGAGTTAAAATATTTAAGCAAGAATAATCCAAAGCTTTTCTGGCAGGAACTGTAACCAAGGAAGAAGCAAATTGAAAATAATATTATAGCCAATCAATGGTCTGAATATGCAAGGCAACTCTATGACAAAAAAATTGAGGCAGAGCCCCCCCTAGGATCAACACAAATTCAAATCTCTTCATGTTACAGGAGGTGGAGAATGGAATTAAGAAGCTGAAAACAGGAAAAGCAAAGGACTTGGTTGAACTTCAAGTAGAGTATCTAAAATGGGGAATGAACGCTCTGTATCACACATCATGGAAATATTCAACAACATCATTCAGCAAGGATTCCCAAGAGACTCGACAAATAGCCTAGAAATACCCCTTTTTAAAAATGGATACATTAATAATCTGTCCAACTATAGAATAATTATGATCAATCCTTTGTTTGCAAAGCTTTTCAGCAGCATGGTAGAAGACAAAATTAGTAAGTGGGCAGAAGTAAAAGAAAAGAGGGCAAGAGGACAAGCGGGTTTTAGGCCGAAACATTCTACAGTGGATCATGGTATCACATTGAGACACATTGTTGAAAAGGTTTTGGAGGACAAAGAAGAAGTATTTTGCTGCTTTTTTGACTTCAGAAAAACATTTGACATAGTCCCTAGGGATAAGTTGTGGTGTAGAATGGAAGAACTTGAAATTCCTATGCATTATAGAGTCGTTGCCCATACACTTTATGAAGAGGTGAAAGTCAAAATTAGAACCTCAGCAGGTATTTCAAAAAGATTTAGAAGTGACATTGGAGTCAAGCAAGGTTGCCCTCTATCCCCTACTCTTTTTTGTCTATATATTGATAAATTGGAAGAGTGGCTAAATCTGCAAGGTGGAGATGGTGTTCAGTTGGGGGAGTTTGTGACAAAGCTTCTTTTATATGCTAATGATATTGTATTGATTTCTAAATCAGCCCATGGATTGCAAATGCACTTATATGCCCTTGAGCATTTTTGTAGAGCAGTGGGGATGCAAGTCAGTACTAGCAAGACCAAAATAATGATTTTCTCTAATAAAAGGAAGCAACGACAACATACTTTCTTCTTTGAAGACAACATTCTTGAAGAAGTAAATGAGTACAAGTACCTTGGGATTGATTTCAACAACACAATTGGGAGGACTGCAGAAAGAAGAGAATTTTAGGAGGGTGTAAGGCATTATATGCTCTTCAAAACAGATGTAAAGAGGTAGAGTTATGGGATTGGAAAATGATTAAAGTGATTTTTGGACTCCTAGTTTGTCCAGTGATGCTATATGGGTGTGAATTGTGGGCTAGCAACACTGCCATCTCAAAATGGAAACAAATTGAGAAAATCCAAAAACAATTGATCATGAGCAAGTTCAAAATAAAAAGTTCAGTACCTTATGAGATAATGTCGAGTGAAATAGGAGCAACTCCCATTGAAGCAATTGCTATGGTGCGACTCATAAGATATCTAAAAAGAATTGAGCAAATGAGAGTAGGTAGATGGCCTAATGTTATCTTCAATGAAGACATGAGTGAAAGAAAGAAAACATGGATGAAACAAAACTGCACGTGGATTAAAAAATGGAATATCTATCTCAATGAATGTCCCACAAATAGCAAGGAGCTAAAGGATTTTGTTATGGAGAAGTTTCGTAAAAAGGTATGGGGAAAAGTGTTGGGTAGAAAGAAGACATATTACATTGAGGAATTCAACCCTACACGTGATCTACAACAAAAAGAGTTCATTGGAGCTAGCATTTCGTGGAGGGAAAAAGTTCTTATTCCTCAATTAAGGACCAACGCACATCAACTTCGGTGTGAAACAAGACGGTGGAAAAGGCCTAAAGAAGCTTGGGAAGAACGGGTGTGTACATTTTGCACGTATGGGGCTGTGGAATCGGAAAAACATTTCATTTTGGAATGTGATGCATTCAAAGACATTAGAGAAAGTTATGAGAACATGTTAGCATCAGTTTCTTGGCATTGTCTTTTTAGCGAGGGGATTGTTGGAAGGTTGGGCCAACTCATCATCAATTTGAATCAGAAAATGATTGAATTGCAAAAAGCGAAAAACAAGGAATTAATGGTCTCATAGACTATTTTTAGTCTCGTGGACCTTAAAATATCATTTCATTTCATTTCAACCACATTAATATTTCTGTATTCAAGCTTCTGTGATCCATAATGAATTAAACAAAGTCTTTCGGTAGAAATCACATGAGAGAATTTTTTGGTCAATGTGTTTCGAACCAACAAGTGTGGTTCATCATCAAGACCAGATGAAGAGGCATACCATGGCAAAGGCTTAAATAGAAAGCAATGTAGAGACATAATTTCAAGTAATGACTATATTTGAACAATAATATTTAAATTGTGATATTAATTTATTAATATATTAAAAACAAATATTATTAAGTAACGCCTAAATCGCTAGTTTTTGAAGTATAATATTTAAATAATGATATTAGTTTATTAATTTATTAAAAACAAATATTAATAAGTAACAGCGATATTAAACGGCTAGTTTTTGAAAAATAATATTTAAATTAATTTATTAAAATCAAATATTACTAGTTTTAAAAAAAGGAGTTGTTTATAACGCGACTTTTTGAAAGCTTTTCCGGCGGATTTTTCCGGTCGAAATCCGGCAAGAATTATTGGAATCGCAAGTTTGATAGCTAGTTTCTGCACAATGAAAGCGTCCCAAGGGTTTTTCAGGGTGCTGAATCCAAATATGCAGTTAAAAAACCATTTTAACTGCAAGAAATCAAGATTTGACCTCAATTTTTTCGCCGGATTCCGTCACCGGAATCTTCAAAAAGTCGCATTATAGACAACTCCTTAAAAAAATAATATTTAAATTGTGATATTATTTTATTAATTTATGAAAAACAAATATGAATAAGTAACGGTTATATTAAACGGTTAGTTTTTGAAAAATAATATTTAAATTAATTTATTAAAATCAAATATTAAAAAAAAAGTATAAAAAATAAATCAAAGTCAAACTCTAATGGGGTTTAGAGTTTGACTTTGATGGGCCTCAACCCCATATTTTATTGTTGACCCTGTTTTATTTATTGATTACTTTTATTTGAATATATATATATATTATTTATTTTTGACTTGTGTATATTTTTGTTTTATTTTATTTATTTTTCCATTAATTATTTTTATTTATTAAATAATCTTGTTTCGATTAGTGCCTTCACTCCTTTTTATGATTTTTGACTTCCTTCATTGTTTAGAGTTTGATTTTTTCTTTTTCTTTTTTTATTTAATAAATTAATTTAAATATTATTTTTCAAAAACTAGTCATTTAATATAACCGTTACTTATTCATATTTGTTTTTCATAAATTAATAAATTAATATCATAATTTAAATATTATTTTTAAAAAACTAGTAATATTTGATTTTAATAAATTAATTTAAATATTATTTTTCAAAAACTAGCTGTTTAATATAGTCGTTACTTATTAATATTTGTTTTTAATAAATTAATAAACTAATATCATTATTTAAATATTAATTTCAAAAATTAGCTATTTACTCTTTACTTAATAATATTCGTTTTTAATATATAAATAAATTAATATCATAATTTAAATATTATTGTTCAAATATAGTTGTTACTTGAAATTATGTCTCTACATTGCTCTCTATTTAAACCTTTGCCATGGTCTGCCTCTTCATCTGGTCTTGATGATGAACCACACTTGTTGGTTCGAAACGCGTTGGACAAAAAATTCTCCCATGTGATTTCTACCAAAAAACTTTGTTTAACACATTAATATTTTTAATATGGTTGTGCTAGTATATAATATATAGGTAATTAACATTAAAATATTTTACATAACATGTACATCGAGACATTTTATCACGCAAATTAAAATAGTTTTTTGTTATTAATATATTTTTAATTATATGTCAATATTAATTCGTAAATTCATATTAAAATATCTTATTGATAGCTTACATTTAATATTTTTATATATACAACATTAAAATGTTTTATTTTAACAAATTTTGTTTTTTGTATATAGATATATATGAAGTTCATATGGGCCTGGAGTATGTCCTAAAACTGTTTCTGTTGGGCTAAGAGCTTGTCTTCCTCGGACCTAAGGACACAGGTTAACGACCCAAGACTGAGAGGCATTTGGCAGGAGTGAAAGCCTGCCCCCTTACTGACCACCAGCGGGTTATTCCAGGTGGCGTGGTTTTCCTTGAATAGCGGTGATGAGTCAGCTTGCATTAGTGAATAATATCTAGAGATGGTTGTCCTCACAGCTGGTTTGACAACTGAGTTGTGATAGGTTTTCCCACCTGTGTAAAAAAATATATGTAGTTCATATAGACATAGATTAGTTAACATAGATCTTCAAACAGTTTATTTAAATCTTTTGTTGAACTATTTTTGAAAAGTATAAGATTTAAATATCTCACTCACAAATATTTTTTACTTCTAATTACTTTACACCATATTCATTTATTTTTTTTTAGGTCACACTATTTTTGTATTTACAACATAATTTTTATTTTCAAGGGGGGACGGACGAACGGACTTACACATCCCTCATACCAGGTTGTAGAATGAGCCTCTCGACTCAATAAATATTATATTTGTATTCTTACTCACAAAAATATCTTCCTTCAAAACTTACAAAGAGCCTCAAAGTTTATAGGGGAAAACTTATGGATTATAGTTGGAGATTTTAACATGATAAAAAATCTCAATAAAAAGAAAGGTAGAATTGGTAGAATCAATGAAGAAAACCCCCTTTTGTGAAATTTATTAATAACTCCAAAGTTGTAGATCTAAGCACACAACGACTTATACACCTGGAAAAATAAACAAGGAAACATGTCTCAAATAGCTTCAAGACTCAATAGATTCCTCATAGCAAAGTCTCTTTATATTTCAGGCACCAATTTTGAGTCTTTTATTCTCCTTTGTCATGGTTCAAATCAATGGCCCATAGAACTCTCTATGGAGTGGATTGGTATTCTCAGGAATAGGCCCTTCAAGCTCAAAGCTTTTTGGTTATGGCATCCTAATTTTCTCTCTAATGTAAAAAAGTGGTGGAAAGAATCCGATCATTTTCCATATACCCTTATGTGTCGCTTTAAAGACTTATAAGATATATATTCTTATTGTGAAATATATATATATATATATAAACTTATAAGAAGTATATATATTTTAATTTTAATGATTTTTAAAATTAAAAAATATTAATAATAACTATACATTATTTCAATAAGAAATATTATAATTGTATTCCTACTGATAAAAAAGTCTTCTTTTGGAACCTCCAAAGAGCCTCAATGTTTATAGGGGAAAACTTCTGGATTATGGTTGGGGATTTTAACATGATAAAAAATCTCAATGAAAAGAAAGGTGGGATTAGTAGACTCACTGAAGAAACTCCCCTTTTGTGAAATTTATTAATAACTCCAAACCTATAGATCTAAGAACACATAATGTCTTATACACCTAGAAAAATAAACAAGGAAGTGCATCTCAAATAGCTTCAAGACTCGATAGATTCCTCATAACATATTCTCTCTCTATTTCAGGGACCAATTTTGAGCCTTTTATTGTCCCTTGCCATGGTTCGAATCAATGGCCCATAGAACTCTTTATGAAGTGGATTGGTAGTTTGAGGAACATGCCCTTCAAGCTTGAAGCTTTTTAGTTATGCATCTTTATTTTCTCTCTAATATAGAAAAATGGTGGAAAGAATCAAATCGTTTTTTTCGTACCCTTATGTATCACTTCCAGCAATAGTTAAAATATCTCAAAATGAAAATAAAAAATTGGAATATTGAAGATTTTGGTAACATCCACAAAGAAAAAATAAAGCTAGAATAAGGTATGGTCATCATCCAACAAGTAATAATGTCAAATGGCATATCTGAGGAATTGGAACATCAAGAAGCAGACACTCACGTCCAACTGGAGGAGAGATTGAAATAAGAGGAAATCCTCTTGAGACAAAAATCTCAAGTACAATGGCTTGAGTAGAGAGAAAAAAAACACTAATTTCTTCCACAAATCCATGATTAACCATAAGAAAATTAATCGAATATCAAGCATTAAAACACTCAATCATAAAAAAGTGGAAATCCATGATACAATGGCCCAGGAAATCATGAATCATTTCCAAGCCACACTCATGAAAATAATTCCGAACAGAAGGCCTGCTATCAGAAAAATAATAGAGCACATTCCCAAACTTGTAACAAGGGAACAAAATGATCTCCTTTTGAAGAAAATTGCCATGCAGGAAGTGGAAGCAACTATTATGGGAATGCCTAAATGCAAGTCCCCATGTTCCAATGGATTTACCACCGATTTCTACCAAGCTTGTTGGAAAATTCTCGGGTATGATGTTTGGAAAGTAATAGAAGACTCTCGACACTCCTCTTCTATCTTAATAGCCCTTTATATCATCTTTATATCCCTTATTCCTAAAAAATATTTCACTAACTCTCCTTCATATTTCAGGTCTATTGCCCTATGTAATGTCATCTATAAAATCATCTCCAAAATTATCGTAAACTAATTAAAACCCATTCTCCCCTCACATATATCTCCCGAGCAAACTAGTTATGTCAAAGGCAGACAAATTATGGATAGAATAATAGTAACCCATGAACACATTCACTTGCTTAATTCCAAAAAATCTCCTTATATGCTCATTAAACTTAATATGTCAAAATCATTTGACAAATTGATATAGCAAATTATTCTCCACATGTTCACTACTTTTGGGTTTACAGAAAGATGGATTCATTGCATTCTTGCCCTCACTTCCAAAACTTTCTTCTCTGTCCTAGTTAATGGCTCTCTCTCTCCCAGTTTTGTCCCCTCTTATATTAGGCAAGGAGACCCCATTTCCCCTTACATCTTTCTCCTCATGGCTGAAGGACTGGTCAAATCTATTAACTCAACCCTACAACTTGGCTAGATAAAAGGTTTTCCTCTTAGTTCCCATGATCTCTCTTCTTCTCACCAACAATTTGCGAATGATATTCTTCTCTTGGGCATCCCCATTTTCAAAGAAGCTACTACCCTTAAAAACATCCTTCAAGACTTATTTGATGCTTCGAGAATCTCCATTAACATGGAAAAATATGAAATCTTCTTCTTTAACACCTCACTAGTTGTCCAAATTCACATATCTCATTTGATTGGTTTTCAAAGGAGCTCTCTTCCGTACAAATACCTAGAAGCCCCTTTAATTGGAAATCCTCTCAGGCAATAGGTATGGTAAATTCTTCTTCTTAAATTTGAAGCCAAACTTTCTTGTTGGACTTTTGGATCACTCAATTTAGTCGGTCGCTTGATCTTTGCTTGAATATGTCCTTCAATCCTTCCCCACTTATCTTCTCGCGGCAATGGTGGCCTCCAAAGCCATCCTAAACAAGATCACAAATATTCAATGCAACTTCCTCTTGCGGGGGGGGGGGGGCACCAAAAGAGACTGAAAATGGGCTCTAGTTGCATGGGACAAAATATATCATTCGAAAAAAGGAGGCCTTGATCTCCATGATCTAGATATACTTAGCAGAGCCTTGAGTGGTAAAACCTAGTGGAGATGGATAAAAAACCGAGAGGTTTTATGGAGAAAACTGTGGAAACATAAATATGCCCCCAATACCTAGGAATCTTATCTCATCATAATGATAGAAAACATTAAAGGTTCTCATATCTAGAATGCTACTTGGAGCAACAAACATCTTGTCTAGGAGCACAGTTTTTGGGAAATCATAAACAAAAATTGTGCAATATTTTGGGATGAATCGTGGTACTAGTGGCCAAAATTAGCTCAGAATGGAAACAAGCTTCAAAGTGGTGGTTTTTAGGGCCCCTTAATCTATCTTCTATTTTTCTCCACTTCAAAAAATGTTAATCATGTTCTCAAGAATTGTATCTTCTCTAATTCTATTTAGGACCACCTTGCTATGTGATTTCAACAGACCAACAAAATATAAAATAATGTTCTTTGTAAGCTACAATTCTGGTGTGACACCCCTTTTACTAATCCCATTGTCAACAGAGCATGGCAACTCATTCATGTATTCATCCTATGGGATATTTTGAAAGAACATAATAGATAAACATTTAAGAACATGAGGGCCTCCACATACTTCATTTAGCAAGTTATCCTAAAAAAGAAGGGAAAAAAAGTATTCTCTTCCTTGGTCCTCCAAAGATTATGAATGCAATGTGAATGCAATCAACCTAAAATAGTCATTTTAACCAAAATGGGTATCCCCCCTATTCCTTATGGCAGACTCCCTTCGTCCCTAATTTCTTCCCTTCCAACCCTTCCTTTTTCCCCCACCCCCTAAAGGACTTCATCAAATTTTACTTCAATGGGGCCTTAAAAGGAAATCCACGCCAAGTGTAGGTGCCATAGGCCTCAACACTAACAATGTTGTTGAAATCTAAGCACTAGAGTGAGGTCCCTCAATTGTTATCCACAAACAGTTTCACAAGCTCCCTATTGAAGGAGATTCCAAGGGCATTATCAATATCTTCCACAAAATCTAATGTGGATCAGATCCTTCCAAATTCTCTAAGATTTGGAGGTTGGAAGCTTGAATAACTGATACCATAAACCTCCTAGCAAAAATCACAGCGCCCTTTGTCTCTCATGTCAGCAGAGAAGTCAACAAACTGACTAAAAAGCTAGGCAATTTTAGTATGAGTATAACAATTGATCTCCTTGACTTGGATTGGAGTGAGGACATTCCAAAATCCATTCTAATTCATTGTCAAGATTTGGATACGAATGACCTTTCCCTCAAGGCGGGTGCCTAGGAGTAGGCATTCCCCGCCCCCCCTTGATATGATGCCAACTCACACAAAAGGGGGTTGTAGCTCCCACTATACTTAGTGCATTGTATGCACTCCTATCACTTCCTCAATCATGACATAAAAGTGGCACAAGTTTAAATGTTATTTGAATCTTGCAGGTGGCATAGGGAGGTACAAGAGGACTCAACTGGAGAAATCTATCAGATTGGCAGAGCTGGATGAAAAAAATGATAGTGTAGACCGCAAGTTGGCCATTCTAGCCAAGAGATCAGCCATCATCTCCTTCTCTTCAGATGAGGATAGTGACTAGCCAATGCAAATGCTTGGAGATTCAGCGTAATAGTTGTTATGACCCACTGGTTTTTTGCTTGCAGCACTAATAGTCTTTTTTGTCTTCTCATATAGATGTATGTCAAGATCTGACACAACCAACTTGTTTTTATTTACAAGATGCTCTAGGTAAACGAGGTCTTAGCAACCTCAAGATTTTGAACTTATATCACTAGTTTGATTTCTCTTCAGATACACCAATAATACAAAAATTATAATCTTTGTACTCATTTAACGTGCCTAACTTTAAAAAACAATATATATATATATATTACAAATGAGTTAAAATGAGAAAATAAAAATTTAGTATTAGTAATAAGATGTTTTTTTGGGTTTATAAGACATATTATCATTTAAGGAATAGTAACACTTTCATAATTAGATTGATAATTATAGAAGTTTGTGCTATTTTAATACTAATTGTTTGAGAGATGGTGACTCTTCTACAATAATGGGTTACTAGGTTAATAATAATGTAAGCTATAGTGACATTCTTACATTTTTTTTATTGGTGAAAGTGTCGAAGACATAACAATGTGAATGATCAATTTAGTGTTTTTTCTTAAAAGTGGTAATGATTAATTATTATTGAGATTATTCTATATAAGTTCTATTAATTTTTCTAATTAAATTTATCAAGAATCTTTGATTACAATTTAATAGAGATGATGTGATAATAATTAATTATTATTGAAACTATTTTATAAACATTTTATTTAATTTTAAGTAAAATTATTTCATAGGTATTTAAGTGATTATTCTAAATATGTTATATTATTTTATATGAATTTTATTTATTTTTTGGGAAATTTTAAAAGATATAGTTAAAGGATCTTAGCTTGAGTTGTTTGGTGAACAATTTGTTTCTCATTTGAGTGAGTTTAGGGTTTCAAAGACATGTTGTAACTAGCTAGTTTGTAGCATTTATGAAATAGTTGTATCCAGTATACATAATCAATCTTTAAAAATTATAGATTCTCAAAAAAATTTCATTCTAATTAACATAAAATTTCTAATTTTAATTAAAAAAAATGTGTTTAAAACATATTTTTAAGCTAAAACCAAAATATGCAGATTTAATGAGAAAATTGAAACTCTTTCGGTTTGAAAAGTAGATTCAAAGTCAGTCATCAACTTTTCTTGAGAGTGCATTCCTCTCTAATTGTAGATTTAATGAGAAAATTGAAATCTTTTTATTTGAAAAAGTAGATTCAAGGTTAGTCATAAGCTTTTAGTTCTTCATTAGTGTATTTCTCTTTAATTGTATTTAGTGGCATTTTGCTCTAATAATTTGTTTTTCAAAGTGCACTCCTCTTTGATTGTATTTAGTGGCTCTAACAATAATGTTTGTGGGAAGTTGTTTCCATTCATTTATGGTTTATTTTTACCTTCATCGTTATTGATTGATTTTGTGATCATTCCACATTCCTAAATTGTAAAATATATTGGAGATGTTTTAAAGATAGAATGTGGTTTGTGTTTTAAATATGGAAGATCGTATATGTCTAGGTAATTTTATTAGTAGAAACTATTTGGACATTTGGTTACAATTAGAAATATTAAAAATTATAAAGAAAAAACAATAATAATAAAAACTTAGTGTAAGTATTTGATGTGTCAATGTTGTAGGGATTTATTACAATTGTAAGTTTGAGTTATGTAATATGTAAAATCCGAGTGTCCAATGGGTTTTTAGGTATTGAATCTATTTTAAACAACAAGAAATCACAATCTTATAAAAAATTGTATTAATGGGCTGTGAAGATGTTGACATCTTAATCCTTCGAGATTGGGAAAATATCTTGTAAATACAAAGTGAGAATACAAAGAGACCTTGGAATGTGAATCCCAAGGGTCTAACTCCTATGTGTATATCTTGATGATTTTCTTAATAAATTTTCTAGAGTTACCATATACCTAGCCTGACATGGTATTAGAGCGTAGGTATCAACTTGGCATTTCTCTACCCTCGTAACTCCTTTGCCTCAGTTCTGTTGTTGTTGTAGCCCTGCCATCCTCCTTACTAGTCTGCCTTACGCGAGTCTGTTGTCATAATAACCTCTTTCTTTGCTTATTCTAGCATTATGTTGTGTTTAATGAAGGTGTCTACATTCCATTTTGATTCTTTCGCTTAGAATCGTTTGTAGAGTCTCTCCCACATTGGATACTCATTGCAAGAAAATGTGTTGTTATTGAACCTGTCAGTTTATATAATGGGTATATGACAATGGTGTGGGTGTTTTGGCGTATGGAGAGGCATTGAAATTTAAACAATGTGTTATGGTGGTTCAAGACCAAGAGGTTTGTGGAGTAGGCATTGTGAACTTTATTCCAGCGAAGAATTGAAGACCCAAAATTTTATTATGTGTTGGTCCTCGTACTCAATTGGTGACAAGCAATCGCGTATGCTTCTTTAGAGATTTATGGTTTAGTTATATACTACGTTGAATCTATGCATTAAACATCGTGTTGGTTTGTTCTCTATGTGTTATACACTCTGATCTCTTTATTGAATGTATTGTGTTGTGTTGTATGCAAGAGCAGTGAGTGTTGAATGCATTGTGTTGTATTGAATGTTAGAGCAATGACCATTGAATGTATTCCATTGTATTATATGTGAATTGATTTATTTATATATGCAAGTTGGTTTGTGTTGCGTTATATCCTCTTTGTTGTTGGTACCAATTGTTTTATTTATATAAGTTTTGGTAGCACTTGGTTTATTTATATGAGTGTTGTTTGAGAGCCTTAAGCCAAAACATCATTTGTATATATAAATTGAGATCGAGAGCCTGGTCGGTCTTGAAGAAGTCAAATACTTTACTAATAATAACAGTCTATGTATATAAGAAGTCAAATATAACAACTCCAACATTTTTTTGAATTATTTTGATGAGAATTACATCTAAGTTGTATGATGGGTCTATATTGTTTATAAAGATATATTAGATTTTTGCTACAAGTATTTTGACTATTTAGGGCCCAACTCAGAATTTCATTTAATAATGAATTATATCATCTCAATAGTTGGAGTAGTTCTCACTGACAAGTAAAATTACCATGAATGGTCCAAAAAGATAAAACACACCCTCATTTTCAATGCATTATGGAATGGTGTATGTGAAGGAGAAGGTGATAATCCACCTATAAGGCCCACATCTGACAAAGAGCTCACCATATGGTAGAACAAGAACAACAAGGCCTATGCCTTGATTGCTGCATCAGTAAATGAAGAGGTGAGTTGTCACATCACACCAATTACCAATGCTTTTAATGCCTTAAAGAAATTGGAAGACTTATATGACTCACACTCAGAGCTTGAGGTAGTCCAGCTAATGATCAAACTCTTCATGATTGAATTAAAATACGATGATCCCCTTTCCCTAGCCTATGAAATCATAGCTATTATGCATGATGTAGAAGCCACCAGAGTTAAAACGGATGTTCCACTTACAACTTTTGTCAAGCCACTACATCCCACATATTCTCACTATCTTGAATCATTACAAGCTAGTGGCCAACTTAAAGAGATTACTTTTGACACTCTTGTGGAGAAGTTTGTAGAAAGAGAGAAAGATTTTGGGAAGAGGAAGACAATTGCTCAGTGTTTTGAAGAAGTTGTGTGCCTTACACAAAAAGAGAAGAATCGGGCACAAGATTCTTCTAGATGAAGAGGTGGAAAAAGAGGACATGGAAAGAAAAATAACAAAGGGAGGGGGGACAAACATTACCAAGGAGGAATACTTGATCTTCATTGTATACACTGCAATATAAATGGACATGATGCATCCACATGCAAGCTCTCTTGGGACAAAATCAAGCAAGAAATAAATGAAGAGAAAGGTAAAACACCATATCTAGGGAAAGGTAAAGCACCTGAATCTGCTCATTATATTGTGCACATTGCAATATTGGAGTAACTGAATACTTGTTTAATATTTCATTTGCTTTGTGGAAAGATGCATGGTTGTTTAACACAGGTGCCACCTTCCACATGGCCTTTCAGAAGGATTCTTTGAATATTTCAGTGACAATGTAGATGGAGCAATCTACTTTGCAGACAAGTAAAAAATCAAGCCATCCGAACTTAGCGCCATCGGGCTTAAACTACTTGGACTCCCTGACTTTCTTCTTCATGATGCTCTCTACCTCCCAAAGTTGCTGAGAAACTTGTCATCCTTTATTCACATCCTCTAACAAGGACACTCCATTCACATGTTTGATGTCAAAGTTGAAGTGAGACAAATAGTAGACAACTCACTTGTCATGATGGGAATAAAAGAAGAAAGACTCTTGAAGCTGCAAGGAATGTCTGCTCGTGCACAAAAGTATGTATACAATTCTCAATGTAATGAAGGTACATTGTCATTGGGCCTTGAATATGCCCATTTTTCCACAGTATAACACCATTATTCATAGCCTAAACTTCTATACTTTTACACTCATTTCATATCATAATTCAACAACTTGCTACCAATTCATATCCTACACTTTGTGGTTGATTATCATTAGTTTTCTTAGCTTTTCTATGATTAGAGATGATTTTTTCATGATTTACTAATGACGGTTTTTTACTAAGTTCATTTGTCGCAGGGTTCCATTGCTGAAATTCTTCATGAGTCAATTAAACTAAGTTGCTACAAGTTAAAATCTCAAATTGTGTTCAAATGGGAAAGAATATAGAGATTCCAACATGCGGGTTTTGTTCAAAGTACCCTCATTCAGGTAATTTAGAGACTGTTTGGCAAAATTTGACATTATGAGGAAGTTATGATCAGGGGAATTTTAAGTACAAAATTAGTGCCTATGTAAGTACATAATCACTGAATGGTTCCGGTTTTGAACGGGTTCAGGTCAGCCACGATTGGGCCAGTTGGATGCATGTTCTAGAAGATTTGTTTTTGGAATAACCACAACTTGCTTTTCTACTATACATGACTTTGATCTGATCCTTACTGCACTTAGCCAATTTGTTATAACCATCAACTGCACTCTTTAAATCCTGATGGTTTTGTAAACGAGAGCATGATACGAATCTGCGTGGTTTGCTGCATGGGAAATTTGAGCAGGGAGAATACTATCATGTAATATATACTGCAAGGAAGATTTTCCCTCAAGCAGGCATATGTATGATGACAATACGCATATGTATAGTTTGTTTTACAAGGAGACGAGTCTGTATGGTTTTGCTGCACGAGAAAGCTGAGTGAAAGGACTGTTAAGTAGTTTTTTTTGCACAGGAGATTGAATGTTGCACGGGAGTTTGAATTCATAAGCATACATTTGATGATGATGTATTTTCCGTTTGAATCATGATTCTTAATATAATTTTGATTCAGCATTTGAATTTTCTTTGAGTATTATGATTTGTTTTGATTCTTAAGAACATTGCATTAATCTAGACTTGTTCCGGGAGTGGCAAGGGCCCATTGTCGCCTGGAAGCAAGTCCTGTAAATTTAATAGGTTATAGGCAGCATGATTAATTAAGATCTAGGCATAAAGGATTTTTTTTTTTTAAATTTGTTAATTAGATCTCATAATTACGATTATGTACTCAAGAGTGTAATTTGTTTTCTTGAAATTAAATAGACATATCATCTCCAACTGGTTGTAAGCTAATGAATGGTGTTGATCAATGATTTTATTGCATAAATAATCTGTTTGTTATGGGTTTATGATTGGAATACTTAAAGGTGCTTCTTAATTGGATAAACAAGAGATCGATAACTCTATTTCTTTTAAATATGAATTGAAATCGATTTCGTACCTTACTAATTCACTATAATTTCTTGTAACATTGTGTTTTGACAATCAAGTATTTGAAAGCAATGCAACGAGACCATTAAATCATTGTTTGGAGTTGTAGTTTAGTTTTGAGATGCATTATAATTGTAATTAGTTATTGATAGAATTGTTGGTTAACGCGTTCATGTTTGAGTTTTTTCTTGAGTTTGATTAAAGTAATCTGAGGATAAAATAATTTCTTATTTTGTAGTCTTTTTTGATATGAAAGCATGTCAATTAGATCTTGGATTACTTAGTTCCTTTTGAAGCAATTGCAGAGTGATGTTAGAAGTTAGTTTGAATGCTTATTTGATTTGTTTTATGCATCCCGAGAATTAGATTAGTTGAAGTCTTGTTTGTCTATTGCCTTAGTTTAAGATCGTTTGAATGAGTGTGAATTTTATTGGAATTAAGATTTAGCGTAAGTTTGGTATCATTTTAAATTAATCTTGATTGATTTAAGATTATTGTACTTAGATTAAATATATCTTATTATTTAGATTGAGATTTCCATTTAGATTAAAATCATTTGAATAGTAATTTTTAATGCTTCGTTTATGATTAATTAGAGTTAGTTTCGTTTGCACAGTGATTAGAATTTCTTATTCGTATTATTTTTCATCCAGGTGGATATTGGTGGCCACCCGCCTATTCCACCTAGACCCCCAATCAGTGTCATCTATTTCCTTGTTCATTTCAACATTTACTATTTTTAGCATTTTTTTTGGGTCCTGAACTTCCGGAATAGTTTTGACCCCCTAAATGGCATTTTTGGGGGTTTGTGATAGGCCCTTAGCCATAGGCAAGGGCCTGTGGCGAAGCCTATAGTAGTCAGAGAGACCTTTCCAACAAGGTATCGTATGCGCCAAACGAAGATAATATGACCAAGTTACAACCCCGGGAAGTTAGCTGCCCAACTAACCCCAATGGGGCCCACAAACTCTTGGTGTTACATCTCCTGGGGTTAGGGTTTTGTTTGTTAAGGGTTTTCTCATGTTTCCAATAATAAATAGGCCCTTGAGCCTCATTGTAACACAGTTCATAGGCATGTAGCCGCCACATCTCTTCTCAGAGAGAAGCTACCATCACCCAAGCTATCTTATTTCCATTCTGTTTGTAAGCATAGTTCAATATTTTTCTATTAATGAAATGAAGTGTTTTTCTGCTGCATCTCTGTGTTTATGATTATATATGTAAGTTGTTGAATTCATGCTTAAGTTCAGATCAATGTACTTCCCAACATCTTGACGAAGTTTCGGCCAATAAAAATACTTCTGCAATACTGCCATTGTTTTATCTACTCCGAAATGTCAAGCGACCCAGCTGTAGTGCGCCTCCCAAATCATCTTGGTATGCTCACTTGAAGGAACACAGATGTGTCCCAGGTGGCATAACAGTGCATCATGAAGGTGAAAATTTGGAACTTGCTTCCCTTCCAGGAGTGTCTGGTATATGCTGCCAAATTCTGGATCGCTCTTGTAAAGATGCAACCACCCCGATATCTCGTGCCCACACGAGTTGAGCACAATGATCAGTGCCATGACCAGTGGTCGGCTGAGGTAATCAACAACATTATTGGTGCTACCCTTCTTATACTTAATGTTAACATGGAATTGCTGCAAATAGGTGGACTATTTCTGATGGCGATCGTTCTACAACTTCCCTTGTGTTTGTATGAATTGTAGAGGTCGGTGGTCTATGTGGATGACCATTTCCTTCCCCATAGTTAAATGCTTCCATTGACAGAAGACCTGCACAATGGAATACATTTCTTTGTCGTAAGTGGGGTACTTTCGAATTGTGTCTGAAAGTGTCTCACTGTGGTAAGCCACTGGATGCCCATGCTGAGTAAGAACCACACCAATAACATAGTCGGAGGCATTTGTCTCAATCTCAAATGGTTGTTGCAAGTATGGTAATGTGAGCACTAGTGTAGAACAGAGGCAATTCTTCAACTCGAAGAATGCTTGTTGTTGGGTTTCCGACCAAAAAAACTTTGCTTTCGCTCCGCCCTTGGTGACTTGACTTAAAGGCCAAGTGATATGAGAGAACCCCAACATGAACCTACAGTAGAAATTGGCAAGACCCAAAAATCTACAGAGCTCTGTTAGAGTGGTTGGGGCTGGCCAATCCCGAATGACTTGTATCTTGGATGGGTCCACATGTACACCCTTCTCATCAATGATGTACCCCAGATATTGAACCTGGGTCAAGTCAAAGCTGCATTTCTCCAAGTTAGCACATATCTTGTGTTGGTGTAGGGTTTGAAGGCCCTGTCGAATATGGTGGAGGTGCTCTTCCCAACTCTGGCTGAAGATTAAGATGTCATTTAAATACACAACCACGAATGCATTAGTGAAGGGTCACAAGATGTCGTCCATTAGTCTCATAAAGGTTTCAGGGGCGTTCGTCAATCCGAACGGCATGACCAACCATTCAAAAAGGCCCTCCTTGGATTTGAAGGCATTCTTCCACACATCGAAGGGTTCGATAGGCACCTGGTGATAACTTGACTTCAAGTCAATCTTGCTAAAATATTTGGCCCCCTTGAGCTGGTCCAGAAGGTCATCAATCCGCGGGATTGGGTACCTATTCTGGACAATGATCTTGTTCAACGCCCGATAGTCAATACAAAGCCTCCAGGTCCCATCATATTTATGTACCAATACAATCGGGCTCCCACAAGGTGATGAGCTTGGCATGATGTTCCCTTTCTGTAATAGTTCTTGAATCAGCCTCTTGATCTCATCGTTCTCGAGAACAGAGCGTCGATAGATCAGTCTATTGGCCAGTAGCGCGCCTAGGGTCAAATCGATGGAGTGCTTGACCTGACAGTGCAGAGGTACCCCTGTGGGTGAGGCAAAAATATCCCTTTACTCCTCCACGAACTTGTCCATCTGCTGCTGCTGTGCAGAGGAGCCTTGTCTAGAAGCCGTGGCCACAACCTTCTTCTTGCCCTGGGGGCGAATCATAAGGAAAATAAATTTCCTGGTCTGGGAAATGATCTTATTGCATTGCTTTGTAGTGATCAAAGAGATGGTGGTAGGTGGGGCTACCTATGGTATCATGTACAACTTATTAGCCAAAGTAATAATCACATAGCGAGGTCCAGACTCATATACAATATGTCTCTTCCACAAGTATGGTTATCCTAACAATACATCACAAACTTCAAGAGGAGTAACATCACACAGTACCTCATCCGTGAAGGGCATGATGCTGTAGGGAAGGCGACACTACTAGCTGACATGAAGATCTTGTCCTTGGTGACGCCACTCGATGGTGTACGACTGTGGATGTGCTATAGTCTTTAGGCCCAACCACTCCACGACATCTGCTGAAATGAGGTTCTTTTGGCTCCTGCTGTCGACAATGAATTGCAACGGAGAACCCTTCACCCACATCTGTGAGTGGAAGAGGCGTTCCCCCTCCTCTAAATATTCAGCTTCAATCTTATGGATCTTAGTGGTGGCCACAGTGGCACTGGGCTCTGCATCTATGATCTGCTTCCATTTGTCAGTTCCCTTATCGGTTTCTGATTCAAAATCGGAACCAGCGTTTGATTCGGAAGCATTCAGCTCGGCCATCAGTGACTGCTTGGCCCAACTCTGACTTGTATTGTGAGTGGAGCTCTTATGGAACTCACACCATTTTCCCATGTCCTTCTTCGTCTTCGGGGTGTTGTTCTTTGCTTGTGGCTTTCAGCGGGCTATCCTTGGTAGTGCCGCCTTGGCTTGGTCCTTTGTTCTGTGGCTTGGGGGTGCCTTTTCATTGCTTTGGATTCGCAGATCCAAAGTCCCACTTCTTTTGTTTAAACTTCTACTCAATTTTGATAGCGTACCAATACGCCGTGTTGAGCGAGGAAATGTTCAGGAACTCCATCTCATCTTGGATGTACTTGTGTAGACAGTCGCGGTACCTGAGCACCAAATGCCGCTCAATATCCTTGATACCCAGCTTCGTGCGAAGGGTATGGAAATTATTTGTGAACTCTAACACATCTTGGTCCCTTCCCTGCCATAGCGTGGTCCACTTTATGTATTTGTCTCCATAGCTCTTGACAAGGTAATATTGTTCCTTGATGGTGTCTTAGAAATAATTCCAAGTGGGTGTGATTGAAAACAACGAGGGTTCACTTTCTTCCTTTTGTTCATAGTAGGTTTCCCACCAATCCTTGACATGTGGGGCGGCTTTAAGAAGTGAAAAAGTAAATTTTTCCTGATTGGAAAAGTCATGAACTGAAAATTTTCCTTCCAATAGATATAACCATTTATCTACGGCGTCTACATCTTCAGGCCTTCGAATATGGGAATATCGAAGTTAACTTGTACCTTAAAAGGAGTGGTGCCTCCAAAGTGGTTGTTGGATGAAGATGCATCGCTTGTGGGTAGCCGTTAAAGGATTTGGGCAAAGTTATCCATTATCGCATCCCTATGTCTCTCGAGGGCTTCCTCGAGCAAAATTTTGAAAGGAACTCTTGCCCCCTCGCCTTTCTTTTCTTTAGCCATGGGAGGTCGCTGGGTTTTGCAAGGCTGATCTTGCAATGGTTCAACCAGATCAATCCCTAACTCCTTATACCTTGACCTCGTTGGGGACATGCAAAGAAAAACAGAGAAAGAGCAGACCGCTTTGATACCACTAATCCGAACTTAAACATAAACAAAACAACTTAAAGAAATAATCATAAACACATAGATGCAACAAAAAAACACTTCATTTCATTAATAGAAAAATATTGAACGATGCTTACAAACAAAATGGAAATAAGATAGCTCAGGCGATGGTAACTTATCTCTGAAAAGATATGTGGCAGCCACATGCCTTTGAACTATGTTGCAATGAGGCTCAAGGGCCTATTTATTATTGGAAAACATGAGAAAACCCTAAACAACCAAAATCCTAACCCCAGGAGATGTAACATCAAGAGTTTGTGGGGCCTGTTGGGGTTAGTTGGGCAACCAACTTCCTGGGGTTGTAACTTGGTCATATTATCTCCGTTTGGCGCACACGATACATTGTTGGAAAGGTCTCTCTGACTACTACATGCTTCACCACAGGGCCTGTCGCGGACCCCAAAAAAATGTTGTTTAGGGGGTCAAAACTGCTTCAGAAGTTCAGGACCCGAAAAATTGCTAAGAATAGTAAATGCTGAACTGAACAAGGAAACAGATGAAACTGACTAGGGGTTTTAGGTGGAATAGGCGGGTGGCCACCAATATCCACCTGGATCAGTTTGAGCATGTTTCCTCAATTGATTAGTTTCAAACTATAAATAGCAATTTTGTACTTAAACAATAAATTGATTTTATTTTCTAATTTAGGTTAGATGCTATGATCGTGCATTACGTGCGCTTGTGCCTCTAAGTCTTACGACCCCGGATTGATAATTTAATGTTGGAATTACAACACATATAATTTCCCCAACATTTTTGGCACCTTTTTCGGGGAGTTGCTAAAGGGATTAGAGCATAGTTTCTTTCACAAGTTTTCAGTTCGATCTTAGTTACAGGGCAATTAGAGGGCAGAGATGACAGTAAGACGTGACTGAAGAGCCATGTATCCGCTTTGGTTTGGGGTCACTCCAAAGTCTGGCTGTCCAAGTAATTGAGGTGTTCAAGTTTAGTAAGCTTTATTGCAATTAGTAGATTTTATTCATTTCGATTAAAATTTCAAGCTATTTAAAGACAAAACATTTTTGGGGTGCTGTAAGAACCCTTGGTACTAATCCATGTTGCGAGATAGGAATTATCAACCAGCAAGAGAAATTCAAGAATGATTGAGAATCTTGAAGAATGTCCCTCGAAGCACTTTCTCAAATCCTAGCAATAGTTGGGGTATCTGCCTCTTAGGAAGAGTTCATCCTGACCGCATTCAGGAAATTATCTATCTCTCCACAACCAGAAAAGGATTTGGAAGTCTCCCTTGATTCCTCTTACCTATCTACCAAGGAGATCGAGCAATCATGTACCAAATCCGATGAGGAGCATCCTGTTGAACTTGAGATCGAGGAACTTTCACCATGTCCATCAGCAAGCCTTGTATGCATTCCAGAGACCAATTATCCAAGTTTTCCTAGCATGACCGAGGAGGGCTTTCAGAGTGGTTCAAATGAAGAAATGGGCCAATACCACCAGGATTACATCGAGCATTGGTTCCAAATCACAATCCAGTCAAAGTACCACTCTCATCTTCAAGTACTCTTTGTATCACATCTTTCAAAGCTGTTGAATTTTCATGCTCATGTATATTCTAAATTTTATATGTTAAATCTGAGCATGAATGTATCTTTGTATCTGATATGCACATGGCTTCATTGGAAGTTATCTTTCACTTGAAGGAGGGAATATTTTCTCCAGTATAGTAGGAAAGTTAGTATTGTAAATAAATAAAATAAAATAGTAAAGAGAAAAATAAGTCCTTTTGTGAAAACCAGTTTGTCCGGTGCAACTGGATAGGGAATTTGCTTGAAAACCAGGTAATTGGCGGGCAAGGTTCCCAATAAAGTTTTTAAATTTGTATGATTTCTTCAAATCATGTATCTTTCAAGTCATTATGTCTTGTACTCATGTTGGTTGATGTGGAATCCCTTAAGGCCCACCTGCCAACAAGCCTTGTCCCATCGACATCAGCACATTATCTAGGATCATGGTTAGGGTTAGATAAGGTACCTAGGAGCTTGCATTGTTAGATGATCCAAAATACATAATTCATAGTTCACAAAGTTAGGATAGAATATTTATTTATTTAGAATATTTAATTAAATATTGGAGACACTTAGAAATAGAATATTGTTGTAAAAGATATGACATCTAGAATAATGTCGTATCTTAGGCTCCAATTTAGGAGTAGAGTTAGTAGATTGGTTAGAATTGCATTTATTGTAAATGGACACTTGTTAATTTAATAAGTATTCCATAACTAGAATAGCTTAGGACATTGAGCTTATAAATAGCTCATTCTCCTGATTGCAGAGTGTTGGAGTGTGTGTGTAAGCTCTTGCAAAATTATTACGTAATTTCTTTTCTTGATTAATAAATTTGTGTATCTGAGGCCACTTCTGCCATTATTATGGTATCAGAGCTTCAGTAATGCAGCTGATGTGAGGAGGAGATTCCATCTCTACAAGTTCTTAGAAAACTCCATTGAATTGATCAACAAATGATTGGTATGCAAATTGTCCAGTTTTTTTTAAAAGGAAAAGAATTTTTATTATTTTATTGATTTTAGATTTTTAAATCTGAAAATCAATTTTTTATTATTATCAAAATTTGCTCGTGTCTTGAATTTCTGTTACCTGCTTCGCTTCAACATGATGTTTGGCCATGATAAGCACATCCTCCACAGTCAGATCTAGCCCACTTTCAACCGCCGTATCCCCTGATTGCCTTAGGCAATCCTCATTCTCAAACTGTTGTTCTTTCTTTTTCTATAACTCGGAAATGTATTTCTCTCCTTGTCGCAATGGCAGTGGGGAGCATCCGTGCCATTCAGGGAGTGATCACCAAGGTTTTCATTGAACCAAATAGTGTAGCTGTGTCAAAATTCACCAACGTTGGAATACATCCATAGCAGATAGTGGACTACGCCACTCAATTCGTTTGCAAAATCTTTTGCCATTCCAGCAATTGTAGACTGGATTGAATTTTTTTTACTGTCGAGTTTATGCAGCCCTCATTTGCAAGAAGAAACTACTACTTACTGTTTGTAAGTTTATATGTAGTGAAGATTCCACATAATACTTAGAAAGAGCTCACATTTATACTAGATTCTGTACTTTATTTGGTTTGTTGTCTCGTTGTTGCTGCTCTACTTTTTCTCAGAAATACTAGAAGCGAGGGTGAAGCTTTTCGGGATAGTTTTTATGGTCTGAGACAATTGAAATCAAAATCTGCAATAGTTGGATCGGATTGGTAGATCATAACTAGAGCTACCATAGTGTGATTAAAAGCAGAGAGCTCGAAATTGTAAGCGTGGAAGCCAGTGTGAGCAAGCCAACAAGCAGCGTGAAGGCCAGCGTGAAAACCAACGTGAGTCAGTCAACAACCTATGTGGAAGCCAGCGTGAGCCAGTCAGCAACCACCGTGGAGGACAACATCAGCTAGTGTAAGGACAAATTCGAGCTTCTTAAAGTCCCTGTTTTCAAGTAAGTTTAAAGTTGATCAAAGAGTGAAGAGGAGTTTGTTGGAGAGATAAAGAATATTTTATTTTGGAGAGATATGGTGAGTTTTTGAATTTTTGGGAATTTATTTTTTATAAATTTTTGGAGTAATAAGGTGCACTCGTAAATCATAATTTTTTTGTGGAGTAATAAGGTGTGAGGGATTATTTGTAAATGTTTGGGGCAGTAAATTTTGTAATTTTTGGAGTAATAAGGAGATTCTCTCTATAATTTTTTTATTTGGAGAGATAAGTGTGATATTGTCACTCAAAGTAGTTTTTTACTTTGGGGGGGGGGGGGGGGGGTTAGAGTACATTTTGCATAAAACTTTGCAAGGGATTGTAAATCAGTCAAATTTTGAAAGATTTCATTGTAAAATTCTTAAGAGAAATTGACTAGAGCCAAGTGCAAAGCTCAATCATTTTTCTCCTCCAACGACTATACGAGGGTCAAGGCCAAGCCTCGATAGATCGTTTTTGCGTGGCGTGTTTCATGTGACATGTTGCTCATCTTTTTCCTGTGCTTGATTCTTTTTGGTGCAAAGCTTCAAAACTATAATGTCGAAGTTAATTAATCTGTTCTCTAATTCTGATAAGCTTGAAGGGGTAAAATCATACAAGACATGGAATTGAAAGCACTCTAATATATAATGAATTGTGGCAAGACATATGTGATGGAGACATTAAGCCTAATAAACCCACAAATGTAACTTCACTTGCAAAATGGGAAGTTAAAAATGTCAAGGCACTAGCTCTTATAAAGTCTTCAGTTAATGATGAGATGTGTATTCATATTGAAAACGCCTCAGATGCATGGTCTGCTTTGTGTACTTTCAAAGATCTATTTGATACACAACCTGAATATAAAAAGTTTGATCTACAACTTAAGTTGCTTCAACAAAAATTAACTGAAGGAGGAGATGTCCTTGAGTATATCTCCAGGCTTAAAAATATTAAGCAAGAAATAGTAAAAGCTTGATTTCAAATAGTAGATGACAATTTCATGACCACAATTCTAATTGCTGGATTGCCTTCTTCTTACATGCATTTTTTGAAAACTCTAAAAGTGACCAGAAAGTTAGATAAATTAAAGTTTGATGAGCTAAGTGAGATGTTGGCTCAACACGACAAAACTTTTGGGAAGAATAAAAAAGGCGAAGATGTCTTCTTCACAGAGGCCAGCACAAGTAAATCATCAACTAACAGTTCTAGAGACAAAGGAAGAGGACATTTCAATCAACATTGAGCAACACATAGTGGACAAGGTCATGGAAGAAGCCAAAGTAGAGGAAAATTTCAAGGAAGAGGAAACAATCAAGGTAGAGGAAACTTTCAAAACAGAGGGAACATTCAAGGCAGAGGGCAAACTCAAAGAAGAGGTCAAAGCAGAGGCAGAGGACAGTATCAAGGAAGAGGCAAAGACTCGAATCAAATTGTCTGCAGAAGATGTAACAAAGTGGGCCATTTTGTAGAAGATTATAGAACTTCCATTGATAAAATTCCAAAGTTCCATCAAAACACAACTCAATTTTCCACTGATCAAGATAATGATGGTTTAGAATATGTCTTCATATCATGTCAAATCTTAGAATCAACATCGTTAGTTTCCACTTTTCTTAAAAGTGATTATGAAGATGCATGGATTTTAGATATAGAAGCAACTCAACACATGACTTTTCGACGAGACTTCTTTTGGAACTTCCAACCATGCCACCTTAGTTCAATCTTTCTTGTCGATGATACAAAACATACTCATTGAAAAGGTGCCGTTAAAGTTTATCTTCCTAATATCGGAGAAAGATTGATTTCAAATGTATGGTATGTACCCACCTTTAAAAATAATTTGTTTTCTTTAGTCTCGATCCAACAAGCTGGACATCACGTGGTTTTGGAGGATGGCCTAGTTAAAATTAATTCAATCAAACAGAGCATGAAAACAGTGATGACATGGTATGAAGATGGAAAACTGCTAAGGTTGAAAGGAACAATTATTCCAAGGAATTCTGACTTTGTAGGGACAACAAGCACAAACATTTCACCTATCAGATTATGGCATGTGAGATATGGACATCTAAACTTTGATAGCCTCTCTCAACTGCAAAAACAAGGAATGGTTAAGGGACTTGCTACCTTCAAGAAAGAAAATGCAATATGTGAAGATTGCATTTATGGAAAACAAAGTCAAGAGACTTTCCCGACAAGTTCATGGTGAGCAAACAGGCGTTTGCAATTAGTACACAGTGACATTTGTGGACCCTTGCAAGATTCTCTAGGAGGTTGCAAATATTTCTTACTCTTCATTGATGATTTCAGCATAATGAGATGGGTTTACTTCTTGAAGCATAAGTGAGAGGCATTTGAAAAGTTTAAATCTTTTCATGAACTTGTTGAAAACGAAGTCAAAGAAAAGATTGGCACTCTTAGAACTAACAATGGAGGATAATTCACTTTAAATGAATTCCAAAGTTATTGCAGAGACATTGGGATCAAATGACATCTTACGAATGTCTACACTCCGCAACAAAATGGAGTAGTAGAAAGAATGAATCACACTTTTTTAGGAATGGCGAGATATATGTTAACTTTTAAAAAGTTAAGTCCTATTTATTGGGCAGAAGCAATCCATACAACCGTTTACTTAAGGAATAGGTCTCCCACTGTTGCTTTGGATGGAATCACACCTTATGAAGCATGGTTTGGTTTCACACCTAAAGTTGAACACCTTAGAGTTTTTGGTTCCGTGTGTTATGCTTTAGTTCCAAAAGAAAAACGAACTAAGCTTGACTCATGAAGTTTGAAATGCACAATGATTGGATATTCTGATGAGAAGAAAGGGTACAGGCTTCTGTCAAATGGGAAATTTATTATCAGCAGAGAAGTAATTTTTTATGAAACTGATAGTAAGAGTGTTGAAGAAATATAACATATTCTTCAAAAATTGGAAACAAAAGGAGATAAAAGGAAAGGAAACATTCAAAGTCAACCAAATTCACAAAATTGGTATGAACTTGATTTTCTTTCCTCTGAAGATGATTCATCCAGTCCATCTACTTCACCAACATAGTCTGGGTCTTCTGGAAATTCATCAGAATCTCCTGGTAGCAGTAGTTCTTCTGACAGTGATTCTCTGCCCCCAGAATTTGTAGTTGATCAACGTACCTCTATTTACATTAAGCCTCTTTATAATGATGGCGACTTTTCATAATCTCAAACAGGTGAACATCAATTGCCAAAATGGGTTGGCCTGATGAGAAAAATAAAACAGGAACAAGGGGGTCAACTAGGAATGAAGGAAAATTTTCCTTGATCACGAATGATTTTACTGAACCCTCCATGTACAAAGAGGCAGTAAAATATAAAGAATGGAAACAAGCTATGGTTGAAGAATATAAGGCAGTTCAAGACAACAACACTTGGAAACTTGTTGATTGTCCTCAAAGTGTTAAACCCATCAGATGCAAATGGGTTTACAGAATTAAGTACAACAAAAATGGAGAAATCGACAAGTACAAAGATAGACTTGTGGCTAAGGGTTTTGCGCAACAGGAAGGCATTGATTATGAGGAAACTTTTGCTCCTACGACAAAATGGAACACCATATGCTTAACACTTGCATTAGAAGCACAAAAAGGATGGAAAGTTCATCAGATGGATGTAAAGAGTGCTTTCCTCAACGGAGATTTACAGGAAGATGTATATATGACACAACCGCCAGGTTTTGAAATTGAAGGGAAAGAACATAAAGTCTGCAAATTGATCAAGGCTTTATATGGGTTAAAACAAGCTCCACGAGCTTGGTATGCCAAAATGGACGAATACCTTCGGAAAGTTGGATTTCAATGAAGTGAATTTGATGATACTTTGTATGTATGTCAACATGGTAAAAATTTGGTGATTCTTGTTATGTATGTATATGATTTAATCATTACTGGAAACAATGATGATCATATTATACAGGTGAAAAAGGAGTTACATGCAGAATTTAGGATGACAGATTTAGGACTACTTCACTACTATCTTGGAGTTGAAGTATTCCAACGTCCACATCATATTTTCATTTCTCAGAGTAAGTATGCAGTAAAAGTTCTTCAGTAGTTTGGAATGCAGGATTGCAAGCCCGTTCTTACCCCCATGCAACAAAACTTGAAACTTTCAAAATTTGAAGGGCAGGGGGGAAAGGTGGACAACGCTACTTATAGATAGTTGATTGGCAACGTGATTTATCTGACAACCACTCGACCAGATCTATCTTATGCAGTTAGTATTATTTCACGCTTTATGCAGGAACCACGAGACAACCACTGGAGTGTAGCCAAAAGGGTTCTACAATGTATCCAAGGAACAAAAGATTTTGGTCTTGTTTACAAAAAGACTAAAAACTTTGTACTTGGCAGATTTTCAGATGTCGACTTTGCTGGCAGTATTGATGATCAAGCATCAATCTCCGGTTATTTAATGAACATGGGGTCAGCCACAGTATCTTGGAGTTGCAAGAAACAAGCTATAGTGGCCACCTCTTCAGCCGAAGCAGAATACATATCAGCATTGGAAGCAGCATGTGAAATTGTTTGGTTGCGCAGAGTTTTGCAGGATTTGGGCATTCCTCAAGTAGAAGCTACATCATTATTCATCGACAACCAGTCAGCCATAAAGCTTGATAAGAATCTAGTTTTTCATTCCAAAAAAAAACATGTGGACACCAAGTATCATCACATTAGATCTCTCATTGCCAAGGACATCATCAAGCCAGTTTATTGTCCTTCAAAAGATTAGGTCTCTGATATTTTCACAAAACCACTTGGCAAGATCAGATTTACTAAGTTCAGAGATGAACTTGGTATCTGTTGTAATGTATCTTTGCATCATAGGGGGGAATGTTAGATGATCCAAAATACATAATTCATAGTTCACAAAGTTAGGATAGAATATTTATTTATTTAGAATATTTAATTAAATATTGGAGACATTTAAAAATAGAATATTGTTGTAAAATATATGACATCTAGAATAATGTCATATCTTAGGCTCCAATTTAGAAGTAGAGTTAGTTGATTGGTTAGAATTGCATTTATTGTAAATGGACACTTGTTAATTTAATAAGTAGTCCATAACTAGAATAGGTTAGGACATTGAGATTATATATAGCTCATTCTCCTGATTGTAAGAGTGTTGGAATGTGTGTGTAAACTCTTGCAAAATTATTATGTAATTTCTTTTCATGATTAATAAAATTGTTTGTCTGAGGATACTTTTGCCACTATGCATGCCTTAATGGGAAGTGTCCTTGTCATCTACTAAGGAAATACATCAATGTTTCTTGGTGGATGAATTCTGCAATCCATTTGACTTCGACAAATCCATTCATGGCTAGTAGAATGTACCTAGTGCCTTGATTCCCATTGACATCAAAGGTGGGATATCTCACATTGGTTAACGACATCCTCAATGGTTGGTAATCCAATGATTCTTTCTTATGTTCGACATCAACACCATTTATTCACATATGCAAGATTGCACATGGGTGTGTAGCAGTTGAAGACTATATGGTTTTGAGATCTCAACACAGGTTTGCAGCAGTTTGGATTTTTGTATCAACATTCCCATTGTCATTGTCATTTGCATTAACAATCACCTTTCCTCAGTTGTTTTGGGACATACAACTCCTCAGGAATGGGGGAGAAGGGTACCTTTAGTTCATCCTTCAACACTTCAGTTTACCTTTCAACCTTCTTCAGCATATCAGATCGACAGTCGCATTAGCTCCATCCAGTTCATCATCCACTTCATTTTGTAGCACCGAGCACATCAACGCCAAAGGTAAAACTTGAGGTAAATTTGGCTTTAGATTCTCTAATTCATTAGAAGGTTTAGGAAACTTAATGATTCACCACTTCTCATTCCATGCATTTCATATTTCATAAATTATCCTTCTATTTCCTTTCATTCATTACTAATAATAAAAAGACTTACACTCTGATTACAAGACCACATTAAAAGAAATTCCTTATGGTGTATTCATAAAAGTAGTCTCTATAGTGTCTTCTCCTCCCATGATAAAAAGCATCCTATTTGGAGGATGAAGTCATTACTTCCATGAAATGATACAGGAAACCAACTATAATCATTGGCCTTACGATGACAAAGTATGCAAGCATTTATCCACATACTTACCATCTCCATCACCGCCTCATTTCATCCATCATCTCTTCCTCATCCATCCCTTTATTGTCCTCAATTTGTATTGCTCAGTAAATTAGTATGATATGTTAATGTGAAGAGTGTTTCTCCATAAGAACTAGCACCTCCAAATATTCAAGCATTGCTGCTCCACAAGAACCAGCACCTCCAAATATTCAAGCATTGCTGCTCCACAAGAACCAGCACCTCCAAATATTAAAGCAATGTTGTTCAACAAAGAACCAACATCTACAAAACAATGTTAAGAAGTTAATGAGCAAGGGATTTATTTGCATGAGGACATGCAAACCTTGGGCATGGGGGGATGTTGGGCCTAGAATATGCCCATTTTTCCATCGTATAACACCATTATTCATAGCCTAAATTTCTATACTTTTACACTCATTTCATATCATAATTTGACAACTTGCTACCAATTCATATCATACACTTTGTGGTTGATTATCATTACTTTTCTTAGCTTTTCTCTGATTAGAGATGATTTCGTCATGATTTACTAATGCCGGTTTTTTGCTAAGTTCATTTGTCACAGGGTTCCATTGCCGAAATTCTTCATGAGTCAATTAAACTAAGTTGCTACAAGTTAAAATCTCAATTTGTGATCAAATGGGAAAGAATCTAGAGATTCCAACACGTGGGTTTTGTTTAGAGTACCCTCATTCAGGTAACCCATAAACTATTTGGAAAAATTCGACATTATGAGGAAGTTATGATAAGGGGAATTTTAAGTACATAATCAGTGACTACGTAAGTACAAAATTGCTAAACGGTTTCAGTTCCGAACATTTCGAGTCAGCCACACGGGTTAGCCACGATGGGCTAGTTGGATGCATGTTCTAGAAGATTTGTTTTCGGCTTAAACTCAACTTGATTTTCTACTATACACGACTTCAATCTGATCCTTACTCCACTTAGCCATTTTGTTATAACCATCGAGTACACTCTTTAAATCCCGATGGTTTTGTAAACAGGAGCATGATACGACTCTGCGTGGTTTGCTGCATGGGAAATTTGAGCAAGGAGAATATTGTCATGTAATCTTTACTACAAGGAATCTTTTCCCTCAGGTAGGCATATGTATGATGACAATACACAGATGTATAGTTTGTTGTACAAGGAGACGAGTCTGTATGGTTTTGCTGCAAGGGAGAGCTAAGCAAAAGGACCGTTAAGTAGTTTTTGCTATACGGGAGTTTGCATTCATAAGCAGACATTTGATGATGATGTATTTTCCGTTTGAATCTTGATTCTTAATATAATTTCGATTCAACATTTGAATTTTCTATGAGTATTATGATTTGTTTTGATTCTTAAGAACATTGCATTAATCTAGACTTACTCCGGGAGTGGCAAGGGCCCACCATCGCCTGGAAGCAAATCCTATAAGTTTCATAGGTTATAGGCAACATGATTAATTAATATCTAGGCGTAAAGGATTTTGTTTTGAAGGCATTTGTTAATTAGATCTCATAATTACGATTATGTACTCAAGACTACAATTTGTTTTCTTGAAATTAAATAGACATATCATCTTCAACTCGTTGCAAGCTAATGAACGGTGTTGATCAATGATTTTATTGCATAAATAATCCCTTTGTTATAGGTTTACGATTGGAAAACTTAAAGGTGCTGCTTAATTGGATAAACAAGAGATCGATAACTCTATTAATTTTAAATATGAATTGAAATCGATTCGTACCTTACTAATTCACTGTAATTTCTTGTAACATTGTGTTTTGGCGATCAAGTATTTGAAAGCAACGCAACGAGACCATTAAATCATAGTTTGGAGTTGTAGTTTAGTTTTGAGATGCATTATAATTGTAATTATTTATTGATAGAATTGTTGGTTAGTGAGTTCATGTTTGAGTATTTTCTTCAGTTTGATTAAAGTAAACTAAGGATTAAATAGTTTCTTATTTTATAGTCTTTTAGATTTGAAAGCATGTCAATTAGAATCTTGGTTTACTTAGTTTCTTTTGAAGCAACTGTAGAGTGATGTGAGAAGCTAGTTTGAATGCTTATTTGATTTGTTTTATGCATCCCAAGAATTAGATTAGTTGAAGTCTTGTTTGTCCATTGCCTTAGTTTAAGATCATTTGAATGAGAGTGAATTTTATTGGAATTAAGATTTAGCATAAGTTTGGTATCATTTTAAATTAATCTTGATTGATTTAAGATTCTTGTACTTAGATTAAATAGATCTTATTATTTAGATTAAAAATAATTTGAATAGTAATTTGTATTGCTTGATTTATGATTAATTAGAGTTAGTTTCGTTTGCATAGTGATTAGAATTTATTATTCGTATTGTTTGAGCATGTTTTCCTCAATTGATTAGTTTCAAACTATAAATAACAATTTTGTACTTAAACAATAAATTGATTTCATATTCTAATTTAGGTTAGATGCTCTGATCCTGCATTACCTACGCTTGTGCCTCTAAGTCTTATGACCCTGGATTGATAATTTAACGTTGGAATTATAACACATATAATTTCCCCAAGAATTGCCATCTAATATTTTATGCCATGCTAGATTTGGACGCTTGAACTATGATAATCTTTGTTTATTAAAGAGAAATGGTGTTACTGATTTGTCAACCGTTCCTAGGAAACTGGAGTAATGTGATACTTGTATCTTAGGAAAACATAACGAACAACTATTTAATGATTCTCTTTCCAGAGCATGTAGAAATCTTGAAATGATTCATTCTGACCTATGTAGCCCTGTGCCTATTCCTTCTGCAAATGGAAATAAATATATGATGACTTTTATTGGTGACTATACCAAAATGTGTTGGGTATATCCGTTGAAGAATAAATCTAAAGCCTTTGAAACTTTCAAAAACTTTCATGCATAGATTGAAAATGATACACAATATCATATTGGCACTATTCGTACTGATAATGGAAAATAATATACTTCAGATGAATTTGAAATCTATCTTCAACAACATGGGATTCAACATCAAACAACAATGCCTTATAATCCTCAACATAATGGTGTAGCTGAAAGAATGACCAAGACAATCTTAAATATGGTTTGTTCAATGATGTTTTTCAAAAATGTTAAGCTAATGTTTCAGGTTGATGCAGTTCTGTGTGCAGTGTATATTAAAAACAAATGTCCATCTCATGCTCTCAGAAACAATACTGCTTAAGAAAGGTGATGTGGCCACATTCCTTTGGTGAGGCATCTTAGGGTTTTTGGTTCCACATGTTATACCTTGATTCATAAGGAATAAAGAAACAAACTTGGTGTAAGGAGCCGAAAGTGCATCTTCTTAGGGTACTCAAATACCTTCTATGCATCGTCTCTATGATCAAGCAAATATGAAGTTTATATTGTCTAGAGATGTGATTTTTCCTAAATCTTCCAAGACTGACATGTTTTTGAGTGACAAATTGATTGCTTGGATAGATTCACACATGCAAAATATTTTTAGGAATTTGATAATGAAATTCCACATCTTGCAGGGGGGATCCCTATCCTAGATGAATCTATGTAATTTCCTTTTGAAGCACTCTCTTCCCCTCATGAAGCTTCTACCACTAATCAAGAAGATACCTTGAGTGATGTGATTGAGAGAATTGGAAGGCTAAATATTGATTCAACCCCATCTCAGCCAACAAAACATCTTGGGCCTTCTCAGAAAGGTCCTCCAAAATGGCTCACTAAGACACTTGAAAGTGTTGATCTTGATGAGGTTGGAAAGACAGGAATGAGAAGTTCCACCCAAAAATATGGAGGTGATGTAGATTATTCCGATTCAACTGTTGATACAGACGTTTCTTATGATTGTGAATTAAATTTGTCTACTAATTTAAAACGAAATTCCTTTAAATAAGTTGCTTCTCATGATGAATGGAAAGAAGCAATGAAGTAAAAGTATGATTCTCTTAGAAAGAATGGAACTTGGAAGTTGGTGGACCCCCCATTTGCAACCACACTAATTGGCTACAAGTGGGTCTTTGAGAACAAGTATAAATCATATGGCTTACTTGACAAGCACAAAGAAAGGTTCGTGGCATAAGGATTTGCACTGAAAGAAGGGGTTGATTATGAGGAGACTTTTCCCCCTATTGTAGCATCCATTGTCATTTAAATTTTGTTTTCAATTTTATCGCAAAAAATAAAAAATAAAAAAATCAAATATTATGTTCTAACAAAATTAAAAGAGAATGTGGAAGTCTGAAAGACATGATTTGTTTTATATTATTGATGGCTTTCAAACGTGAGAAACCCAGGCGAAGATCTGAGCTGTCCAATCGATAGGAAACAAATCTAACGGTAATCGCGTGCTAACAAGCGCAGAGGATAACTCCAAAATCGGACGCGAGAAATTATAAAACTGAGTTAAAACCTCAGTTAATTGGGGTCATTTGCTTGAAGGATTCAGATCCGACGGTAATCGCGTGGTTAAATAGGACGAGGTTTAATCTAAAAAATAGACGTGATGGTTTATGGAATGTGATTTAATCCGTTGAAGTCTGGATTGATCACAACCGCTCATCAAGAAGGGACGAGATCCGACGGATATCGTGTCAAAAAGTGCACGCGTTTTATTATAAATTTCAGACCCGAGAAGTTTATGAACTGCAGTTTTGTTTCCTTTCGATTCCGTGGGGAAGGTAAAGGTTTTTGGAAAAGGTGGACACGATAAGATTATGAACCAGAGTCTTAATTCCTTTGGTTCTGTGGTAATTGAAGGTTTGCCATATTCCGCGTAAATCAACCAATTCCGCTGTTTTAGCATAATAACTACGATGGTGATTGGTCGGGTTTCTTTGTGATTCAGTCAATTAGAACACTTCCGATATATACGTGGGCCCATAACCCACAGGTCCACGCACAGAATTTTGTAAAGATGCAGCTTTGCTGCGTTAAAGCAATTTAGTTGTCATCAGAACATTTACAGGAGTACTGCTGAGAAGAAGATAAATGAGATGAAGGAAGCAATTTCAAAGGCCACAGATTCGAATAACGAGCAACAATCACCAATCATACTTTGATTGCTGTTACTTCTTGTTATCTTATTTTCTTGAGAAGAATGAGGTGTCTTTTACCCTCCAATGTAATATTCTGTAATGACTTTTACTTTATATAGTTAGAAGGTAGTTAAGCAGTTTTGATAGTTACCAACTGTCCCATGATGTATAAGAAGAGGCAAAATTATAGAAAAAAGGTCTGAATTTTGAAGAACCTAGAGACTAGGCTATTGTATTTTTGATAAACTGTTAATTAATGAAAGAATAAGAAGTTTTCCACACATTGTTGGGTATGATTTTGTAATTTCTCTGTTAAGTGTCATCACGTGTCTTCTTTTCTTTAAGTATGGTAATGAAGCTGCAGGTCTTTGTTTACTTATGTGAATGAAGTTAAAATTCCTTAAAAGAGCGCTCCTATATTTAAAGTCCCTACTTCTGCATTTCTTCTAAGTTACAAATAATAGTTTCTGTGAAAAACAACATATTGTCTCTAACTTCTCAAAGCATTCTTCACTCAGCATTTATATTCAACAATCATATGGCATTCTGAGACTTTCATATCAGCTAAATATTAAGGGTTAAAAGTCAGGCCCTTCAGGTCCTTCACTTGAGGATATATCATACAAATAAGTGACAAGAATAATAAGCATTAATGTCTTGAGCACAATTACTACACAGTCAAGAAATTGGTTTCTTAAGGGACAACACCCCCCACAACAAAATGGGCTGCCATCCAAACTTTCTTTTCCTTGGAAGCTTAGAATGGATGGAAAGTCCATCAAATGGATGTAAAAACTGGTTTCTTGAATGGAGATCTGAAATAAAATGTTTTTATGTCTCAACCAAAAGGTTTTGTTGTGAAGGGATAAGAGCATAAAGTATGTAAGCTTATCAAATGCTTGTATGTACTCAAACAAGCACCGCGAGCTTGGTATGAAAAGTTGAATGAGCATCTTCTGAAACTAAAATTCAAATGCTTTGATCTTGAAGATGCAACTTTATTTGTCAAGAAAGTTGGCAAAATTGTTGCCTATCTTATGGTGTATGTAGATGATCCACTGATGTTAGGGAACAATGAAAAGTATATTTATCCATAAAGAAAGAATTGAGGAAAGGATTTGAGATGATAGGTTTGGGATATGTTCACTACTCTTTGGGTGTTGAAGTAACCCAACATTAGAAATTTATATTCCTCTCTCAAAGGAAGCACATTGGATATTTGTTGAAAAAAATTGGCATGGTTGAATGCAATCATTTTTCCACTCCAATGGAACAAAATTTAAAGCTCACATCCAAATAGGGAAATGAATTTGAGGATGAAACTAAGCACAAATAGCTTGTAGTAAGTCTTAACTACCTCACTACTACTAAGCCAAACATTTCATTTGTTGTTGGAATTCTTTCTAGGTTTATGCAAAAACCTCATGAGGGTCATTGATCTGCTACAAAAAGAGTTCTAAGGTACTTGAAGGGAACTCAACACTTTGGAATCAAATATACACAGGTGGGTGGATTCAACTTGATCGTATACTCTGGTTCAGACTTTGATGGAGATAAGGAAAATTGAGTATTTACTTCAGGTTATGTTATGAGTCTTGGATCAGGAACTATCTCCTGGAGGTCACACAAACAATCAGTTCCAACAAATTCCATAATAGAGGCAAAATATGTGGCAACTGCAAAAGCAACAAAGGAGATTGTGTGGCTAAGGAAAATTCTTGAATATTTGTAGGAGAAATAAGTGCACTCTACTCCTCTTTTAATTAACAATACTTTTGCAATAAAATTGGCGAAGAACCCAAAGTTCCATGATCAAACCAAGCATATCAATATAAAGTATCATTTGATTCGACACCATGTTGAGGCCAAGACACCACAAATGAGCAGATTGTCGACATATTCACTAAAGCGCTTGGAAGAGAAAAGTTTGAAAGATTCAAAATGATTCTTGGACTTACAAGCACCCCTTTGGATTAAGGGGGGGAATGTTGACGCCTAATCATTCAGGATTGGGAAAATATCTTGTAAATATGTAAATACAAAATGAGAAAACGAAGAGACCTTGCAATGTGAATCCCATTGTAAATAAAAAATAAAAACGATCAATAGTTAGTATGTGCCTATTGGAAATGACTATGAAGATTAGGTTTAGAATTTCATCCCATTCCTTTATTATTGAGAACATGAAATATTCAAGGTTTATTAATTGCCATTTATCTAATATTTATTATTTAAAAAACCTATATTCTTAAACCCTACTTCCAAAATAAGTATACCTATTGACAAAAATAAATAAATAAAAAATTATTAAATAAGACATTTTTGGAAAGGTTAAATTATTAAGGTAAGTATCACCATTATTACAACTTGATCTTCGTATTAATGATTTTATATTTATCCCAGCCTAGATCCATCTTAACTCGCATCTACCAAATGTTGAGAGGGATCAAATCTCTTTTCACTCTAAAAGAGGTTACACTTCAAGAGATTTGATCCCTCTTAGTGCTTGGTTTATAATTATAATTATAACTATTTTTATTTTTATGTAATTTGATCAAATCAAAATGTTTAATAAGACAAGTCATTACAACATCTCTTCCATACTAGGCTGGAGAATGTTTCTCAATGCAATCAATATTAAAACTTAATTTTAAATAATAATTTGTTTTCTAATGTTAATTTTAATAAAAATAAATATCTTTTTTTTATTTGAATATATTATATTTAATCACTTATAATATAAATAAGTATTATTTTTATTATTTTATAAATAATATATAATTTTATAGAGTTTTGAGCAATTTTATTATTTTGTAAATATTGTGAAGGTTTGTATAATTTCGACTTATATAATTGAGTGTCTTCTTAACGATAATGAAATAGTGGTTGGTAAAGATAGTTTTTATTAGGGGATATTCACCAAACACAAACCAACCAAAAATTCTAAGAGATATTGAAATAGTGGTTGGTAAGGATTTTTTTTTGGGATATTCACCAATCACACAAACTAAAAATTAAATATGTAGGATGATAATAAGACACGTAAGTATTATTCGAAGTTGCACATGGTACAATGTGAGATAGAAGTACCACCATGTCCCATGTTTCAAACTTCAAAGAAAAATGGAGTGTGATGATAATAAACCTAATAAACAATTAAATCACATTGGGAATATGCCATTGAAAGAGATATATATATATGATAATGAAGTGTGGGTTTTTTGGTTTTTTTTTAATAAGATACTTTATTTATTAAGATTACTTCTTCTAACAAAAAATATATTAGGAGGTTGACAAGGATGTCTAAAAAAAACAAAAGTATTTATAGCTAGGAGCCTAGAGCTTTTTAAAGACTAAAGATTCAATCTATTGTTAGATGAAACAATTACTAAGTTTAGCAAGGAAACACTCTTGCAAACTTTAAAATATATTTACATAACAAGGAACAACCTGTATCCAAAAAGACTCGACTAGATTGATTTAGAATAATTGATAAAAGCCTGTATGAAGCCTATTTCCTACATCAATTTCTTCTAGGAAGATAGACCTAGACTATATTAGGATTCCTTTCTTTGATAACAAATCCGTTTGATGGTTAAACTCTTTGTAGACATGACAAAAAGAAATAGATTGAAATTCTCTATGAATCTATGAATCCTCTCCACCTTGTCCTTCCAATGATAGAGTTCCAATACTTGAAGTTTATATTTTCCTGAGAGCTAATCTATGATAATCCCGGAGTCCCCTCCCATCATTAAATTAGAGATAAATAAGGATTTAGCTATTAGCATAGTAGCCCAGTCAACCAAAAGTTCTTCTCTCGTGTCTGTGCGTGAACTGAAACATATATTGGCTCCAATGATATGATTTTTGCTAAGGAGAATGATAAAACCATCTGCACAGGTCATGTTGAGTAGCACCATCAAAGAAAGCAATAAGATAGGAGATATTTGCTGTTGGGTTGGAGGGAATATGCCTGTTGTGTTCCTTAGATTTAGGAGGACATTCCCTCTAGAGAGCGATGACCTTCGACGCTGTCAAAATCACATTAGGCTTGGTATTCTAAAAAATCAATCTGTTTCTTATGCCCCAAATTTTCCAGGTGATGATAGTAGTAAGGGATTGGAATTTGCTTTTGTTGAGATGTCAAAAATAAAGGTTGTCTAAAAAGGAATTATATTGATCCAAATGCATAATTCCAAGGGCTTATAATACTCAACTCCAGAAACTTCTAGCCACTTCATACCCTAGGAAAAGGTGATCTATATTTTCTTCGTCTCGTCTGCACATGACACAATAGTTTGACCCTTGAAAGCCCCTTTTTTTGCAGGTTGTCCCATGTTATGATTTTATTCATCAAGACTAACCATAGAAAAGTTGTGATTTTCATAGGAAGATTCCACTTCCAAATGGATGAAAACCACCAAAGAACATTCTCATGATAGTGGAAGTTAGTTATAACTGAGTACATTGACTGGGCTGAAACTCCATCAAAGGAGTTCCCCCATGGCCACATGAGACTATCTTCTTTTCTTGAAAGGGAAATACCATTGAGAGATAAGTTGGGGACAAATTGATTCCAATCAAAAGCAAGATATCCTTGAAGACTAAGTTCCGCAGCTGAAAGCCAATAACCCTTGGAGTATTCAAAAGGGAATGAGCTGAATGTTTGGGCCATACTATATATGCCTTTGGAATTCAGAGAGGTAATCAAAGAGTCAGACAAGAAACATAAATGGTTCCCACCAATAAAAGGGTCTTTATCAAAACAGATTCGACAACCATTATTATTTTCAAAGAAAGGCCAAAGTCATATAAAATAGATATATTAAATAAAAATGTTATATAAATTTACCATATTAAATTAAAAATAAATCATTTATCGAATAATATATATATATATATATATATATATATATATATATATAATAGAAATAGAAATAAAACAAATAAATAAATCGTTGGATATCTAAATAAACTCAAATTAATAAGTTATATAAAATGATGTTATAAAATAGTAAAAAAAATAAAAATAAAAAATATTTGATTAAAATATGTGATTAGATGTATTTTGGTAAAGGTTATAAAATTAAGTTGACAGATGTTATATTTCTTAAGTTGCATATAAACTAGTGTTGATCTATTTTAATTCTAGATCTACCAAGCGCCGAGAGGGATCAAATCAAAGTAGTTTTTCAGTACGACTTTTTGGAATTTCCAATAGATTTCTGCCAAGAATCTCACAAAAACAATTGTGGCCAAATCTTGATTTGTGTTGTTTAAACTAGTTTTTTAACTACATATATCAATTTAGCACCCTCAAAAACCACTGAGGCACTTCCATTGTGAAGAATTCACTTGTCAAACTTGTGATTTCAATGAATCCATGTCAAAATCTAGACAAATTAGATAGGAAAATAAACTTGAAAACTTTTCAAAAAGTCACACTTAAAGACTACTCGAATCATATCTCTTTTCACTCCATAAAGGTTTGCATCTCAAGAGATTTGATCCCTCTCGACGCTTAGTAGATCCCGAGTTAAGATGGATCTAGGCTAGTTTAATTTTTCTCCTAAAATAAATTATATTCCACATGAATACTATGGGTCAATATCATGGGTTCTCATACCACGGGTCAATACCATATGTGATAACACATTTAATTTAATTTTAATGTTATTTTTTATTATTTTTCTTTTATGATGATCGAGTAAAAAAGTTTTCACATTATTAATTTTATTTTTTATTTTTATGTAATTTGATAGAGTCAAAATGTTTACATGATAGGACAAGACATTACAACATCTCTTCTATACTGGGTTGGAGAGCACCTCTCCTCACCTAGGTGGAAAAACCTATCAACTCAGGTGTCAAAACCAACAGTGAGGACAGCCATCTCTGGCTGCTATCCGCGAATGTCGGTTTGACTCATCATAGTTAGATAGGAAAACCACGCCACCTGAAATAACCCGCTGGTGGTCCGTAAGGGAGCAGGCTCATCACTCCTGCCAGATGCCTCTGGGTCTTGGGCCGTTAACCTGTTTCCTTACGTCCGAGGAAGACGAGCTCTTAGCCAAGCAGAAGCAGTTTTACGGCATACTCCAGGCCTGGAGAGCACCTCTCAACAAAATAAAGTAGTAATTTCAAATAAAAATATAAAAATAAAATTATTTTTATTTGATTTTTATAGTCTCTTCCATATTGAACTAGAAAGTGTCTATCCACACTATAAAATAGTAATTTCAAATAAATATATAAAAGTAAAAATAATTGATTTTTCTATAAAGTAGTAGTTTCAAATAGGGATAATTTTAATTTTCCATATCACCTCCCAACTTTAAATATAGCCACGACAAAATAATTGTTTCGATAAATTTAGATTTGAGTTGAGGGATTTATTTCTAATGGTTTCAATAAATTTCATTCACATTGTTGTGTTTTTTATTATATTCATATATTTGACTTATTCTAATAAGATATAGTTAGAGTTTTATTAATAAATATATTTAAAATAAATAAATAAATGATTTTTTTATCATAATATTAAATATATCATTAATCCGTAGATTTCGAGTTATGCTTTATAATACAAAAGTGTCATACTCATAAACTAGGACTTACACCTAAAACCCATGTAATCTATTTCAAAACTACTAGGCCTTAATGTATACACCTTCCAAAATGAACGTAGTAAAAGGCAAAATTATACTTCTATAGACTATACAAATTTGGAATCTCCATCCTTAGTTACCCCTTCCATTTCTTCATCCATGGTAGCATTATGATGAGGGATCAAATGTTTTGCATCTCTCACTAAATTCCCCGATGAGACAGAGCCATGTTGTCCTTATGCCAAATCTTGGTGCAAGCTCTCCACTTGTCACCTTACACTCTCTAGTTCATCTTCTATCCATTGAATCTACACTTTTTGGCCAATCAATATCTTCATTGTGGATGTTGTCAAAGTTACCAAGTGGTTGAACCGAATTTGTAGTTGTAGAAATGTTGTCCTTGTTTTCCTAAATGTCTTCCATGATTAGCTTCACCATTGTGACATAAACAACTTCCCTCAACAAGAGGGGTCCAGTTAAAGGCTCTGGTTTGATGCCAGGGGAATCCAAACAACCACTTATAATAACACAAAAAGCTTAATCTCAAGACACCCCAAACGCGAGAATAATAACAAAACATGTACCGATGGAAAGAATACCAACCACGCCCAAGAGATCTTTGCATGGCTCTTCCTCACCCCAACACATGTAAAATCAACAACAATTAATATCACTCCTCTATCAACGTAAACCCTTGGGCATCAATGATTACCTATCACTCCATTTAAACTCTAGTCCCATGAGGTACAAGACATTTGCCATATCGAAATCGAAGGTTGGTCATCTTCCTGGCTCCTAAACTTCGCACTAGTAATCAAGATTGGTACAAGGAGGATGACAAGAGCTTCATCCCTATGGGGGAATACCTTCCCATGCCTCAAATTTCCACCTCCCATCATCACCTGTAACAAACTCACATCATCTCAATCCAATATCGCCTCATCTTGTCCTCTCTGTGGCTGAAAATACACCCACATACAAATTAACAGGAAGGATATCCACACAAGCCATATATGTATGGCAAAAAAAAAAAAACACAATTAACTTCCCCTCGCTTGCAACACCAATTTAGACCAGGGGAAAATTGACATCTCATCATCATGCATACTACAACCCCCCTTCCAAACCAAAATTGACGCGGAAAACACTTGTTCCAGCCTAGTTCCTTCCTTTGCTAGGGAATGGACTACCTAGTTATTTTGTCATAAGACATGATCTAATTAAAAGCATGCAAATTGATCTATTAAAAATATGATTATGTGATGAAGTATGTTTAGTCTTTTTTTTTCTCAATCTGTCTACTTCTATTAATATACAAAAAGGAGCAAAAAGTTACAGCAAGGCCTTGGCCTTGAAAATCTTGCCAAGAAGTTGGCAGTTTGCACAAATGTTCATATTCTCAGTTCTTAGTGGACCACTATCTGAGATTTGGCCTGTTATAAGACCCGAAACATTGCTGAACCAAGACAATATAGCACTCGAAACATTGTTGAACATAGACAAAGTAACACGATGCATAAACGACACAAAGACATGCAGAGACCTGACACTGGCATAATTCAAGACACAAAACAGAGTAGTGTTCCTACTTCTGAAGCTGTCGAGAGCGGAAAACCGGACAAGGTCAATCATTGTCAGTGGTATAGGGTTCCTCAACGAACCTGCAGCCAAACTGTAATGAGTCATCTGAGTCGGAGTGAAGAATCACGGAGCCTGTTGGTTCTCTCTGAGCTGGCTTGCTTGGACCTATAGAGACAGCCTGATTCGCCATAGAGGAGCTTCCTGTTACTGGACGCTGACTGTCAATTGGAGGCACCCTCCTCTGATCAACCGGAACTTCAGGAAGTGCTTCTCCTTGGCCTCTGAGATCTTCGCATTTTTCAATCGTAACGGAGACGATAAAGGTGGAATTAGCAAGAGTACAGGGGATGCGATAGCGAACTGTGGGGTGGGCCGCGTGCTCGCAATCATCCCTCCTACCACGCCCGCGTCCTCTGCCTCGACCAGATCTGGTATCAGGGGGACTGCTGCGCCCTGGTTCCAACACTTCCGTGAAAGAGTGTGTCGGAGGGGTTGACCGCTGAGAGATGGCACGTCCTCTGGAGCCTCCTCGCCTGCTTAACATCCTGAGCCGTTCTTGCGGCATTGCAACCGAACTCCAACTCAGTCGCAGGCCCTTGGAACCCAAATCAGATTGAGACCGAACTCCCCCTAAGTCGCAGGCCCCTGGAACCCGAGCTCGGCGTTTGAATAACTCGCTTGAACCTGGAGAGGGGTCGGGCTTAGACACGCTAGTGGAGCAGCTAAGAATGACACAGACCACTGTGATCCATGAAGCAGCAGAAATGAGCGATGGAGCCGCGGGAATATGGCGTATATGGTGCGCCATTGCACAGTTCACCATGAGGCGGGTGGAGGAGTTAAGAGCCCGCATTAATAACCTTGTGTGAGGCCAGCTCGCTTGTCCTGCGCTGAACCCGGTGGCATGCTTGGGCGGACACCTGCCCATGTGACACAACACCTGCCAGCCTTCAATGCCTTCAAACACCTGCATTCGGGAGAAGTATGTTTAGTCTTACATCTACAAGAATAGAGCCTTTCTTCATATGATGGATTAACATGTGTGAATCCCCTACTATAGTTAATGTGTTGAGGTTGTGTTTTGATGACAAGAGTGTTAAAAGTTTGAACTTTGGAGGTGAAATCTAAACCCTATAAATATGAAAGTTCTATATGTACACTAAAATGAGAAAACTACGCATCCCCTCACTCCTACCACTCCTATTTTCAGTTAATTTTTTTATAAATACAATATATATTTATCAATATCACTTCTTTTTTTATAAATATATTTTAATAAATCCATAACTCGACTCGTCAACAAAAGATATATTCATTTTCCCTATAAATTTTCTTAATAAAAGAGAATATATATAATATTTGATCATTTTAAATTTATAATTAAAAAAATAAAAATTATTCTTAATTTTATAATATAAAAGAAAGAAGTATAATTTATGTCTTTTGGGATAGTTTATTTGGTAAGTTTGTGTTGCATAAAGTAAATGTGAATGATAAAGGTTCTATGTTCAATCCTATGAATTGAAAAACATGTGGGTTGTAGAGAGCCTAAGTAGTTACACCTAGGGGTTATATTAATAGTAGTTAGAATCGATCGGTGAGCGTTTGAGTGAGTTGGGAGGCGATTTGGGAAGCGCGACGCACACAGGCAGGAGCGCGGCGCACTCACCGGGCGCGATGCACACACAGCCAGCCCGCCGTTGAAAGATTACACGGGCACGATGCATACAAGGCACGCGGCGCACTGGGAATTGCGCGCGGCGCACACAGTCCAGCGGCCCAAAACTGTGCCAAACCACTTCAAAATTTGGAAAAAGCGATCAAATTGAGAGGTAAGCCTTGTGACATCACCTACTCATCAAGTTTTGTCAGAAATATGGTGTTTGTGAAGAGGTTGAATCTCACCTAAAACGCATAATGTCACCCATGAGAAAATCTATAAGAATAGGAAGGCTGGGGTTGCAAAACTGTGATGAAAGCACCAAGGTCACTCCCCTCCCTTTCTCTTTTCCTCTCCTCTCATTTTTCCTCATCTCCCCTTGACCATTTTTCCCAAAAACCGCCCTAAACCCTCTCCCCTGTTTTTCCAAGCAAATTTGGGCGACTTTAATAGTGTGCGGCGCACACACATGGTGGCACGGCGCACTCATTATGCGCGGTGCACTGGGAGCCAGTTCACAGTTTAAATTTGCCACTGGCGCGGTGCACTCAGAGCGCGCGGCGCACTGGGCAGTGCGTGCGGCGCACAGACTTACAAGCCCGAAAATCTACCAATTTGCCTAAAATTTTATGAATGCCTATCAAACTTGAGAGGTAGACCAACTACCTTCACTCTTGGCATTAAAATTGAGAAGAATACCAGGATTTTAAGACTATGAATTAAATGCAAAAAGCTTTGATAAAGCCACCCAAAGAAGACACAAAGAAAATCAAGAAAATAGGGTTTTGCTACAGTGACAATGTTGCCAAAGTATCTTTCTACCACACCCCTATCATCTGAATTCCCCTGTAGCATTTTCCCCTGATCATCACCCCAACACCACTATAATCATATTCCTTTTTCCCCTCCTAATATTCCCTATTTTATTGTCCCCTTGGTGACAGATTTGCAGAGCATCTACCAGTTCAGTGGGTTCAGAGGGCAGCAAAGAAATTCAGGGTACAAGCAGCATAAATGGCATCGAAAAATTCATCAGAATATGAGGGGGAGACCCACAGTGACACAGCTTCAGGAGAACAGGCTCCCCGGAGACCTAGGAGTGGCAGACATGTCAGGGATGAACCAAACACCCTCACTGAGTTGCAGGCATGCCCTCTCGCTATGTCTTGTTTCCAGCACTTAGCATGTTTCGAATTTTGTCAGAGGGTGGAAAATGTCAGGATTCATCATGAGTTGGCCCGTCTTTTTGCACTTCACCTACATGGAGATCAGTCTATCTTGGCAGGGGTCACTTTCACATTGACACCCGAAACCATATCAGTGGCAATAGGCATACCAAATATTGGAGAACAGTGGCACAAGAAGATGAAGGTGGAGAGGGAACTTTATGAGCCTTATATTAAGGCTAGTTGTTTGAGTCGCTCACTAGAGTTTTCCCATTCAGATTTATGAGAAATGAGTATGCTCCGCTCATGAAACTGATCATGGAATACTTCAGTTGTGAGGGGAGGTTTTCTCGCCTTTATGCCTATCACATCAGGTTGCTCATGCACTTTACCAGGGTGCGTATGATGAACCTCCCATTTTTCATCTGCGGGAACACAGAGAAAATGAAAAAGTTCATGCAGCACAAGACCCCTCGGCAGCAGCTCAACAGCGTATATCACTTCGCTCTTATCCAGATTTTGGTGGATCATCAGTTGGGATTGCAGGGCATTGCTTGGGAGGACTTCATCTCCCGTGACTTCTTCAGCGCTCCACAAGTAGTATCAGAGGCAAAGCATGAGATAGGTGGTCCTTCTCATCAGCATGAGCGCCATGAGACCACTGTGGTGCCATTTTCCATCACATATCAGAGAGGCTATCCGAAAGGCACCAGGCCTTTGTTTGCAGCAGCAAAGCGAGTGTTATCTCCACCTGGGGTGGAAGGGGCCTCGCTTCCTACATCGATGACACGGGTACAGGACAAGGGCAAGAAGCCCAAGCATGAGGAGGGGCCTTCAGGTGTGCCACCAGGTGAATGAGAGACCAGATTCATTCTCCTTCATGATGATGATGATACAAATACACGACCACAAAATGCACAGCTAAAAGAGACCATCCAGGAGCAAGAGACAGAGATTCAATCCTTGACACTCAAGTTGGAAATGGCCAAATGGAACATCAGGTATTTGGAGTAGAGGAACAAATAGCTGGAAGACCAGCATGTGATCATGGTGCTTCAGAACATCCGTGAGGATCGCCTAACTACCCAGCAGAGGAGGATTGAATTCACTTCATTGGAGCAATAGGTTATTGATGATCGTGAGTCTGTGCTCGAGAGAGTTAACATGCACCTGGAAAACATGTTGAACAAGGTCGACAAAGACAACACACTGCTGAGACACATGGCTCGTCATTACAGGGCACGAAACTTGAGTTTGAGAGCCCGAATAAGGAGTTTGCAAGCAAAATTGAGGAAAGCCACAAGAAGGACAAAACGAGAAAAAGAGCAAGACAGGCTTAGAATCTTGGCCGAGGCTTCCTTGGCTCAGCATGGCACTCCATAGAGAGCCCCCAGCCCAAATTTCAAAAAATTTGGGGCAATTTTGTGTTTTTGGAAATTTTTTGGTCAAAAAACAAGGTTTTTCTCCCTGTGCGTAGTGCACCCCGCACGGCGCTAAAATTCTAGAACTCAGATCGAGGAACGACTTGCATTTTTTGATTTAGCATAAAAAAATACGTCTACTGGTGTCCGGGCTAGAAATTTTGATAAGTTTTGGGTCTCCTAAAGGTCAAAAAACACCCAAAAATGGCCTCTCTGCCACTTTTTGGACACACAGAAAGCAGTCTTGGGAGAATGAAGATTTGGAGGGGCAAATGAGCACCAAATTCAGAAATTCCAGTGGGGTTAGAAAGTAGACAGGCCAAGCTTTCCAACAAGCCCACTTGGGCACATTTTGGACACCTAAAAGTGCCCCAAAATAGGCCCCAAAGTAGCGCGACGCACAGAGGAAATTTTGCCCAGTTTGCTCCCGTTTCGCGAAATTTCGGGTCGCGACTTCTCCAAGTGGGCCCGGTCATCCACTCTTCAGTTTTTTGGCACCAAAGGTGGCTTTTAAAGAGTTTTCTCTCCAGGTGGGCATCTATCCAAGTGGCAAAGAATGCAAAGGGTCACCACAGCCAAATGTCATGCTTGAGAGCGCTGCACCTGTAGCTGATGGTTGGCTCTCCATCTCCATTTCGAAATGATTTGAGTAACTTCCCAACCCCTGGGCATTCCATCTCTTCTCCCCACTTTCTATATATTGTATGCATTTTATTTGCAAAGGGTTGGCTGGCTTGTAACTTCTGAGAGACTGTGGGAAAGAAACTCTGTTTCTGCACTGTGTAATTTTGACAGAGAGTTAATGAAAGGCAGCGGCTCTGTTTCATGAGATTCTTGTGGTTGTGAGTGTAGAAAATGTGTTCCTATGTTCCATATGTATCTTGTTATGTTTCATAATTCATTTCATGTTTCATTTCAGTGAAATTTTCTAAGTGAGATTAGGTAGAATTCAATTTATATTGCTCTGCCTGTGGGAAAATTTCATGTGCAGTGTCATTCTTCTGTTGAAAAGGATTCATGCGACCATGCCCTTTTCACCATCTTTAGCAATCTTTCCATTTCACGTCACCTTAAGTTGAAATTGCTGCGCTTCCCGCCTACCTTGCCTCACGGAATAATCTGTGCCTTCATTCTCAATTCTCTGTTCTTTGCTAAGCGCCAATCCCATATACATCTCAGAAGTTCGGTCACTTCAAAAATCTTTTCCAAAATCATTTTTCACTTACTAGCCTAAGGTAAACATTGCATTGTAAGTCATCTCAGACCATTTTGTTTATCCATGCGCTGAGTGTGACTCGGAGAGAGCCCTCTCCTGCTCTGGTAGGGCTAGCTACCAGACTGAGCTTGGTTTGATGTTGCCTTGAACCTCGCCTTCATTCAGCCTGAGGCAGATTCGAGCGCTAACATGGCCAACAAACAATCTACCCTAGAACTATAAATTTGCATTGCAACGAAGGTATAGGAATGCAGAGTGTGAAGCCACCCCCACACAGTGAAAACTACCTCCACAAACAAAGAGCAAAGGATGCAGCTGGAAAATGCGATAGTTGAGATGCTCAGAGTCTGTAATGAATATTACCAACTTTGGCAAATAGATCATGACTACAAATTCCAATAAGGATCAAGCTTTTGTACTCGAGATTTTCACTTTATATTTATATACTCTATATTAGAGCTGGTGTAGTATACCTAGGGGCGTTAGTATGGGGTACAGAGGGAGGTACCCAAGGGAATAATGTAATAATGGGATGGGCCATAGTAATAAATAAAGTGGTTAACCCGTATCATGTAAGGGACCACAATTAGTTAGTAATAATGTAATAAGCCCATTGTATTAGATAGATGGTATTGAGGGAACCATGGTAATGACCCATGACATTATATGTATGAGGCCTATATAGAGGCTAGAGACTCCCCATTGAGAGATGTCAAGGATTATTGTATGAACAAGCATATGTCTTGTGGAACACTCCCTTAAGGAAGGAGAACACTCCACAAGCCATATGCTTGTTCATACAATAATCCTTGAAATCTCCCAATGGGGAGTCTCTAGCCTCTATATAGGCCTCATACATACAATACCATGGATCATTACCATGGTTCCCTCAATACCATTTATCTAATACAATGGGCTTGTTACATTATTGCTAACTACTTATGGTCCCTTACATGATACAAGTTAACCATTTTATTTATTACTGTGGCCCATCCCATTATTACATTGTTTCCTTGAGTACCTCCCTCTGTACCCCATACTAACCCCCCTAGGTATACTACATTCCATCCCCCTTAAACATGTTTCATTCCCGAAACATAAAAAGAACACAAATAATAAGATCTACTCAAAAGAGTAGCCCACTAGTACCATGCACGTGCATCTAGCCATCCAAGAGAAAGGTGAACCCTCGATCTAGCTGGTGCCTCGCTTGCTTGAGATGGAATTTGGCTCTTCTGTGTTGTTGTGTTGTGGGTGGATCGTCACCCCTCTCTATCTGTCATGCGGGGGTTGTTGTCCTTGTTGTTGATTCGTTGCCATCTTGTTGGTTGTTTTCTTGCGGGGTGATGTGGGTGGTGATATGCTAAAGTTTTAACCAACGATGTATCTTTCTTTAATTCACCACCTAATGGAGCCTGATTGGTATCTGGTACATGTTGTGGTGCCTGTTGTTGTTTCTTATCTTCCAATATTACTTCAACCACTGAGTCCTCATATGATGTATCAGTACTTGTAACATTTTCTGCTTCAGCCTCCTTGGACACTACCTGTTTTTCTGGTACCTGGTTTGATGTTTGTGTTTGATTGTCAACCATCAAAGGCTCATCATCTGATGTATCAGTGTCATTAGAGCTTTGTGCTTCTACCTCCATAGTCTCTGCTTGGGTCTTAATGGAAGTATCTTGCAATGTAATTTTCTTCTTTTTACACCGGAGCTTCATGAATTTCTTCTGCACATTAATATTCACAATAACCAAAGATTCCATCCAAGGATATCCCAAAACAACATCCATGTTATCCATATCTGAAGTATAAAAATCACAATGCAACACATACTTATCCATAGAAAGCTTCAAATATTTATAAACTTTAACATCCTCATTATCAACCTGTGTGTTTTCAATGTGTTTTGCTGGAACTTGAAATTTTTTTGCCAAATTAACATTGACAAAATTATGCTTGCAGCTAGGATTTATAGACACAATGATCTTCTCCTTCTGAATCAATCCATGAACCTGTAATAAGGAGATACCAACAGAAAATAACCATTTAGGTTTCTTGGTTTCCTTCTTTCTTGTAAAAATAAAATCTTTGCTAGGTTTTGTGGTTTCCTCCTTTCTAGTATGAGACCATTCGTCCAAAAGTAGTTCTTCTATTTCATCAACACTACATAACTTCAAAAACTCACTGTCAAGTGATTTCCACCATATAAGAGGCTCATTTTTCAAATAATACCCTATTTTGTCCTTCCAACACCCTGGGAAGTCCAACTTATGATATGCTATAAAATTTTCAATAGAAGACCAATCGTGTTTTCCTGTAAAAAAAATTACTGTTATAAACCATGAAGAGGGTTTTGAAAACAAATCGCTTACTTGGCGAAAATTTGAAATGGCTACAATTCAGTCAATATTGCTCAGAATCCCTATTATGACCTGTTTTCTGAAATGGAACAACCATTCTACTTCTTCCCATGTAATAGAAATCTTGATCTAGGCACTGGAATTTCAGATTCGCACTGCAACTGTCCTGCCTCATAAAAATTTATGAAAAAAAAGATCTAATTTTAAATCAGCGAGATCTCCCTCATCTAGACTCCGATTCGACTGATTTTTTTTTTGAAATTGGGTATTTTTTTGCAAAGAACCCAAATCTGAAATTAGATTCTACAAATGTTGCCCTAGAATGTACATATATGATCAGCAAACTCGCCGCCCCGAAAAATGTCTGCAGCACAACTGATTTTTAAATCAGCAATATCTCCCTCATCCAGACTCCGATTCGGCCCCTTTTTTTTTTCAAATTGGGTATGCTTTTGCAAAGAACCCAGATCTGCAATTAGATCTGCAAATGTTGCCCCATTTTTTTTTGAAAAGAACCCAGATCTGCAATTAGATTCTACAAATGTTGCCCCAAATGTACAGATATGATCTGCAAACTCGCCACCCTGAAAAATGCCTGTAATATAGCTGATTTTTAAATCAGCGATATCTCTCTCATACAGACTCTGATTCAGCCTTCTTTTTTCTTTCAAATTGGGTATTTTTTCGGAAGGAACTCAGATCTGCAATTAGATTTTGCCAATTTTGCACCAGAACGTATAGATCTGATCTACAAACTCGCCGCCCCAAAAAGTTCCTGCAAAAAATAAAATAAAAGAAATTCTACTTTGCCCAAGAAAGTGATCCAATTCCACTTGTTATAGATCTAACGCAAAAATATATGAAAATACAAATATACCTAAGAAATAACAAGATTTGGATATAGATATATGCTTCTCTTTATTGATCAAACCCTTAAGGTAGGGTAACACCGTACAATCACTCCTTAAGGAAGGAGAACACTCCACAAGCCATATGCTTGTTCATACAATAATCCTTGACATTTCTCAATGGGGAGTCTCTAGCTTCTATATAGACATCATAGATACAATACCATGGGTCATTACCATGGTTCCCTCAATACCATCTATCTAATACAACGAGCTTATTACATTATTGCTAACTATTTGTGGTCCGTTACATGATACGGGTTAACCACTTTATTTATGACTATGACCCATCCCATTATTACATTATTCCCTTGGGTACCTCCCTCCGTACCCCATACTAACCCCCCTAGGTATACTGCAGTTGGAAAGTAAATTGTTGATGCGCTAAGCGTGTTTAAGTCATCGTTGATCGATAAAGACCCATATTAACAACTCCCACACCTTTGTTGGAATTTGGTAACAGAAAGAGAGCCCTGACAATAAACAATGTTAACTTCTTGTATCCTGAGTGACCATGAAGCTCTCTAATTGGCCTAGAAATATGGCTCAACCAATCTTCTCCTCCTGACACAAACGATGCTTTCAATTGTTGTTGAAGAATGTAGCAAGAAAGTCTCAATTTGTCTTTGCCTTGGCCAAATTGAGAAAATTTGAATTTCCACATCAATAGACAACTTGGATGCAGTTAACTTGTGTGGCATGGCATTTGTCACTCAGTTAGCTCAGTAAATTCGAGTTAAAGGGCTTGGAGATCAGTTAAACATGTGTGATTTCTAATTTGTAGCAATCAAGATCAGTTGTTTCAAGTTGTTTTCAGTCAAACTAGTTCTAACTATTGGAGGAGCTAGTGGAAGGTAAGTTGTGCAGTGCAACAACAGTCTAACTCAATGATCATCTAGTTAACTGATAAATTAGCCCAAAATAGCTAGTGCATGCAAAGAATTCGAATTCCCCAGTTGTGGTGGAAATTCCAAGGTAGTATAACATTAGTTGTAGACTAGTCTTGAGTGTACATGTGTTGCATGTAGTCAGATGATCAACCTTGGGAATTGCACAATCAATTGGAGGAAAAATCCTAAATAATAGGGGCCTTATTCCTCAAGAGTTGCACAAGGAAATAAGGGCTCAAGCAGAGGTAGAAATTGACGAAGTTTGGGTCAGAGCCTCTTAGTGAGCAGAGTGATAGGTTATTCACTTGCAGGTTGTGCTCAGAGAGAGTAAGCAATTATAATACATATCTATTCATCATATTAATGCAAGTGGGCAAAAGGGGTTTTTAGCAGTTGCTTTCCCTTGCAAAAATATTGTGTGCATGTGTGTTATTTCTTATTGCATGTTTGTGATTGATGTTCTAAATTGTGAATTGAATTCCACAGAGCAATAGAGTAAGATTGTGTCTCTTCATTTAGATTAAAATTTCATGAGCAGTTGTATTTCTACATCATAATTTCTACATGGTATTAGAGCAAGATTCACATTAGAGGAGGAATTTCGAAGTTGTTTCTGAGGAGGTTCAAATTTGCAGATCAGTGTAGCAAGATCTCTTTAGAGTTGGGAAGATGACCTTCAATGGCTGACACTAATGCTTTGGAAGGAAACTCTAATTTCATTACGTGGAAGGATCACATGGAGGAGGTGCTAGATGAAAATGGATTGCTAGAATACGTCAAGACAGACATTCCAAAACTAGGATCAGTTGATGCCCATAACCTATCTCAATGGAAGAAAGATGTAGCCAAGGTGAGTAGAATAATCTTGGAGGGAGTACCAGACCACATTGTCTCAAATCACGATGGGAAAGAAATTCTTTTCGCAATGTGGAAAGAAACGACAGATCTATTTATGAATAATAGTGACCATAGGAAACTGGCGCTCAAGGATAAACTTCGAAATATCAAAATGCAGAAGAATGACACTATCCCACAATATCTGAGCAGATTTACACAAGTTCATGATGAACTTGGTGGGGTTAGTGTAAATGCTGTAGAAGATGACTTGGTAAGCCTAGCTCTTGTAGGCCTTCCCAAAAGCTAACATAACTATGAAGATTCAGTGAACAGGAAGGAGAAATTACCAAATTGGGAACACTTATGGTCTGATTTGGTACAAGAGGAGATAAGGTAGAATACCAGAGATGGGACTTCATCCAAGGGCGAGGATGAAGAAAATTTTGCATTGGTTGGAAAGGGAAAGAAGAGAAAAGGGAAGAAATCTCAAACCAAACCAAAATCCATCCAAGGGGGCAAGAAGAAAGACTTGTCCAAAATTAAATACTTCAATTGTCATGAATTCAGGCACTATGCCACAAAGTGTCCACATAAAAGGTCAAGCAAGGAGACCTTAGGAGGAACAACATGTGAATCCTTGGCTTCACAGTTTGAGCTTGAATTCACCCTTATCACATGCATGAGAAACACAATGATGGGGAGCATGTGGTACTTGGACTTTGGTGCCTCGTTCCACATGACAGGGTGTAGAGAGTTTTTCAGTGACCTAGAAGAGAAAGATATCAAGATGCACATTGAGCTGGGGGATGACGGAAGGTACATCACGACTAATATTGGTATAGTCACCTTTCAAAGGGAGTCATGATCTCCTCTTTAACTCAAGGATGTCATCTTCATTCCAGGCCTAAAGAAAAATCGCATCTTTGTAGTAGTTTTGGAAGACTGTGGTTATGATGTGATCTTCAACAAAGGGAAAGAATTCCAGAGACACATAGCCACAGGACAGGTGAAGCATATCGGGGTTCGTATGTAGAACCTGTACAAGTTAGATGTGGAAGATTGTGTTGCATTCAGTAGTAAGGAAGAGAAAGTGCAGAGCTACGATGTCGATGAACTTTTACACAAAATAATTAGCCATTTGCATCACAACACCTTAAATATTATGCAACAAATAACCATTGGCCTCCCTAAAGGAGCACTTGAGAAGCAGGATGTCTACAAAGGTTGTACCTTGGGGAAGTATGCAAAATCCACATTCCATGATCGGGAAAACAAAGCACATGCAATCTTGGAAAGATTCCAATCTGATGTCTGTGGACCTTTCTCGGTAGCCTCCACTATCGGACATAAATATTTTGTCATTTTTATTGATGACTTCTCAAGGAAGTGTTGGATCTTCTTCATGCGGAAGAAGGACGAGACATTCTCCAAGTTTGTAGAATTCAAGGCACTGGTTAATAAAGAAATCAGCAAGAAGGTGAAGGCTCTTAGGAGTGACAATGGACGTGAGTATGTTTCAAATGACTTCAAGAATTTATGTGTGAAAGAAGGCATTCAAAGAGAGATGACAACACCCCACAAACCACAATAGAATGGGGTAGCTAAGAGAAAGAATCATAGCATTGTTGGAGTTGCGATACCTATGCTACATGACGAAGGCTTGCCACTGCATTTGTAGGTAGAGGCATGTCACAAAACAGTCTACTTGCAGAACTGGAGTCCTCATCAGATTCTTGGTATGATTACATTGGAGGAGGCCTTCTTGGGGAGAAGGTCGGATGTGTCACACTTCAGGATTTTTTTGAGCCTCTGTTTACTGCCATGTATCCAAATATTATAGGAAGAAGCTTAAGCTCACAATAGAGTTGGGAGTTTTTTTGGGTTACACCGAAACTCCACACAACTACTGTGCGTACTTACCTTCCCTCAGAATGACAATTGTGTGAAGGGATGTAAATTTTGATGAGGAGAAGGCGATGTGGTTCTCTCTTGAGAGGGAGATTTAGATCTCACTAGAAGAGGAGTGTTTAGCTCTAAAGGAGGAGCCTTAGGAAGTTGTGGAGCAACCACAAATTGAGGAGAAGTGAGTGGAGACATCCGCTCAAGTAGAACCATCCATAGAAGGCAAGAAAATAACCAAGGAAGTTGATAGACTAGTGCAAGATGCGAGGGAGAATGAGGGAGCTCCTTCAAATTTGCGCAGGGAAAGGAGGTCACCTGAGAGGTATGGCTACATGACTCTAATGACTAAGCTTGAAGAGACTAAGCCATCCTCTTTCGAGGAAGCAATAGAACAACCTGTTTGGGTTGATGTAATGATGGAAGAATATGAATCCATTGTAAATAACAGTGTTTTGAAAGTGGTCCCAAGACCAACAGAAAAATTAGTTGTGGATTTGAGATGAACCATAAAGGTTAAGCATGCAATAAACAAAAGAATAGAGAAATATAAGGCCAGATTTGTGGTCAAAGGATTCTCTCAAGTTGAAGGAATTGAATATGAGGAAACCTTTACTCTAGTAGCAAGGTATTCATCCATTAGATCAATTATGTCATTGGATGCACAGATGGGGTGGAAGATCCACCAGATGGATGTAAAAACAACATTTCTCAATGGGGTTATTGAGGAGGAGGTGTACATCGAGCAACCATAATGTTTTGAGACATTTGATCAGGAGTATCATGTGTGCATACTCAAGCAAGTGTTATACAATCTGAAACAAGTACCCTATGCTTGGTACACTTAGATAAAAAACTATCTCACTAATTTGGGCTTCACCAAAAGTGAAGTAGATGCAAACCTCTATCATATCTTGGTAGAAGGAGAATTGCTTATTATTGTATTATATGTTGGTGATTTGGTTTTCACTAGTGATGAGCATTTGATTACCTCTTGCAAAGTGGACCTTTCAAGGGAATTTTAAATGAAGGACATTGGTCTCATGCACTACTTCCTCAGGTTGGAAGTATGGAAAGGTGTTGGGGAATTATTTGTATCTCAAGGCAAGTATGAAAATGAGATACTGTAGAGATTATGCATTGAGAGTTGTAAACCCATGGAGACACCTCTAGTGATAAACTGGAGGAAGGAGGATGCCACTTCAAGTGAAGAAGTGGATGCTACCATTTATCGGCAGCTAGTGGGTTCATTGTTGTATCTTATGAACACATGACCATATATGTGCTATGCAGTCAACCAATTGATCCAAGCTATGGTTAGGCCAACCAAATTATATTGGAAGGTAGCTAAGCATGTTTTATGGTACCTCAGAGGCACTACCTGGTTTGGATTATGGTACAAACAGAGAGAGGGAGTGAAGATGTGTGGCTTCACAGATGCATATTGGGCAGGGAGTCACCCCGACCGAAAGAGTACATTAGGTGGAAATTTTAGTGTTGAGTACGCAATGGTTTCCTAGTATTGCAAGAATCAAATATTTGTGGCTCTCAACTCGATAAAAGCAAAATACATGGTTGCAAGTCAAGTAACATGTGAGGCGATTTAGGTGAGAAAGATACTTTTGGGGCTAATTGTTCAGATGATGGATCCAAGTGTGATCTATTGTGATAATCACAATTGCATTAAGCTCTTTGAAAATATGGTATTTAACAATTGATCCAAGCATATAGATATTTGGTATTACCATTTACGGGATTGTGTGCAAAGGTGAATAATGTTGCTACAATACATTATAACAAAGGAACAAGATGATGAAATCTTGACAAAGGCCTTTTCAAGAGGGAAGTTTGAATTCCACAGGTGCAGGATAGGGGTGGTTGATAATCCCTTTCTTTCTGAGAGGGAGTGTTGAAAAATGTAGCAAGAAATTCTCAATTTGACTTTGCCTTGGTCAAATTGAGAAAATTTGAATTTCCACATTAACAAAAAACTTGGATGCAATTAACTTGTGTGACATGGATCGTCACTCAGTTAACTTAGTAAATTCGAGTTAGAGGGCTTGGATTTCAGTTAGGCATGTGTGATTGCTAATTTGTAGCAATCAAGCTCAGTTATTTCAAGTTGTTTTAAGTTAAACTAGTTCTAACTGTTGGAGGAACTAGTGGAAGGTCAATTGTGCAGTGGGACAACAATCTAACTCAGTGATCATCCAATTAACTGATCAATCAGCATAAAATAGCTAGTGCATGCGGAGAATTCGAGTTTCCCAATTGTGGTGGAGATTCCAAGGCAGTGTAACATCAATTATAGGCTAGTCTTGAGTGTATAGGTGTTGCACACAGTTAGATGATCAACCTTGGGAATTGCACAAGCAATTGGAGGAAAATTCCTAGATAATAGGGGCCTAATTCCTTAGGATTTGCGCAAGGAAATAGGGGCTCAAGTAGAGGCAGAAATTGACTAATTCTAGGTCAAAGCCTCTTAGTGAGCAGAGAGATGGATTATTCAATTGCACATTGTGCTCAAAGCGAGCAAGCAATTGTAATACATCTCTATTCATTAGATTAAAGCACGTAGGCAGAAGGGGTTTTTAGCAGTTGCCTTCCCTTGGAAAAATACTATGTGCATGTGTGTTATTTCATATTTCATGTTTTTGATTGATGTTCTAAATTGTGAATTGAATTATGTAGATTAGTAGAGCAGGACGATGTCTCTTGATCTGGATTAAAATTTCATGGGCAGTTGCAATTCTACACCATAATGTCTACAAGTATATCTGTAATAGTAGTTATTTGTGCCTTTTTTCAAGCCACCTGCCTATATCATATAATCTCCATCGAAGAGATGATGGCCGACATAAGGCTTGAACCTCATATTCGCTCCATTGCGTACATAAAAACCTTCCAAACATTCTAGAATTGTGCCCAAAATATGTAGCTCATGCTTTACAAGACTCTTATTAACTGGTGAAAAAATAGATTTAGTCAAAGAATGTCATTCTATAGGTGTAATTGCACTACTTTTGTGTGCGAATCTACCATAAGAAGATATTGTTGTGAGAATATCAACTACATGTTTGCTAGTTTCTTTGCTTAGGCTTGTCAGAGGTAACAACTTCATAACTAAAAACATGAAGAACGAGAATTACAATTTCATTTCCAAGCAATATGTGAACTATGACCAAAGTTGGCAAGATATAGAGAAGGGTACAACGAAATAAGTTTAAGGAAAATAAAATAAATAAGATGACAATGTTTGGAAGGACATATCACCAAATCAAATTCAATGCATGTGTAATGATTTTTCCCTCATTTTACGCTCCCTACAACACTATATTTGGTACTCTAGTACTCCCTGCATAACAATTTTAATGATGATGATTATTATTAGTCATTGTAAATTCTCCATAATGACATATTTATAGAATCCCAATCCAAATCTAAGTGAATAAAATTAGAAATGGCTAATTTTTGTTGTTGAGAGAAAGGAAGAGAATATAGTAATATCTAAAGTAACACAGAGAGGCTGATAGTGGTGTAGAAAATGAATTAATAAAGGGGAAAATAATGTGTAGAATGCGAAGGAAGAAAGCTTCCTCTGCACAATGTATCAACATTGTTTCGTATTTACTCTACTCAAGCTTTTTGCGTACAAACATCTCTTCCAACCACACAGTGAGAACACCTTGCCTCCTCGTAATCATTCAATATTGGTTAAAGTTTGTGGCGAATCATCCAAAGAAATTGGATAAGCACAATACTTAGCCTATTGTTTCAATATAATAACCATTGATCTTTTGCAGGAATAAAAAGAAAGTTTAATGTGAGGAGGAAGAATTCATTGTGCAGACCACTGCACTCCATACAACCTTTGTCATTGCATACTCGCTTGATGTAAGTATGTGTTTATTCCGATGTAATTTTATCTACATGTTTTGTCATTGTAGCAGTTACCATGCTCTCTTTATTATGTGTTGAGACTTGCAATGAATCCATGGTACCTTGATTGGTGCAAAAATAAATATGTAATAAATTCATGATTTGACCAATTCACTGACGTTACAGGGCAAACATAATGTTAAGTATGCCTGGAATTCATTGGTTTCTTACATGCTCGATGCTTCTTCAAAAGGTGTTAATGGGTATCTGTTATGAAACCAACTCAAGAAAAGATAGAAAAGATAGATCAACGCCTTAGAATTCAGCCTCTTCGAGGGGGCAACCTCCTTTACATTACATCAATGAACAATTCTTGGATGATACAAATGACAAAACCTCCTTTCTATATATAGGAGTCTAAGGAGTCACAATATAATCCAGCCGACCTAACAATAATAATATAAAGCCACAAAAATAACAATAAAGGGATTTTATGGGGCATAATAATAACAATATGGGGGCAATAGGGGCACAACAATATTAATAAGGGGTATAACTGCAATAGTAATGGGGTAATCACTAGTATTATAGGGACCCAACATGCCCCTCTCCTTCAAAAAAGTGTTGTCCTCAACGCTTGAGTAGTTCTGGATACTTCTGCATAAAATTCTCATCCTCCCATGTGGAATCTTCAGCGGATAAGTTCTTCCACTTGATAAGATACTCTGAAATTGATCGATTTCGTAGCTGTCGAGTTCTTGTTTCTGTGACTGCTTCCAGTTCCAATATAATTTTTCCTTCCTCGTCAAGTTCTGGCAATATTGTTTGAACTGGGAGCTTGTCGCCTATAACCTTCTTTAAACATGAAACATGGAAAACTGGGTGCAATCGAGAAGCTGCAGGAAGCTCCAATTTGTATGCCATAGTACCAATCTTTTGCAACACCTTGTACAAACCATAATACTTTGGTGATAATTTATTATCCTTCTTAGCTTGCTTGAGGGACATTTGCTTATATGGTTGTAGCCGTAGGAATACCCAATCACCTACATTAAAACTTCTTTCACTGCGATGTTGATCTGCCTGTTGTTTCATTCTATTATGTGCCAACACAAGGTTATCCTTTAAGAGTTGGAGGACTTGTTGTTGATGTTCGATGTGATGTTCCACTGCCTGAACCTTAGAATTTTCTCTTAAATATGATGTGATGGATGGTGGTTGATACCCATAAAGTGCCATAAATGGGGTCATTTTGTTGTTGTATGGAAGGAAGTGTTATACCACCATTCAGCCAGAGGCAACCATTTGACCCATTGTGTCTGTTTATCAGATACAAAACAACGAAGATATCCTTCCAAACATTTGTTTACTATCTCAGTTTGCCCATCAGATTGAGGATGATAAGATGAGCTATGAGCTAACTGAGTACCAAGACAAGAAAATAATTCTGTCCAAAAATTTCCAGTGAAAATGGGATCTCTGTCACTTACAATAATCTTTGGGTTTCCATGTAGCTTTTGAATTGTTTCCATGAATGCAGTAGAAACTGTACTGGCTTTAAATGGATGTGATAATGCACAAAAGTGTGCATACTTGGTAAGTCTGTCAACTACCACCATGATGACACTCTTTCCCTCAGACTTGGGTAAACCTGTGATAAAATCCATTGAAACCTCCTCCCAACGTTGGCTTGGAATGGATAAAGGTTGTAATAGACCCGGTGTCTTAATTGTTTCAACTTTATTTTGTTGGCAAACCAAACATTCCGCCACAAACTTTTGAATATCTGATTTAAGGCCATCCCAAAAAAATTCCTTCTTAACCCTATGGTAAGTTTTTAAAAATCCTGAGTGCCCTCCTAAGGGAGAAGTGTGCAATTCCATAAGAATCTTTTGTTTTAGCTGGGAATTCTTACAGAGGTATAAGCGATATTTGTACCATAACAAATCATTTTGCCAGCTAAATGTATCAGACGTACTGGAATCTTGTTGTAACTTTCGAATAAGTGCCCAAACTTCTTCTTCATTCTTCCATTCCTCCCTTGCTTCGTTTATCCAATCTGGTTGGATAATAGAAATGGTGCACAACAATGCTTCCACATCCTCATCCTTTCTTGAGAGTGCATCTACCACCACATTTTGCTTCCCTTTTTTGTAGATGATTTCAAAGTCATAACCCAACATCTTTGTGACCCACTTTTGTTGCTCTTCAGAGGATAATCTTTGTTCTAAAAAGTATTTAAGGCTATCATGATCCGTTTTTACCTTGAAGTGTCTTCCCATTAGGTAGGGTCGCCATTTCTTAAGTGCATGGAGTATTGCCAACATTTCCTTCTCATAAATAGCTTTGCTTAAAAACTTTCCCTTGATTGGACGACTTTCAAAAGCAATGGGTCTTTCATCTTGCATTAGAACAACACCAATTCCATTTCCTGAAGCATCACATTCCACAATAAAGGTTTTTGTGAAGTCCGGTGTAGCTAAGACCGGTGCTTGGCACATTTCCTCTTTAAGATGTTCAAAGGCCTTTGTTGCTTCCAGAGTCCATGAAAATGCATCTTTCTTCAATAATGTTGTTAGAGGTGCTGCTATTCTCCCATAATTCTTAACAAACTTGCGATAATACCCTGTCAACCCGAGAAATCCTCGCAGATGCTTTATGGATGTGGGGATTTTCCATTCCTTAATGGCTTTAATTTTGCTAGGGTCTACCTTAACTCCTTCATGAGATACAATATGACCAAAATATTCCACCTCCTGGACTCCAAAGAAACATTTGGATCTTTTTGCATATAATTGTTTCTCCTCCAATAGTTGTAGCACCATGTCAACATGTTCAACATGATCCTTCCAAGACTTGTTGTAGATTAGTATATCATCAAAAAATACTAACACAAATTTTCTAAGGAATGGTTTGAAAATTGAATTCATCAAACCTTGAAATGTTGAAGGTGCATTGGTAAGGCCAAAAGGCATGACCAAAAATTCATAATGACCCTCATGAGTTCTAAATGTTGTTTTCGGAATGTCTTCAGTCTTCATTCTAATTTGATGATATCCTGAACGAAGATCCAACTTGGTGAAGTAAATTGATCCATGCAATTCATCCAGTAATTCATCAATGACAGGAATGGGGAACTTATCTTTAATAGTGAGCTTGTTGAGCTCCCTATAATCCGGAAACATGCGCCATGATCCATCCTTCTTGTGCACCAATACTACTGGAGCAGAGAAAGAACTTTGACTCGGTTGAATTATACCAGCCTCTAGCATTTCTGCAACCATACGTTCAATTTCACTTTTTTGGACATAGGGATATCTGTACGGCCTGATGTTTGGAGGAACACTTCCTGGAATCAGATGAATAGCATGATCATGATCACGCATAGGTGGGAGACCTTTGGGAGTCTCAAATACCTTGGAATGATTGTCCAGGACTTTTTGGAGATCTGGAGAAATAGATGATTCCGATGTGGAAACATCTAGTGAGCATAATTGTGCAATTACACCTCTTTGCTCCTTTTTTAGAAGCTTTGTCATACCATTAGAGTTGATTATCTTTCCTGGTTTCCCTGCAATACCCCTTAATTCAACTTCCTTTCCTTCCGTAGAAAATTTGATGAAAAGTTCTTGAAAATTAAAAGCTATTGTACCCAAGGATTGTAGCCATTGGACTCCTAGTACAACATCAACACCTCCCATTGGAATGGAAAGCATTGGGCTAGTCAATACATATTCTCCCATGGATAGCTTGATATTATGGCACTTTCTAGAGCAATTTATTGTTCCTCCATTTGCAATCATCACTTGACACTCTGGTGCTGGATATAAGAAGCAATTCAATTCTTTTGCTACCTTACAATGAATAAAATTGTGGGTGCTTCCTGAATCAATCAACACTATTACCTTTTTCTTCTTGATTTGTCCTTCTATCTTGATGGTTTGAGGAGTGGTAATTCCCACCAATGCATTACAAGATATGGTCGGATTTATTTGTTCTTCATCTAGGCTTTGTTCCTGGAGTATATCCTTTTCTTTTGACCTTTCTTGCTCCTTTTCTTCTTCCTCTTCACAATCTATGTAGAATAATTTCTTCTTAGCACACTTATGACCTTTAGTGTATTTGCTATCACAACTGTAACAAAGCCCTTTTGCTCTTTTTTCTTCCAATTGTTGTGGTGTCAACCTTATAGGTTGTGGAAGACTAGGGGCAACAACACTTCCGTCTTTATAGTTGTGAGTGGTATGCTTCCTGGTTGCCATAATTTTGCTTTCCATTTTCCTTGCTAACCTGAATGCCTTCTCTAATGAATCAGGTTCCCAAAGGCGAACATCATGTTGGATATTATCCTTTAAAGACCCTATGAACACATCAATCCTATGCTCCTCTGGAATATCTTTTACCCTTATGTTCAATTTTTGGAACTCCTCAATGTGCTCCATTATTGAACCCTTTTGTTTGAGATTTATCAATTGGCTAAAAAAAGTGTTGCTTTTTGTATCCTCATAATGTGCTATCAATTCTTCCGTAAAAATTGCCCAAGTGATAAATTGTTTACGAGAGCAAAGCCATTGATACCATACAAACTGATTTGGTTCCAAATATAAAGTTGCCATACGTACCTTTTGTGTGTTTTGCACATTATTGAGATCGAAGAATTGCTCCATCTGTAATATCCATGTGGCGGGATCCTTGCCATCAAACTTCCTCATATCGATTTTTGGAATATGGTGATTCTTCGATCCAACATTAGCGTCTATGGAATCATGATTAACATTTCTTTTGTTCTCATCATGAGTTTCCTTTACTACCTTTTCACCATTACTAAGTATTTCTTGTAGAAAATTTGTCAAATCTGTCTTCAAATCTGCCATGCCTGTCTTCAAATTTGTGTTCAAATCTATCTTCAAATTGTCCATATTAGCTTCCATGCCATTCATCTTAGCTTCCATGCCATTTATCTTAGCTTCTGTTAACTTTTGTGAGCGTGACATTTGTTGCACTTGTTCTTGTAATTTTGATATATCATGTAGCATTTCTTCCTCTTCTTCATGAGTCATGCTAGAGCTTTCAGGTTCCTTACTAGGTGTTTGCATTTTCTTTCCTTGGGGCATCAGTTACCAATAATAATGCTCTACTATGCCCTTTGAATTCCTTCAAAATAAATTTTCAAACCAAGCTTAAGCAAAAATTAAAAAAATCTACACACCTTTTTTCACTTTGTAGGAGCTCGATATTGCCTCTGATGTATCTCTGTACTTTCCAATCATCTAGTTCTAAATTTGTGATCTGTATTAGCTCTCTGTGTCCTCTTTCCAATGCCACAAGTCTGACCCAAATTGGATTCTCCAAGGAAGAGTTATGTGAAATCTCCCACAGTGACTTGATTATAGACTAGTTCAGTAGAGCGAACTTGTACGACGTGCCACGAGTCACTGTTTCGACCTTTGGATCTGAAAAATGCGTTCAAGAAACTACAGTCCATCCTCTTTCTGTACCTTCTTAGGAAATTTCAATCTGATCCCCAGACAGAAAGTTATGACGATTTTCCCCAGGTCACCTGTTTGGAATGTAATTCAGGAGTCTGCAAAAAGACCAACTTCCTCAGATCATAACTCCGCAAATATAGCGCGAAAAGCTCTGAAATTCGGACCCGAGGTTCAGAGCGATTTCTTCTCAAATGGGTTTTTTTTGCAAATTCTGAAACGTCGCAGAAAAAAGTTATAGCGAAAATTCCACGATGACCTGTTTGGAGTAGCGAAACCCTAGAATCCAAAGCTCTGATACCAAATGTTATGAAACCAACTCAAGAAAAGATAGATCAACGCCTTAGAATTCAGCCTGTTCAAGGGGGAAACCTCCTTTACATTACATAAATGAACAATTCTTGGATGATACAAATGACAAAACCTCCTTTCTATAATAGGAGTCTAAGGAGTCACAATATAATCCAGCCGACCTAACAATAATAATATAAAGCCACAAAAATAACAATAAAGGGATTCTATGGGGCACAATAATAACAATATGGGGGCAATAGGGGCACAACAATATTAATAAGGGGTATAATTGCAATAGTAATGGGGTAATCACTAGTATTATAGGGACCCAACAGTATCTTCATTGTATTTATCATTAGCTTCTTGGCCTTCACATATATGTTCTCTTTCTCAGCAAAAAAGAAAAGAACAAAATCCCTCCAAAATGGCATTTCGTAGGGATTCTCCCATAATTGTTTATACATTTCAACCATCTGTATGATTCCATTTCATGGATCTTGATCAGATGCGGGGGGAATTTTTATTTCCAAACGCCTTCTGTAAGACACTGTCATTACCAACAATACAAAACACGTGGAGTACATCCTCACAACTAGGTTTTCAAGTTTTTGAAAGGGTCTCGCTTTCAGGAGCACATTTACAAATGTTTTCGGTGATGAATTGTTTAGCGTCAACGGATAACTATAAATTCAAAAAAGGTAGGCATCTATGGTACAATTTAACTTTGTATATAGTCTCACCTATGTGTTGAAGTTGGTACAAGACTCCTTGCGCCAAAATCTTATCCCTATTATGGACAACAACTATCCAAAGTAAGCGCGATCAATCTTCAAGACATACTCTTTTGTTTCATGGGAATCAAACTCCAAACTGATCACTAAATCATTTTGTTATGTCCGCTTCTGTGTGGAATCTTTCTCATTGTGAGCGTGGAGAAAACTCCACATAATGAACTCCTGAACACTCTGAACAAGTTCTTTGCAAGGAATGCATAAGCATAGACCAACATTGTCCCCACCTATCAATACGACCATTACTCTGCCTTTTGCAATCTCAAGTGAATACTACCATGGCTAACAAGCATAGTTCAATAGAGTAATTTCATAATTGGGTTAACTACAAACTCCCTCTACATGTTGGATGTCTTGGATACCTACAACCATGATATATCAACTATATTTCATTTTTCACCACAAAATGTAAAGCATCGAGGATGCATGTCAAGTCCACATCCTGGTAGTGTCCAAGGAATGACAACAGGAGTGACCATAGTTTCAATACTTAGGTTTTTTGATAGAATCAAAGGTACGCATAATGAGACATTGCAACCATAAATTCTATTGCATAATGGTTGAATTCCATTTGGAGGTACTTGTATTAACATTGCGAGTGTAGAGTCTTTAGAGTGGAAAATAAGTTCATTGTGAAGGAGTGCAGAGAAATCACTATTCTCTCCGAGAGCGGCCTCATCTTGTCCAACTGCCCAGTCCTCGCTGGAACACACAAAATTTTCAGCATCAACTAGCACAACATCAACATGGCCACCTATGGGCCCCTCTGGCGGATCCCGTAGGGAAATCTTGTGACCGGAACCCTCAACTCCTCGGAAATCAAGTCTTTCAGCGTGGTGAGAGAATGGAGCATTAGGTGCCTGCTAGGAAACCTCCGGAACAAAGCAACGTAGAACAGAGGAGAGGTGAAAGTTAAAGAAATTATATTCCGCCATATTTTGCATCCTCATGTACATGTACTTTGGGAGCAAGCCGGATGAGGCAAAGGTGAGGACCTTGCAGGACCTTATGTGGGAAGTCACTCAGAGTGGCAACATGGGTTTGATATTCTTGATTCCGAGTATTTTAAAGCGACAAAACATCTCATAAGTTGAGAACACAATTTGTATGGTTTGTTTTTATTTATATATTAATGGAGTTAGCTATGAGTTGGCATTTCATTTTTTAACTTAGAAGTTACCAATCTCTTTGTTATTGCTAATGTTTTTTATGGCAATAAATAACAATTTTTTTATTTTTATTTTTATTTATTTATTTATTTATTTATTTTTAATGGCAATATGTACACCTATGTTGGATTAATGCTTTTGATGGCAAAAGATATACACTTATGTTAATTTTACTTTTGCTTGTGCCTTCAACATAACCAACACGCCCTACTACCTCTCATACACGACCACCGCGACGCTGTGGGTGGTGCTTACATGGACTCGCTCGCTTTGATACTAGATGATGACGATCGTTGTGCGGAGTTGCAGAAGAAACACAATGAAAACTTCCTCCGCATTATGCGCACTCCACACACATTCCCTCACACAAGTCTTTTGTTGTGCACAATAAAATTGTTACCGTCGAATCTTCCAAATCTTATCATTATTTTATGGAAATACTTTTATTGTATTTTTTCTTGATCCTCCATTAGTGGATCCCCTTGATTGTTATGTTAATATGACCAAGGATCCTAATAACTACCAAATCTTCCAAATATTATTTTAGAACCTTACACATCAGCCTATAGAAATAGGTTTATTGTATTGTTTCTTGTTCCTCCATTAGTAGACTCCCTTAATTATTATCGTCATTTTGACTGAGGATGGAAATTAATTAATAGAAGACGGGGCACAATATTTGGAATGATTGCATATAATATTCTTTTCACCGACTATATAAGAATTTCCAACATTTCCATGTGGACATATTAATAAATGATATCACTTTCGTGTCTCGCAAAACTTACGGAAACATGTGTACCTTCATTATTTAGTTTTTTTACAGTGCGGAGATGCGGAGAAGCACCTCCACACCTCGAAAAATGGGTGACTGTGAAGCGTTTAGTGTGGAGATGCGGAGGTAAGGAAGTGAAGGGAAGCATCTCCACACCTCGAATTCCATTATTTCATGGTTCAAAGTTCACAAGACATAGCAATGATTATATAATGACTTCTACCTAAGTGATGTGTCCATTGTAGATGTCAAAACAAGAACAATATTAAATATTGCTGCACCAAACGTATACGAAGTGTAGTATAATCCTGGAATGTGGGCATTTTAAGTGATCACGATTATGAAACCAAACATTGATGAGATTGATTTTATATTAATGGATTGTGATATTCATTCAATAATGTCAATGAACATGTAAGGAAAAATCTCATATACATAGGAAATGTTTACCCACTTCCGATGAGGAAAAGATAAATAAGATGGACCAAGTCAAACACGATCATTTTTTTCTACGACGAGGAATGAATCACTGATTAACATTGAACCAAATTATTGTCTCTTTGTGTTTGCGTGTCTATGAGCCTCTTTAATTCGTGGGTCCAATTCTCTGTAATTGGTTGCTTTTCGATCAGTCCTATTGCCTCAATCGAGGGCAAAGTTGGCGTACTTTGCTTAATAATGTTGGAAGTCTTTATGGCCATGTTTGGCTAAAATGGCAGAGCGAATGAATAGGGACTAGTAGGGTTAGATGATTGTCCAATTTCTTGATGTTTCACACGACTGAAATGCAGAGTGTGGAATGCAGAGTGTGGAGATAACAATTGTGCGAGGTATATGAAAGGCAGGATGGTACCTCCGCACTCTGCACAATTCATCAACTTTATGGAACTCCGTTAGTTCTGACATTGTTGGGTAAAACACTAGAAATTGTCAGTGTGAGAGCACTCACCGATGAAACATCCCCTCACCCCTCTGCTTATGTAAAGGACTTTCTAAAAGCATTGTGTAAATGTCAATGTTAGAACACCCACCCACAGAATGACCACTTACAAAATTAACTTTCTTTTTATTTTAAAATGATTTGTCAGGCACCAACAAATACCGAAAATAAAACGCCCTCCACCAGGGGAATTATGTCCCATTAGAGCTCTCTCAACCAATCAAAAATTAGAAATAAGATTTTTTTCTTCTTCAAAAATTAAAAAAATATTTTTGAATTTACAGGAAAATAGAAATATTCAACAATTTTTCTAAACTTTGATTAAAATTGCAAAAGCAGAACAAAATAATTGAGTCAACACACTTTGATCGCGAGGCGAGTGCTATAGTCCCTTGCGATGCAAAAAATAAAATAAAATAATGTGTAACTATCAACTTGAAAATATGTATATTTATATGAGGGTTAATGGTCATGCCAACATTAATGCTCAAAAGATGATACTTAAAATAACACCACTAGAATAGAAATACCAAATAATATTTAATGAAATTATATTTAAAAACATTTTTCAACAATCGTTTTGTTATTAGCAATATCATTAACTTATAACTTTCACTATATATATATATATATATATATATATATCTATATCTATTGTTGGCTTGGTTTGCGCTGACCCAGGTTCGACCTATACTGCGCACCAACAAAACCCTCAATCACTAGCCCTTTCAGCAACGACCTGCAAGTAGATCATAGTCTTACCCGAAGTGACTATGGGAGGATGTAGAACGAGGTTTCTGCAGTGTTGAGGGACTAAGGGATGTGGTATTATTATGCTTCCTTATTCTTAACATTCATAAATCACTTCGCCACATTACATCAATCACTTAAACATGCCATCTAAACCCATAAACCATCATTGTGCTGAAATTAAATGTAATTGTAATAACTGCAACTCTAAAACATATAATAAGAAAATATACACATGAAGACACCAAATTACCGTGGTTCACCTCAATGTGGGGCTACGTCCACAAGAATTGTTGCTTAATATAATAAATCTTGTGCAACAAATAGTTCTTGGTCTGTGCACTAATATGTAGGCTATCTGCGCACTTAGCTGCAGACTTAGGCCTCTGTGCACTCAGTTGCAGAGCCTCTCCTTCACTACAAAACTACATATCACAATAATTCAACCATAACACTGATCTAGACCATAAAAGATAGATGATTATCTTCTTATTATTTCACCCTATATATACTATTACATCGAAGGGTTACATCATTACAATACCATGGACTCCCTAAAACAAGCAACTATGGCCCAAAAGTCCATTGATCCCTTACAAAAATAGTGCACCTTTACAAAAAGTAGGGGCTTTGACCCACCCTGAAGCCCTTATATCATGCGGTATATTCTAAGTGCTCCACTGCATGGTCCACTCACGTTCCAGTGCGCGGTCCAGTTCGTGCTCCGCCCCACAAAATGTGAAGTTTTTTTCCAAAATCTAGGCCAAGTTGGGCTGTGCCCAACACACACACACACACACATATAGTGTAAATATTATCATTATGATAATATTTACACTAGATAGTAAATATTATCATCCTTTATTAAAGAACTTTCTATAAGGATTAGTTTCTGTTGTGCCCTACAACAACCCCCCATTTCATATCATTTATATTTACAAAATTATCATATGAAATGGGTCCCTTTAGAAGTTAATTGGTATCAATATTGCATTATTTGAAAAAGGTCCGCAAACCAAATGAAGACATTATATAAAACCTTTTGAAAAACCCATTTTTGATCAAATAAAACAATCTTTTATCATTGCGATAAAGCGATCGCAAGATCGCATATCGCAATGACATAGAAAACACAAATAAGTGACATATGGGTTCCTGCCGATGCGATATCGCTATCGGCTATCGGCGATACTCTATACGCATTCTTAAAAGCACCCCAAGCCTTTCACCCCGATGCGATGGGATATCGCAATCGGCAATCGGCAATATCCTATGCACAATAATAAGGCGCCCAGGTCATACCCCCGATGCGATGCGATATCGCAATCGGCAATCGGCGATACACTATCTATGCACATTGTTATGCCCATTCACCCCGATGCGATGCGATTTCGCTATCGGTGATCGGTGGTATGCTATCCATATGTTTATATAATACCAATTCTCCCGATGCGATGCGATATCGCTATCGGCGATCGGGGTTTCAAAATTGTCAACATAAGGGCTTAAGTGTTCCCGACGCCCGATTATGATATAGCGCAGATTTAAAAAAAGCCGTTAAATGGAGGGATATTATGATCAAATCATATTTAAAGCTTAATCTGCTAAGCAATGATGCACCTGCGCCCAACCGCCAAAACATCCATAGCATGCTTAAACAGGTCATTCGGCCGAATAATGGTATAATGGGCATTTAAGGGGTGGCAGGTCTTAAACGGCCATTTAATGTAATTGTAAGATCTTCCCATGGATTGTATCCGCGGCCATTTTTAGAGTTAATCTCTCAGCACGCTTTGATCAATATATCTTTCCCATATTGGATTTTCATTGGCATATCTCTGTGTTACGTTTATTTTCGCCTCTGTGCAGAATTCATCCAAAGGAGAAAGCTCAAGCAAAATGGGGAAGAAATCCAAGAAGACCACAGGCGCTTCCGCTACACCAGCTGCAGGACAAGCTGTCGTGGACAAAAAGAAGGGATTGATATCTGATACTACATGTACGGGTCTCGTCAGAGTTACTTGGCAAGGTACCTACAACCTGATTGAAGCCGAAGAACCAGCAGTGACAACAGTAGAAGCTACTGTGGATTTAACTCGGAAATCTGAGGGTACTCTTAAGGACTTAGCTGACTCCTTCCTTCACCGGATAGCAGCTAGGGAGAAAATTCTCCCATACACAGACGTAGTGCGGTGGGCGATTGAAGAAATCCCAATCCTGGATAGAACCTTCAGCACCAGAGACGGGAGAATTTTTGGGTCATTCAGGGCGGATGATCTAAGGCAAATGTATCATTTGCCCGAGCCAGAGAAGATATATAATAAGGCGTTCCTGGAGAAATTTTCAAAAGAGAACGAAGTTGAATCCGAACCCATCCGGGATTGGAGACAAAATCCGGCCAAGCACAAACATGAATCTTCCGGTAAGTACTCGGTTGATTCTCTGGCTTCTCCTTATTGCTATGCTGGAATAATGATGTGTAGATTATGGGGATTGCATGACTCTGCTAATTTTACCATAGAAATGGTTCCCCTAATGGAAGCAGCATGCAACAGTGTAATTATGGATTGGGCCACTATCCTCTCAGACAAATTAGCAACAACTGTGCTTGAGTTTAGAAGCAAGACCTGTATTTCTGAAAGGGTAATTCCCCCATTCTACTACAGTGCCTATATTCTAGATACTCTGTGTTTTAACTCTGAATTCCCCGTACTCGGCAGGAGGTGGACTGCACAAGACCCCACGCCTATTCATATATATCATCAGAAATTGTGGAAATCTTCTTATAAACATCATCTATACCAAGTCTGTAATGGCTTTATGTTGCCTATTTATTATTCCATTTTCGATAAACCTGCTCCCAAGATTTCCTATCAAGCCGGAATTGATTTAACTGCAATAGGTAGATGGTTTGGAGAGGAGAGATTCACCTACATAAGAGTTTTCGGTAGCCAAGCCAGACCTCATGTCCTCCCTTTATACATACCGGATAAACTACTGGCGAGGGAAATTTCTTACCAAATCATTGCTGAGAGTGTTACACAAACGCTCAAGAAAAATAAGAAGCAAGGCTGGCCCTCTTTTCCTTTGAGATGCGGTGTATATACCTTGCATGATCTCAAACATGCAGAAAAGGAAGCTACAAAGATTCAATCCTTAACTCTGGCGACTCTCCCAAATAGGCAGTTTGATCCAAACAAAGTTGCCTATACTGCACTAGAACAGGCCAAATTGACAAGATTTGACCATAAAGAAGATATGTTTGACGACCTGTTCTCTTCAGCTGAGACAATAAATCAGGTTAAAGCATTCGCTAAAGTGAAATATAATGATGAAGGGTTGACTGAATTTAATAAACTTAGAGAACAGAGGTTGCAAACTCTGCCTCTAGATTTACTAGCAACAACCCCAACGACATCATCAAGCGAGCCTGGTCGGCAACAGTCAAAGGAACCTCCGGTTATAACAAAGGATCATAAGAAAGAATAGGAGGAAAAGCAGAGGAGAGAACAAGAAGAAAGGCAGAGAAAAGAAAAAGAAGAAAAGCATAAGAGAGCGCAGGAGGAAAAACAGGAAGGAGTCCCAAGCCGAAAAGCAAAAACAAACCACCATTGATGTCAATATAGATACTCGTATTGACCTTAAATTGCTCCAGGAATGGAAGCAATTTGATTCCATCATCAGTGGGTTGGAATGTTCAAAAGATACAGACACTTCCAAGACAACGGACACACCGGAAATCACTTCATCACAGGTTCTGAGTGGAACCAGCGGCCCACCCATTTCTAAAGACGTTGAGATAATAACAAAGGACCCCTCCGACCAAATCATTCTCCAGGTAGAAGATATTCCTCCCCTGGATGTTTTCTACAGCCCGAGGCATAAAGCAGTGGTGAAACGACAAAGGAAAAGAAGAAGGACTGATCAACCTTCCCTTTTCCCAGAGCAAACTGTTACGGGCAATGTGGTTTGGAAGGAGGAATTTGACCCCTCCGACGACCTGAAAAAACTGTCGCAGTATGCGGGAGCCTATTCGGCAGCGACAATTGATAAGGCATCAGAGGTAAGTCTTCTAATGAAAACCAAGGATCAAGAGATTTTCTCATTACAGGCAGAGTTAGCTGAGACAAAGCAGAAGGCAGAGCAGCAATTGTTGACACAACAGCAAGTGAACAGTCAACTAACTCAACAATTGCAGGCAGAAAAGCAAAGGATCGACCAAAGCACGATCCAGAAATAGAAAGAATTATCAGAGGCATTGGCACAATTAAAGGCATCGAATGAGCAAATGATGAAAACAAAAGATGAGCAAATTGCTCAATTGTCATCACAGCTCGAAAAAATAAAGGGCGTTCCACAAGTGGCTGAATTTAGAGCAGAAGCATTACAAATAAACACTGCATTAATATCCCAAATTAAGCTTCTGTGTCAACAAATCGCCCAGGCAGAGCCACTGTGTGAATTAACGGCATCCATAAATAAGCAGGTAGAGAAGGCCAGAACTGAATTGGATCAAGCCGAAGAAACCATAGCTGCATTTCTTGACTGGCAAGATTCTGATCAAGGACAAGCGGCGAATTTGCCCAGGATCCTAGAAACACATAAAGATATACTCTTTACGGAATGGCAGTCCCAGTTAATGAGAGCAGAGAGGGCAGCTTCAAGATGTAAATCAACTTCCAGCAATCTAGTTGAACTGGTTAATAACACTCTCTATTTATCAAACATGATCTCCCAATGCACACCAGGAAAGTTGACAACAACGAACACATTGGAGCAATCATGTTATCCTGATTTAGAGGAAAATGGGAGATTAATCATTGGGATTAATAGTTTAACCTGGGACACATATTGGTTCTTCCTGGTAAAGCCGCATACACAGAGAGCTGCCCTTAAGTGCCTAACAGATGCGATCGGGTATATGATTCCCGATATTCAGGATGCCACCTATGCCGCCCAGCTCAGTTCGCGCCTCAACAAACCTCCTGAAGTAGAGCCAATGCTTGCGATAAGTCAGCTCAGATTTAAAGGCAAGCAGCCTACTTGATGAATCATGCCGCCGATTGCCAGATCGTTGAGGAAAATATGATCAAGATTTATTGATACCGATTTAGTAGGATTTCAGTTTAGTAGATATTTAGATTAATTTAGTATTTATAGACCCTTTCATTGTTTTGGAAAGGGTCGCAAAGTTTTGTACCAGACTTAAAGACTGAAGTTTGCACTATTGTGCTTCAGTCAATATTCTTTTATGAAACTGGACCAGTTGTTCTTAATTCAACAAGGAAGTTTTTTTTTATGCAATTGTGCACTATTGTCTTTGTTGAGAATGTTTCTGCGTTGAAGGAAGAATTACAAGTAGCGATTGATATTGGGAGTGTCAAGCAGCTCATATGGTATTTCTATCTATGTCTGAATTCATTCCTTTCATATGAATTGTTATGTGATTATTCTTGCTATTATTGATTATATGCATGCGCTGTAACAACAGATCTATATTCATTCCACTATTGGATGTTTTATGATGTGCCTTTCTTTTTAATCATGTATATGTCAATGATATAAATGATAAGTGTGGTAATATCGCTTTAATCGCTTTGCTTAACTATTTAAGCATAGTAATCATGAATGAAATAATGTCCATGTCTGTTAAATGGAGTCATCTATATGCCTGTTTATAGACATGGATCATCAAGCGCTGCACTTTAAAGCTCAATAAGTTCCCGGGATAGATCATAGTTTATGTATTCTTGTTAATAGTTTTAGTTATTCGCTCACCGCTAGTTTAGTTTATAAATCATCCATTCATCCCGTTTATCCACTTTTGGGAAACTAGTCCCATTATCCCCAGTCGGAGCCACTATTCCAAACGGAAAAGGAGCTGTACTAAGGTCCGGACCGAGTGGTTATCCCCAATGTTGTTGCAGCGATTTTCAAGGCATCAACAGTTTCCTAAGAAATGGGGTTTGCAACTTTGGTAGAGGAATGTGGAGCATTTTGGTTAGTTAGTGTTGTGAGTGCAAGAATATGTATTTTATCACACATAGCCATGCTAGGGGCTTATCAATATTCTTTATTTTGGGAAATATAATATATATGGTGGTGTATCATTCCTGTGCCATAAAGACTAAGCACTTTTCATGTGTAGATACTAATCTTCCCAAGTTTTTTTTATTGATTTACTCTTTGGAATATAGAATACTTGAGCTCTTGTATGCATTGGTTTGAGATTAAAGTTTAGTATGCATATTAAATGATGTTGGTTATGTCCGTTGACGGTGAATTAAGGCCAAATATGAGGGAGACTGGCATTATGGAAGAGAATCTCGGTTTGGATATGGTGGTATGGTACTCAGTATAGGATTATCAACTTATGGATATGCTAGGGAGGAGTTAGATGGTTCATGTGTGGATGGATTTTGTGCGAGGCTCAGTTTCATATATATAATGGACATTATATGAGGTTTGAGTGGTGTTACATCTGTGAGGTGTTGTTATTTTTTTCTTTCTCTATAGTTAATTTTGCATCTCCCATGTTGTTGGGTTGTAAGACGATTTTTTCTACCTATTTATGGGTGCTATCCTACTAGAATTTTATTTATAGGGGGGTGGTTTTTAGATTTTTTCAGTATAGAGGATGATTTTTTGGATGTTTCTAAATGGGAGGGCTGGGATCCTATGTGCATCGTGTCTGTTTACTCTTACGGGTGGTTTTTTTTGGGGGTTTGGTGGTTTTCCCTAGGAGGAAACATATTTTTGGATTGTTGGGTGGGTATGCCTTGGGATTACATGTCATTAATGCATATCGACAGGCATTGAATTATTGGCTTTCACGTTATGGTTGTGGAGGTAGGATCATTTATGGTTTGTATCCTCTCTTTCTTGGTCTCCTTTGTCGATGTTAAATCCCACATTCCTCAAGGGATACCAATCATAGTACCAATATATTCTTGGGGGGGGGGGGAGACGCTTATTCTACCCGTCCTATCAGCCTCTTTTTCGGTGGGGTGGCATGTGAGATGATCTTTATGTCGTTGTGAGGTTTTTATTTATTCATATCAAATTTTATTTCATACTGTACTGATCCTTATGGGCAATGACTTGGTGAATGGATCACATGGTCTTAGGGGGCACTATTTTCTATGTCATTTAATATGGGTCTTCAACTTTAATGGTGGTTTTTTCTTGGGAGGTGTGATTAACTTCATGTGGATCTATGGATTTGATTCATTTGATTAATTTAATTTCTCTATGATTTACATTTGAGTTTTTGGGCTATGTGAACAACACTTTGGCTCTTCCAAATGTTGCGGACTAACTAGATGGTTATTATTACATAACATTCGTGGCAACAAACATTATACATGTAGCTACTTTCTTGGGTGGATCATCTTCTCGCAGACAGTATTTGATGGGGTCACCTGGTGGTTCTACGCAGGTGAAAATTGGTATGCATGTGCAAGATTCTCTCTACCTGACATTTGATGTGGATGCCCTCATGCAAGCTACCATTGTGGCAAAAAACCTTTTTGGACAACAACCTTCTAGTAAATCGACCGATGAAAATAAATTTGATCTTGGTAATGGATGCCCCATTAAATTTGACGAGGTAGTTCATGAGATGAACACTGCAGGTGGGACTTTGTCGGGGTTTCTTCACAGTTGCATGGTTGTCGTAAGAATCCTGTTTGGATGGGGGGAGTTGCAAAAACATTGGTTTTTTGCCAGGATGTATACTGGGATTGAGTTGTGAGCTTGCAACAACATGCTATCGTGGGGAGGTGGGAATTTCTGAACATGGATGGTATTCGTTTGCGGGAATGTATTGATAAGAATTGGCGCCCATTTTGACATACAAGCCAAGAATTAGTGTTTTGCTTAATGGGTGGTTCAATGTACATTTCCTCCATTCGAAGGACGTGGATAGGATATTGGCCCTTCCATGGGTATAAGGTCATGGTTACATGTCACTGCAGTGATGGTATTTGGGATTCAATCCTCTTTAGGAGGTTCCAAACCGAAAAATGTCTTGGATAAAGTTGCCTAGACTACCATTGGAGTTTTTGTTGAGTGATCCAGGAGGATATTGGTGGTCGCTTGCCTATTCCACTTGGATCCCCACCATTGTTTCTTTTAGTTTCCATAATTGTAGCACAACTTACTATTTTTGGCGGTTTTTCGGGTCCTAAACTTCCAAAGTTGTTTTGAGGGCCCAAAAGACGTGTTTTTTTGTTTTGTTTTGTTTTTTGTTTTGTTTTTTTTTGTTTTTTGTTTTTTGTTTTTTTGTTTTTTTTGTTTTTTTTGTTTTTTTGTTTTTTTTTGTTTTTTTGTTTTTTTGTTTTTTTTTTTTTTTTTTGGAAAATAGAGAGACTAGAAAAGTGAAAGACCAATTTACCTCTCTTTTCTTAGCCTCCTCTTAGAGATCTTTGAAACAAGGTATTATGATAACCAAATAGATATCGCATGCAAAATTTACGACCTCGGGAAGTTGACGTTTCACTTAACCCCAATGGGGCCCACAAACTTTTTGGTGCTTCATCTCCTAGGGTTAGGTTTTTGGATGTTTATGGTTTCCCACTATTTCTTAATGACAAAAAGGCCTCTGAGCCTCATTGTAACACAATTCAGAGGCATGTAACCACCACATCTCTTCTCAGAGATAAGCTACCATTGGTCGGGCTAGTTTATTTCCATTCTACATGTAAACAGTTTTCAATATTTTATTAACGAATTGAAGTTTAGTTTTTGCTATATCTTTGTGTTTCTCTTTAAACCTATATTTCATTTTTTTCCTACATAAATTTGGATTAGTGGTATTAGAGCGGTATACTCTGTCTCTATTTTTTTGTGCATGTCCCCAATGAGGTCAAGATATAAGGAATTAGGGCTTGAAATGTTTGAACCTTTGCAAGGCCATCCTCGCCGACCCTGACAACCTCCCATGGCGGAAGAAAAGAAAGACAAGGGAGCAGGAGATCCTTTCAAAATATTGCTTGAAGAAGCCCTTGAGTGACAAAGGAACGAGATGATGGACAACTTTGCCTAGATCCTTCGACGGATGCTCACATGCGACACATATTCATTCAATAGCAACCTTGGAGGCACCACTCCCTTTAAGGTACAAGTCAAATTTGACATTCCCACATTTTGAAGGTTAGATAGATGCAGATGCCATAGATAAATGGTTAAATCTGTTGGAAGCATATTTTCCAGTTCATGGTTTTTCTAATAGGGAAAAGATTACTTTTGCACTCCTCAAAGCCGCCCCCCATGTCAAGGATTGGTGGGAAGCCTACTGTGAGAAGAGGGACAAGAGGTAACCCTCACTGTTTTCAGCCGCAAACACTTGGAATTCTTTCTGAGATGCCATAAAGGAACAATATTACCCTATTGGGAACTATGAAGATAAGTACATAAAATGGACCATACTGCGAGGGAAGGGACCAAGACGTGTTGGAGTTCACAAATATTTTTCATACCCTTCGCACAAATTTGGATATCAAGGATTCTGAGTGGAATCTGGTACTCAAGTACCATGACGGTCTACATAAATACATCTAGGACGAGATGGAGTTCTTGGAAATATCCTTGCTTGGTGCGCCTATTGATACGTTATCAAGATTGAGCAGAACTTAAACAGAAGAAACAAGAATTTGGATTTGTGAATCTGAAGCAAGCGAAAGGCACCTTTAAACTGCAGAACAAAGGAAAATGCCAAGGCGGGGTGACCCAAGATAACCCATTGAAGACGCAAGAAAAGAACAACACCATGAAGACAAAGAAGGACACAGGAAAGTGGTGAGAGTTCCATAAGAGCCCCACTCACAACACAAGTGAGTGTTGAGCCAACCAATCACTAGTGGCCAAGCTGAAGGGTTCAAAATCAGATGCATGTTCTGAATTTGAGTCATAACCTAACAAGGGGAATGATAGAGGGAAAAAAATTATTGTTGCAGAGGCCAACACAATTGTTTCCACCACCAAGATCCAGAAGATTGAGCCCGAAGCTCCAGAGGAAATGGAGCGTGTCTTCCACTCACCTATGTGGGTGAATGGGTCTCTACTGTAGTTCATTGTCAATAGTAGGAACCAAAAGAACCTCATCTCAATAGGGGTCATTAAGCGGTTGGGCATACCGACCACACCACACTCGCAGACATACACCATCTGGTGGCTCTACCAAGAACGAAATCTCTGCATCAACTAACAATGTTGTCTTCCCTACAACATATAACCCTTCATGGATGAGGTACTATGTGACATTTCTCATCTTGAATTTTGTGATGTATTATTAGGCTAACCATACTTGTTGAAGTGTCATTTTATGTATGAGTCGAGTCCTTGCATTGTTATTATTACTTTGGGAAGTAATTTATACATGATACCAGAGGT